>OX451739.1:920854378-921454378 GCA_948472305.1 Vicia faba | reverse complement strand
TAACCATTTCAAGGATCTCAAGGGCCTTTAATGCAGGTTCATGTGGGATCAGACGTCTATGAAGGGGCAAGAGGATTTATTTTCCTATAACAAAATGCCATCAAGACCAAAGCACGGTAACTTGAGTCAAGGGCTATGACCCACTCGACATGGTGAACTTAATTCTCGTGGAAGGACATCCACCGATATGAAGTTCTACAATCAAAGTTGTAGGTAACTTCTAACATCTTCTTGTGTTTACCCTGCGAGATCCTTGAAAACATGTATCCACATATCGTGCATCATATCATGACAGGTTTCTCCCACACAGATTTCCTTATCTTCCTACTGTTTATTTTAGTAAGATGGATATAGAACAGACGGTGAAGGATCTCCAAGCACAAAACACTCAATTCCAACAAATGTTCTTGGCTCTGGCTAAGGGGATGGAAGATCTGAAAACATTCTTCACCAAAGAGAATAAGAGGAAGACTAAGAAAAGGGTTGTCATCCTCAACGTGGGAAGAAGGTCCAAGGGGCATGCCCAACTAGCTCAGAAAGAAGATGCTTCTTCTGAAGAAGAAGACAATAAAGAAGAGGAATCTAGAAGCATTAGAGCTAACGTAGCTAATGATGACGAAGACTATTCTGAGGAGAAGTATCCACTAGCAGATGAAAAATACAAACAGCTTAAAGACAGACTAAAAGTTGTGGAGATCCAAGTTGTGCCTGCTTGGACTTAGGAGACATGGGTTTGGTTTCTGGAGTGGTCATCCCACCAAAGTTCAAAATCCCTACCTTTGCCATGTATGATGGGGTCTCTTATCCTAAGATGCATCTGAAGTCTTATGTCTGGAAGATTCAACCCTACACAACTGATCAGAAGCTCTGGATCCATTTCTTCCAAGAGAGCTTAGTTGGGACGCAACTTGAGTGGTTCTATCAATTGGAGAGTTCCCACATTCACACTTGGGAAGATCTAGTTGCTGCTTTTTACAAGCAATACTAATACAACGCTGATCTTGCACCAACTCGTGTGCAATTGCAGAATATGACCACGCGTTCCAACAAGGGCTTCAAAGAATATGCTCAAAAGTGGAGAGACCTGGCTGGTAGGGTGCACCCACCCTTAACTTACAGGGAGCTGATTGAGATCTTTATGGGAACTTTGACGGGACCTTTCTTTAATCACCTAATCGGAAGCTCCTCAGCCGGGTTCACCGAGATAATACGACTGGCGAAAGGGTCGAAGTTGACATCAAAAGCGGAAAGAGCCAAGGAGCTACACCCTCTGATACTCAGAAAAATCCATACAATGGGAAGAAAGAGTCCAATGTTGTGTATGGTTAAAAGGGTCATAACAAGAGCAATCATTACCAATATATGGGGACAGTCCTGATCTCCAGTCCCGCGTTGTAGCGGTAACAACAAAGGGGAAATCAGAAAAGGCAAGACGAGCCCAAGAGACAATTTACCAAAATCAACATGCCACTGTCTCAAGCTTTGAAACACTTATTGAAGATGAATCTGATTACGTTGATAGGGCCTCATCGAAACCCCAAAACTTCTTCTCCTAACTACAATCCTAATGCAACATATGCATATCATTTGGAAATCCGGTGAATGATACTAACGATTGTTGGGCGCTAAAATAAAAGATTCAAAACATTATTGATGCCAAGGAGATCGAGTTTGATCTTCCGAAGTCTCCCAACGTGATCACCGCTCCCATGCCATATCATTGAGTGTTCTAGTTCATTTTGAATTTTGAATTGTAATTTCTTTTGTTATTCAAAAAATTATCTATTAATGTTAAACTTTGTTTCGTTAATGTTTTGCATATGTTTGTCTTGAATTCATCCATATTGTTTTCACTATATTTAAGCTATGTTTTTTACTATCTTTATAACATTTAACTCTTGCTAAAAGTTACAAGCCTTTATAGGGAGAATGATGAAAACAATGTCATCATCTCATACAATATGCTTTTAGATAGACCTGGCTGACGATGTACAGGCGTTTATTTCAATCCCTAAACACTGGAGTTATAAGGAAGACAATCCCTAGTCAACCCCCTTGAGCCTAAGAAGTAGGAGCTTTCTTTTTTACACAAATTAAAACCTTTAATCAAAACCTGGGGCAGAGTAGTCTCTCAGTTAATTCAAACGTGCATTCACTCGCAAACTTTCACTTTGTATACAATGAATGACATCAAAAGCATTCCTCTAGAATCAAAAGATGGTGATGGTTCCCTAACAAAATAGGCAGTCATTATCTCTCAAGAGAAAAGCCCACTAAGTCAAAACCTACGAAGGAGACTTAAGAAAAACTGGGGTATCCCTCTGACTGTAATCTCAAAAATAATAACAGTCAGGCAAAACTAGGGATAATAAATCAAAAATAGGTCACTACAAATCCTCAATAACATGGAAAATATGGAAAAAATGACTGCCTTCCAATAAACTTAACTTGTCTAAACCATCACCAAAATTATTTTAGCCCAAATTCTATGATGATCCTTCAGATCTATGATTTTGCTGGAGGGAAGTCCAAGAGTAAATATTTCCCTTGCAATAGAAGCTACATCAGAGCACCTTTCAGCCATGTCAATACATCTGAAACCTCCACCATTGTAACCAATAAGCCTTGAAATTAGGTCTTCTGTAATGACAATTTTCTTCCCCATGACATAAGAGGTAACTTGATGATTTGAAGAAGAAGCATGTATCTAGAATTCTTTGACAAGAATTGGAAATGTTGGCCCTAGAAGACGGTCAAAGTATCTGTTCCAACCTTGAGATTTGACGCCTTCATACAGATTGAAGCCGTTTTCTTGCAAGCTTTCAAAGTCAATAATCAGTTCTGAAAGAACTTCCAGATTATCAATGGGAGTGAGTAGCGTTCTGTAAGGTTCTTCGTACTGTTCCATTGAAGCAGTTTCCTGAGTTCTGATGTTTTGGACGCTTGAAGAAGCCATTGTTCACACAAGATTTGAGAAAGATGAAAGGGTTTTGAAAGTACGAACTAGAAACAATAGAAAGTATTGAGAGAAAAAAAGTGAAGGAATGAAAAGAGTAAAATTTGAGTTTAAATAGTTTTTCTTGAAAACATAAATAGTAAGAAAGAGAAATAATTAGTCATGATTATAAGCATTAATGACAACTGAAATTAGGGGATTCATAAAGATACTGGAACGGTTACCCATGATGTGTGTCTCAATGCACCCAATCAGCTCTTTTGACCTTTTATAAAAGTGAACGCGCGTTCAGCCTCAGAAAGTGGCTGATGAATGGATGACAACTGTTTGATTATGTGAACAACACACTTCTATCCTTGAAATGAAACATTTAGATTTTTATGGATAGATTCTGATGCAATCTGTACTTCTAAAACTCTGAAGGCAGGTTGATCTGTAGTTCACAGAAAATAACAAAATTGATGGTTTAAGATATGTAAATAAAACAATTTATTCTGGGCATAGCTTCATGATGAGATACTTCAGATTGAAGTTAAACCTATCTTCAGAAAGAGGTTTTGTAAAGACATCAACCCATTGATGGTCTGTGTCAATGAATTTTAAGTTAAGAATCCCTTTCTGAATATAGTCCCTAATAAAATGATGTTTTATTTCTATATGCTTAGCCCTAGAATGCAGAATTGGATTTTTACTAAGACAAATAGCTGAAGTATTGTCACAGAGGATAGGAATGTTACTCTCAAATATATTGAAGTCTTCAAGTTGACTTTTCATCCAGAGCATTTGCGTACTACATCCAGTAGCTGCTATGTATTCAGCTTCTTCTGTTGATAGTGCTATTGTGGATTGTCTCTTGCTGGACCATGAGGTCAGATTTTCTCCCAGAAACTAGCAGCTTCCAGAAGTGCTTTTATGTTCTACTCTATCTCCAGCGAAGTCAGCATCTTAATATCCTACTAAGCTGTAATCATTTGATTTTCTATAAAACAAACCCAGATTAGCAGTACCTTTCAGATACTTGAAAATTTGCTTAACTGCTGTTAAGTGAGATTCTCTAGGATCTGATTGGAATCTAGCACAAATGCAAACACTGAATAAAATGTCAGGCCTTGAAGCCGTCAGATAGAGAAGATAACCAATCATACCTCTGTATACCTTCTGTTCTACCTTTTTACTTACCTCTTCCTTTTCCAGAATGCACGTGGGATGCATTGGAATCTTTGAGGGCTTACATTCTGAGAGATCAAATTTCTTCAGAAGTTCTGACATATTTTCTCTGATGAATGTAAGTTCCTTCTGGAGTTTGGTTTATCTAAATGCCCAGAAAGAATTTGAGTTCCCCCATTAGGCTCATCTCAAACTCTGCCTGCATACATATAGAAAACTCTCTTCCCAGAGAGGGTTTAGTAGATCCAAATATAATGTCATCAACATAAATCTGACATACTAACATGTTATTCTTAACTGTTTTACAGAATAAGGTTGTGTCCACTTTCCCTCTGGTGAGTTCCTTTTCTAACAGAAAGTTACTTAGTCTTTCATACCAAGCTCTGGGAGCTTGTTTCATACCATAAAGTGACTTCTTTAGTTTGAAAACATATTCTGGATTTCTGGAATTCTCAAAACCAGGACGTTGGTGCACATATACCTCTTCATCTATATAACTATTTAAGAATGCACTTTTGACATCCATCTGATACAGAGTGATGCCTTTATTAATAGAAAATGATATTAAAAGTCTGATAGATTCTATACTGGCGACTGGAGCAAAGGTTTCTGTATAGTCTATCCCCTCTTGCTGACTATAATCTTGTGCTACCAATCGTGCTTTGTTTCTGATGACTTCACCTTGCTCGTTCAGTTTGTTTCTGAACATCGATTTTGTACCAATGACGTTGAATCCTTTTGGTTTGGGAACCAGATCCCATACGTCATTTCTGGTGAATTGATTTAGTTCCTCTTGCATTGCCAAAATCCAGTCATTGTCCAGAAGTGCTTCATCAATTGTTGTTAGTTCAATCAGAGAGACCAGTCCCATGAGAGATTCTTCAGAGTTTCTGAATGTTGATCTTGTTCTGATTAGATCATCCTTCTTTCCTAGTATTATATCTTCTGGGTGATCAATGCTGCTTCTGGGTAGTCTTTTCTGGAGTTGATCAACAGACAATGCTGGATTGCTTGCAGTGACTCTTTCTGATGTTGAGGGAGTGTCTCTGTTGAGAACTTCTGATGAATTGTCTTCAGTACCTGTGAGTTCAACTTCCATGCCTGCAAGGAGTTCATTCTGCTTTGACTTTTGAGGGTCAAGCTTATCATAAAACTTAACACTGAATGACTCTTCAATAATTCAAAGATTTTGACCTTTTTCATTTGATTACTTTTGCAGGATTTTATCTTTCTGCAGGATTTTATCTTTCTGCATTTTATTACTTTTATATGATTGCTAGTAAAATAGGGTATGTATGACAAGATAAAAATAACAAGTAGATAACCCCTAATCAAAGACTAAATGCATGAAAATCAAACACACAAATCACACATGCACCCCTAGGGTAATCTCACTTGTTGCCTCGGAAAAATAGTCATGTCCCTCGAGGGAATTTTAGCCAAGACCCTCGATAAAAGATCGTAGTCCCTTGATGACCCTTAATGTTGCCTTCGGTAAACGATCTAGTCCCTAAACGACATTACTAAAACATCCCATAGGTGGCCTTCTATGACTATACAAACGTCCCACGTTTTTCCCTTCACATCCAACGATGGGGCTTCTTAACAAATCAATGGTAAGATAACAAATCTAAAGGAGGAGGAAAAGAACGTTTAAGACCTTTTGAGTAGTTAGGTTGCTCCTAGTTGCTCGCTTGCTCACAACATCAAAACATTTTATACACCAACACTTTCATTTTGAAACATTTTCAAAAGACAAACACTTTGTATGCATTCTTATAGAAACGAGAACCATTACAAGAAACCGTTTCAAAATTACTTTCAAAAACACATTCCACAAACACTTCTTTGAACTATTTTCCAACCAACACTTTGTACGCATTCTTATAGAAACGAGAGCAATTACAAAGACGTTTTTAAAAATACTTTTAAAACCCACACCACAAGCATATTTTCAAAAAAAATTAATTGATCTAGAAAGCAACTAAGAGCCCGTAGATAACTACTGATGGAAAGGGTGCTAATACCTCCCCTTTTCATAACCTACCCCCTAACTCAAGAAAATAATCTCGAAAGGTCTTTCCTGTTCTTTTCAGCCTTTCCTTATTGGATAAAAGAAAAGTCAATGGTGACTCTTGCTATCCACAATAATTGCGATCAAATGCAAAACAACCCAAGCCAGTTCTCCCACCGTGTTACAGTTCTGCTCAACCAAATCAAAATAAATTGGCCCTTCTACTTCGTTGCTAGAATATTCACCATCAAGGATTGCAACAAGGGGACTGCGTTTTTCTATCCATCAATGATCGCCAAAATTCTGGATTTCTTCAAATTGGCTTTCTCAATCTTTTAATGACTCATCCAAGTCTTATAATTGAATTCACCAAGAGGACAATTCATAACATGAGTTATCATTGGGATGATACTAGAGAGGTGTACTACTATCAAGCTGTTCAATTAAGAAGAAGAATATACAATTATGATGACACTGCTGAGTATGAGTTTGGTGATGATCAAGGAAATGATGATGGTCCTGAAGAAATCAGTGGAGTCCCACAAGGTGACATTCCAATGGCTTATACAAACCATGAAGAAGATGAAATATGTCTGAATGAAACTGCTCCTCAACAACACAACTATGAGCAGCCATAGACTAAAAATTGGCAACAAAATTATTGGACTGCACAAGGAAATGAATACACATGAGATGGAGGAAATTCTTATGGATATGGTTCTAATAGAAATATGGAAAATGGATATGAAGTTCTTACAGTTCTTTTAAACATGCAAATTCAATAAGATCTTTGTTATGAAGAAAGTATGGCATGGCGCAATGCTCAAGTGGAGTGGCGTAATGAATTTCAAACCTCACAGGATGAGAAATTCAGGATGTTAAATGCCAGGATGGACAGTCATGAATCAAACCTGAAGTTGTTCTCTTCTAGAGTTGATGCACAATTCTAATCTCTTCAATATTCTAAAGTTAGGAGAAATTTTGCAAGGAAAAGTCAACAATCTCCACTCAGTGTGCAAGCAACAAGGTGATGAAGTTAATGCATTTTATGATGAAATTCTTAGAAGGGGAAGGACTGATCAAAGATATGGTGGTAGCCCACGTGATTGTTAGTGCATGGCATTTAAATGTATCTTTTCTCATTAGTCATCATCTTATCCATTTTCATATCATGAACAATGTTGTGTTTTATTTCATGTTCTTTTATTCAGAATTATGTGTTTGAACAATGTTATGCCTTGTTGAGTGCTTTTGATTTATCTTATTTTATGTAGCTTGTATTCAAAATTTCCTCTATTTGATATATTAGTTTTTGCTTAAAATTTGGGTTGAAGAATATGATACTTCTCATATTACTCCTTGTTTCTTTTTGATTTTGTCAAAGGGGGAGAATATACATGCTATGATCAAGGGTGAAAGCACATATTCAGGGGGAGCATTGAAAAAGGATTAAAAGCATAACCATTGCATTTTTTCCATCATAAAAAATGGAGAGTTTGTGAGTGAAATCTCTCTTTGTAAGGGTTTTTGGATGATATCAAAAATACAAGTGTACAAGTGTCTCTCTAAGCATTGCATGGCCTCTTAGATGGTTTGATGTATTAGTCCACTTGATAATGGTTAGGAAGTCATCACAATGGTGTGTTGAATCATTTGAGTCATTAAAACTAAGTCTTTGAGTCAATTTTCGTTGCATGTGTTGACACATTCAAGTTTCAGGTAGACACATGTAACTCAGTTTTAAAGCCTGTGAGCTTCTGTAAGTCACAGATAGACACATGCATCATACAGGTCGAAACACACTGAAAGATTTCTGAAATTCAGAAATTCCTATTTTATGTGTTGACACATCCGAGTTTCAAGTCGACACATTCACTCAAGTTTTAAAGCTTGTTTCCTCTGTCTCAGTCAAGTCGAGTCATAACAGTGATATAAGTAGCCACATATATAAGATAGGTCGACATATATTTATTAAACTTATTAAAATTGTCAAACCATTTAATTCCAAATTCAACCTCCTTATCCTAAATGTTCAAAACTATAAATATCCATTCATGCATCATTCCAACCTTGATGATACCATAAAGTTATCCTACATTTCTTCCTCTTCAACCTTCCAATCTATGCATACACACGAACATTGCATTATGGTGATGTTCTGTTGGAGTGCCATCTAGAAAAAGAACTGTAGATTTCCAATTTGTTTGGGTTGTGATTTGTAAGAGTCTTCGTCCGGGAAAAACCATCGGGTTTCTCCTCCAAAATCATTTGTTGAATTGGGGGTTTTCGTGCAAGATTGTACGAGAAGGAATCGTCCATCTGAAAAATCCCTTGGAGTGTTTGAAATCTTTTCAAGGAACCTTAGAGTGTTTGAAATATTTTTAAGGAATTAGCAAGAATTGGATGATAGAATCTGTGATCTTGTATTGATAGTGTGTAATCGGATTTACTTGAAGGAAAAATCTATTGGAGTGTTTGAAATCTTTTTAAGGAAGTAGTTTAAACGGCGAATAAGTTGCATCTATCGGTTGATTTGATCTTGATTAAGATCAAAGGTTAAAAAAAGGAGCATCAACACCAAATTGGAGAATTTTGTATTTTTGTTCTAACTCTTCCTATTTTATTAAATTTTTTTGCATATAAGAATTATCCTAATTCCACTGGAATTAGGTGCAGACGTAACCACACGCGAGGATGACAGTCGGGAACTGTGTAGATAAATTTCTTGTGTGTTTTTATTTTCCAGCTTTTACTTTCTTTCAATTTCATCAATTATTTTAACAAATAGCATTGTGCTAGTAATTGAATTGTAAGAATTTTCTTCTCAAAATCTGTTTTTGAATTAGGTGTGGATATAGCTTATAATCACTTTTGATTATAAGTGGTTTTGTATATCAATGCCACTTAAAGAAAAATTCTAAAAATTCCCTTGCACGCCAAGTGTTTGATAAAATGATCAAGTTAGTTCTTCGATTCTTTAGCCTTGGAAATAACATTGCAAAGTGATTATGTTTAAACAATAAATAAGTGGATTATTGAAAATTAGGAAGTGCAAACTTGTTATAGTTTCGTTAAAAAAGAAAATTAAGGATAAAGTGAACGCCTGTCGAAATATAACTTGTTATTATTGTCACATGAAGGGGCATAAAATTGTTGAGTGAAAACTTAAGAAAATGTTAATATCAAATGGATACCCTCAATTGAGACCTAAGTTTGATGATTATGTTACTCACCCTCAAGGACCCGATGAAAATTGGGTACCTAGTTCATCTTGTTAAAAGTTTGCACGAAAATTGTCTTGATTGGACAAATGACTCATATATCATCAAGGAAGATGCACAATCAAGACAATTATGAGATAACACATTTATTTCATATTGACCTTGTGACAAAGTTTTCAAATGTGTTCCGTAGAAACATCAACAAGTGACTTTGTGATAAAGTGATCACAATTCTACATAAAATCTAAAATGATAAGAAGTTGGAACTCTTGCGTTCTCATTGCACACCTATCTGTAGTTGATTCTCATGTTCTTGAGTATTATGCAAATGCTTGTGCTTAGCTCCACTTGGTCGTGAGGTTGTATTTTTTCCCTTTAAAATCTTGTTGTAGAATATTTGATCTTTTGATCATTACATAATGTTTTTTCTTTAGTTAAATTTAACTTCCCAAAATTCCAAATTGAATATGTGATTATTTCAATTTACATGTTTATACTGAATTTAATGACAAGTATGCATTTTTATGTGTATTTGTTTTTTCACCATAGTGCTATCTTTACTTATTAAACATAACTACAAATCACATTGTTCAATATGATTCAATACATCATGGCATGTACATGAATCACATTGCATAGCCAATAAATGAGACTTTGCATTAAGGTCAGCTCATAAGTGTTATGAGTTAAGCTTTCCCTCCTTTCTTCAAAATCTGGTCAAACTCTTCAGCATGTTTCGGCACAAAATTCGTACAGGTCGACACATAAATTAATTGTTTTAGTTCTCTCTCAAATTGTTCTTTATAGGTCGACTCATAATTAGGATGTGTCAACACACAATTGTTTCGTGTCGACACGTTTATGTTGGGCAGGAGAAAATCTAATCTCTTCATCTTCTTCTCTCTTTCATATCCTTTATTGTTCAAACAAAACCCTAAATTCAAACAAATCCTTTCTCACTTCTTGAAAAATTTGTCAAAATTCATCTCCTTTATCCAAACAAATTCATCAAATCTATTCCACAAATTAATCTCGTGTTCATTATGGTCAAAACCCTAAATTCATCCTTCATTCAAAGGTGTCCACTTTCAAGGTACATTCATTCATGACATTTCACTCATAATAGTATAAATTGAATGTCATTTACAGATTTTGTGCATCTATCATTCACATGTTATCATATTCATAAGTTCTAGTAGCATTTCTTTCTAAAACTCATCTTGTTTTGGTTTGGGAATTTCTTCAAACACCTTACAGGAAAGCTTGGAACTGTGAAATTGACAATGAGTCCTAAGATTGGAAAAGGGAAAGGTGCAGGCCATGGTAAAGGCAAGGTTGGGTCCTCATCAAATGTTGCTGAAAACGTGTTCAGTCTGGTTATTGAAGAAAATTATGATTTCTTTGAGGAAAAATGCTATGGAAGACTTATCACCAAACAACATTACTACAAAATGAGAACTGCAGATGAATTGCATATTCTTGAGGTTCGTAGAAGGTTTGATCATCAAGAGGTCAACTACTTTCTTTAATTAACCCAACAATACAATGAGGACTTTATTCACATCTTTTATGCGTGACTTTACAAAAGGGATGGAGTTGTATTCACCTTTGAAATTGGAGGTAAGGTCTATACCTTCACTAAAGAAATGTGGAAATCTCTTTTTGACATTACAATAGGAAATGGGCTGTGGTTTAGAGATTCAAGTTTTCATCCTAATTTCAAGTGGAGGATGAACTCAGATGAACAATTGAAGAAATTTCATAATGACACCAATAATGAGCCAATTACTATGGGGTGTCTCAAAAAATTGCCTCACATTTTACATTGGTTTGTTTCTCATATTTTGCTTCCTAAGAGTGGTGGTTTCTCACTAGTAGACAATTTAAAATATACCTTGTGTATGTTCTGCTCAACCAAATCAAAATAAACTGGCCCTACTACTTCATTGCTAGAATATTCACCATCAAGGATTGCAACAAAGGGAGTGTGTTTTGCTATCCATCAATGATCGCCAAAATTCTGGATTTCTTTAATATTGGCTTTCTCAATCTTTTGTTGACTTATCCAAGTCTTATATTGGAATTCACCAAGAGGAAAATGCATAACATGAGGTATCATTGGGATGCTACTAGAGAGGTGTACTACTATAAAGCTGTTCAATCAAGGAGAAGAATATACAATTATGACAACACTGTTGAGTATGAGTTTGGTGATGATCAAGGAAATGATGATGGTCCTGAAGACATCAATGACTGATGAAAATTGTTGCTCAACAAGGTGACATTCCAATGGCTGATGCAAACCATGAAGAAGATGAAATATGGCTGAATGCAACTGCTTCTCAACAACACAACTATGAGCAGCTTTAGACGGAAAATTGGCAACAAAATTATTGGACTGCATAAGGAAAAGAATACACAGGAGATGGAAGAAATTCCTATGACTATGGTTCTAATAGAAATATGGACAATGGATATGAAGTTCTTTCAATGCTTCGAAACATGGAAATTCAATAATATTTTTGTTATGAAGATAATGTGGCATGGCGCAATGCTCAAGTGGAGTGGCGTAATGAATTTCAAACCTCACAGGATGAGAAATTAAGGATGTTAAATGCCAGGATAGAAAATCATGAATCAAACTTGAAGCTTTTCTCTTCTAGAGCTGATGCACAATTACAATCTCTTCATGAAGATATTCTGAAGTCAGATGGAATTTTGCAAGGAAAAGTCAACAATTTCCACTCTGTGTATGCAACAAGGTGATGAAGTTACTTCATTTTATGATGAAATTCTTAGAAGCGGAAGGATTTATCAAAGACATGGTGGTAGTCCACGTCATCGTTAGTGCATGGCATTCAAATGTGTCTTTTCTCATTAGTCATCATCTTATGCATTTTCATATCATGAACAATGTTGTGTTTTGTTTCATGTTATTTTATTCTGAATTATGTGTTTGAACAATGTTATGCCTTGTTGAATGCTTTTGATTTATCTTATTTTATGTAGCTAGTATGCAAAATGGCCTCCATTTGATATATTAGTTTTTGCTTAAAATTTGTGTTGAAGAATATGATAATTCTCATAGTACTCCTTGTTTCTTTTTTATGTTGTCTAAGGGGGAGAAGATACATGCTATGATCAATGGTGAAAGCTCATATTCAGGGGAAGCATTGAAAAAGGATTAAAAGCACAATCATTGTATTTTTGCCATCATCAAAAATGGGGAGTTTGTGAGTGAAATCCCTCTTTGTAAAGGTTTTTGAATAATGTCAAAAATAAAAGTGTACAAGTGTCTCTCTAAGCATTGCATGGCCTCTTAGATGGTTTGATGTATTGGTCCATTTGATAATGGTTAGGAAGTTATCACAATGGTGTGTTGAACCATTTGAGTCATTAAAACTAAGTCTTTGAGTCAATTTTTGTTGCATGTGTCGACACATTCGAGTTTCAGGTCGACACATGTAACTCAGTTTTAAAGCTTGTGAGCTTCTGTAAGTCACAGGTCGACACATGCATCATACAGGTCGACATATACTGAAAGATTTCTGAAATGCAGAAATTCTTATTTTATGTGTCGACATATCCGAGTTTCAAGTCGAAACATTCACTCAAGTTTTAAAGCTTATAGCTTCTGTCTCAGTCAGGTCAACACATAATAGTGCTATAGGTAGACACATACATAAGATATGTCGACACATCTTTATTAAACTTTTCAAAATTGTCAAATCATTTAATTCTAAATTATCCCTCCTTATCCTAAATGTTCAAAACTATAAATATCCATTCATGCATCATTCCAACCTTGATGATACCATAAAATTATCCTGCATTTCTTCGTTTTCTTCAACCTTCTAATATATGAATACACAACAACATTACATTGTTATGATGTTCTGTCAGAGTTCCATCTAGACAAAGAATTATGGATTTCCAATTGGTTTGGGTTGATATTTGTAGGGGTCTTCATCTAGGAAAAACCATCAGGTTTCTCCTCCAAAATCATTTGCTGAATTCAGAGTTTTCATGCAAGATCGTGCGAGAAGGAATCGTCCATGTGAAAAATCCCTTGGAGTGTTTGAAATCTTTTCAAGGAACCTTTGAGTGTTTGAAATCTTTTTAAGGAAGTAGCAATAATTGGATGATAGAATCGGTGATCTTGTGTTTATAGCGTAAAATCATATTTATTCGAGTGAAAAATCCCTTAGAGTGTTTGAAATCTTTTTAAGGAAGTAGCTTAAGTGACGAATATGTTGCATCTAATGGTTGATTTGATCTTGCTTAAGATCAAAGGTTACAAGAAGGAGCATCAACACCAGATTGGAGAATTTTGAATTGTTGTTCTAACTCTTTCTATTATATTAAACAATTTTGCATATAAGAATTGTCCTAATTTCGTTGGAATTAGGCGCAGACATACCCACACGCAAGGACGACATTGGAGAACTGTGTAGGCAAATTCCTTGTGTGTTTTTATTTTTTAGCTTTTACTTGCTTTCAATTTCATTAATCATTTTAACAAATAGTATTGCGCTAGTAATTGAATTGTAAGAATATTCTTCTCAAAATCTGTTTTTGAATTAGGTGTGGATATAGCTTATAATAACTTTTCATTATAAGTGGTTTTGTATATCAACACCACTCAAAGAAAAATTCTGAAAATTCACTTGCACGCCAAGTGTTTGATAAAAGGATCAAGTTAGTTCTTTGATTATTTAGCCTTGAAAATAGCATTGCAAAGTGATTGGGTTCAAACAATAAATAAGTGGATTGTTTAATTGAGTTTGTCTTAATCAATTATTCAATTTTCTTTCATAAATTTAATGTTAATAATTTGGATATCTGAGTTTCCAATAAGTTATATTTTAGCCAACTTATCCAGTGATTTGCTTCCGCATTAAAAAGTTTTGAAAACAACTTAAATTCTAGATTTGTGTATAGAAATATTTTTTCACCTCTATTCATCCCCTCTAGATACGCACCACCTTCTAACAGAAGGAAATGACCAGTGAGTCAGAAACGCTGACTCGGATTTCGGCCTATGTGGCTGAAAATAAAGTAAAATCGGCTTTGGAAGCCAAAAGGTTTCAAGATTTGGATATTAAAGATAATGCAGAAAATCGAGAAGGTTGTTATGGCCAAACATCATTTTCTGAAAGTCGGAGGCTAGATTGTGTCTATGATAATGAGCCTTTGGGGTTTGTGTTGTACCCCAAAATTTGCCCTCCCATATTTCTCAAGACATTGCAAGAAGAACCTCCAAGTGGCTCAAGATTGCTCAAAAGTTGGACAGTCAAATCATCTCCTAAGGCAGTCAATCTCAAATTAGGGTATTGTGTTGTATCAAGGTCCTTACATCAAAATGACCTCAAGTGCTTCCCAATGCCTTAATATGTTCTCAAGTTCATCCATGTTAAATTTCAAGCCTTTCAGAGAAAGTTTGGTCAGTCAATTGCTCAAGAGGTCCAAAAATCGATTGTGCTAGGGCAAAAGTCAACGGTGACCTAAAAATAGTGAAACCTCAAGATTTTTTGTCAACATTCTCATTTTTAAGGATAATTCATCATTTGATCAAGGGTTGATCATGATTCATCAAGGATTGCTCAAAATTCATCAAGATTCTAAAGTTGCTAAATTAGGGTTCTGTAGGAAAAGTCAACTCAACTTTTACCAAGCATATCTTTCTCATACTTTATGACAAATGACCCATCCAAAGCTCATTTTTAATAGGATGAAATTTCCTACAATCCATCTTCACACCCCAAGATCAATAAATGCACTCACAAGAAGTTACAAATTTGGACATTATAGGTCATTTTTAAAAGTTAACAAAAACACCTTTTTTTCCAAAGCTTATAACTTGAGCATGGAATATCAAAATGCGATGATACCAAAAGGGTTGATTAGAGGACATCTCAAGGTTTCTAAAAAGTCCAAGAACACCTCCAAAAGTTCAAAATTGAAGAAGTTATGCATTGTTGAAGTTGGGCATTTTTCCAAAATTGCCAAAAGTCAACTATCCTCAAAACTTCAAATTTTGTCAAATGGGCACACTTTTTTCCACTTGATTTGATCTTGTCACACTACACACGTGTCCTATATTCAGTCTTGTGTCCAAATATTAATGTTTCTATTTTATTTGATTTTTATTGAATTAATTCATTTTTAATCAATTTAAATCCAAATAAAATCCAAATCTTAATCACTTGGAATCTTTTTGATTGATACAGGTCTTTATTATCATCATGGACAAGATCAAACTCGAATTAAGCCATATCATGCACAAAATATTGGATTTGGAATGAAATTGGAAGCTTTTTAATGGAGGATCATATCATATCTTCAAGCATTAATTGGCAAGGATTCAAAGCCCAAAACCTGACCTAATTCACTCTATTATACTTATACAACACAAAGCATACGAGTTCAAGACCTAGAGACTGCCAAATCGCAAAAGCAAAAAATTGAAAAAGCTTGAAAAAACTTGAAACTGAAATCAGTCTTGGAGTCCAATTCAAGGCCAAAACTCAACGTGGTTCTCTTGCTAGACATCCACTGAGTCTATTGCAATCAAAACCAAGCCCTCTCCTCTCCAGAATCACGCTGTAAGTTCCCCTGAAACTCGCCTTTCAGTTGAAACCGCATACTCTTATTCTTGCATCTTTTTGCCAAAATCTTTGCACAATCACGCTAATCGGTCCACTTAGAGACTTTCTGCATTAACCAATTGAGTTTTCATGGCCTGTAATGCCATACCCGAAACTAGGGTTCTTGTTTCTTGTTTTTGGGGTTTTTAGTTTCAGGAAAAATCAGAGCAAATAATGGACATAGCCATGTTTAGGAGGGAGAGACGAAGCGAACCATGGTCTTAGAATCAATTTATATGGCCTATGGTTGATTTTAGGAGCAAGCTTTGGATTCAGCTGCGGATAAAAATCCGCAGGTAAAAAACCAGGGGCTGAGTGGGGAAGACGATGACGCGTCCCTTTCCAATTGGCCCATTCAAAATATTCGCGCTTATTTTTTTTATTTCAGGCATAATAGTTGTTTTCACATATTATATTCTCTTCTTATCATATTAACAATTAAGTGCAGTGGTTGAGTTGGTAAGTGCGTTTGTACAAAATCCATTGGGACCTGGGTTCGAATCCCAGGTCCCCCATATTTTCTTTGTTATTTTTCTTCAGGAAATCCAACACGCTTCAGGAGTTATGGTTCACCATACGCCCTCATCCAGATACTTGCTAGATGGCCTCCAGGCCAAATCTGATGGCCCAGAATGAAAGACCACCATGTGCTCTAGTCAACAGGCGCGTGTGGAATCAGAAAAGTCCATATAGGCCAACGTGAATGGGCCTAAAAAATGCCAATCTCACCTCCTGATCAGGCCCAACACCCCCCTTTTTGGTTATTTATTTTTCTTTATATTTCTTTTATTTAATTGTTTTGTTAATTTATTTTTATAATTTCATTAACCAATTAAATTCTTTTTCCTCATAAAATCAAAAATACAAAAATATATTTTATTTATTAAAATTAATTTCATCACTTTATTTTTGTAAATTAATTAATTAATTAATTAAGTTTTTAATTAGGTTTAACTTTTAATATTTTTGCAATATTTAAAATCAATGTAGATAATTAGGTTTTTATTAACATTAATCAAATTTATTTTATTTCTTTAAATATCCAAAAATCCAAAAATATTTTCATTAATTAATTAATTAATTAATTTATTTAAATAGCTTAGTTTAATTTCTTCTTAATTCAAAAATAACAAACAAAATCACTTTCTTTCAAAAAAGGGTCAAAACCCTAAAAAATGCGCTCGATTTAATTTTCCCGCGTGCGATCCATTTATGATATTGATGTAATTGCTTCCCGAAATGTAATAGTTTTAATAGGACTTTAATTATTTTATCGCTTTCTTTTATTTTCCGCAATTTAATTTCAAGGGTTGTTTTTGGCGATGTAAATACCCGACGCCTTGTAATAGTTTAGATTTAATTTCTGCAAATTCAATTTCCGCAAATTATTAACTGTTAGATGTTTGATAATAAGGAGTGCATGACAAAATGAAATGTATGAAATTATAATCAACATAGCTCACCGATGACATGTACAAAGATAAAATTAACCGAAATAACACACTCGCACATGCGCACTCTTAGGGTACACCTCACTTGGTTGCCTTCGAATATGGTCATTGAGTATAGGAAGTTTTAGAGGTCGCCCTCTTGTCCAAAGATCATAGTTGCCTCGAAACCGTTGCCTCGGAAAAATGATCTAAGACATTAGGGTTACCGCTAAGGCATCCTAACATTTCTTTAGTGACCACACATCCCTTAATCGAATTGACCCTTAAACTCCAACGACGGTGCTACCTACTCACCAATAGTGGGATAGCATTGTCTAAAGGACATTAGCACAGATTAATTCCTTTTTCGAGTAGGTAGATGGTTCTTAAGTACTTGCTCCTTTTAAAACAAAACAAAACTTTTCGTACTCACACCTTTCAAACAAAAACTCTTTTCAAACCCACAAACACAAAGAAAAGCAATTTTTGAAAACACTTTGAGCAAGTACCTAAGAGCCCGTGGATAACCACGAATAGAAAGGGTGCTAACACCTTCCCTTTCTATAATCTACCCCCCGGACCCGAGAAACATCTCGAAAAAGGAATTTTTCTGTGCTTTTTTCCTTTCCTTGTTGGATAAAATAAAAGTCGGTGGCGACTCTTTCTTACCGCAACATTTTGCGAAAATAAACGCAAAACGCGAACCAGCATTCCAAAAATAGTCAGTTCTCTTCCCACCGTATCACAGTTTGTAAAAGACCCATTAAATTCGATGCAGAAAATGCAGGCCCAAGATCCTTTAGAAGAAGTGGATCTAGGCGATGGTGTGACGAAGAGACCAACTTATATCAGTACCAAAGTTGAGTCAAATATGAAGGATCAATTGGTTAACTTATTAAAAGAATATAAAGATTGCTTTGCTTGGGATTATGGTGAAATGCCTGGATTAAGTCAAACCGTAGTAGAGCATCGTCTACCTATCCAACAAGGGAAAAAGCTAGTAAAACAACATCCTCGGAGATTCTCCCTAGAAATCACATATAAGATTAATCAGGAGATCGAGAGACTTCTCAGGAGCAAGTTCATCAGAACTGCAAGGTACGTCGAATGGTTAACAAATATTGTTTATGTTATTAAGAAAAATGGACCTCTTAGAGTTTGCATATATTTTAGGGATCTAAATAAAGCGACTCTAAAGAACGAATATTCGATGCCCGTGGCAGAAATGTTAGTAAATTCAGCTGCAGGATTCAAATATTTAACCATGCTTGATGGTTATTCTAGATATAACCAATTTTTTATAGCAGATGAGGGTGTGCCTAGAACGTTGTTCCGATGTTCAGGGGCCTTAGGGACTTATGAATGGGTTGTAACGCCATTCGGTTTAAAAAATGATGGAGCAACCTATGAAAGGGCCATGAATGCCATATTTCATGATTTCATAGAGCATTTTATGAAGATTCATATTGATGATATTGTAATTAAATCTTCATCTGAGAATGGTTATATAGACCATCTTCGACAATCATTCGAAAGGATGAGAAAATATGGATTAAAAATGAATCTACTAAAATGTTCTTTTGGTGTATATGCATGAGACTTCTTAGGCTTCGTCGTACACAAAAAATGCATCAAGATCAACCAAAACAAAACAAAAGCAATTTTGCATCTCAAGCCTCCTTCAACGAAGAAACAATTGCAATCTTTGTTGGGGAAGATCAATTTCTTAAGGAGATTCATATTGAATCTAAGTGACAAAACAAAGGTGTTCCCACCATTACTCAAGATCAAAAAAGAAGGCGGATTCCTATGGAGAAAAGAGAAGCAAGAGGCTTTCGATGCAATCAAAGAATATCTGACAAAGCCTTCTTTTTTACTACCATCTAGTTGAAATAAAAACATGAGATTGAGTATAGTTGCATCTGAGTTGACAATAGGAAGCGTGTTAGCTCAAGAGGATGATCATGGTGTTGAATGGCCCATTTATTACCTTAGTAGAGTGTTAATAGATGCAAAAACTAGGTATAGTTCAATTGAAAAATTGTTCCTGTGTTTGTACTTATCATGTATGAAATTAAAGCAATATATTAAGCCAATTGATGTTTCTATTTCGTCTCACTTTGATGTTATTCAGAATATACTATCGAAGCTTATATTACATAGTCGAATTGGGAAGTGGGCATTAGCATTAACTGAATTTTCTTGGTCTTATTTTCCTTTAAAAGCCATAAAAGGCCATATTGAGGTAGACTTTATTGTAGATCATGCAATAGTCGAGCCATCGGTAAAAATGGTTGACACGGACCCTTGGAAATTATATTTCGATGGTTCAAGCCATAAAAATGGAACGAGTGTCGGAATTTTAATAATTTCTCTAAAAGGAATGCCAACAAAATTCAAATGTCGAGTTGATGGAAAATGTTCCAATAATGAGGTAGAATATGAAGCCTTAATTAATCGACTCAAAGTATTGAAGGTTTGGGGTGCAATCAAAATCGAAGTAAAAGGAAATTTGGAGTTGGTGATCAAACAAATCACACGAGAGTATAAGTGTATCAAGGAGCACCTCTTGATATGATTTGCGATTGTGAATCAGTTATTGGAAGACTTTGAAGTAGTGAGCATTATGCACGTTCCCAGGATAGAGAATCAAGAGCCTAATGAATTAGCCCCAATTGCGTCTTGGTATAAAGTGTCGACAGACAAGCTGAGTGCATTTGTCAAAGTAAGGGAGAAAGTTATTTCGTCTTTGCCCAAAAAGTTTTCAACGCCAAAAGCTTGAGGGGCAAATCATTTGGACAAAAATTTTGAAAATTTTTTCATTGACAATTTGCTAGATATAGACTGGAGAAAGCCAATTATAGGGTATCTAGAGAATCTAGTTGGAAATAATGACAGGAAAATAAAATACATTGAATAAAGCTATGTTCACATAGGTAATGAATTGTTTAAGAAAACTCCTGAGGGTGTGTTACTTAAATGCCTTGGAGAAACTGAAGCATATGTGGTAGTGTCTGATGTTTATAACGGAGCTTGTGGCGCTCACCAAGATGGACATAAAATGAAATGGTTGGTATTTCGACAAGGCTTATATTGGCCAAGTATGTTAAAAGGTTGCATTAATCTTTCCATATGTTGTCAAGAGTGCCAAAAGCACGCAGGTATCCAACACGTGCCAGCAAGCGAATTGCATGCAATTGTTAAACCATGGCTCTTTCGAGGATGAGCTTTGGACATTATAGGAGAAATTCGACCTGCGTCGTCGAAACAATAAAAGTTTATCTTGGTGGGAATAGATTATTTCACCAAATGGATAGAAGTCATACCTTCATTTTGTGTGTATCAAGTTACAGTGATTGAATTCATCCAGAAACACATAATCTATATGTTTGGGATTTTTGAGACATTAACTATAGACTAGGGGTCAATATTTATCAGTCGAAATATGCAAGAATTTGCGTCTAAAACAAGATTTAAATTGATGACCTCAACGCCTTATTATGCTTAGACCAATGGTCAAGTCGAGCCTGCTAACAAGGTGATAACTAGGACGATTAAGAAATATATTTCTAAGAAACCTAAGAATTGGCTCAAAACACTAGACCAAATACTGTGGGCTTATTGAACATCCCCTAAGGAGGCGAAAAATTCGAAGCCTTTTCATCTGGCATTTGGACACAATGGTGTTTTACTAGTCGAAATACATCTACAGTCGGTAAGGATAAATTGTTAAAATGAGATTTTGTTAGAACAATATTGAAATATGGTGTTCGACGAAACAATAGATTTAGATGAAGAATGGTTGGCTGCGCTGGATGTCCTAATTCGACAAAAGGAGCGAGTTGCTAGAGCATATAATAAGAAAGTAAAAACAAAAACGTTTTCAATAGGTGAATATGTTTGGAAATTAGTTCTACCTATGGATCGACGAGATCAAACATTGGGGAAGTAGTCACCAAATTGGGAGGGCCCATTCTAAGTTACACAAGTATTTATAAATAATGCTTACGAGATTGAAGAGATAGATATCGACCAATGAATCCTTAAAGTAAATGGGAAATATTTGAAAAAGTATATACCTATTCTTCAAGAGATTCAAATTATAGTAGAATAAAAACAAATTATATAGATATCAGTAACCAAAATGGAAGAACACAAAGATGGTAACCGTAAGTCTCCTAAAGGGATTACATTATTTTCCCTTTTCATAACCTACCCCCCTAATCAAAGACTAAATGCATGCAAATCAAACACACCATTCACACATGCACCCCCAGAGTAATCTCACTTGTTGCATTGGAAAAATAGTCATGTCCCCTGAACATCGATGTTTTAGCAATGACCTTCGATAAAAGATCGTAGTCCCTCGATGACCCTCAATGTTGCCTTCGGTAAACGATCTAGTCCCTAAACGACATTACTAAAACATCCCATAGGTTGCCTTCTATGACTATACAAACGTCCCACGTCCGTCCCTTCACATCCAACGATGGGGCTTCTTACCAAATCAATGGTAACATAGCAACATCTAAAGGAGGAGGAAAAAAACTTTTAAGACCTTTTGAGTAGTTAGGTTGCTCCTAGTTGCTCGCTTGCTCACAACATAAAAACATTTTATACACCAACACCTTCATTTTGAAACATTTTCAAAAGACAAACACTTTGTACGCATTCTTATAGAAACGAGAACCATTACAAAGACACTGTTTCAAATTCACTTTCAAAAACACATTCCACAAACACTTCTTTGAACTATTTTCCGAAAAACACTTTGTACACATTCTTATAGAAACGAGAGCCATTACAAAGAAGTTTTTCAAAATACTTTCAAAACCCATACCACAAGCACATTTTCAAATAAAAGCAAGTGATCTAGAAAGAAACTTAGAACATGTAGATAACTACTGATGGAAAGGGTGCTAATACCTTTCCTTTTCATAACCTACCCTCCTAACTCAAGAAAATAATCTCGAAAGGTCTTTCCTGTTATTTTTAGCCTTTCCTTATTGGATAAAAGAAAAGTCGGTGGCGACTCTTGCTATCTGCAACAATTGCGATCAAATGCAAAATAACTCAAGTCAGTTCTCCCACCGTGTTACAGTTCTTCACAACCAAATCAAAATAAACCGGCCCTACTACTTCGTTGCTAGAATATTCACCATCAAGGATTGCAACAAAGGGACTGTATTTTGCTATCCATCAATGATCGCCAAAATTATGGATTTCTTCAATATTGGCTTTCTCAATCTTTTGATGACTCATACAAGTATTATATTTGAATTCACCAAGAGGACAATGCATAACATGAGTTATCATTGGGATGCTACTAGAGAGGCGTACTACTATCAAGCTGTTCAATCAAGGAGAAGAATATACAATTATGACGACACTGCTGAGTATGAGTTTGGTGATGATCAAGGAAATGATGCTGGTCCTGAAGACATCATGGAGTCCCACAAGGTGAAATTCCATTGACTTATGCAAACCATGAAGAAGATGAAATATGGTTGAATGCAACTGCTCCTCAACAACACAACTATGAGCATCCATAGACTGAAAATTGGCAACAAAATTATTGGACTGCACAAGGAAATGAATACACACGAGATGGAGGAAATTCCTATGGCTATGGTTCTAATAGAAATATGGACGATAGATATGAATTTCTTACAATGCTTTGAAACATGCAAATTCAACAAGATCTTTGTTATGAAGAAACTATGGCATGGCGCAATGCTCAAGTGGAGTGGCGTAATGAATTTCAAACCTCACAGGATGAGAAATTCAGGATGTTAAATGCCAGGATGGAAAGTCATGAATCAAACCCGAAGTTTTTCTCTTCTAGAATTGATGCACAATTTTAATCTCTTCAATATTCTGAAGTCAGGTGAAATTTTACAAGGAAAAGTCAACAATCTCCCCTCAGTGTGCAAGCAACAAGGTGATGAAGTTAATGCATTTTATAATGAAATTCTTAGAAGGGGAAGGACTTATCAAAGATATGGTGGTAGTCCACGTGATCCTTAGTGCATGGAATTTAAATGTGTCTTTTCTCATTAGTCATCATCTTATCCATTTTCATATCATGAACAATGTTTTGTTTTGTTTCATGTTCTTTTATTCTGAATTATGTGTTTGAACAATGTTATGCCTTGTTGAATGCTTTTGATTTATCTTATTTTATGTAGCTAGTATGCAAAATTTCCTCTATTTGATATATTAGTTTTTGCTTAAAATTTGGGTTGAAGAATATGATACTTCTCATAGTACTCCTTGTTTCTTTTTTATTTTGTCAAAGGGGGGGGGGAAGATACATGCTATGATCAAGGGTGAAAGCACATATTCAGGAGGAGCATTGAAAAAGGATTAAAAGCATAATCATTTCATTATTTCCATCATCAAAAATGGGGAGTTTGTGAGTGAAATCTCTCTTTGTAAGGGTTTTTGGATGATGTCAAAAATACAAGTGTACAAGTGTCTCTCTAAGCATTGCATGGCCTCTTAGATGGTTTGATGTATTATTCCACTTGATAATGGTTAGGAAGTCATCACAATGGTGTGTTGAATCATTTGAGTCATTAAAACTAAGTATTTGAGTCAATTTACATTGCATGTGTCAACACATTCGAGTTTCAGGTCGACACATTAACTCAGTTTTAAAGCTCGTGGGCTTCTGTAAGTCACAGGTCGACACATGCATCATACAGGTTGACACATACTGAAAGATTTCTGAAAATCACAAATTCCTATTTTATGTGTCAACACATCTTAGTTTCAAGTCGACACATTCACTCAAGTTTTAAAGCTTGTAGCCTCTGTCTCAGTCAAGTCGACTCATAACAGTGCTATAGGTAGCCACATATATAAGATAAGTCGTCATATCTTTATTAAACTTGTTAAAATTGTCAAACCATTTAATTCCAAATTCTACCTCCTTATCCTAAATGTTCAAAAATATAAATATCCATTCATGCATCATTCCAACCTTGATGATACCATAAAATTAGCCTACATTTCTTCTTCTTCAACCTTCTAATCTATGCATACACACGAACATTACATTATGGTGATGTTCTGTCAGAGTGCCATCTAGACAAAGAATTGTAGATTTCCAATTGGTTTGATTTGCAATTTGTAAGAGTCCTCATCCAGGAAAAACCATCGGGTTTCTCCTCCAAAATGATTTGTTGAATTGGGGGTTTTTGTGCAAGATTGTACGAGAAGGAATCATCCATGTGAAAATTCCCTTGGAGTGTTTGAAATCTTTTCAAGGAACCCTAGAGTGTTTGAAATATTTTTAAGGAATTAGTAAGAATTGGATGATAGAATATGTAATCTTGTATTGATAGTGTGTAATCAGATTTACTTGAAGGAAAAATCCATTGGAGTGTTTGAAATCTTTTTAAGGAAGTAGCTTAAGCGGCGAATAAGTTGCATCTATCGGTTGATTTGATGTTGATTAAGATCATAGGTTAAAATAAGGAGCATCAACACCAAATTGGAGAATTTTGTATTGTTGAATTGAACAAATATCATTGTGCTAGTAATTGAATTGAAAGAATTTTCTTCTCAAAATCTGTTTTTGAATTAGGTGTGGATATAGCTTATAATCACTTTTGATTATAAGTGGTTTTGTATATCAATGCCACTCAAAAATTCTAAAAATTCACTTGCACGCCAAGTGTTTGATAAAATGATCAAGTTAGTGTTTACCTTGGGTTTTGGTAAACAACCGCTGATCCTCCAAATGGTTACTTATTTGGTTACTCGCAGGATCGATCAGATTGATCCTAGGACATAGGTTGATTTTGAAGTTTGATTAAATTGGATAAGGCTTTAAATAAAGAGGTTTCAAGTAAATTGCATGAAGAAAGGACTTGGTAAAATAAACAAGGCTTAAAGTAAAAGGTTTCGACGGGAATGTAAAGAGGAAAGCAAGTAAATTTCTGGAAAAGTAAATGACTTTGATTAATAAAAATTGGTGTTTCACACATACATTTCTCAACAATTCTTTCTCACACGCTGGGTACTCGAATCTATATGAGTGACTTTGTATAGAATTGTGAACACACGCGAGAAACTACATGTCTACTACTATTTATACTAAAACATCCCAAGTAACCGTCGGGCAGTTACACTGCTTCGAGATCAATCCACTTGGCACGTTCTCCACGTTCGACGCTCCAGATCCTTGCACGTTTGCACGTGGTAACTGCTAGAAACCGTTTTCCCTCCAAACGCTTGAATTTCAAACTGCTCCACTCTGAACCATCGAACACTTTCGTCGAGAGACATCTTCGACGAGAAACTCCTTCGACGTCGAAGGCAACCAACTTCTCCCTTGGAAGAAATCTTCTAAGTACTTTGCCATCTTTCGACGGGCATTTCGACAGACTTAGCCAGTCGAAAACATCCTTCAGCTTTAATGGCTGACATCAACAAAACAAAGGTGTCGAATTTAGGAGCCAACAAATTGCCCCCCAAGAATGCCTTATTTCGACTTTGAAAGAAAAAAGCATTCTTTGAAACGCCATTCGAAGCTGTTTCCTGAGCAAATTCCTGCATCTTTCGACCAGTGAAAACTGACCCTTGATCAGTTGTTATCGTCTCAGGGATCCCATACCTAAAGATAATGTTCTTTTGAATAAATTCAATGACATTTTCTTGGTCTACATTGACTAAAGGGACAGCTTCGATCCACTTAGTAAAATAATCAATGCCTACCAATATATATTTCTGACTCTTTGATGATGCCGGTCGAATCTCTCCAATGAGATCCAACGCCCATCCTCTAAAAGGCCAAGGCTTCACTATTGAGTGAAGTTCGCTTGCTGGTACATGCTGGATGCCTGTATGAACTTGACACTCTTGACAACCTTTGGCGAACTCAACACAATCTTTCAGCATAGTGGGCCAATATAGTCCTTGTCGAAACAACAACCATTTCATCTTATGGCCTGCTTGGTGAGCCCCACATGCCCCAGCATGCGTAGTCGAAAGGGCTATGTATGCTTCAGTTTCACTTAAACATTTCAGCAACACCCCTTCAGGCGTCTTCTTGAATAACTCATTACCCATGAGTACATAACTCAACGCCCTGTATTTTGTTTTTCGTTCTGTCGAAGCTCCTGGATTTTGAAGATAGTCCACAATGGGTTTCCTCCAATCTTGCTCTGACAAATTATCTATGAACGAAATTTCGAAGTTCCTTTGATCAGCATATCCTAGTCTCGTCGATTCCAAGTCTGTTGGTGATAGACAAGTTGCTTTTATCTTTTCTCGAACTTCGATTGCTCTTTGTAATCTCGTTTTTGAAATCTTATACCCAGATGCAATCTGTGCCAAGTCGTTGGCTATTTGATTTTCGACTCTGGGTATGTGTCGAATATTGACCGCTTCAAATTTTTTCAATAAACGATTTGCTATCACAAAGTACATAATGAGATTTTCTCTTATGCATTTATATTCCTTTGTGACTTGCTTAATGACTAACTCTGAGTCTCCCATTATTTCGACTCGAGTTGCCCCCAATTCCAACAATATCTCAAGGCCAGTAATTAGAGCTTCATACTCAGCCTTATTGTTCGAACAAGAACCTGCTATTATGTACTTGAATGTTGTTGGAATTTTATCTGGAGAAATAATCAAGACTCCTACCCCTGTTCCATCTTTATGGCTGGAACCATCGAAGTAGAATTTCCAAGGCTCTATCTCCACATAATTAATATCCTCAACTTGAATTGAGTGGTCGACTATAAAGTCTGCCACCACTTGTCCTTTTACTGCCTTAAGAGGCATAAAGGTCAAGGAGTATTCAGTTAATGCTAATGCCCACTTGCCAATTCGACTATGCAAGATAGGTTTTGACAACATATATTTGAAAACATCAAAATGAGACGAAACATAAACATCAACTGGTTTTATATATTGCTTGAGTTTTGTACAAGAGAAATACAGACATAGACACAATTTTTCAACTTCGCTATATCTAGTTTCTGCATCATTCAAAACTCTACTGAGATAATAAATGGGTCTTTCGACTCCATTCTCATCCTCTTGGGCTAACATGCTTCCCAGAGTTTTGTTGGATGCAGCTATGTACAACCTCATACTCCTATTGCTACAAGGAGGCACCAGAATAGGTGGCTTAGTGAGGTACCCTTTGATTTTGTCGAAGGCGTCTTGTTGCTCTTGCCCCCATTCGAACCCCTCTTTATTCAGTCGAAGTAAGGGTGAAAAGGCCTGGGCTTTCCCACTTAGATTAGATATAAACCTCCTTAAGAAATTTATCTTGCCTAAGAGAGATTGCAATTCCTTCTTATTCGATGGCGCTTTCGCTTCCAGAATTGCCTTCGTCTTGTTCTGGTTGATTTCGATTCCTTTCTTGTGGACAACGAAGCCCAAGAAATCTCCAGCTTTCACGCAGAACGCACACTTCAAAGGGTTCATCTTCAGACCATGTTCTCTCATTCTTTCGAATGATTGTCGAAGGTGGTCAATATGATTCTTCCTGGAAACAGATTTTATAACAATATCATCAATATATACTTGCATAAACGTGTTAATAAAATCATGGAAGATAGTATTCATTGCTCGCTGGTACGTTGCCCCAGCGTTTTTTAGGCCAAAAGGCATCACTACCCATTCGTAAGTGCCTAAGGCCCCAGGGCATCGAAAAGCTGTTTTCGACACATCCTCTTCAGCAATGAATATTTGATTATATCCTGAATAACCATCGAGCATACTCAGGTATTCATAACCAGCGGCAGAATCGACTAGCATTTCCGCCACAGGCATAGGATATTCATCTTTGGGGGTGGCAGCATTCAAATCTCTGAAATCTATGCACACCCTTAACGTACCATTTTTCTTAATTACTGGCACAATATTTGCAATCCATTCGACATACCTTGTAACACGGATGAATTTGCATTTCAGAAGTCTTTCGACCTCCGTTTTGATCTTCGACAGTATTTCAAGAGCGAAGCGCCTTGGATTTTGCTTGATTGGCTTCTTCCCAGGTTTGATTGGCAACTGAAGTTCTACCAATCCTCTGTCGAGACCAGGAATTTCGTCATAATCCCATGCAAAACAGTCTTTAAACTCTTTCAGCAATTGGATTACTTCCAACCTAAGTTCTGGATCGATTTTGGCGCTGATGTAAGTTGGCCTTTTCTCTGATCCTTCGCCTAAGTTGATTTCTTCTAAAGGGTCTTGTGCTAACATTTTAATGTTGTTCGCCAAGGGATCCTTCTCGAAGCCCAAAGGCTCATCGTCATAGATGGCGTCGAGCCTCTGTTCCTGCATTTCTTCTGGCATGATATCAGGAGGTTTTGGATCGAAATCCTTTCCTGGGCCTACAGCAGATAATTGTTGATCTTTGGCCTGTGTGGCCATGTACTTTACTTCGGCTTCGAGAGCCGTTATCATCTTGGTTTCGGCTACATAAGCCGAAATTCGCTTCAAAGATTGCGACTCAGTCATTATCACTGAATTCGCTTCCCTAACCAGTTGGTTGGATATCAGTTAACCCACTGAAGTCTATGTGGGACAAGTCTTCTCTGTCCCATTGGAAACCATGCTCAGGATGCAGGTATAGGGAACAAAAAGTGTTTGGCGCTGGCGCCATGTTGAAGTCAGGTGTTGGACATGGCCCTATGTGAGCCAAGTTCTTGTCGAAATCTGCCAAACCCAAGTGATTCACTTCGCCAAGGTAGTAGCTTTGATCTGCCTCTATGTTTTCGACCATCCCATCTGGACGCCATAGCAGCAGCCTTTGGTGCATTGATGAAGGCACAACGCCAACACCATGAATCCATTCACGGCCTAACAAAAGATTGTAGTTAGGTTTGGCCGATATGACCATGAACATCGTTGGTCGAAGGATAGACCCTACTTTGATATCTAGCTGGATCACTCCCATGGTGGTCCCTATGCCGCCCTCATAGTTCGACAAGACCATGTTGTGAGGCTTAATTTCCTCATCCCTTTTGCCAATTTTCCTTAGCATAGAGTGAGGGATAATATTGATGGTTGCCCCACAATCGACCAATATTTTATTCACAGTAGTTTCTTCGAGTTTAGCCCTTATGAATATAGGCTTGAGGTGATTTTTCATCGCCTCTGTAGGTGGCTCGAAGAAGCCATTTTGTTCCTCAGTAGTGCCATTGTCCATGACAAAATAGCACACTGGCCTATGTTTGGCCATTTCTTGCTCCACTTCCCAGTCACTTGCTTCGACTTCTACCTGTCGATTGAATTCTCTGGGCAGCACTGAAACGATATTCACCATTATGTCCAAAGTATCATCAGACTCAGCATCGTCTTCGTCTTCGACTTCACTTTGGTTAGGCCAAACTAGCCTGTTGGTTACTGGCTCTCTCTATAGAGGCTTCCTTTGTTTCCTTTGAGGAACATTCGAACTAGTTTCTGCCTTAGGTTCGTTGGCAGCCTCCCTTTCAGCTTTTCGTCTCCTTTGATATCTCCTCCATTGAGATCGAGACATAGGATTTTTACCTTTGTAGTTGCTGGACACTTGTGCAACCTTAGGTGCAGCAACTTGAGGCTCTTTCTTTTGAATCAAAGAGGAACCTCTTGGCACATCGAAAGAATGCCATTTCTCCTCACTTGGCCTTTTCCGGCCAGAGGTTTTGTACCAAGTGTCTACTGGCACATTTGTTGGAGGCCTAAAAGTCAATGGCCTCTTGTCTTTGTTAGAACCCCTTCTGGGATCATGTCGAAGGTCAGCATTCTCCCTTCTCTTATTCGCTGCTCTTACGCCTTGAATGTGCTCAGCAGCTTTTTTATCAAAGATCGAACTGCATCTTGGACACAGCATCACCTCTGATTTCTTTTTCTGGCATCTTTGTAGAAAATCTGCCAAGTTTTCATTTTCCCGAGGGAAAGCAGTCTTATTAGCTTGTTCTTGCCTTATGGCCTCTTCTGATGCTTTTGGGTCAGAAAGTTCGACCATGTTGATATTCATTGTATCTTTGTTAGCAAGAGTTAACTGCTTCATTTGTATCTCCAGATTCTCCGTCTGGCCTTGAACAGTGGCCAAGTGGGAACTGGGTTTTGATCCAGTTTTTTGTGCTTCAGCGGTCTCCGACTTCGGGTTTTCGACCGCTTTCTGGACAGCTTCAATTGTCTTCCTGGATAAATTTCCAGAAAAACTGCCAAAGATTGGCATGTTGATGTGGTCCTTTGAGACTTCGACCATGGTAATTCCTGGCTTCTTCGACTGGACCCTGGTTGCCTCTATCACATTCACCTCAGAGGGTTCAGCATAGTGGGCTTCAGCCTGCAATGGATTTGAGTCGACAGCCATGGGGGATTTGTCAGCAAACTTTAATCTCCCTTCTTCGATAGCGTCTTGCACAAGATTCCTGAAAAGAAAACATTGAGAAGTTTTATGGCCCAAAAAATTATGATATTTGCAGAAACCTCTCTTCTTTCTTTGATCAAGAGGAGGCAATTTTACCCCTGGGGGTACTATCATTTGGCCATCTTTAACCAATAAGTCGAATATTTCATCACATTTTGTGATGTCAAAACTATAAGTCTTTTTTGGGAACCTATCGTTGGTCCTTTCCGGACCAGTGGGATTTTTCCCATTTGAGGGGACTAACAGTTTACAAGAGTATGGTGGCCCTTGTTTCAGTTCTGCTAAATCGACTTCTCCTTCTTCGACAGTTAAAGTATCGTCGAAGGATTCTAGATCTTCGTCATCCATCTTAACGTACGCTATCCTTTCTCTCTTGTGAGTTTTCGTCGCCTTTGCTTTTTCAGCTTTGAGGCGTTCTACCTGTCGAACTCTATCGGCCAGTTGGGCCATGTCTCTTAGGTACTGGGTATCTAGCTTCTTCCTAATGGAATAATCTAAACCGCCTGCGGCTATTTCGACCAACTCATGTTCTGGCACTTGCGTAAAACATCTCGCCTTGAGCAACCTAAACCTATTTAGATATTCGTCTATAGGTTCAGTGAAACGTCTCTTCACACTGGCCAGTTCTTTCAGGCTTATCTTGGTTTGCCCCATGTAGAATTGTTCATGGAACAATCTTTCCAATTGGGTCCAATGATGGATCGAATTGGGGGGGAGAGTAGTAAACCAAGTAAAAGCGTTCTTTGTTAAAGAACTTGGGAAGTACTTGATCCTTAGGTTTTCGTTATTCGAAATGTCACCCGCTTCGATCAAGTATCTCGCTACATGCTCGACAGTAGATTCTGTCGTGTCCCCAGGGAACTTAGTAAATTTGGGGACTTTGCATCTAGGAGGTAAGTCCGTTTGTAACACGTATTCTGACAATGGAGATGTAAAATTGGGCCTTCGAAAGCCCATGTTCATCCCATTCTGAGTCATGATCCTTTCAATCATGGTTGCCAGATTGTTTTCCAAACCCATGTTTTGGTATTGGATATGCTGAACCACTTCGTCAGCATTTTGGTTTCTGTTAACTAACCTTACCTCTGGGGTTATTACCCTAGGTTCCTCGACAGGTTGTTCCAATCGTGCCCTAAGGTTTTCTTCGACAGGCTGTTGAGCCTGGTTAATGGTGGTTTCTTCCTCTAAAAATATCCCCTGATTTCCCCTTATTTGCGCCCTTTGGGGCTGTCGAACAGGTTGGGGTACTCCAAAGAAATCAGCCAAACGCGTCATTTGCGCTGTCACTTGCTGATTCTATTGAGTAGTGTTTTGTATTAGAGGGTTTAGCACCGTACTCAAAGTTTGTGCCAACATTTGCACCATATCATGGTTGCTTTCGTCCATTTGTTGCCTCAAGACTGCTGTCGAGGCATTTGTAAGGCCATGGGCTACTTGGGACGTTCCTCCTAAGAGTTGGGTCCTATTTCTATTCGCCATGCCTACTCCAGAGCCTTGGAGTGGCGAAGAGGCACTCACTAAAGGGTCTGAAAAAGTGGACGCAGCATTCGTCAGGCTTGCCACTTCAGAAGTTGGCATACCATAGAGTGGAATGAATCCTGGGGGAACGAAAGGCCTTGTGCCTAAATTTCCCCTTGGTGGGGGAGTTCCCAAAGGCATCCTGGGGCCTGTTAACGAAGTTATTGGCCCCGTGGTTGTGACCGATACTGCTGGTATCGAACCAACATTTGTCGCTTCACTTACGGTCGTACTAACCGTTGCTCCCACATTAGTTTGTGGGATTTCGTTAGTGTTTGGCGGATTCGCCATCTCTTCCCTTCTTCTGGCAGTATTGTTATTGTTAGTGTATATTCTACCGCTTCTCAATAACATACAACTCGAAAAGATGAGATTATTTTCAACAATCAACACACAGTCCCATCAGGTGTGCCAATTTGTTTACCTTGGGTTTTGGTAAACAACCGCTGATCCTCCAAATGGTTACTTATTTGGTTACTCGCAGGATCGATCAGATTGATCCTAGGACATAGGTTGATTTTGAAGTTTGATTAAATTGGATAAGGCTTTAAATAAAGAGGTTTCAAGTAAATTGCATGAAGAAAGGACTTGGTAAAATAAACAAGGCTTAAAGTAAAAGGTTTCGACGGGAATGTAAAGAGGAAAGCAAGTAAATTTCTGGAAAAGTAAATGACTTTGATTAATAAAAATTGGTGTTTCACACATACATTTCTCAACAATTCTTTCTCACACGCTGGGTACTCGAATCTATATGAGTGACTTTGTATAGAATTGTGAACACACGCGAGAAACTACATGTCTACTACTATTTATACTAAAACATCCCAAGTAACCGTCGGGCAGTTACACTGCTTCGAGATCAATCCACTTGGCACGTTCTCCACGTTCGAAGCTCCAGATCCTTGCACGTTTGCACGTGGTAACTGCTAGAAACCGTTTTCCCTCCAAACGCTTGAATTTCAAACTGCTCCACTCTGAACCATCGAACACTTTCGTCGAGAGACATCTTCGACGAGAAACTCCTTCGACGTCGAAGGCAACCAACTTCTCCCTTGGAAGAAATCTTCTAAGTACTTTGCCATCTTTCGACGGGCATTTCGACAGACTTAGCCAGTCGAAAACATCCTTCAGCTTTAATGGCTGACATCAACAAAACAAAGGTGTCGAATTTAGGAGCCAACAGTTAGTTCTTCAATTCTTTAGCCTTGGAAATAACATTGTAAAGTAATTATGTTTAAATAATAAATAAGTGGATTATTGAATTGAGTTTGTGTTAACCAATTATTCAATTTTATTTCATAGATTTAACATTAAAAGTTTGCATATCCGAGTTTCCAATAAGTTGTATTTTTTAGACGACTTATCCAATGATTTGCTTCCGCATTAAAAAGTTTTGAAAACAACTTAAATTCTAGATTTATGTCTAGAATTATTCTTGCACCTCTATTCACCCCCTCTAGATATGCGCTGTCGTCTAACAAGTGGTATCAAAGCCCGATTCATTCTGACTTTGAACACTTCTTAGAAAATGGCTTACGAACCTAAGGGGGGTCATAAGAGAGCTCCAATTTTCACGAGAGAAAATTATACATATTGGGAAACTTCTATTCAAATTCATATCAAATCATATGACAAAGGTGTGTGGGAAGCCATTAAAAATGGTCCAACACCGGTGACATATGATGTTGATGGCATTACTATGCATAAGCCGGAAAATCTAGGGGATGAGAATGATAATAAAAAGTGGTCTTAAGATTGAAAATCTAAGAACATCATCGTATCCACGCTTGGTGTTGATGAGTTCTATCGGATTTCTCATTATCAAACCACTAAGGCTATGTGGGACACTTTACAAGTTTCCCATGAGGGAACGAATAAGGTTATACAAGCTAGGATTAATACACTTACTCAAGAGTTTGAACTCTTTCGCATGAAAAATGATGAAACCATTGCAGAAATTCAAAAGAGATTCTCTCATCTTATTAATTGTTTGAACTTAATAGGTAATCCTATTTCTAATGCTATTAATACTAATAAAGTTTTGAGATTTCTTACTAGAAATTGGAAACCTAAGGTCACTTTGATCAAGGAAGCTAATAATCTTGAGACACTTGATCTGGTCGTACTTTTTGGTAAGCTTCATGAACACGAGCAAGAACTCAACTGCTTGAATAAATATGAAAAGAAGCTTGAGAAGAAAAAGAAAAATAAGGAAAGTCACAAGGAGGAAATAATGAAGTCTAAAGCTCTTAAGGATTCTAGCTCTAAAATCTCAAAAGAAGAGCACTACAATTATAAAAGAGATGGTAATAATTATTATGTTTTGGAAGATAAAGAGATGAGCTTATTTGTAAAAAAATATCACAAGTATACAGAAAAGAAAAAGGAAAAGAGTCTTAACAAGAGAAACATTGAGGAAAAAGAATAGGGTTAAAATTCAAAGGAAGAAACAATCAAAAATAGAGATCCAAGCCTTGATAAGAAGAAAAATAAAAATGAAATAAAGAATCATGGAAAATCCAGAAAAGTCTATGTAGCTTGGGAAGTGATGCTGAATCCTCAAGTGATGAGGACTATAGTGATAGTTTTAATTTCGCTAATGTGTGTCTCTCAACTTATTCAAATGATAGATGAAATAGGAGACACAAACCATCCAAGTATGATGAGGTATGCCTCTCAAGTCATTATCATGAAGATTACAAGAAAAGAATAATAGCTTCTGCAAACAACCATGTTCATCATCATTGTAATCAAAAGGGTAAGAATCATGAGGTAAAACTCTTTCAAAATAACACATCAAATGAAAAATCTCATGTTGATCTACTCGACGCCTTTGAAAAACTGCATATGAGAGCTATTGAAGCTTTTAAAATGCTTGCTTCAAATAGAAATATTTTTTCTCATTTGGAAACAAAGGTTTTAGAAAATGAATATAACATTGAAGCTCTAAGAACTCTCTTATAGGTATTCAAAAGGTTAGGAATAGGATGGACAACAATCCCTTTAATTTTGGTAATGATACTTGTCATATTTGGCAAAAAGAAGTGAAAACTTTTAAGACCAAAATGACAAAAGTTCTACAAACAAAAGTAACTCTTGCCATAGACTTAAATAAGTTTGATAAATCCTTGAATCCTTCATATGATAAATATAGTTTTGTTAAAAAGAATATATAAATAAAGTGAACGCCTGTCGAAATATAACTTGCTATCATTGTCGCATGAAGGGGCATAAAATAGTTGAGTGCAAACTTAAGAAAATGTTAAGATCAAATGGCTACCCTAAATTGAGACCTAAGTTTGATGATTATGTTACTCACCCTCAAGGACCCGATGAAAATTGGGTACCTAGTTCATCTTGTTAAAAGTTTGCACGAAAATTGTCTTGATTGGACAAAGGACTCATATATCATAAAGGAAGATGCACAATCAAGAAAATTATGAGATAACACATTTATTTCATATTGACCTTGTGACAAAGTTATGAAATGTGTTCCATAGAAACATCAACAAGTGACTCTGTGATAAAGTGATCACAATTCTTCATAAAATCTAAAATGATAAGAAGTTGGAACTCTTGCGTTCTCATTGCACACCTATCTGTAGTTGATTCTCATGTTCTTAAGTATCATGCAAATGCTTGTGCTTAGCTCCGCTTGGTCGGTGAGGTTGTATTTTTTCCCTTTAAAATCTTGTTGTAGAATATTTGATCTTTTGATCATTACATAAGGTTTTTTCTTTAGTTAAATTTAACTTCCCAAAATTCCAAATTGAATCTGTGATTATTTCAATTTACATGTTTATACTGAATTTAATGACAAGTATGCATTTTTATGTGTATTTGTTTTTTCACCATAGTGCTATCCTTACTTATTAAACATAACTACAAATCACATTGTTCAATATGATTCAATACATCATGGCATGTACATGAATCACATTGCATAACCAATAAATGAGACTTGGCATTAAGGTCAGCTCATAAGTGTTATGAGTTAAGCTTTCCCTCCTTTCTTCGAAATCTGGTCAAACTCTTCAGCATGTTTCGACATAAAATTTGTACATGTCGACACATAAATTAATTGTTTTAGTTCTCTCTCAAATTTTTCATTATAGGTCGACTCATAATTCGGATGTGTCGACACACAATTGTTTCGTGTCTACACATGTATGTTGGGCAGGAGAAAATCTAATCTCTTCATCTTCTTCTCTCTTTCATATCCTTTATTGTTCAAACAAAACCCTAAAGTCAAACAAATCCTTTCTCACTTCTTGAAAAATTGGTCAAAATTCATCTCTTTTATCCAAACAAATTCATCAAATCTATTCCAAAAATTAATCTCGTGTTCATTATGGTCAAAACCCCAAAGTCATCCTTCATTCAAAGGTGTCCACTTTCAAGGTACATTCATTCATGACATTTCACTCATAATAGTATAAATTGAATGTCATTTACAGATTTTGTGCATCTATCGTTCACATGTTATCATATTCATAAGTTCTAGTAGCATTTCATTCTAAAACTCATCTTGCTTTGGTTTGGGAATTTCTTCAAACACCTTACAGGAAAGCTTGAAACTGTGAAATTGTCAATGAGTCCTAAGATTGGAAAAGGGAAAGGTCCAGGCCATGGAAAAGGCAAGGGTGGGTCCTCATCAAATGTTGCTGAAAACGTGTTCAGTCTGGTTAGTGAAGAAAATTATGATTTCTTTGATGAAAAATGTTGTGGAAGACTTATCACCAAACAACATTACTACAAGATGAGAACTGTAGATGAATTGCATATTTTTGAGGTTCGTATAAGGCTTGATCATCAAGGGGTCAACTACTTTATTTAATTAACTCAACAATACAATGAGGACTTTATTCACATCTTTTATGCGTGACTTTACAAATGGGATGGAGTTGCATTCACCTTTGAAATTGGAGGTAAAGTCTATACCTTCACTAAAGAAATGTGGAAATCTCTATTTGACATTACAATAGGAAATGGGCTGTGGTTTAGAGATTCAAGTTTTCATCCAAATTTCAAGTGGAGGATGCACTCAGATGAACAATTGAAGAAATTTCACGATGACACCAATAATGAGCCAATTACTACGGGATGTCTCAAAAGGTTGCCTCACATTTTACATTGGATTGTTTCTCATATTTTGCTTCCCAAGAGTGGTGGTTTCTCACTAGTAGACAATTTGAAATATACCTTGTGTATGTTCTGCTCAACCAAATCAAAATAAATTGGCCCTACTACTTCGTTGCTAGAATATTCACCATCAAGGATTGCAATAAAGGGACTGCATTTTGCTATCCATCAATGATCGCCAAAATTCTGGATTTCTTCAATATTGGATTTCTTAATCTTTTATTGACTTATCCAAGTCTTATATTGGAATTCACCAAGAGGACAATGCATAACATGAGGTATCATTGGGATGCTACTAGAGAGGTGTACTACTATCAAGTTGTTCAATCAAGGAGAAGAATATACAATTATGACGACATTGCTGAGTATGAGTTTGGTGATGATCAAGGAAATGATGATGGTTCTGAAGACATCAGTGACTGATGTAAACTTCTGCTCAGCAAGGTTTCATTCTAATGGCTAATGCAAACCATGAAGAAGATGAAATATGGCTGAATGCAACTGCTGCTCAACAACACAACTATGAGCAGCCTTAGACGGAAAATTGGCAACAAAATTATTGGACTGCATAAGGAAATGAATACACAGAAGATGGAGGAAATTCCTATGACTATGGTTCTAATAGAAATATGGACAATGGATATGAAGTTCTTGAAATGCTTCGAAAGATGCAAATTCAACAAGATCTTTGTTATGAAGATAATGTGGCATGGCGCAATTCTCAAGTGGAGTGGCATAATGAATTTCAAACCTCACAGGATGAGAAATTAAGGATGTTAAATGCCAGGATGGGCAGTCATGAATCAAACCTGAAGTTGTTCTCTTCTAGAGCTGATTTACAACTCCAATCTCTTCATGAAGATATTCTGAAGTCAGATGAAATTTTGCAAGGAAAAGTCAACAATTTCCACTCAATGTGCATGCAACAAGGTGAAGAAGTTACTGCATTTTATGATGAAATTCTTATAAGGGGAAGGATTTATCAAAGACATGGTGGTAGCCCACATGATCGTTAGTGCATGGCATTCAAATGTGTCTTTTCTCATTAGTCATCATCTTATGCATTTTCGTATCATGAACAATGTTGTGTTTTGTTTCATGTTATTTTATTCTGAATTATGTGTTTGAACAATGTTATGCCTTGTTGAATGCTTTTGATTTATCTTAATTTATCTAGCTAGTATTCAAAATGGCCTCTGTTTGATATATTAGTTTTTGCTTAAAATTTGGGTTGAAAAATATGATACTTCTCATAGTACTCCTTGTTTCTTTTTTATATTGTCAAAGGGGATAAGATACATGCTATGATCAAGGGTGAAAGCTCATATTCAGGGGGAGCATTGAAAACGGATTAAAAGACCAATCATTGCATTTTTGCCATCATCAAAAAGGGGGAGTTTGTGAGTGAAGTCTCTCTTTGTAAGGGTTTTTGAATGATGTCAAAAAATACAAGTGTACAAGTGTCTCTCTAAGCATTGCATGGCCTCTTAGATGGTTAGATGTATTAGTCCATTTGATAATGGTTAATAAGTTATCACAATGGTTTGTTGAAAATTTATTCATTAAAACTAAGTCTTTGAGTCAATTTTTGTTCCATGTGTCGACACATTCGAGTTTCAGGTCGACACATGTAACTCAGTTTTAAAGCCTGTGAACTTATGTAAGTCACAGGTCGACACATGCATCATACAGGTCAACATATACTGAAAGATTTCTGAAATGTAGAAATTCCTATTTTATGTGTCGACATATCCGAGTTTCAAGTCGACACATTCACTCAAGTTTTAAAGCTTATAGCTTCTGTCTCAGTCAGGTCAACACATAATAGTGCTATAGGTAGACACATACATAAGATATGTCGACACATCTTTATTAAACTTTTCAAAATTGTCAAATCATTTAATTCTAAATTATCCCTCCTTATCCTAAATGTTCAAAACTATAAATATCCATTCATGCATCATTCCAACCTTGATGATACCATAAAATTAGCCTGCATTTCTTCGTCTTCTTCAACCTTCCAATCTATGCATACACAAAAACATTACATTGTGATGATGTTCTGTAGGAGTTCCATCTAGACGAAGAATTATGGATTTCCAATTGGTTTGGGTTGATATTTGTAGGGGTCTTCATCCAGGAAAAACCATCAGGTTTCTCCTCCAAAATCATTTGTTGAGTTCAGAGTTTTCATGCAAGATCGTGCAAGAAGGAATTGTCCATGTAAAAAATCCTTTGGAGTGTATGAAATCGTTTCAAGGAACCTTAGAGTGTTTGAAATCTTTTTAAGGAAGTAGCAAGAATTGGATGATAGAATCGGTGATCTTGTGTTTATAGTGTAAAATCGGATTTACTCGAGTGAAAAATCCCTTGGAGTGTTTGAAATCTTTTTAAGGAAGTAGCTTAAGTGGCGAATATGTTGCATCTAATGGTTGATTTGATCTTGCTTAAGATCAAAGGTTGGAAGAAGGAGCATCAACACCAGATTGGAGAATTTTGAATTGTTGTTCTAAACATTTCTATTGTTTTAAACAATTTTGCATATAAGAATTATCCTAATTCTGTTGGAATTAGGCGCAGACATACCCACACGTGAGGACGACATTGGAGAACTGTGTAGACAAGTTCCTTGTGTGTTTTTATTTTTTAGCTTTTACTTAATTTCAATTTCATCAATCATTTTAACAAATAGCATTGCGCTAGTAATTGAATTGTAATAATTTTATTCTCAAAATTTGTTTTTGAATTAGGTGGGGCTATAGCTTATAATCACTTTTGATTATAAGTGGTTTTGTATATCAACACCACTCAAAGAAAAATTCTGAAAATTCACTTGCACGCCAAGTGTTTGGTAAAACGATCAAGTTAGTTCTTTGATTATTTTGCCTTGGAAATAGCATTGCAAAGTGATTGTGTTCAAACAATAAATAAGTGGATTGTTGAATTGAGTTTGTGTTAATCAATTATTCAATTTTGTTTCATATATTTAATGTTAATAATTTGGATATCCGAGTTTCCAATAAGTTGTATTTTAGACAACTTATCCAGTGATTTGCTTCCGCATTAAAAAGTTTTGAAAACAACTTAAATTCTAGATTTGTGTCTGGAATTATTTTTTCGCCTCTATTCACCCCCCTCTAGATAAGCACCACCGTCTAACAGAAGGAAATGACCAGTGAGTCAGAAACGCTGACTCGGATTTCGGCCTATGTGGCTGAAAACAAAGTAAAATCGACTTTGGAAGCCAAAAGGTTGTAAGATTTGGCAATTAAAGATAATGTAGAAAATCGAGAAGGTTTTTATGGCCAAACATTATTTTCTGAAAGCCGGAGGCTAGATTGTGTCTATGATAATGAGCCTTTGGGGTTTGTAAAAGACCCATTAAATTTGATGCAGAAAATGCAGGACCAAGATCCTTTAGAAGAAGTGGATTTAGGCGATGACGTGACGAAGAGACCAACTTATATCTGTACAAAAGTTGAGTCAAATATGAAGGATCAATTGGTTAACTTATTAAAAGAATATAAATATTGCTTTGCTTAGGCTTATGTTGAAATTCCTGGATTAAGTTAAACCATAGTAGAGCATCGTCTACCTATCCAGCAAGGGAAAAAGCTAGTAAAACAACATCCTCGGAGATTCTCCCTAGAAATCACATATAAGATTAATCAGGAGATCGAGAGAATTCTCAGGAGCAAGTTCATCAGAACTGCAAGGTACGTCGAATGGTTAACAAATATTATTTATGCTATTAAGAAAAATGGACCTCTTAGAGTTTGCATATATTTTAGGGATCTAAGTAAAGCGAAGACGCAATCAAAGAATATCTAACAAAGCCTTCTTTTTTTACTACCATCTAGTTGAAATGAAAACATGAGATTGTATATAGTTGCATCTGAGTTGACAATAGGAAGAATGTTAGCTCAAGAGGATGATAATGGTGTTGAATGGCCCATTTATTACCTTAGTCGAGTGTTAATAAATGCAGAAACTAGGTATAGTTCAACTGAAACATTATTCATGTGTTTGTACTTCTCATGTATGAAATTAAAGCAATATATTAAGCCAATTGATGTTTCTGTTTCGTCTCACTTTGATGTTATTCAGAATATACTATCGAAGCCCATATTACATAGTCGAATTGGGAAGTGGGCATTAGCATTAACTGAATTTTCTTGGTCTTATTTGCCTTTAAAAGCCATAAAAGGCCAAATTGTGGTAGAACTTATTGTAGATCATTCAATAGTCAAGCCATCGGTAAAAATGGTTGACACGGACCCTTGGAAATTATATTTCGATGGGTCAAGCCGTAAAAATGGAACCAGTGTCGGAATTTTAATAATTTCTCTAAAAGGAATGCCATTAAAATTCAAATATTGAGTTGATGGAAAATGTTCCAATAATGAGGCAGAATATGAAGCCTTAATTAATCGACTCAAAGTATTGAAGGATTGGGGTGCAACCAAAGTCGAAGTAAAAGGCGATTTGGATTTGGTGATCAAACAAATCACACGAGAGTATAAGTGTATCAAGGAACATCTCTTGATATTATTTGCGATTGTGAATCAGTTATTGGAAGACTTTGAAGTAGTGAGCATTACGCACGTTCCTAGGATAGAGAATCAAGAGGCTAATGAATTAGCCCCAATTGTGTCTTGGTATAAAGTGTCGACAGACCAACTGAGTGCATTTGTCAAAGTAAGGGAGAAAGTTATTTCGTCTTTTCCCAAAAAGTTTTCAACGCCAAAAGCTTAAGGGGTAGATCATTTGGACAAATTTTTTTAAACTTTTTCCATTGACAATTTGCTAGATATAGACTGGAGAAAGCCAATTATAGGGTATCTAGAGAATCCAGTAGGAAATACTGACAGGAAAATAAAATACATGGCATTAAGCTATGTTCACATGGGTAATGAGTTCTTCAAGAAAACTCTTGAGGGTGTGTTGCTTAGATGCCTTGTAGAAACTGAAGCATATGTGGTAGTCTCCGAAGTTCATAACGGAGCTTGTGGCGCTCACCAAGATGGCCATAAAATGAAATGGTTTCTATTTCGAAAAGGCTTATATTGGCCAAGCATGTTAAAAGATTGCATTTATTTTTCCATATGTTGTCAAGAGTGCCAAAAGCACGCAGGTATCCAACATGTGCCAGCAAGCGAATTGCATGCAATTGTTAAACCATGGCTCTTTCGAGGATGAGCTTTGGACATTATAGGAGAAATTCGACCTGCATTGTCGAAACAACAAAAGTTTATCTTGGTGGGAATAGATTATTTCACCAAATGGATAGAAGTCATAACTTCAGTTAGTGTGTATCAAGATACAGTGATTGAATTCATCCATAAACACATAATCTATATGTTTGGGATTTTTGAGACTATAATTACAGACCAAGGGTCAGTGTTTATCAGTCGAAAGATGCAAGAATTTGTGTCTAAAATAATATTTAAATTGATGACCTCAACGCCTTATTATGCTTAGACCAATGGTCAAGTCGAGGCTGCTAACAAGGTGATAACTAGGATGATTAAGAAACATGTTTCTAAGAAACCTAAGAATTGGAACAAAACACTAAACCAAATACTGTGGGCTTATCGAACATCCCCTAAGGAGGCGACAAATTCGAAGCCTTTTCATCAGGAATTTGGACACAACAGTGTTTTGCTAGTCGAAATACATCTACAGTCAATAAGGATACATTGTTAAAATGAGATTTTGTTAGAACAATATTGAAATATGATGTTCGACGAAACAATAGATTTGGATGAAGAAAGGTTGGTTGCGCCAGATGTCCTAATTCGATAAAAGGAGCGAGTTGCTAGAGCATATAATAAGAAAGTAAAAACAAAAACGTTTTCAATAGGTGAATATATTTGGAAATTAGTTCTACCTATGGATCGACGAGATCAAACGTTGGGGAAGTAGTCAGCAAATTGGGAGGGACCATTCTAAGTTACACAAGTATTTATAAATAATGCTTACGAGATCGAAGAGATAGATCTCGACCAATGAATCCTTAAAGTAAATGGGAAATATTTGAAAAAGTATATACCTATTCTTCAAGAGATTCAGATTACGGTAGAATAAAAACAAATTATATAGATATTGGTAACCAAAATTGAAGAACACAAAGATGGTAACTGTAAGTCTCCCAAAGGGATTACATGATTTTTCCAAACACAAGATTTAGTCTCGAAAAAAGAGGGTAACCATAGAAGAAGATAAATATGGAATCATGGTTAGAGGTTCTCAAAACGGGTTTTCTCAAAAGAAATCTTGTTGTCAAGACGTGTTTTCTTCACCGCCAACTGACTGATGCTCTCTTTAAGACTAAGGGACTTTTCACCATGAGTGATTCTGTCGAGAGTGTTTTTTTGGATTTAATCTTGTGTCGAGAGACTACTAGTCAAATCTAATGAAGCCTTTTGGCGTTCCATTTCACTGACCTTCTGGTTGAGTTCGTCAATTTGAGAGCGATAGTTTAAAATTTGTTGATCAAGAGAGGAGAGTTCTTGTCTTTTAACCTCAAACTAGTTCATTCTATTTTCACAAAATTCACATAACTCCTATTCGACTATTATCTTGTTTGCTTTAGTCTTGAGTTTAAGATCAATGTGCCTGCAGAATGCAAGAGCTTTAGCGAGCTGGCTAAAGAAAGCCTCAAAATCAATCAGGTATTGAGCCAGGGACCCAATAATGTTATGTTAAGAAATTGCATCATGTAATTTGAAAATTTATGACGACATAAAAGCTTCCTCCTCCACGACATCCAGGAACTCACCCTCTAACAAATATTATTTGAGTTGTTGAATTTTTAGGGTTACCTCAACGCTTAGTTTAGTGACAGGTGGAGATGATGAGCCAGATGTTTGGGAAGTTGTCGGCACATATCAAGTTGTTGAAGCTTCTTAAGGGCTTCCACTAGATTCTATCTTTTTAGAGCCTGAGTTTCTGTTAGGGTCGAAGAATTGATGGAGAGTGTATCTTGACGGACATGGAGATTAGTCCTAGAGAAAGCTGGATGTCTTGATCTTGTATTACCCACAACATGTTGGGTAGAAATTTTCTGAAGGGGAGTTTCACCAATAACGGTAGGCTGAGCTTCAATAGCTATGGAAACTGGAGTTGATGGTGCCGTTGGTTGTGAGTGGGAAGAGTATTAAAGGCGTCGATGAGCCTCTGAAGAAAGCTTGGTCCCAAGAAGTACTTCTTTTGAAACTGAGACCACCACTAGTCAAATAGCTCAGTGGTAAAAAATAGTGGTCGAATTAGAAAATAGGAAATTCAAGGGATTGAGTAGCCTTATGAAACTTGAGGCATGCCAGGTGGTCATCATCATTCAGTCCCCTTCCAACCCAGACAATGTCGACGTGATGGGAAAATAAAGACTGGGGTAACATTTGACTAAGTCCAAGTTGACGAGGCGCTAGGTTTGGCTGATATGCAATAAGTCCATAGTCATCTGGCCTAGTATCGATGCGGAAGGAGAGCAAGCTCGGGGGTTAAAAGTTCCCTCCAAACAACATTTGACCATGCGGAATTTTACAAAGAGATGCCAGGGAAAGGATCTCTAAACCAATATGGACCAAACATTCGTTCTACGAAAGGAGCCATGGCCGAAACAAAGGTAGTAGTGTCAAAAAACATGTTGACATATTTCATGAAAATGTACCTGTCGAGGCCCTATTAAGAAGTCATTAAGGATAATCTTAGTCCTTTGATAGATCTATTTTTATTCAGATTCAAGATCGCCTCAGAAACATGATAACTTAGTTGGTATTCAAATGTGGCATTCAACCAGTGTTGTAACAGCCAGAAAGGGCCCGAGAGAACCAATCCCTTGTCATTATCAGGAAGGGATTTTAACTGGGAAGAGGCTTCACCTAAAGCATGGTACAAATACGCTAGCAAAAGTTTACCCAAAGAAATTTTTCGACCTTCATGAAGTTGGATGGCCAAAGGTATAATACTCTTGGTTATCTGTAAATATCCGGGATAGAACAGAAAAAAGGAATGCCAAAGGGGTAAGAAGACAATGTGTTTGCCATCAGTGACATCTTCTTGGTCAATAACATGATGGCCAGCTACATAATGATTGAAATCAGTGCAGTAGAAATGAAACAAATATTCAGTCAGCACCGTTGGGTTAAAAGTTTTGCTGAGAGGAGAAAGTTCGGTGATGGCAGCTACATCAAACAAAGTGGGTGTTAACATCCTACAGGGGAGCTGGAAGTTGTTAGTCGAACCCTCCCAAAAGAAGAGTGGGGATAAAATGAAGTGAGGGTTGATTCTATGTGCGTTCCTCGACAATTGGATGGCATTGAAAATACCAGTTTCCTTCCATTGAGCTTGCCACTGTCCTTGGAATTTGTCGAGCCAGACTACATAAGCTTTATCCCTAGGTGTGGGTATGAAATGAAACACCCTAGGCTTCGGATCCATGAACCTAACATAAACAGGTTTAGTCTGATCGAAAGCAGAATGGATAGTGGGATGGAAACAAGGAAAGTATTTATAAACCTTTTTAGGATGTTTTTCCTGAGTTGGATACGGTCCATGAAATGTGAAAAGTTTTCTTGTAACAACAAATGGGATCAGCATTTGTCGTTGCCACTTCTTGACCTTGGAATTTACATCAGGAGACGACTGCAGGATGACTTCCAAACTTTCTTCTTTAGAAAAGGAAAAATTCACGGGGTTGTTACCATTATTAAAGGGAGTACGTGATGAAGCGACTATTTTTAGAAAGATAAGGATGTTCTTTCACAGGTTATGTGAGTTGTAGATGGAGAAGGTTAAAACAACATGCGTAAATGAGTATTTATAGGATCTTTGAGGCTGTCAACGATGGACAAGTGGCATCCATCTGGATAACGATTAGTGTCACTAGACTCAAAAGTGGAAGAGTTAGTAGGGTTTGATGAAATCTCATATCCTGGAAACTAGGAGCCATTATAAGAAATGATGGATGGACATAGGGAATAGTGGCGCAGAAAGTGGAAATCACGACATCATTTGAAAAGACGTGCAGTCATAAATTCAAAAAGTTAAGATACCAAAGTTCTCAGTCGACAGAAGCTCCGTCGAAATTGGTATTTGGATGGGAAATTTATTGACAAGCAATTTTCAACTCAGAGGATTAGGTCACAAGTTGGACGATATCTTTGTCAAAATGAGAGTAAATTATTTTACAAGTTACAAACAGGGGACGTCGACAAGGTCTAAGAGGAAATCCCCAAAGATTGGGTCGAGATAGTATTGGAAGAGGAAGCTAGGTCGATGAAGCCTAGGTTAATCAAATACAAAAGCAAGTGGAGGCAAAAGTAGTTGCCAAATATAAGTGTCAGAAGCACGTGGGAAGTTTGAAAGCAGTTCCACACGAACTCTCAACGTGGGTTTTTCAAGTAACCATCGACGGTTACATTTTAGAATCTATTTAAGCAAGTTATTGCATTCATTTTCAAAGTCGCATTTTATAACATTGTAAGAGAGCACTCAAAGTACCAGTGTATAGAGAAATGAGCCAGTTCTGAGAAATATACGATTGCGTTCACCTTTAAGTTCAAAGCAATGTATTTCAAGTCTTGTTTATCATTTCTATCTTACAATTTACTTATCTGCCTTTGTCTTTTTACCTTTCTCTTATTATGTTTTTCGTACCTTAATCATTTTAAACACCAAAACACTGTCAAACTTAACACTAAGTCTAGGACTCTTGTATCTGGTCATGCAAGTAACCTTTAATTAAGAGGATATAGATTGTTCGCGAGAAACTTCTGCGAACAGTCACTTTGTACATATTGTTTTTTGGATATATGTAATTTCTTAATTCAAAAAAAAAAATATTTGTAACTTATTTCTGTTTATAAAAATAATGGTATCAACAATAGACTTTTTCTCATATATAAAAATATTTCTAACTTATTTCCGTTTATAAAAATAATTGAATCAATAATTGACTTTTCCCGTTTATAAAAATATTTATAACTTATTCTCGTTTATAAAAATAATTGTATCAACAATAGATCTTTTCCCGTTTATAAAAATATTTGTAACTTATTCTCGTTTATAAAAACAATTGTAGCTTATTCTCATTTCTAAAATGTATTAACAATATATTTTTTCCAGTTTATAAAAATATTTGTAACTTATTACCGTTTATAAAAATAATTGAATAAACAGTTGCATTTTTCCTATTTATAAAAATAATTATAACTTATTCCCGTTTATAAAAATAATTGTAATTTATTCCCATTTATAAAAATAATTGTATCAACAATAGACGTTTTCCCGTTTAAAAAATTATTTATAACTTATTCCCGTTTATAAAAATAATTAGATCACCAATAGACTTTTCCCGTTTATAAAAATATTGGTAACTTATTCCTGTTTATAAAAATAATTGGATCTCTAGTAGACTTTTCCCGTTTATCAAAATATTGGTAACTTATTCATGTTTATAAAAATAATTGTAACTTATTTTCATTTATAAAAATAATTGTATCAACAATATACTTTTTCTAATTTATAAAAATATTTGTAACTTATTCCCGCTTATAAAAATAATTTAATCAATAGTTGAATTTGTCTCGTTTATAAAAGTGTTTATAACTTATTTCTGTATATAAAATTAATTGTAACTTATTCCATTTATAGAAACAATTGTATCAACAATAGACTTTTCCAATTTATATAAATAATCGTAACTTATTCTCGTTTATAAAAATAATTGTATTATCAATAGACTTCTTCCCGTTTATAAAAATATTTGTAACTTATTCCTGTTTATAAAAATAATTATATCAATGTAAAAATAATTCAAGACAATAAACATCGTTATGATATTCCCATTTAATATGAGATGAAAATCACGCCTCTAATATCTATGTTTCTTCCTTCAAATCTTTCTGACCAAAACTTTTTTGAATTAGCCAAAAGCTTTTGGATCTCTCATAATAGACAATGCATTCACAATGATCCATTATTTTTTCAGTATGAAAACTTCTTCAACGGTGCAATCTTCCGATGATTGGTGTGGAATTAATAGAACACCTAGTTTTAAAAAACATATAAGTTAATAATATGACACCTAGTTTTAAAAAACAAACATAAGAAACAACAATAAATCTTCATACCAACATAATGGCTTTGATATTGGACTGTTCAATACGGTATTCAAATTCATCAATACCCGCAAAACCCAACATGACATCACCATGCAATCTTTGTGAAAAAAATAGAAAAATCACATATTCATTTGTTTTGTCAATGTCCATTTGATGGTTTGGTTGTTTGATGCTTTGAACACTACTATAGACATTGATCTCTCCAGGGACCATTATTTATGATTGTCTCAATTGTTGGCTGCTTCAATATCATTTGGCATTACATAAACTTTCTAGTTTCAAATAAGAACAATAACCATAATGCACTTTCCAAATAAAGAAAAGGAAAATTTTCCAACAAATAATGTTGTGATGTACCCACATTTCCATTTCCCATACACTCAACTCTTTTTTTTTTCACTCAAAGGAAAAATATCGTCTATAAACAATAATCACCAAAATGTAATAGAATATAAGAACATATCGAAATATCGAAATGTATAATTAACAAAAACAACTATCATTTGATAGAATTCCATATTTTTATTTGCACTTCCAATATTCCTTTATATTGTGCTTTTTCTTTCCACCGTATTTATATGTGTTGAAGAATATATCACACTATTTGACACGTAATGACAATATAAAGTGACAATTTTAACTCATTTACATATTGAAATGATATCTTTTATATCATACACTTCTACATGCCACTTTATTTTTTCCTTCAAGAATTGTTTTGAATGATAACAAGCTAAACTTGACTCAACGATTGACTTAGCTAGCCACAATAAGCCAGGTTCATTTTGCTTTAACACCAAATATGCATCTTTCTTCCCAAAATTGTCAAATATAACATCCTTTCTAAAACCAACCAATGAGTGAATTTCCAAGGCTATTGTTGTAACACCCTAAACCCCACATATAAAGTATTATAAAATTTAATTATAAATACAACCATAGAGGGCGTCAGGAAAGTCAAACACACACATCTTGCTCCATAACACGAGTTTCAACATAATAGTTCAAAGGAAAATATTTGTAATAGGGATGTTTACACAACATCCAAATCATATGAATCATATCTGAGATGCTTACACGACATCCAACTCATCTGATCAATATCACATATTCATGTAATAAGATATTCATAATTTGTCATCATATGCTCACTTCCTTTTTAAGGTATCATCGCAGCGAAATTATCATCAACAATTGTGGAAGATAAAGTAAGTAATAAAGTTCAGTCTCAACCTTCAACTTTAATAACAAAATAAGAGAGTTGTAATCAAACAACTCAGCATCTTAATAATGCTCAACAAAAAAATTAGTCTTATGACTTCAACCTAACAAACATAAGGAATAAAACAAGCGTTCTCAACCTGATGTTACATAATCAGAGTAAGGCCTACTAAATGAAATGATAAACTAAGAAGAAACTCTATGGTTTGGCTTCCACTTACTTTCGCGAGACCTACTCTTGTGTATCTGTATGATGCCCATGTAAAAGCAACATTCAAATAGAAGGAATGAGAATAGAATTCAATAATTAATAGTAACAAGCAATTAGAGTAGATTTACTAAGAAGATCACACATAAATTACAACAACATAAATATATCAAGTATTCTCATCCACACATCATAACACCAAAATAATCATCAATATAACACAACATAACATCAAAGTAATCACCAATGCAACACAATGCAAATGTACTTAACTACTGACTCAACATGCATGTGGTACCAAAAAGTATGAACACTCTGGTACATTTCACTCTAGAATCCTTACCATATGATCAATTCTCTCTTGGAACCAGAGCACACAAAATCACCACCATCATCATCATAGGTAACACTTCACTAATTCCACATAATAGGAATTAGCTACTCGCACCTGATCCATCACCATAGGATTGAGGCTCACTAAAAAGAACTGAAGTTCCAACAACATGAATGCATGGACTCTGAGCATGCAAAAATAACACATACGCATTGGCCCATCTTCTGACTGTGTATGCCACTAACAACATAATCAACATAAACATAACATATGTAAAATTAAATATGCAACATTTTTATCAATCACCACCATTATTCATACACAACAATTCATTATCGACACATATAAGCATGTTTAATATAATATTATTTATAAACATACCAGTATAACAACATCGTCAATATTCACCATTTATATTGGTAACCAATTATAATTAACATTCTCACATCATAACATCATCACAAGATAACACCAACAAATATGAATAATTCTCATCAATTATTCATGTTATCACGACAAATTCAGCCCCCCTGAAACTAATTCTATTTTATGGTAAATTGCGTTAGCTTTCCAACATTTCAAATGGGGAGATATTTGAACTTACCAATAAAACGTTATGGTTAAAACAAAATAGGAAAAATCAGCCTAATCAGCAACAGTTGGACCATCACCGTAACTAACGTCAGCTTTTTCGCAATGCTCTAAACCGCTGGAGAATACATAATTCTACATTTTTCCACGGTTGGAGGCCTTTATGACCTCTGATTTTTATTCTGTAAAAACCCCAACGCTCATAAAATTACAACATATGCAATACCATAATCATCTCAATTTAATTCAAAATTTTAACAGTATTAAATCAGGAATTATTCATCAAACTCGTGCTCTAAAACATCTTATTCACACCAATTTCATCATAATTCAATTGATGCATGAACACCACAATAACATGTCAATACACATGAATATAATCCATATTATTTCATATCAAAACAGTATTATCATCATAAATCGAAAGAAAACTGAAATCATACTCTACCCTTTCATCACATCCCTATTATTGAACTAAATTACCACCCTTACCTTTTAACTTCTGAAAATTCAATGAAGATGATGGTCAAGGATCTATTCTCTTAAGCTCTAACGCACCTCATCACAAAATCTTATTTTCTCTATTCTCTTTGTTTCACGTACTGATAGAATGAGACTCTTTTTTTCCTAATTCTTAGAATATACATGTCATTCTAATTTCTATTGGTTAATTGGGCTTTTCCCTTACTATCCTCAACTTACCCTAACAATTGACCAGCTTACCCTTAATTCTTCTTCCCAATTTATTTTCCTTAATATTTTATTATTCTAATATATATATTTACTAAATTAAATAATTACTCTTATTATTTAATCACTATAATAATCTAAATAATTCCAACTAGTTTCTACACCACCTAATTATTTGAATTGACCAAACCCATTAATAAATTAAAACACACACAAAATCACACATAATTCAAAAATAATTCGATACAAGTGAATAATTGAAAATGGGATGTTACAACTCTCCCCCACTTACAAAATTTTTGCCCTAAAAAATTACTTGAGGAAAATAGAGTCTGATACAACTCTCTCATCTTCTCCTCATGCTCCCAAGTAATTCTCCCACCAGTTGGTCCTCCTCACACTATCTTCACCAAGACAGTCTCTTTACCACCCAACTGCTTCTTTTCCCGATCCTATATCCCTATGGCGATGCCTCAACAACCATATTTTCTCTCACTTGTGCATCGTCCACCTGGATCACACGGGACAGGTGTGGAACGTACCTGGTCAACTGAGACACATAAAACACATCATGAAGATTCGTAAGTGGTGGTGGTAAGGCAATATGATAGGCTACTGAACCTATCTTATGTGAGATCTAGTACGAACAACAAAATATGGACTAACCTTTCGAGACTTCAAAGCTAGACCAACACCAGTCACCTGTGTGACTCTAAAAAACACATGTTCTCCCTCCTAGAACTTAATTGTTTTTATTCTCTTATCATGATAACTTTTATGAAAACTCTATGATGCTTTCATCTTTTACTAGATCATTTTGATCTTCTCGGTCGTCTTCTGAACAATCTCAGGTCCGAGTACAACACTCTCACCTGACTCATACCAACACAAAGGAGTCATACACCTTCTACCATACAATGCCTTATATAGTGTCAATCCAATGCTTGAATGAAAAATGTTGTTATAAGTAAACTCTATCAATGACAAGTAGCTATCCTAAGCACCTTCTTGTTCTAGCACACATGCCATCAACAAATCCTCCAAAGATTGGATAGTCCTCTCTGTTTGACCGTTCATTTATGGATGATCAACATAACTCAACTTCAGATTAGTACCCAAAGCAGTTTTCAAACTCTCCTAAAACCTTGATGTAAATCTCAAATCTCTATCTGACACAATACTCGAAGGAATACCGTGTAGTTTCACAATCTCCTCGATATACAACTCAGCTAGCTTCTGCAAAGGATAATTAATGCTCATTGGTATAAAATGAGCCGATTTGGTCAACCAATCAATAATCACTCAAATTTAATCGTATCCCTTCGAAGTCTTCGGAAAACCTATTACAAAATCCGTGAAAATTCTATCCCATTTCCACTCAGGAATATTCAACGGTTGCTTCAACATACCAAATTTTACATTGTAAGGTGTCTTTTCATATACTAAACTTATTTTTCTGAATTTCCCAATAAATTCCAACTCTTAAACCATAAGTATCATCAAGTGCAAATACTTCCTACTCAACACATCAGCTACGACATTAGCCTTACTAGGATGGTAACTCAGACCAAAATCAAAATATTTCAACAACTCAAGCCATGTTCTCTGCCTCATGTTCAACTCCTTTGAATTAAGTAGATACTTCAAACCTTTTTGATTGGTGATCACTTCAAACCTGGAACCAACAAGATAATGCCTTCAAATTTTCAATACAAAAACCACAACCGGCAACTCTAGCTCATGCGTAGGATAATTCCTCTCATGAATCTTCAACTGCTGAGAAGCGTAAGCCACAACCTGACTATTCGGCATTAGCACACCGCCTAAACCTATCTTTGACACAACATAATACACTATGAAAGGTTCAGTAGGGTTTGGCAGAATCAAAATTGGAGCAGTCACCAACTTCTTCTTGAGTTCAACAAAACTTTCTTCACATGTAATATCCCATGCATAAGCTTGACCCTTTCGAGTCAATCAAGTCAAAGACAATGATAACTTTGAGAAGCCTTCTATAAGCATGCAATAATAAACAACTAATCCAAGGGAACTTAGAATCTCAATAGAAGACTTCAGAGTCTCCCACTGTAACATAACATTAACTTTCGACGAATCAATAAAAATTCTCCCCCTAGAAATTACATGGCCAAGAAAACTCGTTTCTTTTAACCAAAATTTCCACTTAGATAACTTGGCATAAATTTCTTCTCCCTTAACACCTCTAATAAAAATTTAAGATGATTCTCATGCTCTTATTCTGACTTAGAATATATTAATATATTATTGATAAACACCACCACAGACTGATCTAGATAAGGATTGAAGTTTCTATTCATATATTCCATAAACACACCTGGTGTATTGGACAATCCAAACGATATTACTATATACTCATAATGGACATACCTTGTTCTAAAGGAAGTCTTCAAAATTTCTTCTGGTTTAACACGAATATGATGATAACCAGACCTAAAATCCAACTTGCTGAACACACCGGCACCAACCAACTGATCCATCATATCATGGATTCTCAATAGAGAATACTTATTCTTGATAGTTACTTTATTCAACTGTCTATAGTCAACACACAACCTCATACTTCCATCTTTATTCTTCACTAGTAACACAGGCGCATCATCTCCCACAGACTCATCCACTTGCTTAGCATAAACAAACAACTCTTCACCTTCGTCGAACTTAGATTCACGTTATGGAGGCAAGTCACAGGTATCTTCAAGAAAAAAAATCAGGAAATACACAACACTGACATATAACTAGCCTTCATATTTATTTCCACTCTTCGAGAAGCAATCCTTAACAATACCCGATATTTCTACATCAAAGACATCCTAACTTGATCAGTAAACAAGAATATAGATTCCACACTCCCTTCGGGTTTGAGAAACAACACAGTTCCTACAACACTTGTGCCCTTGAGATCAACAACACATCGAACCAACACTCAATAATTGAAAAATATATGAGAAGAAAAAGCTTCTCCACCACTTTTTTCAGTCCCACTCCTGTAGACAAATGATTAGAAAAGTAAGGAAGCACTGATAGTGTTACACACATGTCATGTACTAAGGAACAAACAACATTAGTTAACTTGGCCGGACGGACCGACCTGCTATGATACAACTAATGTAAAACCCTAAACTCCACATATAAAATATTGCAAAATTTAACTATAAATACAACCACGTAGAGTGGCACACACATAAAAAACAGACACCCTGCTCTGTAACACGAGTTTCAACATAATAGTTCAAAGACACACATTTGTAATTAGAATGTTTACACGACATCCAACTCATCTGAATAGTACCTGGGATGTTTACATGACATCTAACTCATCTGATTAGTATCACATATTCATGTAGTAAGACATTCATAATCTGCCATCGCATGCTCACTTCCTTTTTAAGGTATCAATGCAACAAAATTATCATCAATAATAATGGAAGATAAAGTAAGTTGTTAAATCTATATTTTTAGGTTTAGCATACATTTTGCTAAAACATGTTTCTGGATTGATGTTGAGAAAGATGTTACAATATCTTGACCAACTCTCATGACAAGTTCTGCTGTCATGATTATTAGATAGATGTTCAGCCAAATGTCTTGACATCTTGGCCTATTTTGCAGCATGTGCTACTGTTTTATCTCTTGACAGATTTTTTATTTTATTTTTTTTAGAGACCTTTTTGGATATATCTCAATATTATTTGCAAGTCAAGGAGATTTATTAGGAACAAGTGCATATTTTATTTGGTTTCATTAAAAAGGATCTTTGAGAATTTTTAGGAAACTTTAAAAGAATTATTCCTATTTTCGTGTGAAGATCTTGCAGCTGATTTAAAAAGTGAAGATTGGATTTGATTTTAAGAGTCCAAGCTCATACTGAAAGAATCTATAAATAAGGAGTTGCCAAACCTAAAATAGAAAACGTTCACATTGAAGAAACCGTGGGTGAAACATAAGGATTAGGGTTTTGAGAGTATTTTAAGTTCTTTGTGTTTGTGTTCTTTGAATGTAACTCATGTATCTTTTGATGTATTGAGTTTGACTGTTTGTTACTTGATTTTATCAAGTTATTATTATCACTCGTGAGATTTTAAGGAAAGAGTTTAATATTGTTCTTAGTTGAAGCATTTAAGCAAAACTAAGCATTTTTTATTTGAAGTGTAATCTTCTATTTGGTTCTTTTGTCTAGTCACAAGGTTTGTGACTGTAGGTATCACTGCAGTGATTGTAAGTGAGATGAGGTTGTCATATCTAGAGGTGTCTAGGTAGAAGTTGCACAAGGTAGTGATTGTAAGAACAAGAATTGGTTATGCAATATCATCTACGAGTTTTGATGATAACAAATGAGTATGATTGAATGAACAATTTTTTTGTACAAATGTTTGTTATTGTTGAGTACTTAACAAACATATTCTGCTTCTGGTAGATGGCGTAGCCAAGACATTGGAAGAGAATTGATTCCGCTTCTACGCTAAACAAGTTCTATTAAAAAGTAGAAAGACACTCTAGAAGGATCTTAAGTGTAAGCCCTAATATTTGTCAGAAGAAACCAGTCAAAAGATCTCAAGACGGAAGTTGTTACTTATGTCCAGATGATGAAGACTCAAGTTTCTAAAAGACAGCATGTTCCAAAGAAGATTGTAACACCCCTAACCCCATATAGCATAAATAGCATAATAAGAGTAAAATAACACGCATCTCAAAGAAATTCAAACATGTATACTGGTCATGATCATAACACGTATTCAAACTTCATATTTTCAAAATCATGCACATCACATCGGAATAATTATTTACTAAAATAATAATAATAATGATTATATCCCATACTATAATCATAAATCCTCATAACAATTCATGGATCTCAAATCCTTAGGCACTGAGGCCACTCAACATAAACTCTCAACATACAATTCAATTAAGAGAAATAACAATATCTTTTTAATTAAACATGAGTTCAACACCTCCCCGTGTTACATAAAACAGATCAATGACTCACTACCTAGGGATAAACAGATAAATAAGGATCTAGCTCTTTTGATTAATCCTGGAAAGTATCACTGCTATCCTCAGTACCTGTGTGATGTCGCATAGAACATCATTACAACAGGAGAGTGAGAATTTACATTATTATGAATATATATAATATAAACAATGTATATAACACGCATACATACCAAGAATTCATCACACTTCATATAATTATATATACAACACGGCTTCACCAATATAAGTACCAAAATAATTATATCCAAGTAGAACAATTAACACAATCATCACATATATTGCAATGATCACCAAAGCCATAGTTGAACCAATTATCACACACACCATGCATTCAAAGCAAAACCTCACATAACAACAAATGTGACTCCAATGCAACTCAATGTGACTCATGCATGTGGTACCATCGTGAACATAAAGTTTAACTCGCTCCCGATTCAATATTTAGAACCAGAGCCACGCTCCTGATCCGGACAAGACCAAATCTCACCAATATGAACATATAGTTCACCGCTTCTATTTCCACATAAGGATCAAAGCAACCAACCAGAGTCCAATCTCCCCATGCATGCATGTGCAAACATAACCAATTATGTGAAAATTAAGATTATCACCAAACCTTAATCATACCATATATCACAATAATCCATCAAAATGAATTATCCCACCATTGCACAAAACATACATTTATGACGTTGTCATTACCAACAATGAAATTATTTAGAATTCATCAATCACACATATCACGAATAGAAAACAATGCTAAAACATGTTATTCTCATTCAAAATCTATTCACAACATGCACATACACAAAGTCAAGTGTCATGTTCATGACATTCTCAATTCAACACATCACAATAACATATAGCAAACAATGCCAAAACAAGTTATTTCCATTCATCATCCATTCATGACACATAAAAAATAATATTCAAACTATTATTCCAATCATACAATGCTAAAAAAACTAGTTCTATCTTATATTTTATTGCATTAGCTTTCTAACTATTCAAACAATGCCTAAAACGGAGTTACGGTTCAAAAGTTATGGTCATTACAAAATCTACCAAAAAACTTACTATATGAGTCGACGGAAAACCCTGTATGAGTTGATGCAAAGAATGATTCGACGTAAAAGAACTATGAGTCGACAAAAAACTGCTTGACAACACTTCCTTGCCTGGTGGGTTGTCTCGCGCCGACCCCCTCCCCCCCCCCCCCCCCCCCCTTCAGTTTGAGTCGACTCAAACTTCTAAAACATGGTTTTTTCTGCATTTTAACTTAATTTCCACATAATTTTTCTTATAAAAAACACTAACCATCACTACAAAACATCATGTTTGACAATTTTATCAATAATTTATCATCCTAACATGAAGGTACTCATTCTATTCCATTCAACACATCAATTTCTATCAAATCTATATATTTCTACACAAACTCTAACATGTGAGAGTTTAGATCTAGAAATTGAAAATCAAACACACTTAGCATGTTACTACCCATTACATACCATACGCGCCCATAATAATAAGGATCCTCCCCCTTACCTCTTGAAGACTCAAACTCTAGGTTTCTTATTCTTCTTTCCTCTTTCTCCTCTTCTCTTCTTTTCTCTTCTTTTCTCTTCTTTTGTGTTATGACATGACAACTCTAATCTCTCTTCTTACTACCCTATTCTTTAATGGGCCTGATTCTGTTCTTCACATTTCTATCATAATATAAGCCCAACTCTTAATTATTTCTATTCTCACTCATAAACCAAAATATTCAAATAACACATATATCCAAATATTTCAAATAGTCACCAAAACACATAATTTAATTAATTATCATATAATATAATAATTAATAAAATAAATAAATAATACTAAATAAAAATCGGGATGTTACAATGCTTCTCCACTTAAAAGATTTTCGTCCTCGAAAATTACCTCAAACGAACAACTCGGGATAGGAATCCATCATCTTGCTCTCTAACCACTTTTACCAAAGCGATTTCTTTACCTTCCCAAACCACTTTTACCAAAGCGATTTATTTACCTCGAAGTCGTTTCACCTCTCGATCCTCTATCCGCGTAGGTGGTGTCTCAACAGTCAGGTTATCTCTCACCTGAACATCATCTAACTGTACAACATGAGACATATCCGCAATAATGTTTCTCAACTGAGACACATGAAACACATCATGGAGACTAGAAAGTGACAACGGAAAATGGATCTAATAAGCCACTTCACCTACTCTCTCAGTAATCTGATATGAACCAATAAAACGCGGCATCAACTTATGCGACTTTAAAGCTCTACCAACACCAGTTACCGAAGTAACCCTCAGAAATAGATAATCTCTCTTCTCAAATTCAAGATCCTTCCTCCTCTTATCGTGATAACTCTTCTAACGACTTTGAGAAGTCCTCATCTTCTCTCGAGTCATCTTAATCTTATCCGTAGTCTGTTGAACCATCTCAGGTCCAACCACAACACTCTCTCAAGATTCATACCAACACAAAGGCATCCTACCCCTTCTACCATACAAAGCCTCAAACGGTGCCATTCCAATACTTGAATGGAAACTGTTGTTATAAGTAAACCCAATCAAAGGCAATTAACTACCCCAATTACCTCCTTTCTCCAACACACAAGCTCTCAAAAGATCTTCAAGTGACTGGATAGTCCTCTCAGTCTGACCATCTATTTACGGATGATACGCCGAACTCAAACGCAACTTCATACTCAAAGCACTTTGCAAACCTTCCCAAAAATGCGAAGTAAACCTCAAATCTCTATCGGAAACAATACTCGACGGAACACCATGAAAACTTACAACTTTCTCAATATATAACTTAGCAAACTTCTCCACTGTATAATCCATCTTATTTGGAACCAAGTGAGAATACTTTTTTAATCTATCAACGATGACCCAAACTGCATCACAATTATTCTGAGTCTTCATAAAACCCGAAACAAAATCCATAGAAATACAATACCATTTCCATTTAGGAATAAACAACAATTGCATTAAACCAGATGGTTTTTGATGTTCTATCATAGACTTCTAACAAAAAAAACAATAATACACAAACTCTGCAATATCCTTCTTCATACCAGACCACCAAAATAGTTTCCTTAAATCTTGATACACCTTAGTAGCTCCAGGATGAATACTCAAACCACTACGATGCCCTTCATCAAGAATTCTATTCTTCAAATCTCCCACATCAGGAACACAAACTCTATCACGACACCTAATTATACCATTCTTATCAATCTGAAAATCACCACCTCGGCCTTGATTGATCAATGTCAATCGACCAACTAAACTCAAATAAGATTTTTGTCCTTCTCGAATCTCGTAAAGATTACCACTAGTAAGCTTTAACATACCAAGCTTATACCCAAAAGAAGTCTCTTCACAAACAAAACTCATGTCTTGGAATTGCTCAATCAAATCCAATTCTTGGACCATCAACATTGACATATGCAAAGACTTCCTACTCAAAGCATCAGCTACAACATTCGCTTTACCCGGATGGTAGTTCAAACAAAAATCACAATCTTTCAAAAATTTCAACCATCTTCTTTGCCTCATATTCAACTCTTTCTGATCAATCAAATATTTTAAACTCTTGTGATCACTAAACACATAAAACCTCGATCCAAAAAAATAGTGCCTCCATAGTTTCATAACAAACACAACTGCAACCAATTATAAATCATGCGTCGGATAATTCCTCTCATGAACTTTAAGTTTCCTTGAAGCATAAGCTACCACTTTCGACTTTGCATCAATACACCTCCTAAACCCATCAAAGAAGCATTACAATACACTATAAATGGTTCTGTCGGATTAGGCAAAAATTAAAATAGGATATGTTGTTAACTTTCTCTTAAGTTCTTAAAAATTAGCTTCACACTGCAAAGCCCAAAATGAAAGCCTGGCCCTTCCTAGTCAACTGCGTCAAAGGTAACGCCAACTTAGAAAAACCTTCAATAAACTTGCGATAATAACCAGCCAAACCAAGAAAAACTCTAATCTTAGAAACAAATTTCAGAGCTTCCCATTGAGACACAACCTCAATCTTTGCAGGATCAATATAAATACCCCTACTCAAAATCACATGCCCAAGGAAACTCACTTTCTTCAACCAAAACTCACACTTAGAAAGTTTAGCATACAACTACTTCTCCTTCAACACAGATAACACAATTCTTAAATGCTCAGCATGATCCTCTTTGCTCTTCGAATACACTAGAATGTAATCAATGAATACAATAACAAATTGATCCAAATACTTATGAAAAATCCTGTTCATATATTCCATAAATATACCAGGTGCATTGGTCACACCAAACAACATCACAAAATACTCATAGTGACCATATCTTATTCTAAAAGCAGTCTTCTAAATATCTTCATCTTTCACACGAATTTGATGATACCCAGACGTCAAATCAATATTACTGAACACACTTGCACCAACCAACTAATCCATCAAATCATGAATCCTCGAAAGTGGATACTTGTTCTTAATAGTCACTTTGTTCAGCTGTCTATAATATACACATAACCTCATAGGACCTTCTTTCTTCTTAACCAACAAAACAGGTGCACCCTACGGTGATACACTCGGACGAATACACTTTTCTCTAGTAGATCCTCTAGTTGACTCTTCAACTCTTTCAAATCAGAAGCTGACATCCGATATGGAGCCATCGAAACAAGACTAGTTCCAGGAACTAAGTCGATCGTAAACTCCACCTCACTTTCTGGCGACAAATCACTTACATCTTCAGCAAACACCTCAGGAAAATCACAGACAATAGGCAACTCACCCATAGTTTACTTCTCACCGAGACCCAACATTGCCAACAAAGCAAACAACATAGTACCATCTTGCATATACTCATTCACTTTACATACTATCAAGCTGTCAAGATAAGCCTATCCCGTCCAATATGATCTCGTCTACTATCAACATGCAATTAAGAGTGATCAGTTCCTTAATTTGTCAATAGGTAGTTGATAACCGTAATGGTGGCATAAACCATTGTTACCCAACTGCAATAGCGTCCTTCATCTTTCTAAAAATCACATGAGCATAATGTCCAACAATCTCTCTAAAGCTTATAACGTTTTTCTCCATTTCCTTCTTTCTCAGGTTCCAGAAAATAATTATCTTAGCCAAACAGTTTATGTAAACATCAATTCAAATCCACACTCTTGCAATCAACATCACACTGAACCATCACTCCACGGCAGAAACAACTCAGGGATGCGAAAACTCCTCCCCTACTTGCCTTAAACTCATTCCTGCAACCAAGTGGTTAGAAGAAACAAACAAGTACCGATAATGTCTCTTACACGTTTCGAGTACAACAGGGAATAAACTCATTAGTAACCTGGACAATCTGACCGACCATTGCTCATATACCACTAATGTAACACCCCATAACCCCATATAGCATAAATATCATAATGAGAGTAAAATAATATGTATCTCAAAGAGGGCATCACATATTGAATTAAAAAAACATCCAAGAAATTAAAACATGTATACTGGTCATGATCATAACACGTATTCAAACTTCATGTTTTCAAAATCATGCACATCACATTAGAATAATTCTTTACTCAAATAATAATAATAATGATTATATCCCATACTATAATCATAAATCCTCATAACAAGTCATGGATCTCAAATCCTTAGGAACTGAGGCCACTCAACATAAACTTTCAACATACAATTCAATTAATATAAATAACAATATCTTTTCAATTAAACATGAGTTCAAATCCTCCCCCGTGTTACATAGACCAGAGCAATGACTCACTACCTAGGGATAAACAGATAAATAAGGATCTAGCTCTTCTGACTAATCCTGGAAAGTATCTGTTGCACCCTAAAATTTTCCCTCTTATTTATCAAAGAATCACCCTGGATCCTCAAGTTTGCTTCCATCCAATTCCAAGCCTTGAACTACAAATTTTCCAAGAAAATCACTCATAAGGGCAAAATGGTCATTTGCACACTGAAAAGTCAAACTTGACTTTTGGATCAAAATCATATTTCAAGAATCATATTTCATCAAGACATGTTGAAATATGAAGTTTATTTCATCAAGAAATTCAAAAGTCAAAACTACTTTGGAGAAGTCAAAATTCTAAATACTTAGAATTTTTTCTAAGTGTTTAAGAAAATATGAAAAGCTCAGAACTTCTGGCTAGATTTTCACCATGATGCAAATTGATTCTGGAAGAACTTATGATTCAATAGTTATAGATTTCAACAAGATCTAAAGCATTGCAGAATAAAACTTCTCCTAGAAATGCTGGGATTTCAAGTTATAACTCCTCAAAGACACGTCCTTAAAACTAAAGCACTAAGCAAATTCTGGATATTCTCAAGACAGAGTTTGGTCAGAACTTCTGGGCAAGTTTTCACAAAATCTTCAGTCAGAGTTTGCCAGGGTAATTCAAAGAAGGTTAAGAAGCATGCTGCAAGATTTCTAGAAAGTCTGAAAGCTCCTTCAGAACATGCTGGTGCCAGAAGATAAAAGGATCAGAAGATTGGATGCTACGCTGAAGCATAACTTCTAATCCAGAGTTAAGCAAGGATGTAGAGTTTCACATGGCAGGATTTCTGATTTGATAAATCTCATCATCATTTAATTCTCACAACCACTTTTGAGTTGTTATCCAAAGGATTTCCCCCACGTGTACCCCTACTGTCTTGGGAAGACAAACTTTTGTGCAAAAGTATGCTAGGCCCATGCGCTGCTTCTACTTTTCCTTAATTCATGCTGACAAATCCAGCTTAGGCGCTGTTAACCATCCTACTTGGTGCATTGAACCACGCTTATTTAAGCTAACTTCAAGAGTAAGCCAGCGTCTAGCGTATGACGTTAGCACCACTTGACCTCTCCAAAATACAAAAAACTTTGCCTATAAATAGAACACCTTTGGCCATTGAAAATAGGTCGGGAAATTTGAGAAAGAGGTGTGGAATTTGAGAAAGAAAAGCCTTGAACCCCTGCAAAAATTCCAAGAGGTCAAAAATATTACAAGCACAAAAATATAAAACCTTAGCATTTGATTCTTGCATTAAAACTCCATTTTTCCTCAATTTGTTTCTTGACCAAAACCACCCATACAGTTCCTGATATACATTCAAAAGCTATCCAAAATTTTGTAATCAAACAGTAACACATTCTCCACCAATATCCACCTCAAAGGATCAGAACTTTATCCCTTGGTTGTTCCAGAATTTTCTAATCATTTACAACCCAAGTTGAAAGTTTCCAACCTGCTGAAAACGTGAGGAAGCTGTTCAGAACACCACAAGTGGTCAGAACCAAATTCCAGCTCCCAGAGTATTTTCCAACTGCAAGGTAAGTTTTTGCTGACTCTCATCATATTATTTAGGCATTGTAATATTTTGCATATTTAACACAATATAGATATTCTGATTCTGATGGTGTACATATTCTGAGATTTCATGCATCTGCCTGCTTAAGTAGAGAGAATTCCAGTTCAGAGTTTCATAAAGAAATTAGGACTCATAATTAGGATTATAGAATTCATGTTTGCTTCTGATTTATGTTTCTGATATCTCTTATTTTTAAAACATTATGAAACTTGCCATAACTATCATGTGTGCAACTTTTGTTCTATTAAGAAATGACTAAGTTGCAGAGTTTCTGACTAGCATGGAGAAGAGAGGCAAAGTTATGTCAGTTGCATTAGAACTTCTGAAAACTTCTGAATTCTCAGAAGATCCATAAATTCTGAACTTCCATATTTTTACTAACGTTGCTTCTGTTTGTGCAGCACTTCAGAGTCAGAACTTCTGACCTCTTCTGTTTCAGCATTTACGCTGACTTTGTTTTCTTTCCTTTAGTATTTATTTTCATCACTTTTATCTTTCATTAATCAAAAATCACCAAAAATATTTCATATTCATATATCATATTTTATTTCTTTTAACGTAAAAAGACAAAAAACATTTTCTTAAACAAAACTAATTTCTTTTCTTAAATAAATAAGCATTTTACATTTCCTGTACATTCTTATCCATTTCAATGTGGTTGTAATAGTAACCTAGAATTTAATTTTCAATCCCCATTCATAAATTTGTACACCCCATCCCCCTAAATATTGTAATAGCGTAGGACTTTACATTTCTACACTTTTATTGCTTTCATATATTGTTAGTAATTAGAGTGTATGGCAAGACTAAAACCAATGTTAGAAAACCCTAATTCAAGACAAAATTATGCATGCAATCAAATACACTTGCACACTACCACCCCTAGGGTGACTTCACTTGTTTCCTTACAAAAATGGTCATGTTATGCATGTGGGATGTCTTAGCATAAACAAATCAAAATACAAGATCATAGTCCCTCGATGACGCTATCAAAGTTGCCTTTCAAAATGATCTTAGTCCCTAAAGAAAAAATGCTAAGTCATCTCACAACATTTCTATCATGGTCATACGATGACCTAATGCACATCCCTTCACATCCAACGATGGGGCTTCTTACCAAAACAATGGTAAGGTAGCAACGTCTAAAGGAGGAGGAAAAGAACACCAAAGACCTTTTGAATAGGTAGATTTCTCCTAGTTGCTTGCTCAATTTCAAAAACAAACATCCTTGTTATTTTCAAAAACAATCACATACAAAACACTTTCAAAACACTTTCCAAACGTGAAATATTTTTAAAAGCTCAACACCTTTGTATACATTCTTAAAAACGAGAATCATTACAAAAGTTTTCCTAAACAATGGCGCCTTTTCAAAATACTTTCAAAAACCATACAAATCATATTTTCAAACAAAAGCAAGTGATCTAGAATGTAACTAAGAGCCCATGGAAAACCATGGATGAAAAGGGTGCTAATACCTTCCCTTTTCATAATCTACCCCCCGAACTCAAGAAAACATCTCTAAATGTCTTTCTTGTGCTTTTTCACCTTTCCTTATTAGATAAAAGAAAAGTTGGTGGTGACTCTTGCTAAACCGCAACATTTGCAAAAAACGCAAAACCCTCAAGTCAGTTCTCCCATCGTGTCACTGTATCACTGCTATCCTCAGTACCTGCATGTTGTACCCCAAAATTTTCCCTCCCATTTTACTCAAGACATGCTCATTGAGGTCCTTAATTGCTCAAGGTTGACCAAGATTGGCCAGACAAATTCTCCTCCTAAGCAATGTACTTCCAACTAGGGTTTCACTTCTCACAAAGAATTTTGGGTTGAAAAGGATTTAAGTGATTTACATGGTCCTTAATATGTCTTCAAGAATGTCCATGCCAAGTTTCATGCCTTGCACTACAAGTTTGCTCAGTCAATTGCTCAAACGCTTGGAAATCAACTGTACTAGGTCAAAAATCAATTGTGACCAATATACAGTCAAACTTCAAGATTTTTGGTCAATATCAACATTTTAAAGTGATATCCATCATTTGATCAAGGGTCGATCATGATTCTCGAAATAATGCTCTCAAATCATCAAGAATCCAAAAGAGCAAAATTAGGGTTTCCTAAGAAAAGTCAACTGAACTTTGACCAGGCATAACTTTGACATACTTTATCCATTTTACTCCAACCAAAGCTTATTGTGAAGAAAATTCAATTTCCTACAACTTTTATTTTTCCCTTAAGTCCGAGAAATGCATCATTGAAAAGATATGAGCCAATACATTACAGGTCTTTTTAAAAGTAAACAAACAGACATTTTTTGTCAAGGCAAGTTACACAAGATAAATCCTCAAATGCAAAATTTATCAAAAGTGAGAATGTAAGGGACATCTTGAGCTTTCTAAAAAGTCAAAGGTCATCTCCAAAAGATAAAAATTAAGCAAGTTATGATTTGCACGAGTTCGGGAATCTTGAGGAATTTCAAAAAGTACACATTGAGAAAATTTGTATTTTTAGACCAATGGGCCTACTTTTTGAACTTCAACCATGCTCATAGTGTCTTAAAGGACCTCTAAGTCCATTTTTGCATGGATTTGATTTTATTTGCATTTATTTTGATTTTTATTTAATTTAAAATTAAATAAATGAAGATAAAATGCAAGAAAAATGGGCCATGACATTTGGGTTTGGTTTGATCTATTAGAAGGACCATATTTTCGTGCAAGATACATCCAAGGGCACCATGTTCATGCAAGGGACCAAAATGGCAAAGATCTCACATTTTTGGCATTTTTTTCAAGTCTTGATTTCTTGGTTTTAAACCAAGTTATTATTTGATTTCCTTACATATTTGCTTATTCTCCTCACTCCTCTATATATACTGGAGCAAGGCAGGCCAAGAGGACATAGATACATAGCCTGAGAAAAGCTCCACAAAATTTCCAAAAATATCAAAAATCGTGAAAACTCCAAACCAAATTTCTAGCCTTCCTCAGTAAAAAAACAAGCATTATAACGTGTCCCTGAGATTCCCATGTCTCATCCCTGTTGATCACAAGACCTTAAACGTCCTAGATTATCCTATCCAAATCCACCGGTGGTAAGGAACTTTCCTATTTTCGAATCTTTAATTGCAGGAACATTTAATATTTTTTTGATGATACAAGTATACATGTAATGGAGTTTAGGACATGATTGAATGGTCGCATGTCATTTTTGACGTCAGAAGCGCATATTTCCATGTTTGAATGTTGCTAGGGTTTCGTATTCAAATCCAATGATACACGAAGCTTTAGCAAATTTAGAGGCCATATTCATGATCAGGAGACTTTTTTAAGTCGATCTATTTGTTTTGTTTTTTGTTTCATCATGTTTTGCAGGGGATCCCACCGGAGAAGATGGTGGAAACCACCGGCTCCGGTGGTTGGACTCACCAGACCCAGGTCAAAGGGTGGCGTGGCTCAATAGCATGTTTTGATTGGTTCGTTCAAATATTTGGACCCCACTGAAACGTGCGCACTTGACAACTCAGAAGCTTAACATGTTTTGTATTATATAGTTATCATTGTGATTATATTACCAAATGTAAATTCGTCTCAATGGTTGGATGTGTGTGTTTAGGCTTTGTGTGTGTGAGAGGGAAGGGGTTCGACCCTTGCCTCTTGTATTTTATTTTTTCTAATTTTTCTTTCAGATCCAGTATGACCAAGTCAAGGGTATGCACCATACGCTACCATAGCATCACCATGTAATCCAGATGCAGCGCCTAAGATGCGCGCCTCATCATAGACCCTCAAAGGCCAACAACACCAGATCCAATGTCATCTTGGGCCATCTCTTGATTTGGGCCTAATAAAATTCAAATCTCACACCCCCTCTTTGCTGGATAACAAAAGGCCCACCCAATCTTTTTTTTGGTTTTGATTTAATCATTTCTTTTTAATATTTTTTATTATTTTAATTATAAAATCATAAAACATAAAAAAAACTTAGATTTAGGTTTTATTTAAATTTAATTTTCATAAATAATTTAGTTAACTATTTTGACTTCTTTTCATAAGTTAAAAACCAATTTAGAATTAGGTTAAATTTTTAATATTTCTTAAACAAAAATGCCAAAAATATTAGATTTGTCTAGAATTTATTTTAATCAATAATTTTCTTTTCTTTCGTATTTTAATTAATTAGATTTAATTTAATTTAATATTTTTTCCAAATAAACAAAAAAAAACGACAAAAATTAATTTTCTTTTACTTAGACTTTTTAAGGTTTTTAGACGTCCTTTTCAATTCGCGCGCGTTTAAATACTTTCACATTATTATTAGCTTCTCTTATTATTGCACCTGCTTCCCGGTTTGTAATAGTTAAAATCTAGGACATATACTGCTTTTATCTCCCCAAATTTTGGACTTGTAATTTTCCCCCTCCCCGAAGCCATGTAATAGTTAGATTTAATTTCTGAACTTTAAATTCCAGTATATATATATAAACTGTTTAGATGTATGGTAATAGGATTGCATGGCAAGAAATTAAAAACAAAACGTTAGCAAACTTAAAGCAAAGATAAATAACAGAAACACAACGTAATCGCACATGCGCACGTCTAGGGTATTCCCACTTCGGTTGCCTTCGGATTAAAGCAGTCACAACTCGCGAAACGTGATAGATTTTAGTGGCTATCCTCCAGTTTAAAGATATAACAAAATGACCCTCTCGATGTTGCCTCGATATGATCTTAAAACCCTAGGGTGGTTACTAAAGCATCTTTCTCAATTGCCTTTGTGACTGTAACGATGACCCTTTGATTGTCCCTCAAACATCCAATGATGGGGCTACCTACTAAATAATAGTAGGATAGCACTGTCTAAAGGAAAAAGAGGAAAAGAACAAACCTTTTCGAGTAGGTATATAGTTCTTAGGTGCTTGCTCAAAATAAAACATTTTCCACACCTACACTCCTTTCCAAAAATATTTTCAAAAACACTTTGCATACGTTCTCAACAATACGAGAAACATTACAAAGTTCGCCGCACTAAGGCGTCTTTTCAAAATACTTTTTTTTCAAACACACAAACACAAAGTATTTTCAAATGATCTAGCATTTAAGATCCCATAGATAACTATAGATGGAAAGGCTGCTAACACCTTCCCTTTCCATAATCTACCCCCTTACTCAGAAATAATCTCGAAAGGTCTTTTTCTGTTCTTTTGACCCTTTCCTTTGTTGGATAAAGGAAAATTTGGTGGCAACTCTAGCTTACCACAACATTTGTGAATATAAATGAAAAACCAGTATAACAATCGGTTCTTCCACCATATTACAGAACTAGAGACTCTGCTGGGGACTTAATAAAAGTGGGGTTACCTTAGAGTTAGATCATTTTAATTGCTTTCATTGTGTGTTTTATATGCTTTATTTTTAAATGGTTTTGTTGGGGTTACTATTAAATATCCTATACCCGGATCTGGGGAACTTTTAGGTAACCAGCAATAGATCATGGAGATTCTATGATGTAGACCGATATGATTGAAACGATGGTTGCGTTAGTGTGACACATTTGTTGGTACCAGTATCCCTTGTGTTAAATCAAGGAGAATATGGGGCCGTTGTGTGGTGTCATAAAACACTAACTAACCTTAGAACCTTAGTTGAACAAAATTGCCCATTATAAAGTAGTGATATAGCGGGCCTCGGTATAAAGCTGAGGATTGGTTGATACTCGATATTACACTCATTAATATCGGACTTTCAGGATATTTCGGCCACCAGAAAAGATCGCTTGAGCTGAAAAATTGTCTGATAAAGAAAGATCATTGATATTGAGACTCCTTAGAACCCGATTACTTTTCTAGGACAGGTTGAACCAACTAAACTTCAAGAGGTTACTTACCTATAAACCCCATGCAAGCCTAAACTTAAGATCTTGTGTGTTTTTCTTGTGTGTGATTAAATTGTTCAAACATAACATCATGCATTATAACATTCATTTTCATTTCACTAACCATTTCAAGGACCAAGGGAATTTATCTTTATTCTATTTTGCAGATCATGGCTTCCGTTCATAGAAACACCAACCGAATCAGCTTCGTGAGAATACCTCTCCAACTCAAAGAGCTAGTATCAAGGGTTCCTGAGACTTCCTCATTCACCAAGAAATATGGTCAACTTCTCAACCTGGTTATTTCAATCTTTGATAGAAGATGATGGGTGTACTCTTTCAGTTCTTTGACCCCAAACACCATTGCTTCATATTTCCCTATTATCAGTTGGTGCCCACTATGGAAGAGTTCTCTCAATTATTGAGTATACCTATTCTTTATCAGATACCTTTCATCGGTTCAGAGGAAGCTCCAAAGTCAGAGGTCATTGCAGAAGCCTTGCATCTGAAACAATCTGATGTTGTATCCAACTAGGAAACAAGAAGTGAAGTCAAGTTCCTATTAGAAAAGGCTCAATTGTTTTTGGATGCTTTGGATTTCCAAGCTTTCGAAGAAGTCCTAGCCCTTTTAATCTACGGGTTAGTACTGTTCCCTAATCTTGACTTACTCATAGATGTGAATGTTGTCAAATTTTTCCTCTCTCGTAACCCTGTGCTTACTTTTCTCAAAGATATCTTGCATTTCCTTCACACTCGTACCATGAAGAGAAGAGGGGTTCTGATGTGTTGTGTACTGTTGCTGTCTAGGTGGTTTATTTCACACCTCCCTCAATCAGTATTGAAGAACGAACAAGGTTTGGGTTGGTCGTAACAGATAATGTCACTTTCTCACTCAAATATTCTTTGGGACTCCTGGTTTATGGGAGATGTCTCTATCGCCGAGTGTTGTGGGGAATTCCATAATATCCCACTCCTCGGCATTAGGGGAGGTATCACTTATAATCCTTCTCTGGATTTGCGACAGTTCGGTTATGCTCGAAGGGATGGTCCCCCTGATATGCTCCTCCAAGGCATTGTGTTCAACTACGAGGATGATTTTGAAGGGTATCGTCAAAGGTTTGCACGAGCTTGGGGAACAGTAAACAATGTTAATAGCAAGACTTTAGGGCATAAGACATTGATTCTTATGGATCCTTATCTCAAATGGGTACGAGCTCGCTCCCAAAACCTTATGATGCCGTATACAGCCATCTTGCCAGTGATTGTGGAGCCTATTACCGAAGGAGATGTTCCTTATACAATTCTCTATCCTGACATGCCCACTGATCTTGAAGAGTTACAGAGGTCCTGGATTTAGATGAAATAAGAACGTAATACCTTTAGAGCTCAATTCTACGCCAATGAGAAGAAATTGTTGGAGCTCACGAAGCAACTTCACGAAGAAAAAAGTCTTAATGACTATCTTGGCACGAAGAGGAAGCGCCCATGGGAGACTTGATTCCTAAATTTTAAGAGTTTTTATTTTTCAATTGTAAGCCTAAAAGGCAGTTGTAATTTGAATTCTACTAATAAAATCTTTATTTCATTTTGGTTCACAAACTTGAATTTCCCAAAGTCCTTGAAAAAATCGCATAAACATGTCATGCATGTCATTACATAAACAGGTATTTCAAGACAGGTTTCTTATCTTTTAATTGTTTATTTCAGCCAAAAGAAATGGCTCTTGAACAAACAGTTAAGGATGTTCAAGCACATAACACTCAATTCTAGCAGATGTTCCTGGCTCTGGCTAAAGGACAAGAAGATCTAAAAGCTCTCATTGTCAAAGAGAAGACAAAGAAACTGGCTGGCGTCTTGAATATGGGAAGAAGGTTTAGAGGACCAGCCAAGCGAGCTATAGAATTCACAACTCCGTCAAATGAGGGGGACAATCAGGAAGAGGATAATAAGAAGACAAAAGAAGAATATAACAACCCAGAAACTGAAAAAGAGGAAGCAGACTATGCTGAAGAACAATATCCTCCTGCTGATGACAAGTATAAACAAATAGAAGATCGTCTCAATGTTATGGAAATTCAGAGGGTACCTGGTCTAGATTTTGAAGAGTTAGGACTGGTCTCAGGGGTGGTCATCCAGCAGAAATTCAAAGTTCCCACATTTGCAAAGTATGACGTTGTTTCGTGTCCCAAGTTGCATTTAAGGTCTTATGTCAGGAAGATCCAACCCCACATAGCTGACAGGAATTTATGGGTTCATTTCTTCCAGGAAAGTTTGTCAAGGACACAGTTGGAATGGTTCTATCAACTTCAAGGAACCAACATTGGCAATTGGGAAGATCTGGCTGCTTCTTTTTACAAGCAGTACCAATACAATGCTGACCTTGCTCCAACCAGTACACAACTTCAAAGCATGTCTATGAGTTCTAGTGAGGGTTTCAAATATTATGCCCAAAAGTTGAGAGATCTTGCAGGAAGAGTCCAACCTCCTCTATCTGATAGAGAGCTGGTAGATATGTTCTTGGGTACTTTGTCAGGACCATTTTTCAACCATCTGATCGGGAGCTCTTCAGCTGGATTCGTCGAGCTGATATTGACGAGAGAACGAGTAGAAGTTGGCATCAAAAGTGATAAAATTCAAGGGGTTGCATCTTCGAGTGCTGTAAAGAAGCCTTCCAGTGGAAAGAAGGAAGTTAGTATTGTCTATGACTAGAGAAATCAGGGTAAAGTTGAACGCTGTTTGCCGGTAGGGGCTGTGATGATCTCCAATCTGAAGAAGTGAAAAACACAAGAAGGGGGGGTTGAATTGTAAAACTTAAATAAAAAAGGCTTGACAACACAATATTTTTATCCTGGTTCATTTGATCTCAAACTACTCCAGTCCACCCGTCAAGGTGATTTCGCCTCTCTCCAATGAGGTCTTAATCCACTATTCTCAAAGGATTACAATAGCTACTTTAACAACTGTTAAAGTCTTCTTGAGTACAACCACAATACGGTTAATCTCAAGGAACTTCTTTTACAAATTAATTGAACAAGTGTGTTTTTGTTTTCTTACAAAACTGTATATCACAACTGTGATAATTACACAAAATAAGCTTGGAATAAACTGACTATGCTAAAGCTTTGAATATGCGTGGTTTTGGATAGCTTCCCAAATTTTGAGTGCGTACGTACGTGCTTCTTTTCACAAGCAGTCCTGTTTATATAGGAAAGAAAGGATACGTTGTCTATAAAGCAGGTTTAATGATAATAATGCACTTTCCTTTTGTAGAATATCTTTGTCTGAAGAAAGCCGTTATCATTTAATTCAGTCTTGAATACTAGTAACGCTTCAGAGTCTTCTTTGTTGTATCTGCTGATAACGCTTCAGAGTGTTGATGACTTGGTAAAGATGTCTTTGATTAGAGTCAGAGTGTATTTGTTTATGCGTAGATTATGGTCATCAAGCTTCAGCGTATAATCTGGTAGCTTCAGCGTGTAGCACATGTTTCTGATCTTCTGATGCTGATTCCATTCTGATGCTGATTCCATCAGAACTTCTGCATATACAAAACATAATTTTAAGGAGCATAATTGTTCTTTGTATATATCTTAGAAATAATTTATTCTTTGTATTTTGTTATCATCAAAACTTTAATCAAGGGTTGTAGAATCAAACTATGTTCTAACAATCTCCCCCTTTTTGATGATGACAAAAACCCGATTTTTCAATAAAGAGTAAAGAATAAAAAGTATAGAATTAAGAAGAAAAACTCCCCCTGAGTTGATTACTTCCCTTTAATTCCATGAATCTTTGAGCATCAGAATCTTACTGTATCTTTCATCAGAGTCTTGAACTGTATCTTTCATCAGAGTCTTGAACCTGTTCAAGCTTTTCAGAAGAGAGAAATTAAGTAGATCAGAATGTTTGAGACTTATGTATCAGTGATCTGTTATTGAAAATATCTTACTCTTTCTCCCTCTTTTTGTCAATTATCAAAAAGAACATATAATCAGAGCCAAAAGGAGTTTATAAAAAAAATTAGAATCAACGATAAGTTCAGAACATTACAGATAAACAAGTTTTAAAACAGAGGAAATTCTAAGAGGGAGGAGGAAGATGCGTGAACAAAGCTTCCAATAAGCCCTTGATCTGGATGTTGGTTTCCTCTTGCTTGGTTAACATGCTCTTGATTTCCGAAATTTTGTCATCCTGTTTATCCATTCTTTCCTGCATCAAAATATCAGATCTCTTCAGGTCTTCTAGAGTCTACCTTTCATAGGAGGAAGCTTGAGAATCTTCAGTAACTGGATGCTTCTCAGAGCATTCTGCAATGTCCTCTTTTTGACCCAGTTCTTCAGCATAAATCATCTGCTCTGGAGTATCAGTCAAATTGAGATCTTCTAACTCTGGTTGAACTTTGTCTGTTGGACGATGTTCTGACCAGGGAGCATTGTCCAGAGGGAGAACTTCTTCCTTGAGTAGCTGGCTCAGAAGTTGATCTTCAATTACTTTTAGCAGATTACTGATGTTCTATTGAACTTATCCGTAGCTCTGTTCTTGCATCTTATGAGTTTCAGAACATACCCATTTTCTGAAACTTGTCCAAAGATAGTCTGATGCAGCAGGATCAATCAGCTCAAGACTAGCTTGCTTCAGGGAAGTTATCCACTTCTACATTTCTGTTTCAAATATCAATAAACTGGTACCAACATCTGCTGTAGGTTCAGATGGTTTTGGTTTTGGAATGGCTGTTTTGTTGGTTATAGCAGCAAGGCGTTCAAAAACAGTTAAATCAATGACAGTTTTGGCATTGTCATTTGGATTGATCTTTGGTGAGGGAGTGGGAGAGTCCGGAATGATTATTGGACTATTTGGGGAGTTTGGTGGAGTTGATTCTAGTGAAGAGGGAATTTGGGGAATATCCAGAATGGTCAGGGGTATACTGATGGCCAAAGGTTCAGTGATTCCAGGAATGGGAATGGGATCAGAATCAACAGTTTGGTTGGATTGACGGTGATGAAGTTCTGGTTCACAGGATTCATGAGGTTGGACCTCAGAAGTTTGAACTTCTGGTTGTAATAGTTCAGGTTGTGGAGAAGGTGGATGAGTTTCTGGTTGAGAAGAGAGTGGAATTTCTGGTTGAAGTGCTTCTGAAATGGTTTCAGAGTTTGGATTTACTGGTATGGGAGCAGATATATGTTGGTCAAAGGTTTCAATATCTGATAGAACTTTTGCAAGTTCTTGTTGAGTTACTTCAATATTTGGATTGATAGGTAGGGCGTGGGATCTTCTAAGAGTTAAAATTTCTGAGGGGTCAAATTCAATGTCAAAATCATCAAATGTTTGAGGGGTAGGAATTTCTGATTGGGTAGGGATTGGTACAGATGTTGATACAGATACTGAATCTAAAACAGTTACAGAAGAAGGATTACCTCTCTTTTTAGCTGCTTTGGGAGTCCGCTGGGATGATCCTTCTGCTGTAGCCTTCCTTTTCTCGTTCTTCTTCAGCACAACTTCTGGAGCCTTCTGCTGCAGATCCTGAATGTTTAAATCTGGTGTTGTACCATCTGCCTTGCATGCATCCAGATATCTAACTATTATCTCAGGCTTGGAATCAATTTCTGAGAACATGGGAAAGACATCCAGAGGGATTCTTCTGCTGGAGATTGTTGCAAAAGAAGTGACATTGGGTTCCTTCTTGATGTTCTCAATAATCTTCATCTTCTTCAGATTCTTTTCCTTCAACGGTTTTCCAACAGTTGCTTCTAAAGTGCTGATTTCATGTGCTTCTGTTATATGATCTATCAGCTTATTCTCTGTCAGAATATCTGATATGAGCCTTCCAAGAGGTATCCAGTCCCTTTTCGTGCGCTCCTCTTCTCTGGTCTCCTTAACACTAGTCCTCAGATGATTGAACAACAAATGAGCCAGATTCACCTTAATCTTCTGGGAGATGAAGTAGATCAGAAACTGCTGATCAATGTTGATGTAGTCAGGAGAGCTGGTTGGCTTCCTGTGGTTTATGCATCCCAGAATAATCTTAGCCCATATTTTGTGATGGTCTTTCAGATCCCTTATCTTGCTGGAGGGAAGACCCATAGTGAATATTTCTCTAGTAATTAAGGTGACATCAGAACATCTTTCAGCCATGTCTATGCATCTTACGCCACCACCATTGTAACCTATCAATCTTGCAATAAGGTCTTCAGTTATGACTATCTTCTTCCCCATTATATACGAAGTAACTTGATAGTTGGAAGATGAAGCATGAATCCAAAATTCCTTCACAAGGATTGGGAATGTTGGACCTACCAGACGGTCAAAATACCTGTTCCATCCTTGAGCCTTTACTTCTTCAGAGAGATTGAACCCGTTCTCTTAAAGACGGTTAAAGTCCACAATCAATTCTGAGAGTACTTCTAGGTTTTTAATGGGCATGAGGAGAGTTCTGAAAGGCTCTTCATATTGTTCTGAGGAATCTGTTCTCTGAGTACTGGAAGTTGGGTTGCTTGAGGAAGCCATGTTCACACAGAAAATTTTGAGAAGAAAGTGAAAGGGTTTTGAAAAAGATGCAAACTGAAATCACTTAGATTGTAGAGAAAGTGAAAGTGAAAGAGTGTAAAGAATGAGAAATGTGTTTAAATAGATTTTGAAAACGTAAACGGCAAGAGAGAGAAAAAAATTATAATGATTATAAGCATTAATGACAGCTGATTTTGGGGGATTCAGAAAGATATTAGAACGGTTACCCATGACATGTGTCTCAATGCATCCAATCAACGCTTTTGACCTTTCAGAAAAGTGAACGCGTGTTAAGCCTCAGAAAGTAGCTGATGAATGGATGACAACTGTTTTCATAAGTGAACAACACATTTCTCTGCTTGAAATGAAGCACTCATATCTTCATGGATAGATTCTGATACAATCTGGACTTCTAAAAATCTGAAGTCAGGTTGATCAGTAGTTCACAGAAAATAAACAGAATTCTGAAGGTTAAGATATGGAAATAAAATTGTTTTATTCTGGGCAAAGCTTCATGCTGAGATGTTTCAGAATGAAGTTAAACCTATCTTCAGAAAGAGGTTTTGTAAAGACATCAGCCCATTGATGGTCTGTGTTAATAAATTTTAAATTGAGAATCCCTTTCTGAATATAGTCCCTAATAAAATGATGTTTTATTTCTATATGCTTAGCCCTAGAATGCAAAATAGGATTTTTACTGAGACAAATAGCAGAAGTGTTGTCACAGAGGATATGGATGTTACTCTCAAATATATTGAAGTCCTCAAGTTGAATTTTCATCCAGAGCATTTGCGTGCTACATCCAGCTGCTGCTATGTATTCAGCTTCTGCTGTTGATAGAGCTATTGTGGATTGTCTTTTGCTGGACCATGAGATCAGATTTTCTCCCAGAAACTGGCAGCTTCTAGAAGTGCTTTTATGTTCTACTCTGTCTCCAGCAAAATCAGCATCACAGTATCCTACTAAGCTGTAATCACTTGATTTTCTATAAAACAAACCCAGATTAGTAGTACCTTTCAGATACTTGAAAATTCTCTTAACTGCTGTTAAGTGAGATTCTCTAGGATCTGATTGGAATCTAGCACAAATGCAAACACTGAATAGAATGTCAGGCCTTGATGTCGTCAGATAGAGAAGAGAACCAATCATACCTCTGTAGACCTTCTGTTCTACCTTGTTACTTACCTCTTCTTTTTCCAGAATGCACGTGGGATGCATTGGAATCCTTGAGGGCTTACATTCTGAGAGATCGAATTTCTTCAGAAGTTCTCTGACATATTTGCTCTAATGAATGTAGGTTCCTTCTGGAGTTTGATTAATCTGAATGCCCAGAAAGAACTTTAGTTCCCCCATTAGGCTCATCTCAAATTCTGCCTGCATACATTTAGAAAACTCTCTTCCTAGAGAGGGTTTAGTGGATCCAAATATAATGTCATCAACATAAATCTGACATACTAAAATGTCATTCTTAACTGTCTTACAGAACAATGTTGTGTCCATTTTCCCTCTGGTGAATTCCTTTTCTAACAGGAAGTTACTTAGTCTTTCATACCAAGCTCTGGGAGCTTGTTTCAGACCATAGAGTGACTTCTTTAGTTTGAAAACATATTCTGGATTTTTGGAACTTTCAAAACCAGGGGGTTGGTGCACATAAACCTCTTCTTCTATATAGCCATTTAAGAATGCACTCTTGACATCCATCTGATATAGAGTGATGCCTTTATTAACAGCAAATGAAATAAAAAGTATGATAGATTCTAACCTGGCGACTGGAGCAAAGGTTTCTGTATAGTCTATCCCCTCTTGTTGATTATAACCTTGTGCTACCAGCCGTGCTTTGTTTCTGATGACTTCACCTTGTTCGTTCAGTTTGTTTCTGAACACCCATTTTGTACCTATGACGTTGAATCCTTTTGGTTTGGGAACCGGATCCCATACGTCATTTCTTGTGAATTGATTTAGCTCCTCTTGCATTGCCAGAATCCAGTCATTGTCCAGAAGTGCTTCATCAATTGTTGTTGGTTCAACCAGAGAAACCAGTCCCATGAGGGATTCTTCAGAGTTTCTGAAGGTATATCTTGTTTTGATTGGATCTTCCTTCCTTCCTAAGATTGTTTCTTCTAGGTGATCAATTCTGCTTCTGGATGGTCTTTTTTGGAGTTGATCAACAGAAGGTGCTGGGTTGCTTGCAGTGACTCTTTCTGATGTTGAGGGAGTGTCTCTGTTAAGAGCCTCTGAGTTATCTGCAGTACCAGTGAGTTCAACTTCCATACCTGCAAGGAATTCATTCTGCTTTGACTTTTGAAAGTCAAGCTTATCATCAAACCGAACACTGATTGATTCTTCAACAATCTGTCTTTCTGTATTGTATACTCTGTACCCTCTTGAGCGTTCAGAGTATCCTAGCATAATACACTTTTGTGCTTTGGAGTCGAACTTGTTCAAATAATTTTTTTGTATTCAAAATAAAACATGTACATCCAAAATGGTGAAAATAAGAAATGTTGGGCTTTCTGTTCTTCCACAATTCATATGGAGTCTTTTCCAGAATAGGTCTTATGGAGATTCTATTCTGAATGTAACACGCTGTGTTTATTGCTTCTGCCTAAAAGATCTTAGAAACGTTAGTCTCATTGATCATGGTTCTGCCCATTTCTTGCAATGTTCTGTTCTTTCGTTCTACAACTCCATTTTGCTGGGGAGTTCTAGGACAAGAGAAGTCATGCAGAATGCCTTTTTCATTAAAGAATAATTAAAAATCTTTATTTTCAAATTCTCCACCATGATCACTTCTGACTTTGACGATTTTAAGATCCTTTTCATTTTGAACTTGGTTGCAGAAGGTAACAAACACAGAGTGTGACTCGTCCTTGTGCCTTCAGAACTTTACCCATGTCCATCTGCTATAGTCATCTACGATTACTAGCCCATACTTCTTGCCACTAACTGAGGCAATTTTTACTGGTCCAAATAAGTCAATGTGCAGAAGTTCTAATGGCTTAGAGGTGGAAACAACGTTTTTGGATTTGAAAGCAGGTTTTGCAAACTTGCCTTTCTGACATGCTTCACACAGAGCATCTGAATTGAACTTCAAGTTAGGAAGTCCTCTGACCAAATTGAGTTTGTTAATCTGAGATATTCTTCTCATACTAACATGTCCCAATCTTCTGTGCCAGATCCATTGCTCGTTGTTAACAGACAGAAGACATTTTACATTCTGACTTTTCAGTTCAGAAAGTTTGATTTTATAAATGTTGTTTTTCCTGTTTCCATTAAATAGGATAGTCCCATCTTTCTGACTAACAACTTTGCATGAATTTTGATTGAAGATTATATCATAACCGTTATCACTTAATTGACTTATGGATAACAGGTTATGCATTAATCCATCAACTAATAAAACATTACTAATAGAGGGAAGATTTCCATTACCTACTATTCCAGAGCCAATAATCTTTCCCCTCTTATTGCCTCCAAAGCCTACGTGGCCTCCAGGCTTATGTTCCAGGCTTTGGAACATATGCCTTCTTCCTGTCATGTGTCGTGAGCAGCCAGAGTCCAGGTACCATGACTGGTGTCTTTGCTTTACTGCTAAAGATATCTGCCACATGTATTATTTTATCCTTAGGCCATATTTTCTTGGGTCCTAATTTGTTAGTTTTACCAAAGCTCTGGTTGAATTTTGGTTTGACAGAGTAATCATTACTTGTATATTTTATGTCATGTGTGTGCCCATACATAAAGTGTGAATCAAGTGGAGTACGCTTTATAACTAAATACATGGCATTTTTTTGTGTAGGAACCTTACCTTGATATCCTATCCCTTTTCTGCCATTTCTGCTAACCCCATAGATCATTGAAGCCATTTTGCTTCTGTCTATGTTTTTAGCTAGAAACTTTTGAAAGTTGTGATCATACTCTTTGATGATCTCATCAGCATTGCTGGGAGTTTCAGGAATTGTTTCCTTCTGAGAGTTTTGCAATTGGTTTTCTAGTTTTGAAATTCTATCTTTTAACTCAGAATTCTCCAATTTGAGACTCTCAGTTTTATCAGAGTCAGAAGCAAGATTCCTTTTCAGGTTTCCGAATTTGACTCTGATCTGCTGATACCTTTCCAAAATCTCATTAAGTCTTTCAGCTAGTTCAACCTTAGTAAAGTTGATAGTAAAGTCAGGGAATACCTCTTCTGTATCTGATTCTGAATCTGAACCAGAAGCTTCACTGTCTTCAGAGACGTTTGCCATGAGAGCTATGTTTTCTCTTTCATCATCTGATTCTGAGTCAGCTTCAGATGTATCAGAATCATCCCATGTAGCCATGAGGCTCTTCTTCTTTTCTTTGCCAAACTTCTTTTTGGGCTTCTCCTTCTGAAGCTTTGGGCAATCACTTTTGTAGTGCCCTTGCTCGTTACACTCATAGTAGATGATGTCTTTGTTGTTTGGCTTTCTGTATCCTGAAGAGCCTTTAGATCTTTTGTGTTCAGAGGAGGATTCTAACCTTCTGTATCTGGAGGAAGATTCATTTTTATTTTCTGATCTTCTGGGATTCCGAACTTCCTTTTCCTCTGCTTCCACAGTTGGTTCACCCTTCTGGAGAGAAGAGACAATTCATCTTCTTCTGATGAGGATCCATCAGAGGTTTCTTCCACAGCCTGCAAAACTTTGGAGTCAGATTTTCTGTTAGATTTTAAAGCTAATGGCTTACCTTGCTTTTGAGGTTCATCTGCTTCTAGCTCTATCTCGTGACTTATGAGGGAGATGACAAGTTCCTCCAGAGAGATTTTGTTGAGATCCTTGGCTAGTTTAAGCGTTGTAACCATTGGCCTACACTATTTTGGCAAGCTTCTGATGATCTTCTTAACGTGATCAGCAGTGGAATATCCTTTGTCAAGAACTTTTAGACCAACAACAAGAATTTGAAATCTTGAAAACATAGCTTCTATTGATTCACTATCTTCCATCTTGAATGCCTCATACTTCTGAATGAGCGCAAGGGCTTTTGTTTCTTTGACTTGAATGTTGCCTTCATGCGTCATTCTTAGAGAATCAAACATATTCTTAGCAGTTTCTCTGTTTGATATTTTCTCATATTCAAAATATGAGATGGCGCTGAGAAGAATTGTTCTGGCCTTGTGATGATTTCTGAACTCACGCTTTTACTGATCAGACATCATTTTCCTGTCAATCTTCTGACCACGTCCATCCACTGGGTGTGTGTATCCATCAGTCACCATGTCCCACAGATCAGCATCATGGGCCAGAAAGAAACTCTCAATTCTGTCTTTCCAGTAGTCAAAGTTTTCTCCATCAAAGACTGGAGGTTTGCCACTGAATCTGTCCCTTTCTTCATTGTTGTCATTGCTAATGTTTTGACTTGGTCCTGCCATTGTGTTTTTCTGACACTGGATCTTGTACTGGGGGTTGAATTGTAAAACTTAAATAAAAAAGGCTTGACAATACAGTATTTTTATCCTGGTTCGTTTGATCTCAAACTACTCCAGTCCACCCGTCAAGGTGATTTCGCCTCTCTCCAATGAGGTCTTAATCCACTATTCTCAAAGGATTACAACAGCTACTTTAACAACTGTTAAAGTCTTCTTGAGTACAACCACAATCCGGTTAATCTCAAGGAACTTCTTTTACAAATGAATTGAACAAGTGTGTTTTTGTTTTCTTACAAAACTGTATATCACAACTGTGATAATAACACAAAATAAGCTTGGAATAAACTGACTTTGCTAAAGCTTTGAATATGCGTGGTTTTGGATAGCTTCGCAAATTTTGAGTGCGTACGTACGTGCTTCTTTTCACAAGCAGTCCTGTTTATATAGGCAAGCAAGGATACGTTATCCATAAAGCAGGTTTAATGATAATAATGCACTTTCCTTTTGTAGAAGATCTTTGTCTGAAGAAAGTCGTTAGCATTTAATTCAGTCTTGAATACCAGTAACGCTTCAGAGTCTTCTTTGTTGTATCTGTTGATAACTCTTCAGAGTGTTGATGACTTGGTAAAGATGTCTTTGATCATAGTCAGAGTGTATTTGTTTAGGCGCAGATTCTGGTCATAAAGCTTCAGCGTATAATCTGGTAGCTTCAGCGTGTAGCACAGGTTTCTGATCTTCTGATGCTGATTCCATTCTGATGCTGATTCCATCAGAACTTCTGCATATACAAAACATAATTTTAAGGAGCATAATTGTTCTTTTTATATATCTTAGAAATAATTTATTCTTTATATTTTGTTATCATCAAAACTTTAATCAAGGGTTGTAGAATCAAACTATATTCTAACACAATCCTCCACCAACTCAATAACAAAACAATTAGCACATGCAGGATGCACCTAAAAAATAATTCACCAGACTCAAATCTCAGGTATTGCAACATCTAATGAAGGCTAGCTTGGTCACTCTGAGGGAGCCTCCTCAAAATCCAAACACTACATCTCCCCGTTACAATCCAAATGCTCGGTGTTCCTACCACTCCAACAATCTAGGGCATGAAACAAATGATTGTTGAGCTCTGAAGAATAAAATTCAGGATCTTATTGATGCAAAGGAGATTGAATTTGACCCTCCTGTAACCCCCAATGTGATAACTGCACCAATGCCCAAGCATGACCAGGGTATTAATGATGTTGATGATGTTATATTTGTTCCTCCTGTGGATGATTTGACTACTCCTCTTCCAACTTTTAAGAAGAATCTCTTACAAGTCGGTTTATTTCCAGGTTGTGGTAAAGATTTCTACCATTGTGCGTCTCTGACTAATGGTTGTTTGTTACTGAAAATAGGCGTTCAACGTATGATTAATGACCGGGAGATCCTCTTTGAGAAGATTCCCTCTACAAGAAGTTTTGTAAATATGTATCAATTATTACCATTTCCGACAATCCTCCCAGGGTATCCTCTAAAAGACCTGTCAGGATTATATCCACTCCTAAGGTTACTCCTTTGATTATTACCTCTCCTGGGCCAATACCATATTCATCCGACAAGGCTGTTCCTTGGAACTATAGAGCTGACGTCTACTACCATGGCATCAAGCAAGACCTATTGGTTATCAAAAATGAAGTTAATGGAGATACTGATCCTAACATTGACAACATTGTTGGGACCAGTAAAATTACCAGAAGCAGAAGGATTTTCTATCCTGAAATATCTCCAAATACTGTTTCCACTCCTGTTATTATTCCTACCAGTACTCCTGTTGCTACTCCTATTGTTACTCTTGTTGCTACTCCTATTGTTACTCCTGTTGTTATTCCTACTACTGAGTCAGCTGAGACTCGGGGAAAAGAAGTGTTGGTTGAGCCTTCCTGGATGGAGGCACCTAAAGAAGGTATTTTCGAGGCCTCCAAGCAAGAAATGGAGGAAATACTGAAGATTATACGAGAAAGCGACTATAATATTGTGGATCAATTGGGGAAGACCCCCTCAAAATTTCAATGTTGGCCTTGTTATTATGCTCTGAAGCCCATGCTAAGACTTTGGTGAAGTTCCTGAAGTTTGCTCATGTGTCACAAGATACTTCTACCGACCAATTTGAGAACTATGTTGCTAGTCTAACTGCTGACAATGGACTCGGTTTCTCCGATGCTGATTTTACATCCAAAGGAAGGAAGCATAATGATGCACTGCATATCTCTATTGAGTGCAAGGGCACTACTCTGGCTCATGTTTTAGTTGATATGAGTTCGTCTCTGAATGTTCTACCCAAGAATTCCCTAGACAGATTAGATTACGAAGGACTTAGATTGAAGCCCAACAATATTGTGGTGAGGGCTTTTGATGGTTCCAAGAGAATGGTACATGGGGAGGTAGACATCCCAATTAAAGTTGGTTTAGAAACTTTTGACTCCAATTTTTACCTGATGGACATTCGCCCGTCTTACTCTTGCTTACTAGGACGCCCTTGGATTCGTGGGGCTGGCGCTTTCACTTCCACTTTGCATCAGATGTTAAAGTATTCGGTTAAAGTATCCGGTTAAAGGAAAGAATGTTACAGTCTATGGTGAGGAAGAGTATATGGTGATCCATTTTAACTCTTTTAGATATGTTGAGATGGACGGCGAGTTCATTGAGACCCCCTATCAGAACTTTGAAGAGGTTCCTCAGACGATTGTTGTTACCAAAGTTGCTATCGCTGTTCCAAAGGTTACCAGACCTCCACTTAAAATGGCTTCTCTAAAAGATGTTAAGGTGGTAGTTGAAGAAGGTAAGTGTACTATTTGGGGCCAACTACTTGGCATCCCCTATAAGTATGACAAATTTGGTCTGGGTTTCACTTCAAGTGCTCAAAAAACAGTTCGTCATGCTCGCGCCGAAGGACCACCACTATGCATCAGCAACCATGGAGTCAATGTTGTCGAAGACACTAACGGTGACTGTGACCTGTACAATTGGATCTTCCCTACTATCAATTATGTACTCAATAATTGGATGGCTAGAGACTTTGTGCCTATTTCTTTTATCCAGGAGTAATTGTTTTTCTGTTTTTAAAGATATGTAATTTTTGAACAATTTAAACTCTAAAAGCCTTGTGTCCTACCTGTGATACGGTGGGAGAACTGACTTGGGTTTTGCGTTTGTATTCGCACTTGTTCGGTTGAGCAAGAGTCGCCACCGACTTTTTTATTTTATCCTAAAGGAAAGGTTAAAAAGCACAGGAAAAACCTTTTGAGATGTTTCGTGGGTTCGGGGGGTAGATTATGAAAAGGGAATGTATTAGCACCCTTTTCATCCATGGTTATCCATGGGCTCTTAGTTACTTGTTTAGATCACTTGCCTTTGATTTTCAATTGCTTGAAATTGTGGTGTGTGTGTGTGTGTTTTGAAAAAGACGCCTTGTCTTAGGCAACCGTTGTAATGACTCGTGTTTGAGTGTTTACAAAGGTGTGTATCTTTTCGAAAAGATGTTTCAAATGTTTTTGAAAGTTGTTTTGAAAGTGTTTGTGGAGTGTGGTTTTGAAAAGTAGGCAAGTGTGTTTGCAAGTTTGTCAAGTAATTAAGATTTTGTCTACCCCTATTGTACTCAAAGGTTTTTCTCATGTTTTAACCCTTTTAACAGTATCGTTCCACCATTGTATTTGGTGGACAATCTTGCATTAGGATGTTTAACGGGACAGGCGCGGGTCATCGTATGGACCATGAATGCAATGGTTCCAAGTGTCTTTGGCAATTTTACTTGAAGGGACTATGATCATTTTGATTAGGCAACTTTCGAAAGCGTCATCGAGGGACTATGATCATTTTGAATTGTTTTGCCAAAGAAACTCAATGTGCAAGCATGGCCCATTTTGGAAGGCAACAAGCGGGATTACCCTAGGGGTGCAAGTGTGAATGGTGTATTGATTTCATGCATTTGTTTTGTATTAGGTTATCTAACGTTTGGTTTTATGTACATACAAACCCTAGGTCTAATCATGGTATATTTGAAAGCGATAAATTGCGGGAATTTAAAGTCTACGCTATTACAAATAAGTATCCGGGAGTGGGGGTACAAATGTTCAAATGAGGATATTTATCAAGAAATTTAAATCTAAGCTATTACATCCAAATTGAATATACAAGTTATTTTAATTGTACAATAATTGAATAAAAATACAATAAGTATGCAAGATGCAAAAAATGATTTTTATATGTATGTAAAAGTATTTTTCATGTGACAAATAAACAAAAATAAAAAGGGTCAATTTTTGGATATTTTGTGTTTTTAGGGCAAAACCCTAATTTGCTAAATAAAAAGTATTATTATTTAATATATATATATATATATATATATATATATATATATATATATATATATATATATATATATATATATATATATATATATATATATATATATATATATATATATATATATATATATATATATATAATATTTACTAATTATATACAAAAAATAAATAAAAAGGAAGTAAATTGTAAAAAAGTGATTTTTGAGGTTAAATATTAATAAAAATAAAAATATATTATTTTTGTATTTTTATCCTAAATATTCTAATAAATATATAAGTATTTGTATTATATATTAATTATACTAAATATGCACAAAAATAAAAATATTAATTATTTACAAAAAAAAGTATATTTTTTAGAAAATGTTTTCAAAAGATAAAATAAAATAAAATCAGAAAATAGAATGTATTTTGTATTATTTTTTAGCATTTTAAATAAAAGAAGTATTATGTTTATTTACATGTACAAGTTTAAATAAAGCAAATACAATCCAAATAAATGCAAAAATGGTTGAAAAAATATTTTTAATGTTTTTTATATTTTGACAAAAAATAATGAGTCAGAATTAAAAAGAAAAAATTAAAAATGATACAAATAACACACAATGGGCCAAGGGGGTGTAAGTGGAAAATGTGGGTGCAAATAGAAAAAAGAGTCAGGCCCAGCCCAAAGGGGCTTCTTCAACCTCCAGCCATTGTTTGAAACAAAGAAAGCGCATGTCCTTGCTCAACCTGCTAACTTCTAATTCCTTGATTTTTAACAAAAACTTACAACATCAAAAGTGTAGAGCAACTTGTCACGATTCCAAATATATAAAGAAGTTGTTCTAACTCTCAGAAATGAGAGAGAATTTCTCCTCCCCCAATTCCTGACCTAGCTTTTTTCAAATGTTCATGTCCAAAATTCGTGCAGCACACACAACATAAATGAAAAGTGAGGATATGGGTAGCTTCAGGGCCATGAATAGAACATACTTTCTTCACAAACCTAAGCCTAGATATGCTTGGATAGAGAGATAGAAGTTCAAACATTTACCTGTCCAGCTTGAATCGTGTTCAACAATGGAGGTACTTTCAATGCAATGTGGGGACTTGTAAAGCTTGCTTAAGGTCCAAGGATGCTCCTCCAATGCTTGGTGTGCCTTGAATCCTTCTGAATCACTCCATGGAAGTCAACCTGCAAGAGAGCAAAGTGAAAATGGCACGTTTTGCTAGAGGTGTTACAGTCTGTTTCCAAGGCTTGGGATAGTTTGTATGAGTGTTATGGAAGATGTTTGAGGTGGTTTGGATGAAAGCGCACGATGGAAATGAATTGGCCAAGTTAAAATGCAGCAGGTGCCCTGTTTTGCCACAAAATTGTGTTTTGATGAATGAGAAGGTTTGAAACTTGGTTGGTTCGTGTTTCAGGTTGGTTAGGGAGTATGAAATGTGTGGACCAAGTTTGTTTTAGCTCTTGCTTGCAGGAATTGAATGTTGGACAAAATGCAAGCTTTCTTCTTTCTTAAGCCAAAAATGCCAAGTTAGGTTGTAGGCTACCACATGCCCCTCAAGCATGCTGCACAAATCACTCTTGATCAGTGGAATTGGTTCCTGACCTTGTGCCCAAAAGATCTGCCTTGGTACTTCTTAGATTTGCTTTTGACATTAAGCCATGCTTTATCAAAATGGCTAAAATGCTTTTTTCCAAATATGGCTTAATTTTGTGTGTATTTCCCAAATGAATGAAATAACATCTTGGAACAATGGTTTAGCATTGAATTATTTAGTAAGAAAGGGATTAGAGGCCTGTAACCTAGCTTGTGCATGCTGATTTCAAAAATGCCCAAGTTATGAACATGTAAATGGCTTATGAACAAAGTGACTTTTGCCCATCTTCACAAATTCGATTCTCCCTAACCACAAGGGTGTTTGAGAAGTTCTTGGACAATTTGGAAAGCTTGTAATGTGTACTACAATCCATCTTCGTAATGCAAGTTAAAATTCCAAGTGGAAGCATGTGAAAAGTGACCATGAAGTTGGGCAAAAATCCTGCCTAAAATAGGTCAAAAATTTTCTAAGTTAGGAATGTTTTGCACCTCTATTCCAAAAATCATAACTTGAGCTACAAGCTTCTTTTGAGGAAACTTTGTGAATCAAAGTTGTAGATTTTGCAATGGACTATAACTTTCATGTTTTGAGTTTTGTTTGAATTCAAATGTATCTTGATGAAAAGATGGGACAAAGTTAGGAAAAAATTAGGAAATTTCATAACTTAGAAAATTTCTAAGTTATGAAATTTCTTCATTTCAAACCCTAATTTGTAATTTTGGTTTCTTGATGAACAAGTTTCACAATTTGACATATATTGATGAAAAATGAATCTTGGCATTTGATTTTGACCAAAAAGTCAAAGTTTGACTTTTCAGTATACAGTCAAATTTTGATCAGTTGACTAGAAAACTCATCTGTCAATCTTGTGCATTTGGGATCTTTTGAACTTGTTGAATATGTCAAGACCATGCCATTGAGTCCTTGAGTCCATATGTGAGCTTGGTTTGCCATTGGCCAGGTCAAACAGTCAAAAATTGCCTTTGTGCAGTCAAAACCCTAAAAATGACCATTTTGCCCTTTTGGTGATCTGATCAAATTTCTTGTGGAATTGTGATCCAAACTTGACCAAATGGTTCATATGAGTTCACAATGTTGATGTGGGTCAAAAATCATGAAGTTTGACTGTCAATTGACCATAGTTGACTTTTTCCCCAATACAGCTGATTTCCAGGTCAACTGTCCAATTGACTGGGCAAAGATTGGAATCAAGGCTTGAAACTTGGTATGGATAAACTTGTGAGTCCAACATGAAGCATGAAAGTCACTTTGGGCATTTTAGGTCAAAACATCTTTGTGCAAACTCAAACCCTAATTTGGGTCAACAGTGCAATGAGGGGCCTTGAGTAGAGTAAAACCTAACTTGATCTTGAGCTCCAAGGGTCTTGTGATGAGAAAGTGTTGAGGAAATGAGAGGGCAAATTTTGGGGTACAACAGTTGCCCCTGTTCAATCTTCTTAGACCTGAGGATGTAGATTGGCTTGCGTGCCTTTCGTGATCCGAAGGTGGAAGATGATTGAACACTAAAGTGCCCAGAAATTTGCACTCTCATGGTAGAGTATCAGCAGTGTGATGGCGGGAATGGGCTTATAGATGCCATTTGGAGAGATGGTGGATAGGAGGATGGGCTTATAGATGCCATCTGGAGACGTGACAGAACCTTGTCGGGAATGGGCTTATAGATGCCATTTGGTGATGGGCTTAGAGATGCCATCTGGAGATGTGACAGAACCTTGGCGGGAATGGGCTTATAGATGCCATTTGGTGATGGGCTTAGAGATGCCATCTGGAGATATGACAGAACCTTGGCGCGTATAGGCTTATAGATTCCATTTGGTGATGGGCTTAGAGATGCCATATGGGGTGTCGATCGCGTAAGATATTCCTTAGCGAGAACTTGCGTACTTGAGAAAGAAAGATAATTTCCTGGCTTGCTACAGGTGTTGATCTTCAGTCTCTTCATGCGGATATGCCCTGGCTAGATACGGGTATCGAATATACAATCAAACGCTCACAGATATGCCCTGGCTAGATACAGGAATTGAATCTGGAATTGGTCGTCTATAGATATGCCCTGGCTGGATACAGGAATCAAATCCGGAACTTCAAAAGGTTGCTTACAGACGTGCCCTGGCTGGATACAGGTATCGAATCTCTAAACTCTTCATGCATACATGCCCTGGCTGGATACAGGTATCGAATCTACAATCAGTTACTCACAGATATGCCCTGGCTAGATACAGGAATCGAATATGGAATTGGTCGTCTACAGATATGCCCTGGCTGGATACAGGAATCGAATCTCTAAACTCTTCATGCAGACATGCCCTGGCTGGATACAGGTATCAAATCTACAATCAGTTACTCAAAGATATGCCCTGGCTAGATACAGGAATCGATTCTGGAATTGGTCGTCTACAGATATGCCCTGGCTAGATACAGGAATCGAATCTCTAAACTCTTCATGCAGATATGCCCTGGCTAGATACAGGTATCGAATCTACAATCAAACGCTCACAGATATGCCCTGGCTAGATACAGGAATCGAATATGGAATTGGTCGTCTACAGATATGCCATGGCTGGATACAGGAATCGAATCTCTAAACTCTTCATGCAGACATGCCCTGGCTGGATACAGGAATCGAATCTACAATCAGTTACTCACAGATATGCCCTGGCTAGATACATGAATCGAATATGGAATTGTGACAGTTGATAGTAATCATTTTTGGATTGTCCTTTTTCCTGAAAAGGCAAGACATCAGTTGTATGCAATGTCATGATGTATGATGTCATGATGTTCTCAAAAGTAAATGAGATTGTGTGATATGATGTGTATATGCATGCGTCGTGGTGTATGATAATGTGATGAATGTATATATGAATGTGTTTTCGACTAGGAAATAAATCCCTGACGAAGGCCGGGAAATCAAATTCTGGGCTGACGTTGAAGAGTAGAGTTCTTTGCTTCCGTTGGGGATGATGGTTGCAAGAATAAACCGGTAGGAGAAGATGACTCCGTTGGGGAATAAACTTGTTGGAGAGATTACTCTGCGGGGAATTACTCTGTGGGAAGAGATACTTCGCTGAGGTTTTGATGAGAACTCCGCTGGGGATTCCACTGATAAGTTATGTTGGGGAATTTGATGAACTCCGCTGGGGAATAAACTTGTTGGAGATTGCAGAGTAGTCTACTAGAGAAGAGGAGTTGTGGTCCTTTGAATTGTAGTAGTCGAAGAGGCAAACTCAGGATGGGGAATACTGATGTTGTTGGGGAAATAAACCCTGCTGTCGGTCTGCTGGAGAGGTGACATCTTCTCGGGGACGCTTGAATTTCTTTTCAAAAAGATTTCGGAGAGGTTTCATTACTGCCCCTAGCACCGGATGCTTTGTGATATTGCCAGGAAACTTGGACTGTTCGTAACCCTTGAGATTTGACATTCGAATGCCCCAAGTGATGGTGACGGAGACTTGCCCCAGGTTAATCTGCAATTGAGAGATTTTGTTGAAATCTTGACTGGACTGCCCCAGGTTAACAGAACTTTGAAAGATCTGTTGAAACCTTGACTGGACTTCCCCAGGCGTGCTGGATAGTGACATGTCGTGCCCCCTTGTTGATAGGAGATTTTTGTAATGGAAGTATCGTCCTTTTTGAAGTGATTTTACTCACTGAGAGAGTTTTCGCTCCTCCGAACACTCGCTGTATGAATTTCTTCGCTGTCAAACAAATAGTCAAATGCAAACAGTGATATTCAAGCAATGCAAAGTTTTATGTTTGTCTCGAAGTTTCGCAAAACGTGTTTTTTAGCCGAAAACTTTTCATAAGACAAATTCAACACAAGATTTTAGAGCAAAACCTTACAGGAGTCAGGATACCTTTTGTAACAGTATGCTTTCGAACTAACCCATGCTTCAATTAGGACTTTTGAAGGGTTGTAACGTGGCTTGGTTCACGGTTTTAAGAAACAAAGGATAAAGGCTCAAAGTGTATTTGTACCCACCCGCTCTTCGTGATGTTCTTCAATCATAAGCTCAGTTAATTGTGCGTCGTACTCTATTTGAATTTGGAACGACTTTTTGGGTGATGGTTCACCAGTTGAATTTTGGAAGACAGTCATCATCTCCTTTTTCTTTTGCAACATTTTTCATGTTGTTGAGGATTTGTAATGACCTCTCTATTTTGATTTTGATTTGTTATCCCTAACTTTTGCCTGACTGTTTCTGTTTTCGGGATTACAGTCAGCGGGATGCCCCAGCTTTCTTAAGCCTCCTTTGTAGGTTTTGACTTAGTGGGCTTTTTCTTTTTTGAGAGATTGACTACCTATGTGATAGGGAACCATCACTGTCTTTTGATTCCAAAGGAATGCTTTTTTAGTTGATGTTGTTCATTGTGTTACGAACTGAGAGTTTGCGACCTCAATGCGCATCTTTTTTTTTGAATTAACTGAGAGACTACCCTGCCCCAGGTTTATATCAAAGGTTTCGATTTGTTTAGAACAGAAAACTCCTACTTCTTTGGCTCGAAGGGGTTGACTAGGGATTATCTTCCATATAACTCCAGTGTTTGGGAATTGAAAGAAATGCCTATACATCATCAGCAAGGTCTGTTCAAAAGCATACTGTATGAGATTACGGTATTGTTTCGTCATCCTCCCTCTAAAGGCTTGCAGCTTTTTATCAAGAGTTAAATATCATAAAGAAAGCACAAGAGTAGTGAAAACGAATGGATGAATTCAAGACAAACATATGCAATGCATTAATGAAACAAGAGTTTGACATTAAAAGATAATTGTTTGAACAACAAAAGAAATTACAACTTGAAAAATTAAGATGGAAAAAAAAGTCTCTCAGCTCGAGCTTTGTCATCTTAGGTGGAGCACCCAAAGTGGAAGATTTTGATCTCACCATTCGGCATGAATTCCAGCACTCCATTGTCAATCAGATCCTGAGTTTTGTTTTTCAAGGCCCAGCAGTCCTCGGTGTCATGTCCAGGACCATAGGAGTGGTATGCACACCTCCTATTGGAATGATAGGTAGGAGCAGAAGTATTAGGGTTCGAATGTGGAACCCTTAATGTAATCAGCCCTGCCTGCAGCATGCGTTGTAGCACTTGACCCAGTGACATGTTGATCTTGGTGAATTGTCTTTTAGGAGCGGTTTTCTTACGCTGATGCCCCTGTCCTTGTTGAACAGGCGTACGATGTGGTTGGGCTTGTGACCCTGAAGCAGGTTGAGGAGCTTTTCCCTTGTCTTCTCGCCTCGGAAAAGGCGGAATGATGATTTGATCTTCAGCCCCAGTTGTCTGTCCCACTTGACTATCCTGAAGCAGTTTGTTGACAAGAACCCCGAGCTCTTCTTGTTTTTGAGCCAAGTTCTGGATGAGAGCCCTCTAACTCGCCAGCTCTCCTTTCAATATGGCTATCTCAATGTGTAGCTCCCATTGGTCATCCCTGTCGTCCCCAGGATTTCCCACGATCATGCCCCTGGTGAGGAGCGTCTTGACCTCTTCTTGCCCCTTGGATAGGTTCAAGAACATCTCTTGAAGTTGAGCGTTTTGAGCTTGGAGATCCTTGAGAGTCTGTTCCAAGGCCACCTCTACTGAAATAAACAGTAGGAGAATAAGGAAACCTGAAAAGGAAAAAATGTCAAGATGCAATGCATGATATGCGGATGCATGCTTTCAAGGATCTCTTGGGGTAAACACAAGAAAATGTTAGAGGTTGAACTTTGATCTTTGATTGGAGAACTTTGCACCGGTGGATGTCTTTCCACGAGAATCAAGCTCACCATGTCAAGTGGGTCATAGCCCCTGATTCAAGTTGTTGCACTTGATCTTTGATTGGAGAACTTTGCACCGGTGGATGTCTTTCCACGAGAATCGAGCTCACCATGTCAAGTGGGTCATAGCCCCTGATTCAAGTTGTTGCACTTGATCTTTGATTTTACACAGGTGGATGTCTTTCCATGAGAATCAAGCTCACCATGTCGAGTGGGTCATAGCCCCTGATTTAAGTTGTTGCACTTGATCTTTGATGGTATTTGTTTTAGAGGAGAAAACCTCTTGCCCTTTGGTAGACGTCTGGTTCAACATAACCCTGCATCAAAAGAACCCTCGAGATCCTTGAAATGGTTATTGAAAAATGCTATGGTATGATGTCATGATGTTATGTACATGCATGCAAAAGCAAGTGAGTGTATATACAGACAAACATATTCACACAAAGCAAACAAGTCCTTAGGTTTAGGCTTGCATGGGGTTTGTAGGTAAGTACCCTCTTGAAGTTAGTTGGCTCATCATGTCCTAAAATAGAAACCGGGTTCTAAGGAGCTCAATATCATTGGATTGTTTTCTGTGTTCATTGTTTTGGTTTAGCCACTTAACTGGCGACCAAAATATTCCAAGAAAACAACCCTCAATGAGTGTAGTATCGAGTATCTACCATCTTCGGACTGCACCAAAGTCGGTCATCTCACTACCCTAAAAAGGCTAGGATGGTCAATTAAGGTTCTAAGAGTTCGTTAGTGCTTCATAACATCACTCAGCGGCCCCGTACTCTCCTTGACTGAACTCAAGGGTTACCGGTACTCATAAATATGTCACACTAACATAGCTTACTACTTCAACCGTGTCGGTATACCCCGCACATTTCCCTCACAGTTTTATTGCTATTTACCTAAGAAGGTGCCCTAAATCCAGGTGTAGGATTTACAACAAACCCAAACAAGGACCCAAAAAGTAAAACAATCAAAGCAATCAAAGCAAGTATGTAAAGGTGATCTAAACCCTAAGGTAACCCCACTTTTAGATAATTCCCCGGCAGAGTCGCCAGTTCTATGATACGGTGGGAGAACTGACTTGGGTTTTGCGTTTGTATTCGCACTTGTTCGGTTGAGCAAGAGTCGCCACCGACTTTTTTATTTTATCCTAAAGGAAAGGTTAAAAAGCACAGGAAAAACCTTTTGAGATGTTTCGTGGGTTCGGGGGGTAGATTATGAAAAGGGAAGGTATTAGCACCCTTTTCATCCATGGTTATCCATGGGCTCTTAGTTACTTGTTTAGATCACTTGCCTTTGATTTTTAATTGCTTGAAATTGTGGTGTGTGTGTGTGTTTTGAAAATGTTTTGAAAAAGACGCCTTGTCTTAGGCAACCGTTGTAATGACTCGTGTTTGAGTGTTTACAAAGGTGTGTATCTTTTCGAAAAGATGTTTCAAATGTTTTTGAAAGTTGTTTTGAAAGTGTTTGTGGAGTATGGTTTTGAAAAGTAGGCAAGTGTGTTTGCAAGTTTGTCAAGTAATTAAGATTTTGTCTACCCCTATTACACTCAAAGGTTTTTCTCATGTTTTAACCCTTTTAACAGTGTCGTTCCACCATTGTATTTTGTGGATAATCTTGCATTAGGATGTTTAACGGGACAGGCGCGGGTCATCGTATGGACCATGAATGCAATGGTGCCAAGTGTCTTTGGCAATTTTATTTGAAGGGACTATGATCATTTTGATTAGGCAACTTTCGAAAGCGTCATCGAGGGACTATGATCATTTTGAATTGTTTTGCCAAAGAAACTCAACGTGCAAGCATGGCCCATTTTGGAAGGCAACAAGCGGGATTACCCTAGGGGTGCAAGTGTGAATGGTGTATTGATTTCATGCATTTGTTTTGTATTAGGTTATCTAGCGTTTGGTTTTATGTACATACAACCCCTAGGTCTAATCATGGTATATTTGAAAGCGATAAATTGCGGGAATTTAAAGTCTACGCTATTACAAATAAGTATCCGGGAGTGGGGGTACAAATGTTCAAATGGGGATATTTATCAAGAAATTTAAATCTAAGCTATTACATCCAAATTGAATATACAAGTTATTTTAATTGTACAATAATTGAATAAAAATACAATAAGTATGCAAGATGCAAAAAATGATTTTTATATGTATGTAAAAGTATTTTTCATGTGACAAATAAACAAAAATAAAAAGGGTCAATTTTTGGATATTTTGTGTTTTTAGGGCAAAACCCTAATTTGCTAAATAAAAAGTATTATTATTTAATATATATATAATATTTATTAATTATATATAAAAAATAAATAAAAAGGAAGTATATTGTAAAAAAGTGATTTTTGAGGTTAAATATTAATAAAAATAAAAATGTATTATTTTTGTATTTTTATCCTAAATATTCTAATAAATATATAAGTATTTGTATTATATATTAATTATACTAAATATGCACAAAAATAAAAATATTAATTATTTACAAAAAAAAGTATATTTTTTAGAAAATGTTTTCAAAAGATAAAATAAAATAAAGTCAGAAAATAGAATGTATTTTGTATTATTTTTTAGCATTTTAAATAAAAGAAGTATTATGTTTATTTACATGTACAAGTTTAAATAAAGCAAATAAAATCCAAATAAATGCAAAAATGGTTGAAAAAATATTTTTAATGTTTTTTTATATTTTGACAAAAAATAATGAGTCAGAATTAAAAAGAAAAAATCAAAAATGATAAAAATAACACACAATGGGCCAAGGGGGTGTAAGTGGAAAATGTGGGTGCAAATAGAAAAAAGAGTCAGGCCCAGCCCAAAGGGGCTTCTTCAACCTCCAGCCATTGTTTGAAACAAAGAAAGCGCGTGTCCTTGCTCAACCTGCTAAGTTCTAATTCCTTGATTTTTAAAAAAAACTTACAACATCAAAAGTGTAGAGCAACTTGTCACGATTCCAAATATATAAAGAAGTTGTTCTAACTCTCAGAAATGAGAGAGAATTTCTCCTCCCCCAATTCCTGACCTAGCTTTTTTCAAATGTTCATGTCCAAAATTCGTGCAGCACACACAACATAAATGAAAAGTGAGGATATGGGTAGCTTCAGGGCCATGAATAGAACATACTTTCTTCACAAACCTAAGCCTAGATATGCTTGGATAGAGAGATAGAAGTTCAAACTTTTACCTGTTCAGCTTGAATCGTGTTCAACAATGGAGGTACTTTCAATGCAATGTGAGGACTTGTACAGCTTGCTTGAGGTCCAAGGATGCTCCTCCAATGCTTGGTGTGCCTTGAATCCTTCTGAATCACTCCATGGAAGTCAACCTGCAAGAGAGCAAAGTGAAAATGGCACGTTTTGCTAGAGGTGTTACAGTCTATTTCCAAGGCTTGGGATAGTTTGTATGAGTGTTATGGAAGATGTTTGAGGTGGTTTGGATGAAAGCGCACGATGGAAATGAACTGGCCAAGTTAAAATGCAACAGGTGCCCTGTTTTGCAACAAAACTGTGTTTTGATGAATGAGAAGGTTTGAAACTTGGTTGGTTCGTGTTTCAGGTTGGTTAGGGAGTATGAAATGTGTGGACCAAGTTTGTTTTAGCTCATGCTTGCAGGAATTGAATGTTGGACAAAATGCAAGCTTTCTTCTTTCTTAAGCCAAAAATGCCAAGTTAGGTTGTAGGCTACCACAGGCCCCTCAAGCATGCTGCACAAATCACTCTTGATCAGTGGAATTGGTTCCTGACCTTGTGCCCAAAAGATCTGCCTTGGTACTTCTTAGAATTGCTTTTGACATTAAGCCATGCTTTATCAAAATGGCTAAAATGCTTTTTTCCAAATATGGCTTAATTTTGTGTGTATTGCCCAAATGAATGAAATAACATCTTGGCACAATAGTTTAGCATTGAATTATTTAGTAAGAAAGGGATTAGAGGCCTGTAACCTAGCTTGTGCATGCTGATTTCAAAAATGCCCAAGTTATGAACATGTAAATGGCTTATGAACAAAGTGACTTTTGCCCATCTTCACAAATTCGATTCTCCCTAACCACAAGGGTGTTTGAGAAGTTATTGGACAATTTAGAAAGCTTGGAATGTGTACTACAATCCATATTTGTAATGCAAGTTGAAATTCCAAGTGGAAGCATGTGAAAAGTGGCCATGAAGTTGGGCAAAAATCCTGCCTAAAATAGGTCAAAAATTTTCTAAGTTAGGAATGTTTTGCACCTCTATTCCAAAAATCATAACTTGAGCTACAAACTTCTTTTGAGGAAACTTTGTGAATCAAAGTTGTAGATTTTGTAATGGACTATAACTTTCATGTTTTGAGTTTTGTTTGAATCCAAATGTATCTTGATGAAAAGATGGGAAAAGTTAGGAAAAAATTAGGAAATTTCATAACTTAGAAAATTTCTAAGTTATGAAATTTCTTCATTTCAAACCCTAATTTGTAATTTTGGTTTCTTGATGAACAAGTTTCAAAATTTGACATGTCTTGATGAAAAATGAATCTTGGCACTTGATTTTGACCAAAAAGTCAAAGTTTGACTTTTCAGTATACAGACAAATTTTGATCAGTTGACTGGAAAATTCATCTGTCAATCTTGTGCATTTGGGATCTTTTGAACTTGTTGAATATGTCAAGACCATGCCATTGAGTCCTTCAGTCCATATGTGAGCTTGGTTTGCCATTGTCCAGGTCAAACAGTCAAAAATTGCCTTTGTGCAGTCAAAACCCTAAAAATGACCATTTTTCCCTTTTGGTGATCTGATCAAATTTCTTGTGGAATTGTGATCCAAACTTGACCAAATGGTTCATATGAGTTCACAATGTTGATGTGGGTCAAAAATCATGAAGTTTGACTTTCAATTGACCACAGTTGACTTTTTCCCCAATACAGCTGATTTCTAGGTCAACTGTCCAATTGACTGGGCAAAGATTGGAATCAAGGCTTGAAACTTGGTATGGATAAACTTGTGAGTCCAACATGAAGCATGAAAGTCACTTTGGGCATTTTAGGTCAAAACATCTTTGTGCAAACTCAAACCCTAATTTGGGTCAACAGTGCAATGAGGGGCCTTGAGCAGAGTAAAACCTAACTTGATCTTGAGCTCCAAGGGTCTTGTGATGAGAAAGTGTTGAGGAAATGAGAGGGCAAATTTTGGGGTACAACACTACCCGAGACACAATGGTCTATTTGTGAGGGTTATCACTTAATTTTCATATGTCATTAATAAATCATTGGACGTTTTGCATACAAATTTTACGCTCTTTGTCTCTCTTTTTTACTTTATTTTTGTCAAAATAGTTATACTCTCTTACACAGACCCACACATCAAATTGCAGATCCACATCCACCCTGAATCCCATTGATAACAGTTCTGCTAATGCCAGTTATGACTTTGAAAATCTGATCTACCAAGCCGAGGAAGAAGGTGAGGAAGATTGTGAAGTACCAGGAGAACTTGCTAGACTATTACAGCAAGAGGAAAGAGCAATACAACCTCATGAAGAGTCGGTCGAGACAGTAAACTTGGGTACTGAGGAGAATAAAAAGGAAGTTAAGGTAGGTGCCAACATGGAAAATGGTGTTAAAGAACGGTTAATTCAGATGTTGCATGACTACGTTGAGATCTTTGCCTGGTCATACAAAGACATGTCAGGGATGGACACTGATATTATGGTTCATCGTCAGCCAACACAAGAAGACTGCTCTCCAGTGAAGCAAAAGGTTCATTGTATGCATCCTGAGATGTCAGAGAAGATCAAGGCTGAAGTCATGAAACAATTTAATGTCCATTCTTAGTTGTTACTTCTTATCCATAATGGGTTGCAAACGTGGTACCGATACCTAAAAAGGACGGTAAGGTGCATATGTGTGTGGATTACAGATATTTTAATAGGGCAAGCCCCAAGGATGACTTTCCGCTTCCCCATATTGATGTTCTGGTTGACAACACTACACAACATAAGATCTTGTCCTTCATGGATGATTTTTATGGTTATAATCAGATCAAAATGGCACCTGAAGACATGGAGAAAACAACTTTTGTCACACAGTGGGGCACTTTCTGCTACAAGGTTATGCCATTTGGGTTGAAGAATGTCGGGGCAACCTATCAGCATACTATGGTAGCATTGTTCCATGATATGATCCATCACGAGATATAGGTTTATGTTGATGATATAATAGCCAGGTCTCAGACTGAAGAAGAGCACCTTGATCACCTTCAAAAACTGTTTGAAAGGATGAAGAAGTATAAGCTAAGACTGAACCCGAACAAATGCACCTTTGGAGTAAGATCTGGAAAGCTCTTAGGTTTCATTGTTAGTGGTAAAGGTATTGAGGTAGACCCTGCAAAGGATAAAGCTATACAAGAAATTCCAACTCCCCGCACTAAGAAGGAGGTTAGGGGATTCTTGGGACGTCTAAACTATATTGTCTGATTCATTTCCCACCTAACCGCTAATTGTGAGACAATCTTCAAATTACTGAAGAAAGATCAAGTAGTGAAGTGGAATGACGACTGCCAGGCTTCCTTTGACATACTCAAGGAATATCTTCAAGAACCTCCAATTTTGATGCCGTCGGTTGAAGGAAGACCTTTGATCATGTACTTAACAGTATTAGAGAATTTGATGGGGTGTGTGATGGGGAAGCATGACGAGTATGGTGGAAAAGAGCATGCAATATACTATCTTAGCAAAAAATTTACTGACTGTGAAACAAGATACTCACTGCTCGAGAAAACTTTCTATGCTTTGGCATGGGCTGCTCGCCGACTGAGACAGTATATGTTGACTCACACTACCTTGTTGATATCTAAAATGGATCCTATCAAATACATATTTGATAAGCCCGCTCTCTCCGGAAGAATAGCAAGATGGAAAATGGTCCTGACCGAATACGACATTCAACACACTACTGAAAAGACAATCAAAGGAAGTGTACTAGCTGATCATTTGGCTCATCAGGCTGTAGATGACTACCAGTCAATGAATTTTGAGTTTCCGGAAGAGAATATTATGTTAATAACTGGCTACAAAGAACCTGGACCGGATGAAGGACCTGAAAAAGGATCCCGATGGTATATGGTATTTGACGGAGCTTCCAACGCACTCGGCAATGGAATTGGTGTTGTGATTATCTCCCCAGAAGGCTGCCATACACCCTTCACCGCCAGACTATGCTTTAATTGTACCAACAATATGGTCGAATATGAAGCGTACATCATGGGTCTTAAAGCTGCTATTGACATGAGGATCAAGTTCTTACAGTTATACAGAGACTCAGCCTTAGTAATCAGTCAGATTAAGGGAGAATGAGACACAAAGCACCCTAATCTCATCTCTTACCGAGAGCATGTGTTTACGTTGATTGCATATTTTGAAGAAATTACCTTTGAACATATTCCACGAGAAGAAAATCAGTTAGTGGACGCGCTAGCCACCGTGTCATCCATGTTTAAGGTCAGGTGGGATAATGAATCCCCTCATATCACTATTGAAAGATTAGATGAATCAGACCATTGTTATAAGATTGATGTTGATGGAGTACAGGAAAAGCCTTGGTTCCACGAAGTGAAAAGATATCTCAAAGCTCAAGAGTACCCGGAGGGAGCATCCGTCAATGACAAAAAGTTCTTAAGAAGGTTCTCTGCCATGTTCTTTCTGAGTAACAGAATTCTCTACAAGCGCAACCATGATTCTACCTTACTGTGGTGTGTGGATAAGAGAGAAGCAGAGAAAATTATGGAGGATATGCACGAAGGTACCTTTGGCACCCATTCTAGTGAGCATACAATGGCTAAAAATATCCTACGGGAAGGATACTATTTGTCCACCATCGAAGCAGATTGTCATCATCACTCCCGAACTTGTCACAAATGCCAAATCTATGCTGACAAAGTCTACGTGCCTCTGGTTCCGCTAAATGTATTAAATGCTCCTTCGCCATTCGCAATGTGGGGTATTAATATGATTGGAGAAATTAGACCTATCGCTTCCAATGGACATCGTTTCACCCTTGTCGCCATTGATTACTTCACGTAGTGGGTAGATGCAGCTTCATTTGCTTATGTTATTAAGAACGTCGTGGCACGGTTCATCAAACATAATCTTATCTGTTGGTATGGTATCCCCGAAAGAATTATCACAGATAACGGTACCAACCTCAATAATAATATGATCACCGAGCTCTATACGCAATTCAAGATCCAGCATCATAACTCTTCTCCTTACTGGACAAAGATGAATGGCACTGTGGAGGCAGCCAATAGGAATATCAAAAAGATCATACAGAAGATGACAGTGACATATAAAGACTGGCACGAGATGTTACCCTTTGCTTTTCATGGCTACCGTACCTCAGTGCACACGTTAACAGGGGCAACCCCCTTTTCTCTTGTGTATCGTATGGAAGTTGTCTTACCCGTTGAAGTCCAGATCCCTTCCCTGAGAATCATGAAGGATGTAGATTTAAACGAAGATGAATGGGTTTAGACTCGACTTGACCAATTGAACTGGATTGACGAGAATAGGCTCGCGGCAGTTTGTCATGGTCAGATGTACCAGAAATGTATGATCAAAGTTTTTAACAAGAAGGTCAAACGTCAGGTATATCATGTTGGTGACCTAGTAATCAAGCACATCATCCTGCCACAAGGTGATCCCGGGGGAAGTGTACTCCTACATATGAAGGACCATTTATGATCAAGAACATATTTTCTTGTGGAGCTATGATATTAACCACTATGGACGGCGACGACCTTCCGCACCCAGCAAATACAGACATAGTTAAAAGATACTACGCATGAAAAAAGACCTGCTAGGTGGACTAGCCTAGAAAAAAATAAGGGCATCCTGGAGAACCAAAAGGGTTCTGGAAAAAATTAAGGATATATATAAAAAAATCAGTACACCCGGCAAGTCGAAAACATGAAAAGGAGGCTTGGGCAAAAAAGGGTATCCCGGTGGATTGAAAACCTGAAAAGGCGGTCCAGGCAAAAATTATGGATTAAAAGCGTACGACTATGTCCCATTGGATCACCTTACAGACATACTTCATTATCTAAATTAACAAGGTCGAATGGTACAGATTAATCCAGTCAGCTTCTACCAAGTAGCAAAGTGATGAGACGCTCAAAGATATAAATGCAATAGAAGAATTGAAACCCAATAGGACTACTTCACATAGCTGTTTTCTCTTTGTATATTACTTTGTATAATTTTCATTTTTTGACGACATTCTCTTATTAGGATGTTTGTCTCCTTGTACAAAGACGCCTGTTATAGGCACATTTCTTCTAATTAATACAAAATTATCTCTTTGAAAGTGCAAAACTACTTGTTTTTTATTTTCTAATTTGATTTCAAAAAAACGTCCAGTGATTATTTTTGAACATATTCATTTAAATGTAATAACCGTTTATAAATACACACATAAAAACAGAAAATTAGTTGCTAAGGGTTTTAAGAATCGGGATAATGTCGAAAAGCCATCTGCAAATCCCCACAGAACACCCATAGGGGATCATTTTTCACAAAATTCATCATCAGCAAGAGTATGTTCCTCAGTAGGTACAAAAGCATGGGCATCTTCCCGCAAGTCACTGCCATATCTTCAGCATGTAACCTATTTATTTCATATATTCCGGCATCTCTTAAACAGACCAAGAGTTTAAATCATCTCTCCAATACCTTGGAGCTTTCCTTAGCATGGTCTATAAATTTCTTGTGTTCCCCAACAGGGTTTCATAAAATCCCCAAACGGTTTACGAAGTCTTTTCTTTCCCCAAGTAGAGTTTATTTCTCTAGTTACGGAAATTCATCTCCCAACAAATAGTGAAGAATTGCATTCTTCATCCCCAGCAGCAGTCAGGGATTTCATTTCCTCCAGTACAATTGAAACCGGGCGGCCGGAACTTGGCATCTGGATGTAGTGAAACATCAATGAAGTCGCCACCAAAATGTCTTTTATCCCGCCGAAAGGGAAAGGTAAACATCGAGAAAACCTGAAGAGGGAGAAATCACGGTCATTCGACCGAGAGATCGGGTAAGGGAGTCAGTTACGCGAGGGGAAGGTATTAGCACCCCACACGTCCGTAGTACTCTACGGTATCCACTCTTGTTGTCTAATCTAATGGGTGTGGTCAAAACCTATGTCTATGGCTAAAAACTGAAAATGGAATGCATGCGAAAGAAAAGGAAAACGATGTAGGGAAAATAAAAGTTGTGCTCGATCGGGCCCTACCCCAATGCCTGCGTATCCCTTTTAAGGAATCAGGGTAGCCGTAGTTTGACTCATATATTTTGGTTGGTTTGTGTTTTTTAGTTAAGATAATAAAAAAAACAGTCAAGATGGCAAAACATCAAATAAAACAATAAACAAATGAGATGGTAAAACATCGGCTAAATAAAAACAAAGTAAAATGTCAAAGATGGCGAAACACCGAATGATAAAACATCACACCTGACAATGACATTGAGAGTCAAAGTAGGATAGCCAACATGTGTGATGGCGAAAGATCGGCTTCAAACAAATGTGTGATGGCGAAACATCGGCTAAAAGATAGCGAGGTATCATGGCAAAGACGGCGAAACATCGATAAAACGGACAACAAAACATCACACCTAACAATGATATTGAGAATCAAAGTAGGATAACAAACATGTGCGATGGCGAAACACCGGCTTCAAACAAGTGTGCGATGGAGAAACATCGGCTAAAAGATAGCAAGATATCATGGTAAAGATGGCAAAACATCAATAAAATTGATGACAAAACATCACACCTAACAATGATATTGAGAATCAAAGTAGGATAACAAACATGAGCGATGGAGAAACATCAGCTTCAAACAAGTGTGCGATGGCGAAACATCGGCTAAAAGATAGCAAGATATCATGGTAAAGATGGCAAAAAATCAATAAAATGGATGGCGAAACATCACACCTATCAATGATATTGAGAATCAAAGTAGGATAACAAACATGTGTGATGGCGAAACATCGGCTTCAAATAAATGTGCGATGGCGAAACATCGGCTAAAAGATAACAAGGTAGAATGGTATGGTAAGGATGGAAAAACATCAATAAAAAGGATGACGAAACATCATACCTATCAATGATATTGATAATCAAAGTAGGATAACAAACATGTGCGATGGCGAAACATCGACTTCAAACAAATGTGCGATGGCGAAACATCGGCTAAAAGATAACACAGACAAAGTAAGATTGGTTTGTATCTTTTACTTTGAAGAAAGGTTTGAGTTCATTAGAAATGTCTTATGATTTTCCAAGAAACAAATTTTGTTTTAAGATGCAGAATGCATAGAAAGGGAAAACAACTAAGGGAAACTAACCTAGTACTATCCCTAGTGTTATCATACAGTGGTTGACCCTAAGGTTGAGGATAAAGGAAAACCCTACCTTAATTAACATGCTAAAGGAATCTTAACAAAACTATCCTATAGGGAACATGCAATGAGAGTGAAGTCGTGATCTCAATTTCTAAATTGAGTGACTCATCGATCAACAATTAAAGAAGAAAAGCAATAAACATCCTATAGGGAACATGCAATGAGAGCGAAGTCGTGATCTCAATCTCTAAATTGAGTGACTCATCAATCAACAATTAAAGAAGAAAAGCAATAAACATCCTATAGGGAACATGCAATGAGAGCGAAGTCGTGATCTTAATTTCAAAAATTGAGTGACTCATCGATCAACAACAAACACAATACATGTATTAGACAAAAGCCAGAGGGCCTCCTGACATATATCAGCAACAAAGGTCCCATCATGCAATCAGAGAACTATGAAAAATGAAAATGGAAGAAAGGAGATAGTGCAATACCAAAAAGATAACTATCTGTAGCAACTGAGCAAGAATAAAAGAAACCCAGAGAACTTCAAGCAATCTGGCATCAGTAGACAAATCAAGTCAGAAATTACGCCATAAGGATGTATGTAATGAGATTATCAGATATGAACAGATCCCATGGGCAATGTATACCATTCATAATCTCATGTATATATCCTACATGGAATATCAAACATGCCAAATACAATAGCAGTGCCAGTATAATAAGTTGTGTTCCACAAATAAAGTGAAACACAGTAGCCTCAAGCCAAAAGTGGAAACTTTCTCAAAGTACCTCGCACATTCAACAACCAAGTTAGTATTCCACAAGGTGAATGATGACTTACATAAGGGATGGATGCAACATGATGAAGTGAGAAAAACAGGATGATAATTATCAAACATTAGACATGATAGACAAGAGGAAACATGCATATGCACAATTTGGTCAAAAGTTAGAGGAATGTTGCTCCTTTCTATCACCATGTTGAATTGAAAATTGAATATCAATCAAGGATCAAGGGAGCTTGAAAATAATACAATTAAAGACCATGTAGGTCAGGGGCAAACACATTTCAATCATGTACAATTAAATCAACCACAACTCACAAACACACTAGAAGATGGATCCCACACAGTGCATTAGAAGGTTCAAACATTCAAACATGAGGCACTAGGTGAAATAACTCGGGTTATCATGGATAATCAGAATCAAGATGATCATTAGGTGCCCAATTATAGGCCTCGCTCAAGTTCATAGGCCATCAAACAAATTGCAACAAGATATGCAACATTAATTGGGTACCTTCACTTCAAAAATACATCAAAAATAGAAACAAGGATCCATTATTCAAACCAAAAATATATTAACATCTTTGAAGTGTGTATAAGTCATAAAGCAAGCCTTATGTTCATGAATTATTGAGGAAGGGATCAAATGGGGCCCAAAGTTCAAGACTAGTTGGCAAAAACTACCAAACTAGACAAGTTTTCAAAATAATTTGTGGAAAAATGTCAAACCAAGTCAAACAATTCAAGAAAAATGGTTTTCAAATCCCCAACACATTCATGAACCATAATCAAGACTTGAATTCCAATAAAAATCCAAGGCATAAGGGTTTTGAAAAAAGAAACTTGCACCATAAGCAAGAAAACCCTAATTTTGTTTTTTTTATCTTAAATATTGATTAAGTAAGATAAAAATCCAAACAAATCAAATCAAGATGATGCAAAAAACAGGGAAACCCTAAAAGTCAGAAAACAAATTTTTCACATTTTTTGAATTAAAGAAAAGTCCAAAATAAAAAATTTAATTCACACAATTAATCAATTAGTTTAATAATCACATCTCAACATGAAATTTTAAACAAAAGTAAGGAAAATGTCCAAACAAAATTATATTCAAATATTAGAACTAAAAACATGCATTCTTGATTTTTTTTGGAATTTTTGAATCAATGGAAGTATTAAATTAAAAATCAAACAAACAAATAACAATTAAAACATTATTTAAGGGAAAAAATGCAAAAACCTAGCCAAAAATCACAAAAAGGTCAAAAATAAAAAAATTTTCAGGTTCTATGATTAAATGAAAGCTTGCATGATTTTTTTTAGAATTTTTGAATCAATGGAAGTATTAAAACAAAAATCAAACAAACAAATATTACAAATAAACTTTTGAAATTAAATTTCTAAACAAAAATAGAAAAAATGCTAAACCAAAATCAGAATCAATTTTTACATTATTTTATGAGCTCAAAATAATTTTTGTGAAATTTTTTAGGTCATTGAAGCATTAAAACAAAAATAATCCTTAAACAAACAATTATTAAAATTCAATAATTTTTAAGCCAATCAAAACGTTCTAAAAAATTCCAATAAAGATTCACAAGATAGTGGAAATTATTTTGAACTTGTGAGAATTTTTTCAGAATTTTCTAAATCGTTTTGATCAAGAAATAAAAATCAGAAAATCAATTAAAATAAAAATATGAAAAAATGCATGATAATTTGAAACAGGCCAATCACAGCGCGCCACCTCACTTCATCTTCAACCTCCGGATCAATTCAAAACGCGCGTTTTTCAGTTCTAGGGCTCATGTTCAGGTCCATCGTACATACTCATTTCTCCACCAAAATTAATGATTCCAATCACAAATCAAAGTACAAACTACCAACTACATCATGCTTTTTACAAAATTCAAAATGATTAACCATAGAAGTAGAAATCAGAGCAAGAAAATTGAGAAAATCATTAAATCTTTAAAAACTAGAAGTTCACCAAATCGCATATGCTTCAAAATCAAACAAGTTTATACATCAGATGTAAGATCTGGCCAACTATGAACATGATTACAAGCTTTAAATCTCATGAATCAAGCAAAATTATGGAGAATCAAGATCTGCAAATTACCTTTCGAGTTGAGAAATAAACTCAACTATGGCCTCTGAAATAAAGCGAAAACTCTTGTCCCTTGCTTCTAATGCTCCAATGAAGTGAAAATGATCATGAATCGAGCTCTGGAATGGAAAATAGAGAAGCTTCTAAGTAGAAATTTTTTGAGAGAGAGAGATTGCAGTTTCTGCTTTCTTGAGAGAAATGAATGCCTATTTCTCGAAAGGGAATGAAATGTTGCTTACATAGAGTGATTTCTGAGGGTAGAAGGGTCTTTGGGAAGCTCAAAGTCGTTAGAAGCAGAATTTGCAAAAACAGAAAAAAGAAAAGTGTCCAAATGGTGATGCGTTTTGTTTCTACTTATGCCCAACTTAGAGGTCGTTTTGGTGATGTCATGTTGAGTGGTATTGTGAGAAAAACATGTGCATTTGGTGAGATGGCTACGTTGATAACAAACAAAACTGAAGTTGTGCAAAAATCTACAACATGGGCATGGTTTTCCAAAAATCTGGCTAGCTGACTTTATGCTTAGGCCATTTGAAATTCCTTCGTGCGTTTTGGATGCTTGAGGGGCCTTTCAAGAGCCTTCAATATGTAGAACATATTAGAGCTTTGAATTTTCCCAATTGATGCAGACTTGATGGAGAAATGGTGTTGCAAACTTGAGGCAAAAATGCAATTTGGCCTGCCAGGTCCGCGCGCGTGCATGGGCATGCATGTTGTGCATGAGGTCAGCTTTGAAACACCAATTTTGAAACATCACAACTCACTCAATTCTTAGCCAAACTGAATGATTCACAGTTCAATGAGAAGCTCTCATGGGAGACTACAAAATTCTCTTTTTAATTTTTCAAAATGAAGCTTGAATCACCAGAAATTGATTCCACAAAATGGCATGCCAAGTGTTTGATGAAATTACGCGCATGGCTTGCCCAAGAGAAGTCATCTTGGTACTTAGAATTTTTTCAAAATTTAAGTTACTTCTTGAACAAGTTAAACTCAAATTCACCATTTCTCATGATTCAAAGATGAATTTGGGTATGGAATATGAAAAGAGGATGCTTAACTTGATGGTTGACCAAAAGTCCACTTGGTCAACTTCTGATTTTGACCAAAATGACCATTTTGCCCCTTTTGATCAATTGAAACATCTCCAATCCAAATTGAACCTCAATCTTTCAATCCTAAATGCTTAATAACATGTGGTGAACCATGGAAACAAGTTTGGGTGAAAAATTTAGAGAAATCCTGATTAAAACCAAAGCCCTAGTTTTGTGCCATGTGCTAGGAGATAGCTGATCAAGCATCAAAACCCTAATTCCACTGCATATCATGAGAGATTTCTTGATCAAATTTGATTTCAATGATGATAAGATAGTGATGCTTCATGAATTGGCTCATCTAGACCTCAATTACCTCAACTTGGACCAAACCCTAACTTTGATTAACATCTCATGAGATTGATGAACCAACTTCAAAACTTTAAAATCCTCTGGACCTCTTGGCCAATTTTTTGTACAAAAACCTTTCAAATGCCAATGAGATGTTTTAGCTTCCAAATCAAGACTTGTACATTGATCAAAAGCCTTGATCAAGCAAAACCCTAATTTGACTGATGAATCAAAGGAGTGATTCCTTCTTATAATCAAACACAAACTTCAATCCTCTGATGATCCAAGGAGATGGATAAGATATCTTGAGATATGCAATAACTTCTGAGCTTGAAAGATCCAAAGGTTTAGATGATAAGATTCCACTTGAGCAACTTGTCAATGCAATTAACCTTCAAAGCTTGAGGAAGACTTGATAACCAAAGAACTTTGATCCCATCACAATGTATGAATGTAATGCAATATGATATTCATGATGAAACATAAGCCAAAATCAAGAGGGTAAATTTTGGGGTGCAACAACAATGACACTGCAAAGAACAGCTGGTACGTTCATATATTGTATTCATACATCATTTTACAAGTGTCATAGCATATACGTACGAAATAAATATAGTACAGTCTCATTTATTTTGAGAACATCATTACCCAATGCATTTCATGCATCATGACATTGCATACAACTAACTCTTTACCTTTTCAGGAAAGATCAAACAGACTAATATCATCAACAATTTTCAACAGTTCCAGATTAATTCCTGAAACCAAACAGGGCAACTATCTGTGAACAACTATTTATGGATTAATTCCTGAAACAACACGGGGAGACTATCTACAAGACCAGGTTAGAGATTAATTCCTGAAACCAGACATGGCAACTATCTCAACAACCAACAAAAGCAGGTTCAAGATTAATTCCCGAAACAAGACGGGGCAACTATCTGAGATAACAAGCTTATGTTACTGTGAAGCCTGGATTTCAACCAAATAACAATTTAAGTTGCTGCGAAGTCTAGAATATGACCAGATAACAGTTTAACTTCTTCAATCACCGCGGAGACTGGAACCGACCAGATAGCATTTTAATTTCATCTAAGACACTGTGAAGCCTGGACTCTGACTAGATAACAGTTCAAGCTACTGTGAAGCCTGGATTTTGACCAGATAACAGTTTAAGTTGTTGCGAAGCCTATAATACAACCAGATAACAGTTTAACTCCATTTTTATGCGAAGCCTTGATCCAACCAGATAACAGAGTAATTTCAGTAAGTTGTTGTGAAGCCTGGAATCCGACTAGATAGCAATTAGCTTCATCCTTTCATTAAAGTTACTGTGAAGCCTGGATTTCGACCAAATAACAGTTTAAGTTGCTGCGAAGCTTGGAATACCACCAGATAACAATTTAACTTCTCCAATTATTGGGAAGCCTGGATAAGACCAAATAATAGTTTAATTTCAATTTATTGCAAATCGTAAAATCTGACCAGATAGTAATTAACTTCTATCCTTTCAAGAAAATTACTGCGAAGCCTAGAATATGACCAGATAACAGTTAATTTCATATTCTCCAGTAAGTCGTTGTGAAGCCTGGAATACGACCAAATAATAATCAACTTTATTATCCTTATCAAGTTACTGTAAATCCTAGATTTCGACTAGATAACGACTAACTTTTATTCTCCCAATCAAGAAATAACTCCCCAGTAGAGTAATGGATAACTAAAGCTCCTAGACTCTATTCCCCAAACTGAAATCAACATTCCCCAGCAGAGTCCTTCTCAAACAACAAGAATAGGATTTCCCATAAAGAGACCTCTTATGGCTCAGAGTAAATTGACCAAAGATTTATTCCTATGTTTCTTCCAGTTCAAAGTCAACATTTATTTTGGATGGAATCTATAAGCCTATCTTCGACGACTCTCTGTCATCTTCTCCAAATGTAATTTGTAAGCCCATTCCCAATATAATCAACCAACAATGTTACTTCATGTATATGCGAGTGAAAATATTTGGGCACTCTAGTGTTCAATCATCTTCCACCTTCAGATTACGAAAGGCAGACAAGCCAATCTAAATCCTCAAGTTTAAGAAGATTGAATAGGGACAGCTGTTGTACCCCAAAATTTTCCCTCCCATTTTACTCAAGACATGCTCATTGAGGTCCTCTATTGCTCAAGGTAGACCAAGAATTGGCCGGACAAATTCTCCTCATAAGCAATGAACTTCCAAATAGGGTTTCACTTCTCACAAAGAATTTTGGGTTGCAAAGGCTTCAAGTGATTTCCATGGTTCCTAATATGTCCTCAAGAATCTCCATGCCAAGATTCATGCCTTACACTACAAGTTTGCTCAGTCAATTGCTCAAATGCTTGGAAATCAATTGTACTACGTCAAAAGTCAATTATGACCAATATAAATTCAAACTTCAAGATTTTTGGTCAACATCAACATTTTGAAGTGGTATCCATAATTTTATCAAGGTTTGATCATGATTCTCCAAGGAATCCTCTCAAATCATCAAGAATCCAAAAGTGCAAAATTAGGGTTTCCTAGGAAAAGTCAATTGAACTTTGACCAGACATAACTTTCACATACTTCATCCATTTTGCTCCAACCAAATCTTATTTTGAATAAAGTTCAAGTCCCTAAAACTTTTCTTTTGCCCTCAAGTTAAGAAATGCATCATTAGAAAGATATGAGCCAATACATTACAGGTCTTTTTGAAAGTCAACAAAAAGACATTTTTTGTCAAGACAAGTTACATCAAGATAAATCCTCCAAATGCAAAATTTATCAAAAGATAGATTGTAGGGGATAGCACACCTACAATGAAGATGATAGTCAATGATCTCTTCTCTCGGGCCCTAGCACACCTTCTCCCAAAATATTATTTTCTCTATTCTCTTTGTTTGACGTAGTGATAGAATGAGATTTTCTTTCTTTCTAATTCTTAAAATATATAGGTCATTTTAATTTCTATTGGTTAATTGAACTTTTTCCTTACTATCTTCAACTTAGCCTCATAATTTACCACCTTAACTTTGATTCCTCTTCCTACTTTATTTTCCTTAATATTTTATTATTCTAACATATGTTTAATAAATAAAATAAGACATATACTAGGGATCGTTTAAGTTATTTTATTATAATAAATTGGTCCATTAAGTTTTTTTTTTTAACAACTTGGTCCTTTAAGTTAACAAATATATGCATAATTATTCTTTTTTTTTCTTTTTTTTTGCAATCTTAGATTAAACCAATCACCTAAAATACATAAAGTTATAATAAATTTATTAGCATCTTAAATACATAAAATAGTATTCGAAAAATATAAAGTCATATCATAATTCAACCAAAAAAATTCTTAAAAGACTAAGTTGTTACAAAAAAAAACTTAAAGGACCAACCTATTATAATAAAATAATTTAAAGGACTCATAAAATAAATATGTCATTAAATAATTACTCTTATTATTTAATCACTATAATTCAAATAGAATTTGAAATTCCACGATCATTCTATATAATGCGAATGTTAAATTTTTTATTATTAATTTGTCAAATTTTAAAAGATGGTCTTCATATTTGAAAAAAATACAAATTTATCCATAAAAATTCTTAAAATTGCAAATAAATTCTTAATAATTTTCATATTTTTACAAATTGTCACTTTAAATTTTATAAACTATAAATTGATCACTATTCTTTATATTTTTAACTAGACCCAAAATTTTTAAAATTTATGCCAAAAATTTAATAATAAATTATTGTAATACTTCATCGAATCAACAAAATTTAAAATAAATAAATTTCAATTAAATTATTCAAATTACTTAAAATTTCGAATTCCTTATAAATTTTTAGTTATTTCATCCAAACACATTATTAAAAATTTATTAAAATGTCTCTAGCTAATACCCTTCTAGTATATGAAAAAAGGCCATAACCTTCTTTGAGGTCGGTTTGAAGTGTCTTAAATTGTGACAATATTAATGTTTCCTTACTTATTAGAGGAAAATCATGTGTTTGAATTTCAATTAAAAAAACTCATTCATTGAATTTCGATTCATAAAAAGTCTTTACCAGCTTCACCATACAATTAAGATAGGTTTGAATGCAACTTGTTGATTGCGTAATTAATTAACTTTAACAGTTCATAAAATACTATCTGTATATAGAAAGAATATATTGAATAAAACTACTCATTGACGTAATTACTTGTTTGAAAACTATATATTCATCAAAACACCTAACAACAAGAGTTTTAAAGGTAAATACTAACTCCTGAATGAATAGTATTGTTGGCTAATTTTACTCTCACATAGTTAAAATTACAACGCCATTATTGATTTAAAGATATAAACTTTAACCAAACCCTTCTCTTCATTTGTATGTTTGCTTTCACAATATACTTTATATGGCATGGATGATAATTTTGCTTTTTAATTTTACCTTGACGATATCAATGTGGCGAAATACCACAAAATACTGCAACTAGCATTAGTTATCAGGGTCAATCTAATATAGTGCAGGGCTTTAAAAATGTCAAAAATGTGACCGTTATCACAGGTCATTGAAAACAACATCAATTTTATTGAGAAAATTTCAAATTCAACTAGAGAAAAAAATTAGTGAAGAGTTTGCACTCTAATTTTACAAATCGATTATGTATGAATAACTTAAAATAAATTTTAGTTTTTTTAAATATGTAAAACTCTAAAACTAGGTGAATTTTTTTTAAAGAATTTTATTGATTGAATAATTAAAGTATATAGAAATAATTGAATAATACAAATCAGTTGAAGTATATTGAATAATCTGAAATAATTAATATTAAATATTAATTAATATATTAAATAATATATATTAAAAAGAAAAAAAATATATAATTAAAAATTATTTAGACGAGATTTTACTCAAAATTTGACACTTATATATATATATATATATATATATATATATATATATATATATATATATATATATATATATATATATATATATATATATATATATATATATATATATATATATAATTTTAATATATTAAATATATTATATTTGTCCTTCATTATTTAAATTTAAGCACCAATTCTAATTATACTAAACGTAAAAGAATTTATTCTTTTTTTTTAAAAAAATTTGACATTTATTAGACATAGAGAATCTAAAAATATTTAAATATTACTCAATTTAATTTATAATTATAAATTAAATTAAATAATATTTAAAACATCAATCAAATCAACTTTATTAAAATATCATGTTATAACTTTTGCTTTTTTTTTTGTCAAACAAAACATTTATAAAATATATCTCTCTCTTACATTTTATTTTATTAAATTTAATTATGATACTTCAATTATGATATTATTATAAATTTAAATTTATTGATAATAAAATTAAATAACAATTAATTTAATTTTTAATTTTATATCTTATTTAATTAATATGAGTTTAATTCGAGTAAATAACACTATTGTTTATTATAAAATAACAAAAACTCTAGTTAACATCATCATATGTAAATATGATTTTCAATATACTATGTCAAACAAGCACTAGACAACGCTTTTTTTTTGCCATAGACAACACTTTAAAGTGTTGCCTAAATCAGCGCTGCTATAACTAAAGGCAGCGTTTTAGATTAATATAAAAACGCTGTTATATGTCCCCTTTAGCAGCGCTTTTATTTTAAGAGCGCTTTCTTATGAACACCTTTAACAGCGCTTTTATTTAAGAGAGTGCTTTGGTAAGTACACCTTTACAAGCGCTTTGGTAAGTACACCTTTACAAGCGCTTTCTCATTTTAGACAGTACTTTAGACATCGCTTTTTGCATCTCTTTAGACAACGCTTTTCTTTAAAAGCGATGTCTGTTCCCCACCTTAGGCAGCGCTTTTCTTTAAAAGCGATGTCTGTTCCCCCACCTTAGGCAGTGCTTTCCCATTTTAGGAACGCTTTTCTTTTAAAGCAATGTATGTTCTCCACCTTAGGCAGCGCTTTCTCCCTACTTTAGACAACACTTTTCTTCTTAAGCGTTGTCTAATAATGTTAACTGTTTTTTTTAAATATTAGACATATTTTCTCCTTAAGCGCTGTCAAATATTTTGCACCAGGTTTTCACCATATTTTGCACCAGGTTTTCACCATATTTTGCATCAAATTTGGTAGCTTTAATCCAATATATATGCATCAAATTTGCATATACAAAAAATCTACATATATATAAATGATGATATATACAACAACTTGAAAATTCTAAAAATTCTAAATTGATGTTTAATCTACATATTACTATCTTTGAGAATTTCTAAAAAACAACAACAAAGAACTTGTTAGCTCTATCTTCTACATCTGCACCTATAACCTGAAACAAAACCAAAAGATCGAAATTCATACCATGATAAAACAAAACTTTATTCCAATTTATACTTAAAACTTAAAAGTTGTACTCAAAATTCTCATCAATGAAAGAAAGACAATATACCTTATAAAATTCTCAACTCCATAATGAATTGACACAATTCCTCCATAAGTTCATCCAATTGATCTTTTGAGTAATGAGCACAATTGAATTCGTCAAAGTATTACATAGTAAAATAACATAATATGTGATTTAGTTAAAACACTATGCCATTTTATGAGAAATATTAAAATAATTCATAAGTTAGAAATTCATACTGTGGATGAAATCTCTATTCGGTCCAAAAGAAGCGTTTCTTTCATAAACCTCAACATGAAATAACCGCAATCTATACCATTACGTTGACGAGGACACTACACATGGAAAGAAAATACATATATATATATATATATATATATATATATATATATATATATATATATATATATATATATCAGGATATATCAGGATATACCCCTTAACTTGTTTTATCAAGTATCATCACTAATATAATCAAAATTGTGAAAATATATCTGCACTCTGATCCACATAATGTTGTTGGCTCTACTCTTTGGTACTTGAATGCCTCTTTGTGATCGAAAAGCTTGTAGAAAGCTATAATAAAATATAAACAACTAATTAGAATAATCTCACATAGATAAATAAATATACACACGAATATTTAGAACAATCTCACTTACGTATCAATCGTCTTCTTCAAATCTGGGTATGCTATCCAATCATTGTATAACGAATCCAAATAGTATACAATCTCTCTAACAAGATTAATCGCAAGTAACAACCAATATCCACTGTAAAATTAAACAAATGTTTGATGGAAAGTTTCTACACAACGTCAAAAATTGAAAAATTATAATATATGAAGTTAGGATGAAAATTTAACCCGTTGCCAATATTATATGGTAAAAAGAACAAATTTTTTGTATCTTTGCTGACCATAAATAAACCGAGTACATACGATATGACATCATCTGGTTTTGTTACAATTAACACTGTGTTGACGGTGTTAGGAGCTAAGAAAGCGAATCTTTCTTCCAATCCACGCGGGCGCATCACTTTGTCATACAAAAACCTTAAATAAAAACATCATTAAAATTAGACTATATTCATTGAAATGAGTAAATAAATTATTCATTTAATTAAACAAAGTTGTGAAGAAGTGAAAAACACAAGAAGGGGGGTTGAATTGTAAAAAACTTGAAATCAATTGCAGTCAACACGGTATTTTTATCCTGGTTCGTTTGATCTCAAACTACTCCAGTCCACCCGTCAAGGTGATTTCTCCTCTCTCCAATGAGGTCTTAATCCACTATATTCAACTGAATATTACAACTGCTTTAACAACTGCTAAAGCCTTCTTGAGTCAAACCACAAACCGGTTTCTCAAGGAAATACTTTCTTACAGATAAATGAAATCTAAGTGTGTTGAATGTTTTCTACAAAAATTATTTATCACAACTGTGATACTACACACGTTAAGCTTATGAGAACTAGAGTGCTAAAGTAATTGTGTAAAGAATTTGAGAGCTTTAGCAAACTGAGAGTGAGGAAGATGATGAATAGATTTAGGCGTGTAGAGAGTTGTAGAGCATTAGCCAATTCAATCTTCACTGACTTGTTTATATAGCATTGCAAAATGGTACGCTGGAGTCAGTTAATTCCATTTCAATGCCAATAACATTCTTTCCAAATTGAGAAGATCTTTGTCTGGAATAATGTCGTTGATAATAAAGTATCTTGAATGCACAGTACCGTTTCCACTTAAGCGTGTTCTGGCTTTGGCTTATTCTGACGCTGCTTAGGTGCTGATGAATTATTGTTGTCTTGATCAGAGTTCAGATTGTTACGCGCAGATCTGTTCATCATGCTTCAGCGTAAGCACATGTTGATCTTCTGATTCTGGCATCTGATATAACATCTTCTGATGCTGATGTTGATATTTCATCTTCTGATGCTGATGATGATATTCTCTTGCTGATACCCATCAGAGTTTCTGTAAAACAAAATGTAATTTTTAGGTAGCATATATGTCTTACATGAATCATACAATTAATATATCTTTGCATTTTGTTATCATCAAAACTTAAACTTAGGGTAGTAGATTCAAACTTTATTCTAACAATCTCCCCCTTTTTGATGATGACAAAAACTAGATTTTTTCAATTGAAAATCATCGTAAAAGTATCAGAGATAACCAAATAGTAAAGAGTATCAGAATTAAATAGGAAGTTTATCAAAGATAAGAGGATAAGGGATAAAGAGATATCAGAGTTTAGATCGGAGATACTCCCCCTGAATTTATTACTTCCCTTTTTAATTCCATGAGTCCTTCAGGATCAGATCTTTATTGACTTTCTTTGAACATCAGAACATCAGAGCTTCAGTGTATCAGAGATGATTAACTTCTTGTACCTGTAAGCTTATGCAAAACAAGGAAAATCCAAGTATATCAGAGTGTTAGAATGTTTGAGACTTTTGTCTCAGTAATCCGTTATTGAAAAATATCATTCTTTTTCTCCCCCTTTTTGTCAGCAATCAAAAAGTGCAAGTAATATAAGCTAAAACAATCAGTGCAGAAAAACTGTTATATTTAATTCAAAGCTTAGAAGATAGTACAGAAGATATTTAGAGAAAACAATGAAAACATAGAAAAAAAAACACAATCTAAGGTTGGGGTGGAAAGCGTGTGAACAGAGTCTCTAGCATTGTCTTAATCTGATCAGCAGTTTCATTCTGCTTGTGCACCATGCTGACTACTGTATCAATCTTGTTGTCTTGCACATCCAACCTTTCCTTCATACGTTCATCATTCTCATCCATTCTTTTAGACTGGTGAAATCAACAATCAGTTCAGACAGAACTTCCAAGTTCTTCACTGGTGTAAGTAGAGTTCTAAAGGGAATTTGGTATTGTTCAGATGAAGCCTCCTTCTGAGAACTTGCAGAAACAGTGCTAGAAGTTTCCATGTTCACACTAGGGTTTTCTGAGAAAAAGGTTTGAAAAAGGGTTTCTTTTGAAAAAGGATGAACACACAAGTGAGAATGCAGAAAATATTTGGATGATTGTAAGAGACGGTAAAAATTTAATGAATGATGTTAATGTGCTTAAATAGATTTCAAAATGTGTTTTGAAAACGTAAACGGTTTTAAGAGAGAGAATTAATTCATGATTACAGTTTAACTCATGATTACACGCATTTAATGCTTGCTGATTTTCGGGGATTTGAGAAAGATACTTGGAACGGTTACCAGACATGTGTCTTAATGCATCCAATCAGCGTTTTGCCTTCTCAGAAGCGTGCACGCGTGTTCTGCTTCAGAGATTTGCTGATGATTGGATGACACTTGTTTGATTTAGTGAGCAACACGTCTATCCTTGAGCTGAAATGCTCAGATCTTTAAGAATAGAATCTGATACAATCTGCATGTCTATCTTTCTGAAAGAAGATTGATCAGAAGTTCACAGTAAAATAAAACACATTCTGAAGGTTAATATATAAAATTTAAAACATTTTCACTCTGGGCAGAGCTTCATGCTGAGATGTTTCAGAATGAAGTTGAACCTATCTTCAGAAAGTGGTTTAGTGAAGATATCAGCCCATTGATGGTCTGTATCAATAAATTTTAAGTTCAAAATTCCTTTCTGAATATAGTCCCTAATGAAGTGATGTTTTATTTCTATATGCTTAGCCCTAGAATGCAAAATAGGATTTTTACTTAAGCAAATGGCAGAAGTATTGTCACAGAGTATAGGGATGTTACTCTCAAAAATCTGGAAGTCTTCAAGCTGACTTTTCATCTAGAGCATTTGTGTGCTGCATCCAGCTGCTGCTATGTACTCAGCTTCTGCTGTTGATAGCGCAATTGTGGATTGCCTTTTGCTGGACCAAGAGATCAGATTTTCTCCCAGAAACTGGCAGCTTCCAGAAGTACTTTTACGCTCTACTCTGTCTCCAGCAAAGTCAGCATCGCAGTATCCTACTAAGCTGTAATCACTAGATTTTCTATAGAATAAACCCAGATTAGTAGTACCTTTCAGATACTTGAAAATTCGCTTAACAGCTGTTAAGTGAGATTCTCTAGGATCTGATTGAAATCTTGCACAAATACATACGCTGAATAAGATATCAGGCCTTGAAGCCGTCAGACAAAGGAGAGAACCAATCATACCTCTGTAGACCTTCTGTTCTACCTTTTTGCTTACCTCTTCTCTTTCCAGAATGCACGTGGGATGCATTGGAATCTTTGATGACTTACATTCTGAGAAGTCAAATTTCTTCAGAAGTTCTCTGACATATTTGCTCTGATGAATGTAAGTTCCCTCTGGATTTTGATTGATCTGAATTCCCAGAAAGAATTTCAGTTCTCCCATGAGGCTCATCTCAAATTCTGCCTGCATACACTTAGCAAATTTTCTTCCAAGAGAAGGATTAGTAGATTCAAAAATAATATCATCAACATAAATTTGGCAAACTAAGATGTCATTCTTAACTGACTTACAGAATAAGGTAGTGTCCACCTTCCCTCTGGTGAATTCTTTTTCTAACAGAAAGTTACTTAGTCTTTCATACCAAGCTCTGGGAGCTTGTTTCAGACCATATAGTGACTTCTTTAGTTTGAAAACATATTCTGGATTTTTTGTACTTTCAAAACCAGGGGGTTGGTGCACATAAACCTCTTCTTCTATATAGCCATTTAAGAATGCACTCTTGACATCCATCTGATACAGAGTGATGCCTTTATTAACAGCAAACGAAATTAAAAGGCTGATAGATTCTAACCTGGAGACTGGGGCAAAGGTTTCTGTATAGTCTATCCCCTCTTGCTGACTATAACCTTGTGCTACCAGTCGTGCCTTGTTTCTGATGACTTCACCTTGTTCGTTCAGCTTATTTCTGAACACCCATCTTGTTCCAATGACGTTGAATCCTTTTGGTCTGGGAACAAGATCCCATACGTCATTTCTGGTGAATTGATTCAGCTCTTCTTGCATTGCTAGAATCCAGTCGTTGTCCGGAAGTGCTTCATCAATTGAGGAAGGTTCAATCAGAGAAACAAGTCCCATGAGGGATTCTTCAGAGTTTCTGAAGCTGGCTCTTGTTCTGATTGGATCTTCTTTTCTTCCTAAGATAGTTTCTTCTGGGTGATCCAAGCTGCTTCTGGGTAGTCTTTTCTGAGGTTGATCAACATGTGTTGCTGGATTGCTCGCAGTGCCTCTTTCTAATGTTGAAGGAGTGTCGTTGTTGAGAGCTTCTGATGACTTGTCTTCAGAACCTGTGAATTCAACTTCCATACCTGCAAAGACTTCATTCTGCTTTGACTTTTCAGAGTCAAGCTTATCATTAAAACGAACACTGATTGATTCTTCCACAATCTGTGTTTCTGTATTGTATATTTTGTACCCTCTTGAGCGTTCAGAGTATCCTAACATAATACACTTCTGTGCTTTAGAGTCAAACTTGTTCAAATAATTTTTTGTATTTAACATAAAACAAGTACATCCAAATGGATGAAAATATGAAATGTTGGGCTTTCTGTTCTTCCACAATTCATATGGAGTCTTTTCCAGAATAGGTCTTATGGAGATTCTATTCTGAATGTAGCACGCTGTGTTTATTGCCTCTGCCCAGAAGATCTTAGCAACGTTTGTCTCATTGATCATGGTTCTGGCCATTTCTTGCAATGTTCTGTTCTTTCGTTCTACAACTCCATTTTGTTGGGGAGTTCTAGGACAAGAGAAATCATGCAGAATGCCTATGTCATTAAAGAATGACTCAAAATCTTTGTTTTCAAACTCTCCACCATGATCACTTCTGACTTTAACGATTCTAAGATCCTTTTCATTCTGAACTTGGTTACAGAAGGTAACAAACACAGAGTGTGACTCATCCTTGTGTCTTAAGAACTTTACCCATGTCCATCTGCTATAGTCATCTACGATTACTAACCCATACTTCTTGCCACTGACTGAAGCAGTTTTAACTGGTCCAAATAAGTCAATGTGCAGAAGTTCTAATGGCTTAGAGGTAGAAACAACATTTTTAGATTTGAAAGAAGGTTTTGCAAACTTGCCTTTCTGACATGCTTCACATAGAGCATCTGAATTGAACTTCAGATTAGGAAGTCCTCTGACCAGATTGAGTTTGTTAATCTGAGATATTCTTCTCATACTAACATGCCCCAATCTTCTGTGCCAGATCCATTGCTCGTTGTTAACAAACAGAAGACACTTTACATTCTGACTTTTCAGTTCAGAAAGTTTGATTTTATAAATGTTGTTTTTCCTCTTTCCATTAAATAGGATAGTCCCATCTTTCTGACTAACAGCTTTACATGATTTTTGATTAAAGATAATATCATAACCGTTATCACTTAATTGACTTATGGATAACAGATTATGCATTAATCCATCTACTAGCAGAACATTATTTATAGAGGGAAGATTTCCATTACCTACAGTTCCAGAGGCAATGATCTTTCCCCTCTGATTTCCTCCAAAGCCAACGTGGCCTCCAGGCTTAAGTTCCAGGCTTTGGAACATATGCCTTCTTCCCGTCATGTGTCGCGAGCAGCCACAGTCCAGGTACCATGACTGGTGTTTCTGATTTGCTTCTAAAGATATCTGCAACATGTATTATTTTATCCTTAGGTACCCAGATTTTCTTGGGTCCTGATTTGTTAGATTTACCAAAACTCTGGTTGAATTTTGGTTTCACAGAATACTTACTACTAGTATATTTAATATCATGTGTGTGACCATACACAAAATGTAAGTTCAGAGGAGTGTGTTTAATAGTTAAATCCATGGCATTCTTTGGTGTAGGTACCTTACCTTGGTATCCTATTCCCTTTCTTCCGTTTCTGCTAACTCCATAGATCATTGAAGCCATTTTGCTTCTATCTATGCTTTTAGCAAGGAACTTCTGAAAGCTATGATCATACTCCTTGATGATCTCATCAGCGCTGCTGGGAGTTTCAGAAATTGTTTCCTTCTGAGAGTTTTGTAAAACATTTTCTAACTTTGAAATTTTATTTTTCATCTCAGAATTTTCCAATTTAAGACTCTCAGTCTTATTAGAGTCAGATTCAAGATTCCTTTTCAGGTTTCTGAATTTAACTCTAATCTGCTGGTACCTTTCCAGAATTTCGTTAAGGCTTTCAGCAAGTTCAGCCTTAGTAAAATTAATTGCAAAGTCAGGAAATACCTCTTTAGTGTCTAATTCTGAGTCTGATTCAGAAGCTTCACTGTCTTCTGAAATGTTGGCCATGAGAGCTATGTTTTCTCTCTCATCATCTGATTTTGAGTCAGCTTCAGACGAGTCAGAGTCATCCCATGTAGCCATGAGACTTTTCTTCTTTTCTCTTCCAAACTTCTTTTTGGGCTTTTCCCTCTGAAGCTTTGGACAGTCACTCTTATAGTGTCCTTTCTCGTTGCATTCATAGCAGATGATGTCCTTGGTGTTTGGCTTTCTGCTTCCTGAGGGGCCTTCAGATCTTCTGTATCCAGAGGAAGAATCTGACCTTCTGTATTTGGAAGAGGACTCATTCTGATCAGATCTTCTGGGATTCCTGAACTTCCTTTGCCTCTGCTTCCATAGTTGGTTCACTCTTCTGGAGAGGAGGGAAAGTTCGTCTTCTTCTGATGAGGATCCATCAGATGTTTCTTCAACTGCCTGCAAAACTTTAGACTCAGATTTTTTGTTAGATTTTAATGCTAACGGCTTACCTTGCTTCTGAGGTTCATCAACTTCCAGCTCTATCTCGTGACTTCTGAGGGAGCTGATAAGTTCCTCCAGAGAAATTTTGTTGAGATCTTTAGCTAGCTTCAGCGCTGTAACCATTGGCCTCCACTGTTTTGGCAAGCTTCTGATGATCTTCTTGACATGATCAGCAGTAGAGTATCCTTTGTCCAGAACCTTGAGACCAACCACCAAAATTTGGAATCTTGAGAACATTGTTTCAATGGATTTACTTTCTTCCATTTTGAATGCCTCATACTTCTGATTGAGCGCAAGAGCTTTAGTTTCTTTGACCTGAATGTTGCCTTCATGCGTCATTCTGAGTGAGTCAAACATGTTCTTTGTTGTGTCTTTGTTAGAGATCTTTTCATATTCGGCGTAAGAGATGGTGTTGAGAAGAATGGTTCTGGCCTTGTGGTGATTTTTGAAGTCACGCTTTTGTTGATCAGACAATGCTTTCCTGTCAATCTTCTGACCGCTTGCATTCACTGGGTGCGTGTATCCATCTGTCACCATGTCCCACAGATTAGCATCATGTGCCAGAAAGAAGCTTTCAATTCTGTCTTTCCAGTAATCAAAATTTTATCCATCAAAGACTGGAGGTTTGCCGCTGAATCTGTCTCTGTCTTTATTGTTGTCATTGCTGGTGTGTTGATATGTTCCTGCCATTGTATTTTTCTGACGCTGGATCTTGTACTGACACGGTTAAGTGTTTTAGCTCAGAACCAGGCGCTCTGATGCCAATTGAAGAAGTGAAAAACACAAGAAGGGGGGTTGAATTGTAAAAAACTTGAAATCAATTGCAGTCAACACGGTTTTTTTATCCTGGTTCGTTTGATCTCAAACTACTCCAGTCCACCCGTCAAGGTGATTTCGCCTCTCTCCAACGAGGTCTTAATCCACTATATTCAACTGAATATTACAACTGCTTTAACAACTACTAAAGCCTTCTTGAGTCAAACCACAAACTGGTTTCTCAAGGAAATACTTTCTTACAGATAAATGAAATCTAAGTGTGTTGAATGTTTTCTACAAAAACTGTTTATCACAACTGTGATACTACACACGTTAATCTTATGAGAACTAGAGTGCTAAAGTAATTGTGTAAAGAATTTGAGAGCTTTAGAAAACTGAGAGTGAGGAAGATGATGAATAGCTTTAGGCGTGTAGAGAGTTGTAGAGCATTAGCCAATTCAATCTTCACTGACTTGTTTATATAGCATTGCAAAATGGTACGTTGGAGTCAGTTAATTCCGTTTCAATGCCAATAACATGCTTTCCAAATTGAGAAGATCTTTGTCTGGAATAATTCCGTTGATAATAAAATATCTTGAATGCACAGTACCGTTGCCACTTAAGCATGTTCTGGCTTTGGCTTATTTTGACGCTGCTTAGGTGCTGATGAATTGTTGTTGTTTTGATTAGAGTTCATATTGTTACGCGCAGATCTGTTCATCATGCTTCATCGTAAGGACATGTTGATCTTCTGATTCTGGCATCTGATATAACATCTTCTGATGCTGATGTTGATATTTCATCTTCTGATGCTGAGGATGATATTCTCTTGCTGATACCCATCAGAGTTTCTGTAAAACAGAATGTAATTTTTAGGTAGCATATATGTCTTACATGAATCATACAATTAATATATCTTTGCATTTTGTTATCATCAAAACTTAAACTTAGGGTAGTAGATTCAAACTTTGTTCTAACAAGTTGATCGGTGTATACCTGATGTATGTATCGATAACACCAAGGCCTAAAGTAGAATGTTGTAAAAATTGATCAATATCTTCTCTACCAATTTCTTCCATGTATTCATAATCAAAAATGTATGCCTTCATAGGTATAAGAAGAGTACCACCAATTGGAATATTTGTTATTCCTATACATGTCTGAAGACACGACATATACTGAGAAGTAGGTTTTTTGCTAACCGCGGTCTTCTTACCCCTACTGACTTGCTCAATCTCTTTAGCATGCATCTAAATATCATTTAATTAATTAGGTGAAGTATAAGATCATTCTATGCATAAATATCATATAATTATGTTATACCTCTTTTTTTATGCAACTGACTCGGTTTACTTCTTAATCCCTTTATCTTTTGATTTGGATTTTGTGGGAGTCTAACATTACCATGAAAAAATGTACGTTAAATGGTCGTAAAAAAATTGAATACTCAAAGGTTCATAATGGTTTAAAACATACCACCTCATCTATGCAAATGAGGTTTGACGGCCATGCAACATACGATTATATTGCCTCTCCCAGCGATGTTACATCTGAAATATCGTCAAACAAAGGTAATGGCGTATCCCTCTCTAAAGTAATATTAATTGATACTTTCATAAATTCAGCAGGGAGAGGTTTATGGTGAAGTATTTCTCCCAAGATGTTATGCACTTTTCCCTTGCCAACCATGCGATAAGTCGATGACGATAAATATAGCTGACAAGGTGAAATGTCCTAAACACAATAATAAATATGAAATTGTTAATGTGTATATATGTCAATTAAAAAAATTGTGCTAATTCATAATAATATATATTATCTCGGGAATTTTATGTTGGAAATCACAATTGATACTATCTTTGTCACTAGTATCCTTGAACCCTAGACCTTGCCTTTCTGACATGTATTTTTCTTTGTCCTTTTCCAGCTCACGAACTTTAGCTTTTAATTTTTCTAACTCTTCCATCACTTCTTTATTTCAATGACCTTTCTTCTTTTGATGGTTACTCAAAGATGTTTGAGTCACTCTGAATCCCTTACCCCTCACACGACTGGTATACTCAGGAACATTTAATATCCGACTAAGTATGCTCCTGCAATCATGGTCTTCAGCTTGAGTTAAAGATTGAGATAGACTCTCCTGAAATTCATATGCATAGCGAAATAAATTAATGGTGATTAAACTCATAATTTCTTTATTTTAATAAGTTCGATATTTAATTAAAGGAATATTGATATACTTACAAATTTCTCATAAATTTGATGCACATCTTCCTTAACAACTCCATCTTTACCCACCTGGGCAGCCTTCCACAGAACATGTTCCGGAAGAGATGTTTCTTGACTTTTCTCCTCTTCTAACTACACATTAAGAAAAATAATAAAATTAATAATAACACATGATGAACAATTATATCACAGCATTTATATATACTTACCAATCTTTGCTGTAAGCGTGCATATCCCATACGACTTTTTCGTATGGATACGAGGGAATTGATGCTCGTCGGCGATTCACACCACTCACATCCTGAAAATCAGAGGTTCTTATTTTTTCTTTGAAGGTTACCCATTCTTCCAGATAAATCAAGCCTGCATACGCTTGTGGATGCTCCGCATCGATAAAATTCTTATCGGCATCCTTAAGAAACTTGTTTGTAAAAAAAGATCGAAACCCTCTTAGTCTTTTTCCGGCCAATTGAAGACAATATGATTTTCGATCATCATCAATATTAAAAGACCTCTACAGAAAACACAATATAAAAAACGTTAGTAATTTAAAGACATAAGCGGCAAAAAAAATGAAAGACATCACATATGGCACCTGTATATCAGTCCATAATTTTTCTTTAACGGGTTTCAACTCACGCCTTCTCCAATCATCACAAGTGATTGTAACTTCTCTCCTCATAATGGAACCAATGTAACTTGTTAACATTGAACAGTTAGGCTCAATTAGTTGTTTGTCTTCATTCCAATGTACGTCAAATTTGATACCTTTATCTCTTGCACAAATAATTGACTTCATAATTGTTATATCTCGTCTAATATCATTCTCCACATCACGAGCTGATTCTTTTCCATCATTATTAGAAGCCATTTGACCTGTAATATTAAAGAACATAAAAACTATATAAAATTCAAGTAACATAAACACAATATAAAAACATAAACACAATATGAATTACTAGCACCTATTTCATTAACATCTCTTTCGTTTCCATCATTATTAGAAGCGGGATGTGATTTTTCCTCATTGGTAGCCATTTGACCTGTGATATTAAAAAAAAACATAAACACCATATAAAATTTAAGTAGCATTGAATTAATAAACACAATATAAAAACATAAACACCATATAAAATTCAAGTAGCATTGAATTAATAAACACGATATAAAAACATAAACACTATATAAAATTCAAGTAGCATTGAATTAATAAACACAATATAAAAACATAAACACCATCTAAAATTCAAGTAGCATTGAATTAATAAACACAATATAAAAACATAAACACAATATGAATTACTAGTATCTTTTTCACTAACATCTCTTTCATTTCTTGATTGGAATATGAATTACTTGGCTCTTAACAACTCGGATGGATGGATTGATCCAAATTCCCTCATTATAATCATTTCTAATATATTTCATCCGCTATAATATTCTCATCTTGATCATTTCGTACATACGACTCATTCCCTCTAACATATGACTCATTCTCAACATCAACATCACTTTGATTTACATTGTTATCATTAATCACTTTGTTAGATAAAAGCACTATAGACCATTTCGTACTTGTCAGATCAGGGACATAGAACACTTGCTTAGCTTGAGAGGCTAGAATAAAAGGCTCATCTTTGTACCCCACCCTATTAAGATCCAACTTGTAAAAATCCCGACTTATCCATTCGTATGCCACTATTATGTACCAACTTGCAACCAAAGATAGGAATCTGAAACTTCTCATAATCAAACACCCAAATATGCTCGATAACCCCAAAACATGACATATTTTCATTTGGGGGTTTAAGTCATTCATACTTGAAACGTGTATTGCTTCAGCTACAACAGTGACACCAATATTCTGCATAGTGCTTTTATCATCTTGTTCTTTGGTATAAAATGTGTATCCATTAATTGCGTATGCGCTATAAGAAAACACGAGCAAACTCGGACCATATGCTAAACATCTCAACCTTTATGTTAATTAAGCGGGATCTAAATCAAACTTTGAATAAATATGATCTTTCAACCATTGTATAAAACTTTGATTGTGCTCTCGTACAATCCAATTTTCATTTCTATTTAGATTTAAACCCTGAAGTACATCCTTGTGCATTTCAACATACGGCTCAACCTGATTGTCATTGTATAGTACATATAAATGCACTTGATCTCGTTCAACCCTTGATATTGTCACAATTTTATTTCCAAATAAATTTATTCCTTCCTTCCTCTCTAAAATATGAGGTTTGGGTAGTCCAATAGATTGAATATTAGTCAAATATTCAATATAAAACTCAACCACTTCTTCAACAATGTATCGTTCAACCACACAACCTTCTGGCTGACTTTGATTTTTCATGTACCCTTTTAATATTTTCATATAACGCTCAACAAGGTACATCCATCTCAAATAAGCTGGTCCATAAAATTGTGCCTCTTTCATAAGATGAACAACAAGATGTACCATAATGTCAAAAAATGAGGGAGGAAAATATATTTCAAGCTCACACAAAGTAATAACTATTTCTTTTTGCAATATTGGTAAGATCTCAGGATCAATCACCTTACTACAAATTAACCGGAAGAAAAAACACAATTTAGTTATGGCGCTTCTTACTTTTTCTAGCAAAATAGAACGTATACCTATTGGTAGAAAATGATCCATTATAACATGGAAATCATATGTCTTTAAACTCTTTAACTTGAGGTCTTTCATAGACACAAGTCTTCTAATATATGAAGAGTAACCTTTTGGAACTTTAACTTCACTTAGAAACTTACACAATATTTTTTCTCCTTTCTAGATAAAGTATAAGCAGCATGCGGCAGATATGTTCGTGTTCCTTTCTTCATGGGTCCTAATTCAATTCTTATTCCCATCTCTATCAATTCCTTTTTTGCTTTAAGGCCATCCTTAGACTTTCCTTGTATATTGAGTAACGTACCAATAACACTTTCAAATACATTTTTTTCAATATGCATAACATCAAGAAAATGTCTTACATACAACGACTTCTAATATGGAAATTTAAAAAAAATTGACCTCTTCTTCCACCCACCTTTGACAAGCGTATTTGCAAAAGACTTGCCAAACTGAGTACTCATATCTTTCACCTTCTCAAAAACTTGGTCACCTGTCAACATAGGTGGAGCTCTATCATGTTCTGGATTTCCATTAAATGCATTTCTCCACCCAAGGTAGTGATGATTAGAATTTAAGAATCTACAATGACCGAGAAATACATTCTTTTGACAAAATTCCAATCTCTTCCAATTTGTGTGTTCTTCACAAATAGGACATGCTTTTTGACCTTTAATGTTATACCCTAATAGATTCCCGTATGCCGGAAACTCATTAATTGTGCTAAACAACATCACTCTCAAATTGAAACTTTCTTTCCTATATCCATCATAAACCTCCACACCGTTATCCCACAAAATATTTAAATCTTCGATTAACAGTGTCAAGTATACGTCTATGTCATTCCCTGGTTGTTTAGGTCCAGAAATCATCATAATCATAGGCCATGTGGAATGTGAGATACTTTGAAGACCATGCGGGTTCATTCCATCTGTAGATAATGTCGAGCGAAGGTTTCTTGCTTCTCCTCCAAAATCAGGATAATCATTATCAATTTTCGACCACTGTGGTGAATCTGCCAGATGTCGAAACTTTCCATCAATAATTCTTTCATCTGCATGCCAAGTCAAGTGTCTTGCATCGGTTTCACTATGAAACATGCATCTAAATCTCGGAATTAAAGGAAAATACCATAAGACTTTTGCTGGAGACATTTTTTTCTTATGTCGAGATAAACCGCATTTAGGACAATCATTTAACGATGCATATTCGTTTCGAAACAAAATGCAATCATTTGGACAAGCATGTATCTTATCATAGTTCATGCCAATAGAGCACAACATTTTTTTGGCCGTATATGTTCGACCTGGAAGAACATTATCCTCCGGAAGCATATCTTTCATAAGGACTAATAACTCTATGAAACTTTTATCCGACCATCCATTGCCCGCCTTTAAGTTGTACATTTTTAATACTGTGGACAATCTTGTGAATTTAGTGCAACCTTTATACAACGGTTTCTCTGCATTGCTTACCAACCTCTCAAACATTTTAAGACAATCCTGAAGATATTCTTCAAGTGCTTGTGAAATCTCTTCGACACGATCACAATCATATGTATCTATGCCATTGTCGTCTGAAGCATATGTCGTACTATCCCCCAGTTCAACATTCCCGTTACTTTTCTCACCATGAAATATCTAACATGTATAACTTCGATCAATTTCATTCCTCAGTAAATGCAATTCCAATCCAACTGCGTCAACCAGACCCCCATAACAACAACCCAAGCAAGGACATTTCATTTGACTGGGATTTTCAGCATATTCAATAGCAAACTTAACGAATTCTAATACCCCACTCTCGTAATATTTTGAAAATCGATTGGAAGACATCCATTTTTTATCCATGGTTTTACTACTAAGTAGCCTAAACAAAAACACTATAATTAATCACGTACCTATAACAAAAGAACAACTAATTACCTGTAGAGAAGTCATCAACTTCTGGAACCATACAACGTAAGATTGTGAAAGTGGTTATAAAATTGGGCAGCAACTTTATAAACTCCTTACCTGAGATGTTGATCTTTTAGAAAGCCAAGCTATTGAGTATCACAACTCGCAACTTTATCTCTGGCCTAATAACAAAAGAAAAACAAAATCGCGTTGAAGAACATTAGCACAGAGTAAACTTCCTTTTATATATAACTTCAAAGTCATCTAATTTCTCTCACTAGCAGTGCGGGACTAGAAAATTATACTATGAAGTCCTCACTCATCATTCTTGTCCATAACAACTAATACAAACTAATATTAAACCGCAAAGAATAAAGTTAAGAGAAAGAGATCTAACTTATTCAAAAAACTAAGACCCGTGACCCCATCTCAACAAAGTTAAACAAATAGAACAATTGAATAATCCAAGATATATCTATATGGATTTCCCTGTTGCATTTGAGAAAATAAAAGACACTAAATATGATATCACAATCATCTCTTTTTAATTATAATTTTCAGTAATATATTTGTTAGGAGGCACTACAAACGTTTCCACTATAACAATGCATGTATATATCTAAGATTCGATCATATAGTGATAAAACATGAGATGTCACAATCTTACGTACTATTTATCTACTTGTATATATCTAAGAAAATGATATAACCATACCAAATCATTCAAACAATATGTATCTGAATAAAGAATTAATGAGATTTAACATTACAACCAAAATAGAGAAAATAAATAGTCAACTTCATATCTTAGAAAAACAAATTTTCTTTCTTGCTGCATGAATTTCACATTATTATACTTATATACATTTTGCATAAACAAGATGAAATAATTAAACAAGTTCATAAAAGATAAATGATAATAATAGTTGAAGAAAATTCTTATATGCTTACCATTTTCACTTCTTGTCCTTCATGAAGTTTGCTTATTCATGTTCATATTTTAGTTTATCTAATATTTGTTCATGTTTTCTCTTACACTAATTCCAACATGCATAATATGACCTTCAAAAGAGAATAAAAATCAGTTTTCCTATATTATATGAATATGAACACAAACCTTAACAAACTTTTTATAGGGATTGAAACTGAAAAATATGAAGCATATAAAAGCAGAATTGCAGAGAAGAAAACATAATGGGCATTGAAGAACTTACAGAATTGAGCAAATCAAAACAGAATCGCGGAGAAAAGCAAATAGAATCTTCGCTGGAGAATCGCGGAGAAAAGAAAATTGAAAACAAAACAGAGCGTCATTGGAGAATCGTTGTTGGATAATAGTTGGAGAACCGCGTGGAAAAAGCTGTTCAAAATCAGTTGCAGAGCATCGTTGGAGGTTCTTCCTGTTATGAGAATGAAAACTGTGTTTTAGGGTTTTAGTTATTTTAATTTAGAAATAAGACCTTAGGCAGCAATTTTTATAAAGTGTTGCCTGATGTATTACCTTTAGCAGCACTTTATAAATAAAAGCGCTTTCAGATGTATGCCCTATAGTAGCGCTTATGGTCTTAAGCAGCACTTCTTAAAAGCGCTTTCTAAAGTAGGCCTTTTAGCAGCGCTTTGTCTCAAATTTCTTATTAGGCTATAGAAACGCTTTCTAAAATAAGCCTTTAGCAGTGCTTTGGGCCTATAACAGCGCTTCCTACTGTTGGGCCTATAGCAGCGCTTTGAGTTTAGGCAGCGCTTCTAGAATTTGTTTTTTTATTTCAATTTTAATGAACTTTAGGCAGCACTTTTTATAAAGCGCTGACTAAAGTGATGATTAGGCAACGCTTTTTCTTAACTTTAGGCATCACTTTATTTCAAAGCGCTGTCTAATATTTATGATTTAAAATTTAAAATTTTATCCTGATATTTAGTAGCGCTTCCATAAAGCCCTGCCTAAAGTGAGGCTTACGCAACACTTTTTCTTAACTTTAGACAACACTTTTTCAAAAGCGTTGTCTAATATATATAATTTAAAATTTAAAATTATATCGTGACATATAGTAGCCCTTTGATTTACAAGCGCTGTCTAAACTGTGCTTCCTAAGCTTTGTTTTGGCATAGTGATATATATATATATATATATATATATATATATATATATATATATATATATATATATATATATATATATATATATATATATATATATATATATATATATATATATATATATATATATATATATATATATATATATATATATATATATATATATATATATATATATATATATATATATATATATATATATATATATATATATATATATATATATATATATATTGATCTTACAGGTTGATCAGAACCTGTGAAGTGGACGAAAGATGATCTGTAGTCGGGCTGTGATGTCGAGGAGAAAAAGGGGGTTGTACCTGCAAGGCACTCTGATGATCAAGTAAGGGTGGGAACAAGTAGATACAAGCAAAATATTAGGTGGTGAATAGTGAATATTTGATATCTGGCCCTCACAGGTGTGAGTGTTTATATAATTCCCCTGGCGCGTGGTCATTGGTTCCTGATTTCATGCATGGATATGTGGGTCCGTGAAATTAGGTAATGGCCAAGACTTGGTCAAACCGGGCATATGTACCTATAACTAACTGTTGATTCTGAGGAGGAGGCCAGTTACAAGCATCTCTCTAGTCGGTTCCTGGTGTCCTGTACGACGTTGATATCGGGAAGGCTGAGAGGATGCTCGTCGATCATCCTAGGCCGATGCTTGCTTGGGAGGGTAAATGGTTGATATCGCCCGATGGATAGCAGGCGGTTCGGGTCACGGATGTGCGGGCCGTACCAATGGAAAGGTCTATACTGGGCCCATTCAAGCTGATGGGCCAGTCCAAAATAGTAGCCCCCTAAGTCGTTGCTTTTAGGTATAGGAGTGATGACTTTAACACCTTCTCTAGAAACAGGGCGCGTCTTACGGGTAAATGGGTGTTTCCCATTGCTCCTTTCTCACGGGGAGATGAGGAGTTGGTCGTTAGGATCCTTGCATTTGGAGAGGTAGTGTGTTTTGGGAAGCGTGCTAGCGAAGCATCGCAATGATGACCTAGGGCTAGGGTGTAATGATGACGACCCTAGGGTTCCCCAGGCGCATGTATCACATTCATAGATTGTTTTGGCTATAAATACAAGAGGAGCAGGGCGTTTAGTGTTTTTCGTCTTCTCTCTCAACTACTCGTATTAGCTCGACTGTCGGCCACCGTCGTCCCTTGAGTTTTCTCACTCGTAGCTGCTTACTTCCAACTTTTCCTCTTCTACTAACTGGTAAATTTCCAGTCTTCCGTCGTTTTTCTATTTCAGTAGTTTGTTTTTTCTCTGTTTACTTTCTAGAGATGCATGCAATTAGGTTTTAGGGTTCCGTTTATGAGGATGCCGTTGGAGAGTGTTGGCTGTAGATAGTGTTTATGTAGTTTAGAATCGTCGGAGCCGCCGTGGAGTCCCACGGGTGCTTCGTGGTATATCTTATATGGCCCATTAGGACTTAGGTCTTTTTCTGTAACTTCTGCCCATTGATGCGTCTCAGTGAGGGTTCTGGTCGGGAACATGATCCTCGTTTCCCAGCGCCCTTTCGCTTGATTAGTGATGGAAGGGTGGTTCTCACATTGATGTCGAGCTCATCTTTTTCCTATGCTTTTCAGGTGCTATGGCTGACAATGCCCGGGTCGATATCTCGAGCGAATCCATACAATCTTTGAGAAGTTCTTTAGACGAGACGAGTAGCTCATCGAGCATCCTGGAAATTTCTGGGGATGCGCAGAATCAATTGGAGCAGCAAATGGGGGAAGGTGATGTGGAGATGACTTATGTCGATTAAGGTTGCTTGTTTCCTCCTGGGGACGAGGAGGGTCCTCGGTCTTGGGTCGTGAACAACCCCTGGGACTGGCCTTCGTACTTATACGAGCACCGGGAGGATGTTTTTTACAGATATGTACACTCATGAGGATGGGAACCAAGGAGAATGGTTGCTATACATCCCCGAGAAAGAGAGAAAAATATGCTTGAAGTACAACAGTAGGCGGATTCCTATGTATGACATAGTATTTCGTGAGATAGGTCTTCGCCTCCCCTTCTTTAATTTTGATGTGGCCGTATTCAGGCACTTGGGCATGGCTCCCTCTCAAATGCATCTGAACAGTAGCATGTTCATCTGAGTATTCGAAATAGTTTGCGACCACTTAAAGATAGAGGCCACCATTCCCTTGTTTTTCTATTGCTTCCACCTTCAGAGAAGCAAGGTCGACATAAAATGGGGATGGGTTTCCATGAAGCAAGGCAACGGGAAGCTGTTTAAATCTTATTTGGAGTCCGTCTGCCACTTCATAGATAAATATATTTTGGTGCAACCTTCTTCGAGCAAGGCGATGTTAAACATATTCAGGACCGTGCCGGCACTAAACGAGGATGGTACTCCCCGTCTGAAAGATCTAGGAGAGCCCGTTGCAAAGCTGGTTTACAAGTTTCCGTTCCAATGGACGAGGAAGCATTTTGATAGTGAATTGGGCTCCTATGTTTGGAGAGAGGGGGAGCTCAGAGACGATGACCTGGAGAGCTTCGCCGTCCTGACCACATCCATGGCTCGGATTGCTCGCGCCTAACGAATTGGCCGTGGAGGTAGGCCTGTGATCGATAAGAATGGGGAGCCTGTATACGAGTCGAGCCTCATAAACGTCAAGGAGCTCCTCGGGAGCGAGTACCCCATTAGATACTTAGGTATATATATTAATATACTTCTAGCAGCAATAAGTGATCGTCATTTATTTGACTCCTCGTTTACTGACTATGTTTCTTTTTGTTTGTTTTGCAGATAGCATGAATCCTTCTCAGGAGCGCTTGGCCAAGACTCTGGCTGCAAGAGAGAGGATGACTCAAGAGGATGCACAGTTTAGCTTGGGGCCTACTCATGCCTCAGGGTCGGGTGACTCATCCTCGGCCCAAGATACAGTTTCTCTTTCTCCTGTCGCTGTTTCCTCGAAGGCGAAGAGGTCGCATGCTGAGGTAAGCGTGGGCCTGACTGGGGAAAAAGGGAAAGGAATGTACAACCTGCCTCCCTGCTGGCTGGAGAAGTCTTTTTTCATGGGCGCAACTCTCCATCTTCCCTGAGCTGAGTCTCTTCATCTCGAGGGAATGGGCCGCCCTGAGAAGAGAGCGATGCTGGCACAAGATACCGACGGTTTGATGTGAATCTTGGAGATGGCGGTCACATACACCGAGGGAAGTTTCTCTCAGGATACAAAGATGAAGAATCTTCGAGCCAAGCTGGCTACAAGTGAGAAGGCCTAGGACGAGAAAGAAAAAGACCTGAAGCTGTCTGATGAAGAATCGGGGAGGCTCTTCGAGGAACGCAGAGTTCTCTTGCTCAAGAAAAAGGACCTTGAGGAAAAGGTGTCGGCCCTGACTGTCGAGATTACACTTGTTGAAGATGATCCGAAGGATACCAAATATCTGAAGACTCGGGCCGAGCTAGTTACTCGTTTTCAGTTGGCTGTGGATGACGCTCAGGCTGCTTCCGAGGGGAGCTTCGAAAATGCTGTAAAGCAGATGCACGTATTGAACCCCGATGTTGAGCTCAACACTTAAGGAATGGGTGTCAATTATTACGTGGCTGGCGATCAGATTCTAGTCCATGATTATCTCTAGGAGGTTTTTGCTCAGTTGATCGGTGGTCCTGCCCAACTGTCGCCCGTTGTTGAAGGAGAAGTGGAAGGATGATTGTTCTATGTTTATTTCGGCCTACGTGCCGTATTTGTTGTATTTTTGTTTTTCCTGGGCTTTTGTTCGTTTATGTAATATTCATACATTAACGGCCCAAGTGGTTGTTTTGTTTAATTTCCGACCAATGGTCGTTAGCTTTGAATATTTAACTTGCATTGTTTTTATGTTTGTTGACAAACTAGCCCGTTAGGATGTTTTTTTTATATTTTGCTAAGAGTTTATAGCGGGGATTTGCTCATTTGGTATGTTCCTTAGTGTGGGGAAACTGATCAAACGACAAGGGTGGATATTAGGCGTGGGCCGAAACCCAGGTCTCGTTTCGAGGGATGCGGGTTCCGTAGTGTGAACTTCCCATCGCGAGTTGGGCGTTCTACTGTCGTGGCACATGAACTATATAGCTCGGTCAAGTTATCCATGTAGGGCTGAAGGTGCGCTCATTATAAGAGTGGTGCTTCGCCCCTTCTGAATACTTTGGGTGATATGCTTGTTCCTGGGCATGCATGCGTGGTCGAGCCTGGGTGAGTTTGTTTTATCGACCAAACTCGTCGACTGCTTAGTGTTCTTAACTGTAATATTGTTTTAGCTTTTCAGTGTTTCATGATCGAACGAGCTGTTCCCCTTGTAAGTTTTCCAAGTAATGCGCTTCAGTCCCTGTTTTCGCGCAGACACGATAAGGACCTTCACATTTTGATGTGAGCTTGCCCTCGGGAGATTCTTTGCAATTTCTCTTTAAGACAAGGCTACCAACCTCAAACTCTCGTCGTATAACCCTGGCATCGTAGCACATGGCTATTTTTTGTTTAAGCGAGGCCTCTCGTAGGGCCACTCCTATTCTGATTTCTTCCACCAGATCCAGTTCTTCTCGGAGGGCGGTGTCGTTCATATCCTCTTCGGGAGGTGCCTCGGTTCTCCTGGAAGGTTCCTCGATCTCTACGGGAATGACGGCCTCCATTCTGTAGGCTAGTCGGAAAGGGGTCTCCCCGGTTGACGAATGGGCAGTTGTTCAGTATCCCCAGAGTACACTATGTAACTCCTCGACCCACCTCTACTTGGTTTCATCTAACATTTGCTTGAGGCCCTCGAGTATTACTCTGTTTGCAGACTCGAATTGGCCGTTCGCCTGGAGATGCTCGACAGAGGCAAAGTGTTGAGTGGTGCCCAGTTTGACGATAAATTCCTGAAAGGTGTGGTATGTGAACTGGCTCTCGTTGTCGGTGACTATCACTTATGGAATGCCAAACCGAGCGAGGGTATTTCTTTTATAGAAGCGGAGGACGTTTTGAGCGGTGATTTTGGCCAAAGCTTCGACTTCTATCCATTTGGTGAAGTAGTCGACCGCTGCGATTGTATATTTTTTCTAATTGGTTCCTACCACGAATGGGCCGAGGAGATCCAATCCCCACCAGGTGAAGGGCCAAGGAGAGGAGAGGGATTTAAGCTCATTAGTGGGAGCTAAATGCATGTCTCAGTGTCGTTGGCATTTATCGCATTTTTTACATGCTCTTTCGCGTCGTGCTGCATGGTGAGCCAGTAATATCCTGCCCGTAAAGCTTTTCTCGCGAGAGATCTCCCGCCTAGATGTTATCCGCAGATGCCCTCATGGATTTCTAGAAAGACACGCTCTGCCCTGATTCGATCGAAGAATTTGAGAAGTGGAATGGAAAATCCTCTTATGTAAAGTTTTCCCTCGACCAAAATGTATGAGAAAGCTCTCCGCTTGACAACGGCCGCTTCTTTCGGGTCGTCAGGGAGTTTTCCCTTAGTGAGGTAATCGTGTACGGAGTCATCCATCAATTGTTGTCCCCGATGGCGAACACTTCTAAGGTAAAGCATGGCTTTTGGGTGCTCGATCGGGAAAGTATTTCCTGTATCACCGATTTATTCCCGCTTTTCTCTCCGTGCTCGCCAACTTAGACAAGATATCTGCACAAGCGTTATGCTCGCGAGGAACATGTTGTACGTCCAAAAATTTAAATTTCTTCTTCCTCTCCTAGACCAGGGCCCAATATTCAGCGAGTTATTCGTTTTTGACCTTGTATTCCCCTCGGACTTAAGAGGCGAACAACTGAGAGTCGGTGAAGATTTTTACTTCCGGCCAATCGTAAACCTGCAAGGAATGCCTCGAATTCGGCTTGATTGTTGGAGGTCGGAAAAGATAGGGCGAGGGAGACCTCGATTAGGGTCCCTTCCTCGTTTTCCAATATAATTCCTGCACCTCTTTTGGTCAAACTGGAGGTGCCATCGACGAAGATCGTCCAATGATGTGATCTGTCAGAATTTGCGGGCGAGGTCATTTCAGCTTTGAAGTCGGCCAAGGCATTGGCCTTAAGGGCTTTCCTGCTCTCGTATTGGATATCAAATTCAAAGAGCTCCAAGGACCATTTCAACATTCTTCCGGCCATGTCTGGTCTTCCAAGCAGTTGTTTTATTGGCTGATCTAATCAGACCACTATGGTGTGGGCCATGAAGTAGTGTCTGAGTCTCATTGCTGCGTTAATGAGGGCTAGAGCTACTTTTTCAATTTGTGGATATATTTCTTCTGGTAGTTTCAGGGCCTTTCTCGTAAAGTAAATTGGCCTTTGTCCCTCTGGAGTTTCTCTAATTAGTACCACGCTAATTGCCTCGGAGGCAATGTCCAGATAGAGGTCGAGGACCTCATCTTTCTCGAGTAGAGAAAGGACGGGCGGCTGCGATAGTGCTCATTTTAGATGAATGAGGGCTTGCTCGCATTCGGGTGTCCACTAGAAGGCGTCTTCCTTGTGCAAGAGTTTGAACAAGGGGAGCGCGTGCTGGGCGGATTTTGCCTCGTTCAGTTAGGTAGAATCCAAGGAACTTTCCGACCCGTACTCTGAAGGTACATTTTCGGGTTAAATCGCATCCGGAACTTTCAAGCTTGCTCGAAAAATTTCTTTAAGTGGGTGGCATAGTCGAGCTCCACAGTGGACTTGACGATCATGTCATCGAAATAGACTTCGAGCATGTCGCATATCTCGTTGCGAAAAACTTTGTTCATCATGCGCTGATATGTAGCACCCGCGTTTTCAGGCTGAAGGGCATTACATTATAGTAATAGTTGCCCGAATCGGTCATGAAAGTGGTGTATTTTTTGTCGGTTTTTTCCATTGGGATCTAGTTATAGCCAGAGTATGTATCCCTAAAATATAGAAATTTGAAACCTGCCGAGTTGTCGACCAGTTTGTCAATATCGGGGAGGGTATAAGCATCTTTCGGGCAAGCCCAATTGAGATCAGTATAATTAATACACATACACCATTTTCCATTAGACTTTTTCACAAGAACTACATTTGAGAGTCCGGTTATGTACTGGGCTTCAGAAATAAAATGTGCCTCTAGGAGGTCTTTTACAGCTAGTTCTACAGCCTTCGCTTTCTCGGACGACTACTTTCTTTTGCGTTACGCGACGACCTTGAGGGCTGGATCTATAGACAAGTGGTGGCATGGGACCTTTGGATCTAACCTGAGCATCTCATCCGCACTCCAGGGGAACAAATCAACATTCTCCCTTATGCAAGCTTTGAGTTGCCTTTTTGCCAGGTTAAGGAGGTCTTCTCCAATCTTCACTCCTCTAGTGGGGTCTTCTCCGAGGAGAATTGGCTCGAACTCGCCGTCTGGGATAGGTCGTGTGTGACTCGAGAGTTCATCGCAAACAACAGAGGGGGTCGAACTTTCATCTTCGACCATAGGCTCATTTCCCTTCCTTTTTTGCTCGATACGGTCTTCCTTGGAGAAGCGACCGTCACGGTTAATGGTATCAACCCTCAGTAGAGGCTTGACTTCCTCGGAGCTGGAGGGCAGTGTGTCTCCAGTGGTCATTCGAGGTTGAACACTGATGGAACTGAGGCCCTTGGATGAAGCTTCAAAACACCTTCTTGTTGCTTGAATGTCCCCATGGAGGGTGGTGACCAAGCCTTCGACATGTAGTATTTCATCTTGAGATACACGATAGAGGGAATCGCGATGATTTCGGTGAGAGTGGGTCTCCCAAATATGCGCTGGTAGAGAGACGAGCAATCTACCACCAAGAATTAGGCCTTGATGGCTCTGGCCGTTACCCCTCTCCCAAAGGTGACGATCATCTTGACATATCCCCAGGGTTTCGTGTTGGCTCCATTGAAGCCCTGGATATCTGATCCCATGTTAGGGGTCAAATAGCTCTCATTCAACTATAAAGTGGTGAACAGCTGGGCATACATGATATCCACCGAGCTGCCTTGGTCGACCAGTATGCGGCGCACGTCGAAATTTTCCGTGCAAGCTCTCACGAGTAGTGGGATGGTCGATTTCGAGGCTCCGCCCGACAATTCCTCCATGTAGAAGGCGAGGGGATGAGAGCCTCCTCAAAATTTATTGAGTGTGGCATTCATATCTGAGTTGGCTTCGATGAGCTGGTTGGATCTTCTCTTTACCGACCCAAGCTGTTCCTGTTGAATCCTCCGCCAGAGATGACCATGGTTGCAAGGAAGGACTCCTAAGGACTGTGGGAGGAGAAATACATGGTGACGTTCTCCATGTCTAGATAATAGAAATCTTCCGGTCATGAGATGCTCATGGCGACCAGAATGGTGCTGAGATCGGGGGACTTCTTCCCTTCCTCGACATTTTTGGTTTCTGGTGCTTCCTCGCAGGCACCCTCCTTCTTTTTATACTGCTTGAGGTGCCCGTCTTTAATCAGTATTTCAATTGCATCCTTGAGATGAATGCAATCCTCTGTGTTATGCCCATGACTTTTGTGGAACCTGCAATATTTGCTCTTGTCGATTCCCAATTTGGACGGTTTTTATCGAGGGAAGCGCATCTCAGCTTTCTTAAATTAATAATTGGTGCATTCAGAAAGAATATGCTCCCTTGATGAAGTTAGAGGGGTGTAGTCGTGGAAACGACCGACTGGCCCCTTGTAGTCTTTGGAATCGCGGGACTTGTCTTCCCGTTTCTTCTCTCCCTAATGGGATGTCAAGGGCTCATCATTCTTTGAGGATTTGGAACTCTCTATGTGCATTGATTCCCTGGCACTGTTGACCGCCTCGTTCTCCTTGTACTGTATGTATGTCTGGGCCTTGAGGAGGAGGGAGTCAAGCATGGTCGGTGTCTTAATACCTACATCTTTGGCAAAATCATTGCAGGGACAGAGCCCACGCTAGAGGAGGTACTTCTTCATGTTATCGGTCGTTGAGACCTGGACTGCTTCCTTGTTGAAGCATTCAATATACGCCCACAGAGACTCTTCCATGCCCTAGATGATTGCTTCGAGCGAAGCCTCCGATTTCGGGTGTCGATGAGAGGCGGTGAAATGCCTAAAAAATATCCTCCCGAGCAGCTTCCATGAGGTGATGGATTAGTCGGGGAGGCTCTTGTTCCATAACATTACCCCCTTCCCGAGAGTGGTTGGGAAGAGTCTGCATTTGATGGCCCCCCTGACTCCTTGGTAGTGTTGTAACCCAAAATTTTGTACTCTCATGTTTTCCAAGATTATTTCTTATATAGGTGGTCACAAGAACTTGATTAAAGAAAAAATATTTTTTTTGCAGATAAACAAGGTCTTTTGATTGGCATGTCAAAGGGTATTTCGATTGGCATCTTGACAGGCTTCGATTGAGCACCTAACCTCCTCCAAGTTTCCTTCAAATTTCCAAGCTTCGATTGAAGCCTTGGCCTGTTGCTTGTTTGCTGCATACAAGCTTCGACTGGGCATGCGTTTCCTTTGAAATAGCCTCCTTCGATCCATAAGGGAAGGGCCTCCTGTTAGTGCTCCTTCGATTGCACCATTGGCTTTTCATGCTGGCTTGATTCACAATGCAATGGCTACATGCATGCGAGCTTGATTCCTGCTTCGTTTGGGCATTTGGTTTCTTTGGAGCAAGCTTGATTCCTACTTCGTTTGGGCATTTTATTTCTTTGGCTCCAACTTAATTCCTGCTTCGACTAGACAAATACTCCCTCTGTGCGTGTCTTCAGCGCATAAAGCAAGAATCCCCTGCAAGTGTGTTTCGATTCACAAAACAGTGGGATCCTGCATTCCAGCTTCGTTCAAGGCAAAGGCCCCTTTCGACTCTCCTTCAATTCACAAGGAAAAGGGCTTCTCCAGACTTTCCTTTAATTCACAAGGAAAAATGTTCTGTCTTCAGCCTGCCTTCAGCACACAAGGCCAAGACTCCTTTATATTTGCCATTGATCCACCAGGCAAAAAGCTTCTTTTGATCCACCAGGCAATAAGTTTCTATCGACCCACAAGGCATTGGCTACCTTTGTGCCAGCTTCGCCTAGGCAATGGCCTCCTTTAAGCTTGCTTTGACCTGCCTCATGCTAGCATCCACAAGGCATAGGCTACCTTTGTGCCAGCTTCGGTTGGGAAATGGCCCCTTTGAAACAGTTGTACACACTTCAACACACGCGATAGCCCATTCGAAGGACACACCTTAGTGGCCCATTCGAAGAGGGCATAAGGCACACACATGAAAGACACTCAAAAAGTCCATTCGAAGGAGTCAACCAAAGGCCCATTCAAAGGGTACACAAAAGGTCCATTCAAAATACCCAGTCGAAGGAGGCAACTTGAGGCCAATCGAAGGGCAGGGACTGAAGGCATTCGAAAGAGGGAAGCATGTCCAGGTTCATTCAAATTCAAAAAGGGACAAGTTTCCACGAGTTTTGCAACGTTACAAAATATTATTCATGGCTTTGAAAACACTTGTTTATGGTTGTTTAAACCTTTGTTCTCTTGTCCCCTCCATCCTCTCTATATAAAGAAGACACTAGCATACGGACAAGAAAAGATGGACACAACTGGAGGGAGGAGATACACACACATTTGAGACATGCTGCCCCATAAACCATCCCAAAGCTATCAAAATCCTCATAAGTGGTCCCAATCGAAGGAATCTACAACAATGCTCCATCCACTCCCTGAAGTCTACAGGAAGTATTCCCAAACACCAGCCATTTCACACTCAAGTTGAAGCATCTCATCCTTGGTAAGAATGGGTAAAAAAACAAAACTTACATTTTCATGACATATTAGTATTTGTAGTTTATTCGATTTGAATTCAAGATTAAGGACCTGGGTTCGACACCCAGGTCTGTATTTGTTTTGTTGCTAACACTTGCTACAGATATAGTCTGAATACACCCAACGCGTGCAGGATCGGAGGAGCCGGGTTCGATACCCAGGTCCTGCGTTTTGTCTTGCTAACACATCTTTGCAGATTCAGTGCCCTTACAGGTGATCCATCAGGCCTTTCTAGCAACACCCTATGGATCGAAAGCTACATCCTGTCACTGGATCGAAAGGTAACACCCCTTCACAAAATCAAAAGACAGCTTCCCCCTCTGGATCGAAAATCCCCTTTTTCTCCCTGGATCAAAGGAAACCCCCCTCCTTTGTATTTTTACTTTTGTTTTCATTTCTTTATTGACTTCCCTTTTTATATTAACTTTAAATCAAAAAAATCACAAAAAATATTAGGATATTTTTTATTAATCAAACTAATTTGTAAATAAATAAATTAATTATTTAAACGTTTTTCTTGAAAATAAAATTAAATAGACTTAAGTTTTATTTTCTTTTATAAATAAAAAAACAAACAAAAAGATTTCTTTTCCTTAGGATTTAGACGTCCATTTTAATTTGTTTGTGTATTTATGCATTCTCGCATTTTTCATCTTATTGTAACTGCTTCCCAATCTGTAATAGTAATTAGGACTTTACTTTTCGCATTTTTATAATGTACCTCTCACAAAGCAATGTAATAGCGTAGGATTTACATTCCTGCATTTTACATTTATGCATTTTAAATTCATGTACATATCAACTGCTAGACTAATAGGATTGTATGACAGGATACTAATAACAAGATGTTAGCAAACCTAACACAAAAGATAAAAAATAACTGAATTAAATCAATTGCACATATGCGCCTCTAAGGTACGCCCACTTTAGTTACCTTTGGGGATAAAACAGTCATATCCCTCGAAACTGGGACGCTTTAGCAAAGACCCGGAAATCAAAAAGATCATAGTCCCTCGATGACCCTACAGTTGCCTCTCGGTAAATGATCTAGTCCCTAAACAAAATTTCTAAAGCGTCTCCACAAGTTTCCTTCGTGACTTTAACGTCCTTTCGATTGTTCCTCAAACATCCAATGATAGAGCTACCTACTCACTAACAGTAGGATAGCATTGTCTAAAGCATAGGAGGAAAAGAACGACCCTTTTTCGAGTACAAAATAGACAACTGTTAGAAGTTTGCTCAAAACATTTTGCACTTACACAAATACTACTTTTCAAAAACAACTTTCAAAAACGTTTTTTGTCAACACTCTTGAGGACTGATACAAGAGTTAACGCAAAGCAAATCGCCACACTAAGGCATTTTCCGAACATTTTCAAACACACAACTCACAAAGGTATTTCAAAATGAGCAAACCTCTAAGAGCCTGTAGATAACTACGGATGGAAAGGGTGATAACAACTTCCCTTTCCATAATCTACCCCTTACTCAGAATAATCTCGAAAAGGTCTTTTTCTGTTATTTTCACCCTTTCCTTAACTTGGATAAAAGAAAAGTCGATGGCGACTCTTGCTTACCACAACATTTGCAAACACAAAATGCAAAACCAGTATAACAGTTGGTTCTGCCACCGTATCACAGAACTGGCGTTATACTGGTATTGCTTAAAACAGTCGGTTCTGCCAGATCTCTCCACTTCTGAGTATAGTCCTTAAAACCTTCGCTCGCACCCATAGACATACCCTGAAGCTGAGTACGTGTAGGACCAAGGTCGGTGTTATACTGGTATTGCTTGTAAAAAGCAGCAGCAAGGTCCTCCCAGTTGCGGACATTAGCTCCCTCCAATTGATAGAACCATTCAAGCTGAGTCCCTGATAGACTATCTTGAAAGAAATGAACCCACAGGTTCCTATCAGCAGTGTAGGGTTGAATTTTTCTGACGTATGAGCGGAGGTGGAACTTTGGGCAGGATGCTCCATCTTACTTAGCAAAAACCGGAGCTTTAAACTTGTGAGGGATCACCACTCTCGATGCCAGCCCCAAATCTCCGAAGTCCAAACTGGGAACCTTTTGAATCTCCATGGCACTCAGACGGTCTTTAAGTTGTTTGTACCTATCCTCGGCAGGAGGGTACTGCTCATCATCAAAATCAGTGTCATTATCAGAGACCACAGGGCTAGGACCCTTCCTTTCCTCTTGATTCTCTCCTCCTCCAGATGAATGAGACAAATCAGCTTCCTTTCGCAACCTATTCCAAAACCTGTGACCCATGTTCAGAAGAACCACTTTCTTCTTCTTCTTCTTCTTGTCCTTCAAGATAAGAGTCTTCAAATCCTGTTGTCCTTTGGCCAAGTTCAAGAACATCTCCTAGAATTGAGCATTTTGAGCTTGGAGAGCCTTGATAGCTTGATCAGTAGGTGTTTCAGAAGAAATTATGTGTTGAAATAAACAGCAAAGAAGATAAGAAACCTGTAATGGTACCTGTAATGAGGTGCATGGTAATGGAATGCGTATGAAATGATTTCAAAGACTTTGGGAGATTCAAATTTGTAAACCAAAATAAAACACACTTTATTAGATTAAACTTGCAATAATGTTTAACAAATGCCTTTAAGGCGTTACAATAGAAATAAACTGAAAAGCAAATCTAAACTAGAAACAGTAAAAGACATCAGAAATCCCATGGTCGTTTTCCTTTCGTGCTGACATAATCGTTGATTGTCCTTTCATTCTCAAGTTGCCTTGTAAGCTTCAAGATCTTCCTCTCCTATTCATAATACTTCTCCCTGTAGGTATCCCTTTCTTCTTTCAACTGGATCCAAGATCTCTTCAATGCCACAAGATCAGTAGGCATATAGGGATGAAGGACTGTATAAGGGACACCTTCTTCATTAGTATGCTCTACAATCACCGGAAAAACAGCTTCATATGGCATCCCTAGCTTTTGAGCACGGGCTCGAACCCACTAGAGATAAGGTTGCATCGGGAAAGAAGTCTTCAGTCCTAGCTCGTGTGGGTCAAACCTGTTCACCATGCCCCAGGCTCGTATAAACCTTCGGCGATGCCCATCAATGTCCCCCTTGTAGTCGAAGACAATATCTGTAAGCAGCAACTCATGAGGACCGTCTCTCCAAGCGCGACCAAACTGTCGTAAAGCCAAGCAAGGATTGTAAGTTATTCCCCCTCTAATTCCAAGCAAAGGAACATTAGGGTATTCCCCATATTGATCAATGACAGCTACCCTTTCCATATCCTTAGAACTCCAAAGGATGTCCGTATGAGCAAGGGATATGATTCTGTAAGCCCAACCTACACCTTCCTCATTCTTCAATACATACTTGGGGAGGTGCAAAATAAACCACCTCGCCAGCAGCGGTGTGCAACACATGAGAGTTCCCCTTCTCCTCACAGTACGAGTATAAAGGGCATACAAAATATCACCCAAGAGAGTAGGCACCCGGTCATGAGACATGAAGATCTTGACCGTATTCACATCTATGAAAGAATATGGATTTGGGGAAAGAACCAAGCCGTAGATGAGGAAAGCTAAGATGTCTTCAAATGCTTGAAAATACAAGTTATCCTAGAACTGTTGAGCTTGATCCATTAGAAACTTAGCCAAGAAACCTTTAACCCCACTCAGAGTCTCCCAGTTAGATACTATATCAACCCTTTTTAAATGTAGGGCTGAAGCAATGTCCTCAGGTCTAGGAACCTCCTCCAAACCTGTGAAGGGTGTCTTCTCGAGGATAGATATGCCTATTAATTCAGAAAATTCCTCCAAAGTAGGGACTAGCTGGTAATCCGGGAAGGTAAAACAATGATGCAACGGATTAAAAAACTGGAATAACACGCTCATCATTTGCTCTTCCAACTTTGAAGTGACCAGGCTAAGGAGATGACCATGTATTCTAACAAATGAAGAAGTATCAGGAACTTTTGAAACTAACTCTCTGAGCTGAGCAGGGATTTGCACGAAGTTGACTCGAATGGTATTTCTACGCATAGAAGCCATAATCTGCAAAACAGAACAAAGATGAATCCCCTCGGTCTTTGAAGTGGTTAGTCTAATGAAATATGCATGCTATGTCATGATGCATGATGTCATGATAAAACACACAATAGGTATAGCAGGTAACAAACATGGTAAAGTCAAACAAGTCACACAATAGCCCTTAAGTTTAGGCTTGCATGGAGTCTAGGTACTACCCTCTTGAAGTTCAGTTGGTTCAACCTGTCCTAATAATAGTAACCAGGTTCTAGAGGTTCTCATTATCACTGACCATCCTCCATCGGTCATGGTTTCAGCTCACGCAATATTTTCTTGCGGCCGGAACTATCTCGAGAGTATGGTCTCAATGATTGTAGCATCGAGTATCAACCAGTTCCCAACTCTACACTGAGACCGACTATCTCACCACTTCCTATGGCCAAGTTGGTCAATTATAGGTTCTAAGGTCAGTTGATGCTTAACGACCCATATAGCAGCCCCGTACCCTCCTTGTTCCTCCACAAGGGATACCGATACCAACTAATGTGCCATATCAACGTAGCTACCGCTTCAACCATATCGGTCTATGCTGTACAGTTCCCTCACAGTTTATTGCTACTTACCTAAAAGGTGTTCCCTAGATTCGGGTTAGGATCTATAGTAACTCTGATACAAAGCCCAAAAAAATAAAGCAATCAAATCAAACAATAGAAAACAATATGATGAACTAATGTCGCGGTAAGCAAGAGTATACCCCACTTATTATTCCCCAGTAGAGTCGCCAGTTCTGTGATACGGTGGCCAGAACCGGGACTATTTTAGGAACGCTGGTTTGTGTTTTGCGTTTGTGTTCACAAAATGTCGCGGTAAGCAAGAGTCGCCACCGAATTTTATTTTATCCAACAAGGAAAGGAAAAAAGCACAGAAAAATTCCTTTTTCGAGATTATTTTGAGTACGGGGGATAGATTATAGAAAGGGAAGGTATTAGCACCCTTCCTATCCGTAGTTTTCTACGGGCTCTTAGGTACTTGCTCATCATTTTCAAAGTTGCTTCTGTGTTTGTGTGATTTGAAAAGTTTTTGTTTTGACTTCGATTTAACTCTTGCTTCTGTCTTCAAGAGTGTAATGAAGTGTTTTTGAAAACTTTGTTTGAAAAGGAGTGTAAGTGTGAAAAAGTTTGTTTGGATTGAGCAAGTACTTAAGAACTAATCAACCTACTCGAAAAAAATAATTGTTCTATGTTCGTTTCCTTTAGATAGCGCTATCCCACTATTAGTGAGTAGGTAGCACCATTGTTGGAGTTTTAAGGGTCAATTCGAAAGGGACGTACGATCACTAAAGCAATGTCAGGACGTCTTAGTAACAACCCTAATGTCTTAGATCAATTATTCGAGGCAACAATTTCGAGGCAACCTTTCCGAGGCAACTTTGATCTTTTGAGACAAAAGGGCGACCACTAAAATATCCTATACTTAATGACCGCTTATCGAAGGCAACCGAAGTGGGAGTATACCCTAGGAGTGCGCATGTGTGAGTGATTCAATTTCAAGTTATTTATCTTTGCACATTTAGGGTTTGCTAACTGTTTTAAAGTTATCATACATTCTTGTCATGCATCCCTAATATCATATATCCAACAGTTTAATATTTTGCGGAATTTAAAGTGCGGAAAGTAAGCTACGCTATTACAAGGCTTCGGGCATTTACATAGCAAAAAACAAACCCTTGAAAAAACGATAAATGAAAATTACAACTTGTGAGCAATTACATCAATATGGTAAAAATAATAATAAAGTGCGCGCGATGAAATTTAGAACGAGAGCGAACTAGGGTTTTGACCCCGTCTAACCTAATCGAAAGAAAAAATGTTTTTGTTGTTTTTAATATTTAAGAAAAAATAATATGGTTTTTTAAATTAAATACAAAATTAATTAGTAATTAAATTAATTAAAAAATAATAATTATTTTAACCTATTTTTTATGTTTTTGGTCATTTTAAGAAAAAAAGAAAATATAATTAAGTTAGAAACAAAAAAAACCTAATTTTTCTAATTAATTTTAATTTATTATACAAAAGAAATTAAAGTTACCTAAAATTAAATAACCTAATTAATTAATATTTGTATAAAAAATAAATCTAATTCTAATTGGATGAAAAACATTTTTTTGTGATTTTTTGATAAAAAAGAATAATTAATTTGTTAGTAAAAATAAATAAGTAAATTAAGTAATAAAAATAAAAGAATATAGAAAAGAAAGTTGGGCCTGGAAAAAGTAAATTGAGGGAGTGTGGATAGCAATTCTGGCCCAAGAAGGAATGACCCACGTTTGACTTGCCAGATTCCTATGCGTTGCGTTGACTGAAGCCTATGATGCTCCTTCATCTGACGGCCTTTAGATCTGGCCATCTAGACACTTGGCCGGTTGGATGATGAGAGTGCATGGTAGTCTCTTGGCTTGTGTGCACACTGGATCACTGAAAGAAAAAACATATGAAATAATTGGGGGACCTGGGATTCGAACCCATGCCCTAATGCCTTTTCCACACACTCCACTACCAACTACGCTGGCTGCTTTGTTTGTACATAAAATAATAATAATAGGTAATGTACAATAATGGGAGTTAGTGGAGAGAGAAAAAACAAAATCGCGCCAAAATTCGAATGACCCAGTAGAAGGGTGCCACGTAGGTCATCCCCAACCTTACTCCATTGGTAAAAGTTAAAAACTTTTACCTACGGACAAGCCTCCGTCGCTACATCCCTGCAATTTCTCAAAATCAAGCACAAGCAAGATAAATAAATTCTAAGGCCATGAATCGATTCGTCTGGACCTGCTGGACACGATGGTGCCCCTTTCATGGCCCAATTTTACCTGCACACAAATATCCCAATTCGAAGCAAAAAACCCTAACAATGGCAAACTCTAATACATTCCATGAAAATGCAATTAAATGTTACAGAAGGTTTGGAAATGTTTCAAGAAGCAAGAATATACAATTATTTCATGCTATAGATGCCAAGATTATGAAATTTGAATTCAAAGATACATCAAAGTCGTGGCTGACTTACAGTGGGTTTCAGGGCCTGAAAGTGCTTGTTCTTGATTGGTTTTGCTTGCTTGTGATCCCAGAAAGCGATTGGGATGGTTAAAGAGTCTTGAAAATGTTTGGAAGTGTGAAATCGTGTCTGCACTTTTTGTGTTTTTTTTTTCAAGTTTGGTTCTGGTTCTTGCGCCTCTCCCTAGCCTTGTTTTAGGTCTGTAAATGTTCCTTATGTATTGAGGATTGGATTAGGGTTGCAAACATGATCTCAATCTTTCTCCATTATTGATTTTGATTTGGATTTGATTCACTTAAAAACCATTCCAAAAATAGGCCAAATTCAATCTTTTTGTGCACACCAAAGCTTTACACGAATTCAATCTTATGCTAGCTGGATATAGGACCTAAAACATGTACAAAATCTTGAGATATCAATATTTTGATTTTTTCCATGATTTCTTTTGATTAAAATTGATTTAATTTAAATAAAAATCAAAATAAATAATAAAAACAAGATAATTACAAGTGTAAAAGGATAGGGCTCGTGGACCATGCTACCAACTCAAAACAAGTGCAAAAAGTTAGGCCCATTTAGCAAAAATTGCAATTTGAGGCATAGTTGACTTTTGACAATTTTGCAAAAAGGGTCAACTTCACAAATGCATAACTTCCTCAATTTTGACTCTTTGAAGGTGTTATTGAACTTTTTAGAAATATTGAGATGTCCTCTAAGCAACCCTTTTAGTCTCATCTCATTTTGGTATTCCATGTTCATGTATGAATTTTTGACAAAAAAGGTGTTTTTGTTGACTTTTCAAAATGACCTATAAATGTCAAAATTCATAACTTCTTGTGAGTGCATATTTTGAACTTTGGAGCCTAATATGGATTGTAGAGAATTTAATCCTCTTCAAAATGAGCTTTGGATGGGTCATTTCTCATAAAGTATGAGAAAGTTATGCTTGGTCAAAGTTGAGTTGACTTTTCTTATAAAACCCTAATTTAGCAACTTTTGGTTCTTGATGAATCATGAGCAATCCTTGATGAATCATGATCAATCATTGATAAAATGATGAATGATACTTCAAAATGAGGATGTTGACCAAAAATCTTGAAGTTTGACTGTATGTGGGTCACAGTTGACTTTTGCCCTAGCATAGTCAATTTTCAGACCTTTGAGCAATTGACTGAGAAAACTTCCTCTGCAACGCTTAAAATTTGACATGGATAATATTGAGAACATATTGGGACAATGGTGAGAATTTGGGATCCCTTGGACTCAAGTATCTTGATGCAACATGAAACCCTAATTTGAGGTAGACTGCCTTAGGAGAGAGCTTGTCTGGTCAACCCTTGGACTTCCTTGAGCAATTTGAAGACCTTACTTGAAATGTTTTGAGAAATATGGGTGGGAAAATTTTGGGGTACAACAGTCATCCTCTTAAAAAAGGTCATTGTCGTATTCTCAGCATGCATCCTAATGATGTCAGTTGTTTTCACATCCCTGGCAGAGCAAAAACCTCCAATTACTGCTCCAAAATCCCCCAGTGAAGTCGCCAAGATTTTCAAGATTCCACTACAAGATTTCAACAAAATCCCAAGAAATTTATAGAGTTCACCTTCCGCAACAGAGTTTTATAAGTATCAAGTAATTTATAAAGCCTTATCTCCAGTAGAGTTTATTTCTCTAACTACGGAAGTTCATCCCCCAGTAGAGTTTGTTTATCCAAATTGGTGAAATCTTCCAATAGAACTCTTCCCCTCGGTAAAATAATTCTCAAATAGAAGTCGAAGATCCTCGGCAGAGAAAGGGAATCTCCAACAAAACTATCTTCATTCATTATCCCCCGCGTAAATTGAAGAATCACTTTCTTCACTCACTAACAGCAGCCCGAGATTCGACTTTCCGGTACTCTTCAGCAACAACCAGGGATTCATTTTCCCTAGTTCAACAATACAACAATGGAATAACTGACACGTTCATTCATTGTATTCATATATCATTTTACAGATGTCATAGCGTAGGCAGCATAGATGCATATATTACAAATCTCATTCATTTTGAGAACATCATTTGCACTTCATGCATCATGACATTGCATGCAACTAAATCTTTATCTTTTCAGGTAAAGTCTATACACAGACGAATTTTTCATTATCCATTGAGGTAGAAATCGTCAAATATTCCTTCATCATTTGTTGAGGTAGCAATCATCAAAGATTCCTTCATCATCTGTTGAGGTAGCAATCGTCTAAGATTCCTTCATCATCTATTGAGTTAGCAATCATCAAAGATTCCTTCATCATCTGTTGAGGTAACAATCGTCAAAGATTCCTTCATTATCTGTTGAGGTAGCAATCGCCAAAGATTCCTTCAATATTTGTTGAGGTAGTAATCGTCAAAGATTCCTTCATTATCTATTGAGGTAGCAATCGTCAAAGATTCCTTCATTATCTGTTGAGGTAGCAATCGTCAAAGATTCCTTCATTATATATTAAGGTAGCAATTATCCAAGATTCCTTCATTATCTATTGAGGTAGAAATCATCCAAGATTCCTTCATCATCCATTGAGGTAGCAATCGTCAAAGATTCCTTCATCATTTGTTGAGGTAGCAATCGTCCAAGATTACTTCATCATCTGTTGAGGTAGAAATCATCAAAGATTCCTTCATCATCTGTTGAGGTAGCAATCGTCCAAGATTCCTTCGTTATCTATTGAGGTAGCAATTGTCAAAGATTACTTCATCATCTGTTGAGGTAGCAATCATCAAAGATTCCTTCATCATCTGTTGAGGTAGCAATCGTCCAATACTCCTTCAATATTTGTTGAGGTAGCAATCGTCAAAGATTCCTTCATTATCTATTGAGGTAGCAATCGTCAAAGATTCCTTCATTATCTGTTGAGGTAGCAATCGTCAAATATTCCTTCATTATCTATTAAGGTAGCAATCGTCCAAGATTTCTTCATTATCTATTGAGGTAGAAATCATCCAAGATTCCTTCTTCATCCATTGAGGTAGAAATTGTCAAAGATTCCTTCATATAACCCTCCAGATGCAGTCTAATATGGACTCATCCTGGAACAGCCTTACACATGATCTTGCTAATTTTCAGGTAACGGTCAATTCCATTATCCTCAGTAAGTTACTGTGAAACCTGTACTTCAACCAGAATACAACAAACTGTCATCTCTCCAGAGATAACTCCTCAGCAAACTGTCATCTCTCCAGAGCTAACCAGAACATAGCACGACTTGTTATGTCTTGAATAAGATACTTATCCATCCTATACTTGACAAAACTCCTTATGAACTTTTACAAGGTAGAAATCCAAATTTATCACATCTTCATGTCTTCTGATGTAAATGTTTTGTTTTAAATAATGGAAAAGATAATCTTTAAAAATTTGACGCGAAAGCCGATGAAGGTATCTTACTTGCATATTCACAATCTAGTAAAGCATATAGAGTTTATAACAAAATATTACTTATTGTTGAAGAGTTGGTTCATGTTACCTTTGATGAGACTTGCCCAAATAGTGTTGGTAAAGGCATTTCTTTTAATGGTGTAGGTGAATTTACAAAAGACATACTCAAAGATACTGATAAAGGAGTTGAACAACCTAAGTTGGTGGAAATTGAGAAGGAGGATGCTGATAACAAAGAGAAGCAGTATGATGACCAAAATCAACAAGAAGATGATGATCTTCCATTGGAGTGGAGAACCTCCAAGGATCATCCTATCGACAACATTATTGGTTATATCATAAAAGGGGTAACAACACGCTCTAAGATAAGTAATTTTTGTTATCATTATCCGTACGTTTCACAAGTTGGACCTAAAAATGCTAAGGATACCTTACTTGATTAGCATTGTCTTATAGCTATGCAAGAAGAATTGAATCAATTAGAAAGAAATGACGTTTGTGACCTTTTCCCTCGTCCACAAAATCATCAAGTTATAGGCACTCGATGGGTATTTAAGAATAAAATTGGCGAACATGATTTAATAATGAGAAATAAAGCCTGTCTTGTGGCTCAAGGGTATAACCAAGAAGAATTCATCAATTATGAGGATAATTATGCTTCGGTTTCCCGAATCGAGGATATAAGCCTTTTATTAGAGCATGCATTCTCTAAGAACCTCAAATTATATCAAATAGACGTTAAAAGTGCGTTCCTTAATGGATACATAAGTGAAGAAGTGTATGTTTCCCGACCTCCCGATTTTGAAAATTATGAGTTCCCTAATCATGATTTTAAGCTAAAACGTGCTTTGTATGGTCTAAACAAGCCCTTAGGGCATGGTATGACCGACTTAGAAAGTTCTTTCTAGATCAAGGATTTTCTAGAGGGTAGGTGGACACTACACTTTTATTAAACGTCAAGGAAAACACATTTTACTAGTTCAAATTTATGTTGATGATATAATTTTTGGATCAACTAACATGGATCTTGTCAAGAAGTTCTCTAAGCTTATGCAGGGAGCGTTTGAAATGAGTCTAATGAGAGAGTTAAACTACTTTCTCGGACTACAAATTAAGCAACTCGATGACGAAACATTTGTATGTCAAACCAAATATTGTCTTGAATTACTTAAAAGATTCGGTATGGACGATGCTAAGGAAATTGACATACCTATGATAACAAATGGTAACTTGGATAAAGATGAAAAAGGTAAGGATGTTGAGGTCACAAGGTATAGAGGTATGATTGGATCTCTTCTTTATCTTACCACATCTAGGCCTGATATTATGTTTAGTGTTTGCACGTGTGCAAAATATTAATCTGTTCCCAAGGAATAACACTTAAAAGCGGTTAAGCGTATTCTTAGATATCTTATTGATACCTCTAAGTTTGGGCTTTGGTATTCCAAGGAAAACAATTGTAGCTTGGTTGGTTACTCTGATTCCTATTTCTCCGTCTACAATCTGGATAGAAAAAGTACAAATGGAACTTGTCACATGTTTTTCAAAATCCTTGGTTAGTTGGCATAGCAAAAAGCCAGTTTCTGTCACTTTATCAACGACCAAGGCTGAATACGTGGCAGCCGGTAGTTGTTGTGCCTAAATTTTGTGGCTTAAGCAATAACTACTTGATTTTCATATTAAAATTTCCTGTACTCCTATCATGTGCGATAACACTAGTGCCATTAATCTAACCAAAAATCATGTTCTAAATTCTCGCACTAAACATATCGAGATACGTCAACACTTCCTTTCGATCATGTTGAAAAAAGGGATGTTGTGTTTGAGCATGTTGATAGTGAAAATCAACTTGCCGATATTTTCACTAAACCTCTCGCAGCCAAACCTTTTATCAATATACATGGAAAATTAGGGATCATTGATATCTCCAATGTTTCTTAATCCTATCGTGTTGTTTTCACTTTATATTTTTACTCTAACCCATTGTTTGAGTATTTTACATCATGTGAATGCAACTTCAATTTCATCAAGAGTGAGGTAATATCATTTAAATTTCTCCTTGAAAGTAAGATTTTCCTTAATGCATGTTACTTGTTCATTTCAAAAAAATGCTTGATATTCTCTCCAATGCTGGAAACCATGAATGTTTATTTCCAAAAAAAATTGATTGATAACTATTGTGTGTTCTTAATCTATATGCTTATAATGACTTCATGTATCAATTCTTTCACGTTTGTATAAGTTTGTTCTTACTGTGCAAGCATGTGTTTTGTTTATTATTTATTTCTTGCACTTGTGGTTGAGCTAATTATATGCGTGTTATTTGAAATATGTGTTTATTGTTATTGTTTGTTACATGGTATGTTAAACATATTCATTTTGGTTTAGTAGTGACATGTTCTTATTGCTATGATAGGCACATGCGTGTGCAACATCAGGATTTCTATTATGTTGTGTTACGTAATCGTGACGCTATAAACGCAACTTGAAAATTTTTCTCTTACTTGCATTGCTTATTCTTATAAAAATTGCATTACATGTGTTGTAATGTTTTTTGACGATTATTTATCATTTTTGCATCATTACATATTGTTGTACCCAAAATTTGCCCTCCCATTTTCTTCAAATCATGCTCAGAAAGGTCTCAAATACTCAAAGCTACTCAAGAGTTGACTGGTCAAATCTCCTCCTAAGCAAGGGTCTACAACTAGGGATTTTGTGCTTCTCAAGGAAGATTAGGTTACAAGGGTATTAAATGACTTTCATGGTTCATCACGGGTCCTCAATAATGCTCATGTCAAGCTTCAAGTCTTGCATCACATGTTTGCTCAGCCAATGGCTCAGAAGATTGAAAGTCAACTGTATTAGGTAAAAAATCAACTATGGTCAACATACAGTCAAACTTCAAGATTTTTTGTCAACATCAATATCCTGAAGTGACTTTTATCATTTGATCAAGGATTGATCATGATTCCTCAAGGAAAGCCCTCAAATCATCAAAGGTCAAAAATATCCAAATTAGGTGTTTGATTGAAGATGACTAATCATTGACTTTTGTCCTAGTGCATGACCTAATGACTTAAAGCATGATATCAAGGGCTCAAATACAATATCTTGAATTAAATTACATGGCTCAAGACATTTCCAAAGATACAAGTTATTGATAGTTGAATAATTAAATCAATTGATAAAAAGTCAACAGTCATACAAAAGTCAAACTTTGACTTTTTGGACAACATTGGAATTCAAAAATCAAGAATCATCAAAACATTCAAAATTATCAAGTTTGATCATCAAGAATAAAAAAAGTCAAGAAAATCAAGAAAAAAGTCAACAAAAGTCAAAAGTTGGAAAATTTTCCAACACTTAGAAAAATTTCTAATTGTTTTGTTCTTAACAAAGTCACTACTTTATGACCATTTTTCACTAAGATCCAAATTGTATTAGCAAAAACATTCAACATAAATGTTGTAGGGAATGAAAAGCTCTACAACTTTTTTAATGAGAGTTGATCTCTAAAAAGTGCTCAAATCAAAAGATATAAGCATCTGAAATTCTGCCAACACTTAGAGAAATTTATCAAACTGTTTCGACATCAAAAAGTGACCAACTTCATGGTCATTTTAACCAAGATCCCAATTTATTCAACAAAATTGTTCAACATGAAATTTGTAGCCAATATTTCAAGCTTTCTAAAATATCCAAGAGCATGAATTTTTCATACTTAAGCTAGGAGATTCGAAGAGAAGAAGTTGGTCATTCAAACTTGAATCATAAGTCATTTTTTGATGACCTTATGGCCAAAACTCCAACCAAAGCTACAAGATCTCTTTTTTAAGGCTATGTTATCTCTAAATCTCTCCATAATTAAGTAATTACACAGGCCCTAAGTATATTACACAAGGCTTTAAAGCTTTTCCTAAGTCTTGATGCCATTTTTGGATGAATTTGCATAAAGTCACTTTGCCTCTTTCATAAAGCAAGCTTTATGTAAACAACTCCTCACTTAAGCTTTAACTTGATCCTAATCAGATCACACAAAATCTCAATATGAGAATAAACTTCTAGAGGTTAGTAAAAGCATGGTAAATCACTTGAATCACCCCCCTTTCTTCATCATGAAGCAATAAGCTTTTTTGTGTATTTTAAAACCAAATGACCAAACCATACTCCCATATGAACTGAGCTTGATTTCTGCAAGTTAGAGAGACCATTTGCAAGCTCTATAAATACCTCTCCATGTCACAGAACTCAGGACACGAAAGTTTTCTAAAAAACCACCATTGTTGCACATTTGAAGCTTCCAACACCCAACTTCAAACCACTCGTGCGTTTTCCTCTTTTATCATTCAAACACCTTAGGTATGTCATATAGAAGTTGTCTAAACACCTGAAAAACTTTTGGAACATCTCCATAATCATCTTCCATTCTCAAACCCGAGCTATGCACATTGAGTTATGGAGGATGATTCTTTGAGCATCAAGGAAATATAAGCATTGTAACACGTTCAGGGAGGTCCAAGGGAGCTTTTAGCATCATTTATTTGCACCTGGAAGCATCCATACGCGTTCTGAGTTTTCACTTCAAGAGGTTAGTTTTCTCAAACTTTGAAATCTTGATACAAGCATCATTAGCATATACTTTTTGAAGATAAAATGTAGACATCATGTTACTGAAACTATCCATGTCCTTTAATGGCATTTTAATTGAGCGTGTGATGAGAATTTTGGAACAGAGTTTTCTGAAATGTTAGAGTTTCAGTTTGGTACCAAACAAAATTCTTCCTAACCGTTGATTTATAGCATTTAAAAAATACATGGTTGAATTCCTTGTCAAAAACTAAACAAGTTTAATGTTCACGTCTTTCAATTTGGTTAAGAAATGAGCATTTTTGAAAAATCAAAGAATGGAAAATTGGTGTTGTTGTTATTCGTTCGCGCGAGAGGAAGAAGAAGATGATGTGCTGGCATTTTCAAATTATGGTATTTGTTTTTTAATATATTTAATGGGTGTTGTTTCATAAACGGATGAAACAACCGTCCCAACGGTAGGAGGAAGTGTGCAAAGCCTTTCGTGTTCCAATGCTGGGGTTCGATCTTTGCCTCTGACATTTTATTTTCTAACATTTTCCTTGCAGATCCCATACAAGAAATCCTAACGCGTGCATGGTGTACCTTAACTCCATACCATCAGATCTCAACTGATCTTGATCCAGTGGTCCCAAGTCAGCACGTCCATGATGCACCTTCTAAAAGCCACCGTAGGGGATCACACAACACAGTTCTGGGCCTCCTTGAAATGGACTTGACAAATTCAAATTCATACCCCGAGCTTCCTTTTGCAACATCAGGCCCTTTTAATTTCTTTTTTCTTTTGTTTTGTTTTAATTAATCAATTCTTTTTTTAATCATTTTTTATAAAATCATTAAAAAATCATAAAATCATAAAAAAATTTAGATCTAGGTTTTTGATTAATTAATTTAATTTTTTATAATTAAAATTAATTTAACTTAATCATATTTTTCCTTTATTTATTAATTAACTAATAAATTAATTAGAATTAGGGTTTACTTATTATTTCACACTTCAGATATTTTTCTAAACACAAAAACATCAAAAATATTTTCTTAAACGCTTAGGAATATTTTAGGGTTTTTTTTTTTACCATCTTTTCCCTTTTCAATCTCCGCACGCTCAGTTACTTTTTCGAATTATTTCCCAATATTGTAATTGTTTGATAGTTTGTAATAGATAACTAGGGTTTATTGCTTTCCTTCCCAGTTTATGGTTTATACTCCCCATCCCCGAAGCGATGTAATAGCGTAGTTTATTTCCCGCATTTTTATTTTCCAGACTTGGATATATTTAACTGTTAGTTTAAGTATGGAAAGATTTAAAACAAAACGCTAGATAACCATAAATCCAAGATAAATTAGCTGAAATCAAAACACTTCGAACACGCGCACCTTTAGAGTAACCTCGCTTGTTGTCTTTAGATAAAACAATCATGTCCCTCGAACGTGGGATGTTTTAGCAAAGACCCTCGGTTAAAATATTGTAGTCCCTCAATGAACCTTTGATGTTGCCTTCGGTAAATGATCTTAGTCCCTTACGACAATTGCTAAAGCGTCCTACAAGTTTCCTTCTATGGCTGTACGATGACCCGCGCCTATCCCTCACATCCAACGATAGAGCTTTCTACTAACTAATGGTAGGGTATCCCCATCTAAAGGATGAGGAAAAGAACAAAGACTTTTTTGAGTAGGTAGAACGCTCGTAGTCGCTTGCTCACAAACTTTCCAAAATAAAACAGTTTTCACAAAATAACACTTCCTTTCAACAAATATTTTCTAAAACAAACATTTTGCATACATTCTCAACGATACGAGAATCATTACAAAATTGTCCCACTTAGGCATTTTCAAAATATTTTCAAACATACACAAACACAAAGCATTTCAAAAAGTGAGCTAGCGATTAAGAGCCCGTAGAAAACTACAGATGAAAAGGGTTATAAGACCTTCCCTCTTCATAACCTAACCCCTTATTCAGAAAATTCTCAAAAGGTCTTTCCTGTTCTTTTCACCATTTCCTTTATTGGATAAAAGGAAAGTCGGTGGCGACTCTTGCTATCCGCAACATTTGCGATAAAATGCAAAACCCAAAAGTCAGTTCTCCCACTATATTACACACACACACACACACACACACACACACAAAGAGGGAGTATGTGAGTGTAACCTTCCTCAAGATGTGTTCTACATGATATCAAAACTACAAGAATATATCATTCTTGTATATTGAGCGGTATCTCTGAGTTTGGATGGAACCCTAAGCATTTAGAGGTCTTAGGAATCATTTGAAACATAGTCAAAACTGAACCAGTCGTGAAAAATCATTTTCTGCACCAAAATGCATACACAGGCCGGTTCATAAGCTATTACAGTCCAACACATGTACTGTCCTAAATAAGGAGTTCTCTTCTATTTGGTTCAGGTCTTCTTATAGTCATTTCAAGACGACACATGTACAGTCCTAAATAAGGAGTTCTCTTCTGTTTGGTTTAGGCCATCTCATTGGCCTTTTCATACTGACTTATACTGTTAAAATTAACACTATGAGCCAACTCATCCAAGCTACAGGCCGCCTCATACTATTTCATGGGTTAAAATTTCCATTTTCTTTTAATTCCGAATTTTTCTCTTTTGCCCTAATATTTTCATAACTATAAATACATCTTTCATGCATCATTATAACTTGACGATACCATAAAAATTTCCTACAATTGCTTTTCACCTTCAACCTCCAACCTATGCATACACACTAACATTCCATTGTAACGATCTTTTGTTGGGGGGTGTCATCTAGTCGAGGTTCGATAACATCCAATTAAGTTCTTGTGTAGCCAAAAATATTGGATTGAGATTTGTAGGGGTTTTCATCCGAAAAAACTACGGGTTTGTCCTCCAAGATCATTAATTGATTTGGGGGTTTTCATGCAAGACATTCAAGAGAGGATTGCGGCCTAGTGAAAGTCGTTGGAGATAAAGAACGCAAAAATCCTTTGGAGATAAAGAACACAAAGGAAGTAGCGTGAGAACAACAAGTAGAATTGAAATCTTGTGTTAAAATAGTTGAAATTGGTGGTGCACGAAAGTTTTGGAGATAAAGTATGCAAAGGAGTAGCAAGATCCAGATAATCAATTGGCAACTATTGTGTCTTGGTCTTTCTCAAGATCAAAGAAAGAGAAGGGGTTGAATCAACAACAAGCATTATGCTTTGTGGAGTTTCTCTTGAACACTTCTCTTGTATCAACTTTTTACATAGTAAGAATTATTCTAATTCTATTGGAATTAGGCGCAGACGTATCCATACGCGAGGACAAAAGTGGGAAACTGTGAAGACAAATCCTTGTGTCTCTTTTCTCTTATTGCTTTACTTGCTTTAATTTTCATACATCAATTTGTCAAATAGTATTGAGTAATCTATCGACGAGTACGAATTTTTCGATATTGTTTTTGTTTTGAATTATGTATGTTGATTTGCTTATAATCACTTTTGATTATAAGTGCTTTTTTATATCAATATAACTCAAAGAAAAATTCTGAAACTTTGAGTGCATATAAAGTGTTTGACAAATTGTGTAGCTTATTTAACTCAAAGGAAAATTCTGAAAAATTTGTTGGACACCAAGTATTCAAATTGTTTAGTTTAGTCTTTTGAGTGTTTTCATTGGAAATAACATTAGTACTGACTTGCTATAAACCTAAATAAGTTGTTAATTGATTGAAACATATTAATTCAATTTATCATTTTCATTTCATATTCAATTTATTTTAATTTGTATATCCGACTTCCAATAACAGTTGTATAGACGACTTATTTTTGAAAATCTTCCGTGCATACTCTTTGATAAATAAATTTTCAAAATCAAAACTTTTCTAAATTTTTTAATTGGATATGTATTCATTCCATCTAAAAACGTTACTGCCGTCTAGTCTAAACAAATCCCTTATATATATATATATATATATATATATATATATATATATATATATATATATATATATATATATATATATATATATATATATATATATATATATATATATATATATATATAATCGATGATAAAGTATTCTATTCTAAGGGAACGAACTATTTGAAAATGAATCACTTTTTTTTTAAGGTGACAACTTCAAAAAGAGATTTGTGTTTTTCGTTTCCCACCAGCTGTTTAATGAGGAAACAGTGCGGTTTACAACTAGCATAACATAACATGTCAAATATGCATTATACATCATCAGCATAAACTACAGTGTGACTTGATCATTTTTTTATGATATGATTAATTCATAATTCTTATCAACCTTTTCCAATCCGGAAAAGAAATGGAAAAAACTTGTACGAGTCATATTTGGCAACTTGGTTCCTACTTTTTTACTCTTTTTAAAATAACAGAAGCGAAACATAAACGCATAAGCTCAAATCGGTAAAATCCAATTCCAACTTAATTTAGCCAAACTTAAAGTGCATGCATGCACCTTTATTGATTTTCAATGGTGTTTGAATTTTCTATTAGAGACATGTTTGATTCACTTCTTTTAAAGGAACTTTTCAATGTCTAATTCATATAGCATTTTGGCATAACAAGTTAAAATTAGAAAGTAAAAAAAAAGTTGTTAATGTTATAATTTCAAGGAGTACAACTGTTACGCATTACGACCAAACAAAATCCAATATCCCCGTTTTGTGTACATAGAAAATGATAAGAAAAAAACGAAGTGATAAAGTAAGATTACAATTATGAAAAAATTATGTGGGGTGTAATGCATGAAAGGTCATGGCTAAAGTATGATTGCAATGTTGGAATAACCATGGCCAAAATGAAAAGAAAATATTAAAGTGATTTGAGAATAACAAGTCAATGTATGCAAAATACTATTGCATTACATTTTACAACTTTTTTTTTTTTTAAAGATGATTCCATTATCTGAAATGATTAATAACAGATATGAAATTCAAGTGTGAGTGTTAATTTTCTCAGTAAAGTCGGTTGATCTTTAGAATCAATTAGAGTTGAATATCTAAATGGGAAAGATAATCTCATGCAAAGTGATGAATCAAACTCGGATTTGATCTTCTAAGTGATTTAATCCACGTTTAATCAGTATTTTAAATATCTGAATATAATTATTTCATGCGAAATAATTTATTTTAATAATAATAATAATATGGAATTTTGTAATTAATCTATTATTTTTTGTCTTTATTGTTTCTTTAAAGTTATGATTTAGCAATTTAGCAACTTTGGTCATGAAATGGAATTGCTCGTATTACGACCATGTAAGTGACTTATCAACAGCACCAAGCACCATAAAGAAGATTATGAAATTTTCTTACGCATTAGAGCACTAAACAAACAACCTTGATGAGGTGTTATTTTTTCTACACAAATTTATTATAAAGTCCATTTCAGTAGTCATATCCCACCACTACCCAATTTTTAAATAAACATCAACATCGTGACCAAATTTTTATTAGAAAAAATCCATTTTATGGGGCAATCTTTCTTACTTAGGTAATGTGAATTTTGTGAGGTGAGAAAGGTTAAGGTTGAGAGACAATAACCTGTTTTTAATCCATCTTGACAAGCACACTTGTACACGTTCATTGGTTGTCTTTAACATAGGACAACAAGTCAAATGTTTTACTGTTGTTGTTTCATCTATGGTCTCACTTATCACTTGATCAATGATCATATTTGTAGTACTAGCTATTGGTTTCTTAGGTGTATAATGGCATAAAGAGAATGGTTAGACTCACTGTTGGCTTTGATAAAACTGTGGCACATGATCTTATTCTGTGCATATTTAGTACCATGAGTTTTCTCTCAATGATGTGCTACCGACACACGACATTATATGTATAAGCTATCAATCTTACATGTGTTTAGCAATAATCAAAACAAGTGAATTATAAGTTTATCCGATGTTAACAATCACATATTAAAAAGAGATACATAGAGTAGATAAAAAATTTACATGAAGAGAGGTGTAGATAAATTTTGTTAAAAATGATCTAAATTGTTAGGGTTTAGATCCTCTCCCAATTTCATTTATTTCAAAGAAAAACATCTATGATTGATATTTTTCGCCTTTTTCGTCTCGCGTGTTCATCTTCTTTCGTTAGATAGTTGAGAAAAGTTCATATATTATTTCAAGAGTATCTCATATTTCTTTGGCGGTGTTACAATGATGAACACATAAAATTTACGATCATCTAGATACATTATTATAAAATTCTTTGTTTTAAGATCTATCTCCATCTTTATCTTTTCCTCTTCCGTCCAAAGAGGGGTTTTTCCACTACTTCATAATTTCCTTGATGAGTAGGGTAAACCGGACTATTGACTAATGTTTTGAACAATTCATGATTTAAACTTTAATTTTTTTTTAAATCTAGCATGTCAAATATTAAATTTGATATCATTGAAAAGGATGGTGTATTTAGAAAAGATCTTGTATCGGAAGTCATCTTCCTGTTAAGACAACTAGGCCTTAAACAAGAGTTTGACTCGGATGCCACTTGTTACACTTGAGACTTCACACATAAGAAAGGGGGGGGGGGGGGGGGGGGGGGGGGGGGGGGGGGGGGGGTTGAAGGCACAAAGTATCATGTGATATCTTTTATGTGCTTTAAGTATTTGTGTTTTGATGCTTCTGTCAATTCGATTATTGATTGATAATCTTACATATTTGTAATTTGAATAATTCGATTATTGATTGATAGTCTTGCGTATTTATAATTTGAATAATATCATATTCGTGTGTTAGTACGCCTTTATCATTTGAATTTGCTTCTACTATTATTATTAGATTGTACTATTGAGAACTCTTTATATTTCAATAATGATATTCACTTGATCCTTGATTGGTATTTTCTCTTTGAGCCCATAAAATTACTATTTTGTCATTTCCACAGGCGTAACTTGAATCACAAGTTAGAGCTTTTAAATTTAGATGCTTTGGTATTTGATTCGAATCATGTTTTGTTTTTTATTCAAATCACTCACCTTTAAAAATTGGAAAAAATTTCTGGACAAATTGATTCGAATCATATTTCCTTCTTAATTCGAATCATAGTCTCATTTGATTTGAATCATGTGTTATCCTTGATTCGAATGAGCTTTGAAAATGCCCCTTTAGGGCTTGCCCATATTGATTCAAATCATATTTCCTTCTTGATTCGAATCACATGTTAAATAATCCAATTTTCCATTTCTTATTTAAATAGTTGTTTCTTTTGATGAAAGTAACAAGTGTGACACCTATGGCAATAACCATAGAGACAAAATGTGATTTAGTCTTCTATTCTTTTTGTGCCCATGCCTATCATCATGATTCTCTCTCTTCTTCACTATTACAACTTCTTGATCATGAATTCATGATTGAATTTATTCTTTTTGTTGCATCTTGTTCTTGTGTAATTTATTATTGTGCTTGAGTGAATTAGAGAATGAGAGTTGATTAATCTTATGTGTTCATGATTAATCAATTTCTTGATAACGATCAAACCCAAGATCCATTCACCTAGAAACTTGAGAGAACCTTGTGAGTGTGTTCTTCATCCACACTTATCTAAAACACTTGACTAAAACATTGCATTTATATAGTGTTGTGAGATACTCTGGCCCTGTGTTGACAAACAATTTTCGATTAGGGAAATAGGTTTTTAAGCTGTAAGATTAAAAAGCTAAAAAGGCATAAGTTTCAAAGAAAACAACAAGATATGTTGAGCAATAGAAAGGACATCGACCAAGGGAGCTACTCGACGAGGACATGAGGTTCAATGGCAACTGTAGAAAGGAACAAAGGTCGATGAAGCAATGATTCATATTGGTGGGGACGATTATCAACATGTAAGCCAGTGAGAACATGAGAATATTCAAAGCAATTTTCCACGAAGCCCAACATGGGCTAGTGTTGTACCCCAAAATTTGCCCTCTCAATTCCGAAGGCCTTTCTCACAAGGATTTTCAAGGTTCAAGCTTGAACAAGTGCATTGGGATTTTCCAGTACCAAAATTAAAAGGAAACTGTCAAAAAGGGAGAAAACAGATAAAAATATTATTTTGACAAAAATTGGAGAAATACAAGTGTCCTTCGTTTCAGCTCTTTCGATTGGCCTTTTGGCCTCTTTCGACACAAGCTTGGTTTGCATCCTTCGATTGGCCCTTTGACCTCTTTCGACACAAGCTTGGTTTGCATCCTTCGATTGGCCTTTTGACCTCTTTCGACACAAGCTTGGCTTGCATCCTTCGATTGGCCTTTTGGCCTCTTTCGCCTGGGCATGTGACTTCTTGTTGCAGGTTTCGTTTGTGTCTTTTGCTGCCTGTATGCTTGCAATCGAAGGCCATGACCTACTGGTCACATGTACCCCCTGCAAGGCAAGTCTTCGTTTGGGCATTCACCTTCTGTGTGCCTGGATGAAAACTTCAGTTGAGCAAGAGCCTCCTTCGAATGCAACTTAGATACATCCTTCGTTTTGAGCAGGATCCTCCTTCGAATGCAACTTGGGAATACCCTTCGACTCAGAAGCCAGTAACCTCCCTCACGCTAAAAGGCAATGACTCCCTTTATGTTTGTTTCGATCCACATGCTTCGATTGGGCAACATTGCTTCCTTCGAACACGGACTTTCGATTGGGAAATATGTTTGCTTCGACCTGAGCTTTCGATTGGGCAATATGCTTCCTTCAAGCATGAGCTTTCGATTGGGCAATAGCTTCCTTCGAGTTAGCTTGTTTCGACCACAAGCTTCGATTGAGGCAAAGGCTTCCTTCAAACAGGTGTGCTTCAATCTCACTCTTGCATTCGACACAAGACCAAATCTCGTTTTCCAGGATGTGTTGCGTCCAAATCTTTACATAGTCAGAAGCTTGTACAAAGGTTTTAAACTTTACCTTTTGGATACTACTATTCTGGGTTAAAGGCTACATACTCTTTCTTTTCATAGAAAGTACCTTTATCACAAAAGCAGCTTTCAAACTGAATTTGGTCTGAGCACAAGCAACGTCAGAGGCCTAAGTCACATCTTCTGCACCCCACTGCTGCTGCTGCCAACAGGCCCCCCACATGTACTGTCACGTTACCTACTATTTTATTATTTTTACAAGGCTGGCTTTGGATAACATGTCCATTTATTTCTCTATAAAAAGAGGAATTTATGCAAAGCTAAGGGGAGGATCTTTTGGACCAGCAGAACGAATCTCCCAAAGTTTCTCAAACACAGAAAAACTCTCAAGTTCATCAACACTTGAGAAATCAAAACCCAGAATCCCAAACACTTGCTTCCTTCGATTTTGAAGAACAAATACTCTCCAGTATCCTTCGAATCCAGTTTGGAAAGAAACACAAGACTTGTTTCTTTCCTTCCTTCGAATCTAGCAGTCCAAGCACAGCTGTTGGCCCCCTCTGTCAAATCCAGAACCTTGGACCTCCACTCAAGGTCCCACACCCATTCAACGCCTCCAGCAAGGTAAGTCACTCTTACCCTTGAACCTTTCGTTTCATGGCATAGTATGTGAATAATCTTCCCTTTCATTTCAAAACATGTACATAACACTTTGGTTCTTTTCGTTTCCACCCTGTTAACATGTTTTTTAAAAGTTAACCCTTTCGTTTTGCTTGCTGTTTGCCTGAACTAGCTTTAGTTATTAAACTGTTTGAAAGATAAATACTAGCATGGCCTCAGGCCATGTTGTCATTTAATGCTTGAAATGAAAGAAACAGGAAACAGGAAATAGGGAATGAAGCTTCTGGCTTCTACCCTCTTTCTCCAGGTAAAACGAAAGAGACAACCAGGAGGAAAACCATGCTGACTTCCAGCCCCTAATCGAAAGGCATTCCCTCACTGACTTCCAGGCCCCAGTCGAAGGATACAACTTACTGCTGCCTTTGCCCAATCGAAGGACAGGACCTCGCCCCTGCCAAGGCCCAATCGAAAGACGTGACTTTGCTGGTGCTAGTCCCAATCGAAGGAGGCCAGCAGAATGCAAATCAAAGTCTGCTGCTGCCTGGGTCGAAAGACCCTCATTTTTCTTGCTTTTTTTATTTTATTTTTACCTTTACATTTCTATGCACTTCAATATGGTTTTAATAGTGTAGGATTTATTTTTTGCACTTTTTGTTACTTTTGTACAAATGCTAGTAACTAGGTGTGTATGGCAAGATAAAACCAACAAGTAGACAACCTAAAAATCAAAGACAAATGCATGCAATAAAACACACTTTGCACACATGCACCCTTAGGGTAATCTCACTTGTTGCCTCGGAAAATAGTCATGTCCCTCGAGCATGGGCGTTTTAGCAAAGACCCTCGATAAAAGATCGTAGTCCATCGATGACCCTTGATGTTGCCTTCGGTAAACGATCTAGTCCCTAAAAACGACATTGCTAAAACGTCCCATATGTTGCCTTCTATGACTATACAAACATCCCATGCCCGTCCCGTTCAACATCCTAATGCAAGGTTGTTCACCAAATACAATGGTGAAACAACACTGTTAAAAGGGTTAAAAACATAAGAAAAATCTTTGAGTAAAATAGGGTAGATAACTCTTAGTTACTTGATCAAACTTGCAAAACATCCTTGCCATTTTTCAAACACACATCACAACACAATTTCAAAACAAACTTTCAAAAACATTGAAACATCTTTTCAAAAAGAAAAACACCTTTGTAAAACATTCAAACGAATTGTTACAAAGGTTGCCTAGACAAGGCATCTTTTTCAAAACATTTTCAAAACCACACACACAAAACACCATTTCAAGCAATTGAAAAACAAAGGCAAGTGATCTAAAACAAGTAACTAAGAGCCCATGGATAACCATGGATGAAAAGGGTGCTAGCACCTTCCCTTTTCATAATCTACCCCCCGAACCCACAAAAACATCTCAAAGGTCTTTCCTGTGCTTTTTGACCTTTCCTTAGGATAAAATAAAAAGTCGGTGGTGACTCTTGCTAAACCAAACATTTGCGAACACAAACGCGAATCCCAAGTCAGTTCTCCCACCATATCATAGAACTGGCGACTCTGTTGGGGATTATTTCTAAAAGTGGGGTTACCTTAGGGTTTTAGATCACCTTTACATGCTTGCTTTGATTGCTTTACTTTTTGGGTTCCTTGTTTGGGTTTGTTGTAAATCCTACATCCGGATTTGGGGGAACCTTTTTAGGTAAATAGCAATAAACTGTGAGGGAACTGTGCAGGGTATACCGACATGGTTGAAGCAGTAGCTATGTTAGTGTGACATATTTGTGGGTACCGGTAGCCCTTGAGTAGTCAAGGAGAATACGGGGCCGTTGAGTGATATCATGAAGCACTACTTAGAACCTTACTTGACCGTCTTGGCCTTTTTAGGAGTAGTGAGATGACCGACTTTGGTGCAGTCCGAAGTTGGTAGATACTCGATACTACACTCATTGAGGATTGTTTTCTTGGAATATTTTGGTCGCCAGTTAAGTGGCTAAACCAAAACAATGAACATTGAAAAAAATCCAGTGATATTGAGCTCCTTAGAACCTGGTTTCTATTTTAGGACAGGTTGAGCCAACTAACTTCAAGAGGGTACTTACCTACAAACCCCATGCAAGCCTAAACCTAAGGACTTGTTTGCTTTGTGTAAATATGACTGTCTGTATATACACTTGCTTACTTTTGCATACATGTACATAACATCATAACATCATACCATAGCATTTACAATAACCATTTCAAGGATCTCGCGGGTCTTTTGATGCAGGGTCACGTTGAACCAGACATCTACCAAAGGGCAAGAGGGTTCCCCTCTAAACAAACGCCGTCAAAGATCAAGTGCAACAACTTCAATCGGGGGCTATGACCCACTTGACATGGTGAGCTTGATTCTCGTGGAAAGATATCCACCGATACAAGGTTCTCCAATCAAAGTTGTTGATCGAAGTTCAACTTCTAACATTTTCTTGTGTTTACCCCGCGAGATCCTTGAAAACATGCATCCACATATCATGCATCATATCATGACAGGTTTCTCCCACACAGGTCTCCTTATCTTCCTACTGTTTATTTCAGTAGAGATGGCTCTAGGGCAGACTATCAAGGACATCCAGGCTCAAAACTCTCAACTTCAAGAGTTGTTCTTGAACCTATCCAAGGGACAAGAAGAGGTCAAGGCGCTCCTCACCAGGGGCATGATCGTGGGAAATCCTGGGGACGACAGAGATGACCAGTTGGAGTGGCTACAAACTGAGATATCCATAATGAAGGTCCTCCACTTGAAATGACAAAGCTCGAACTGGGAGACTTTTGTTTCATTTGAATTTTCAAGTTGTAATTTCTTTTGTTATTCAAACAATTATCTATTAATGTCAAACTCTGTTTCATTAATGCATTGCATATGTTTGTCTTGAATTCATCCTTTCATTACATTTAAACTATGCTTTATACTGTCTTTATGATATTCAACTCTTGCTAAAAGATACAAGCCTTTAGAGGGAGGATGACGAAACAATGCCATAATCTCATACAGTATGCTTTTGAACAGACCTTGCTGACGATGTACAGGCGTTTCTTTCAAATCCTAAACACTAGAGTTATAAGGAAGATAATCCCCAGTCAACCCCTTCGAGCCAAAGAAGTAGAAGTTTTCTGTTTTAAACACAAATTGAAACCTTTAATCAAAACCTGGGGCAGGGTAGTCTCTCAGTTAATTCAAATGCGCTTTAAGTCACAAACTCTCAGTTCGTAATACAACGAACGACATCAAAAGCATTCCTCTGGAATCAAAAGACAGTGGTGGTTCCTTATCTCATAGGTAGTCATTATCTCTCAAAAAAGAAAATCCCACTAAGCCAAAACCTATAAAGGAGGCTTAAGAAATTTGGGGCATCCCGCTGACTGTAATCTCGAAAACAGGAACTGTCAGGCAAAAATTAGGGATAATAAATCAAAAGAACGAGGTCATTACAAATCCTCAACAACATGAAAAATATTTCAAAAATGACTGCCTTCCAACAAATTCAACTTGTGTGAACCATCACCAAAACGTCGTTCCAAATTCGAATAGAGTTCGACGCACAATTAACTGAGTTTAGGATTGAAGAACATCACGAAGAGCGGGTGGGTACAAATATACTTTGAGCCTTTATCCTTTGTTTCTTAAACCGTGAACCAAGCCACGTTACAACCCTTCAAAAGTCCTAACTGAAGCATGGGTTAGTTCGAAAGCATACTGTTACAAAAGGTATCCTGACTCCTGTAAGGCTCTACTCTAAATCCTGAGTTGAATTTTCTTAGCAAAATTTCTTTACTCGCTAAAACGCATTTTCAAAAAAACTTCAAGACAAACATAAACTTTGCATTACTTGAATATCATTGTTTGCATATGGCTATTTGTTTTACAGCAGAGAAATTCACACAATGAATATCCAGTGAACAAAAGCTCTCTTAGTGAACAAAATCACTTCAAAAAGGATGACACTTCCATTGACAAATCTCCTATCAACAAGGGGGCATGACATGTCACTATCCAGCACACCTGGGGCAGTCCAGTCAAGATTCCAGGAAATCTCTCAAGAATTGCAGAGTAACCAGGGGCAGGCCTCTATCTCCGTCACTTCGGACATTAAACGTCAAATCTCAGTGAAGGGTTACGTACAATTAAACACTTTTTGGCAATGCCACAAACATTCTCTACTAGGGGAAATGACAAGTCCCCCCAAAGTCCTTCTCATAGGATGATTCCATAGCAAGAGTATAATCTATGACCCCCTTTCCCCAGCTGAATCAACCTCGAGAATCCTCGAGGACTTCCCCCAACGAAGATGTCACCTCTCTAGCAGGCTGACGACAGGGTTTATTTCCCCAACAACACCAGGATTCCCCAGCTTGAGTTTGCCTCTCCGACTACTACAAATCAAAGGACCACAACTCCTCTTCCCCACTAGACTACTCTACAATCCCAAGCAAGTTACTGCGAAACCTGGACCCGACCAGATATCAGTTCAACTTCGACTCCCCAGTAGAGCAACGGACGACTAAGACTCCTAAACTCTTTTTCTAAGCAAAAATAAACATACTCCCCACAGAGTTTTCAACTTCCCCCAGCGGGTTTCTCCTTAAACAACAAAACAGGAATCCATTGGAAATACACCAGCAAAGTTTGAAGACACACATACTCTTCAACAACAGTCCAGGATTTAATGACTCCCCAGCTTTTGTCAAGGATTTATTTTCCCAGACAAAAGTACATTCATTAACATTTCGCATTTCATACATCCTATTTTACATACATGATATGTGCATACAACGCAATCTCATTTATTTTGAGAACATCATGACGTCGTGCATTTCATACATCATGACATTGCATACAACTAACGTTTTACCTTTTTCAGAAAAAGGTCAATCAACAGATGGCTACCATCAACCTTTTCAAGTTCCAGATTAATACCTGAAACCAGACAGGACAATTATCTACTTGACCATCATGAAGCAACCCTACACCGGTTCCTTCTCTTTCCAAGATGAAGTTTTACACGGACTCATCATGAAGCAGCCCTACACCGGTTCCTTCTCTTTCCAAGATGAAGTTTTACACGGACTCATCATGAAGCAACCCTACATCGGTTCCTTCTCTTTCCAAGATGAAGTTTTACACGGACTCATCATGAAGCAACCCTACACCGGTTCCTTCTCAATTTCAGATGAAGTTTCACACGGACTCATCATCAGGCAATCCTACACAGGTTCCTTCCTTCCAAGATGCAGTTTTACACGGACTCATCATGAGGCAACCCTACACCGGTTCCTTCTCTTTCCAAGATGTAGTTTTTACACGGACTCATCATCAGGCAACCCTACACAAGTTCCTTCCTTCCAAGATGCAGTTTCACACGGACTCATCATCAGGAAATCCTACACAGGTTCCTTCCTTCCAAGATGCAGTTTCACACGGACTCATCATCAAGCAACCCTACACAGGTTCCTTCCTTCCAAGATGCAGTTTCACACGGACTCATCATCAGGCAATCCTACACAGGTTCCTTCCTTCCAAGATGCAGTTTTACACGGACTCATCCTGAGGCAACCCTACACCGGTTCCTTCTCTTTCCAAGATGTAGTTTTTACACGGACTCATCATCAGGCAACCCTACACAGGTTCCTTCCTTCCAAGATACAGTTTCACACGGACTCATCATCAGGCAATCCTACACAGGTTCCTTCCTTCTAAGATACAGTTTCACACAGACTCATCATCAAGCAACCCTACACAGGTTCCTTCCTTCCAAGATGCAGTTTCACACGGACTCATCATCAGGCAATCCTACACAGGTTTCTTCCTTCCAAGATGCAGTTTCACACGGGCTCATCATCAGGCAATCCTACACAGGTTCCTTCCTTACAAGATGCAGTTTCACACAGACTCATCATCAAGCAACCCTACACAGGTTCCTTCCTTCCAAGATGCAGTTTCACACGGACTCATCATCAGGCAACCCTACACAGGTTCCTTCCTTCCAAGATGTAGTTTTACACGGACTCATCATCAGGCAACCCTACACAGGTTCCTTCTTTCAACTTACAAAATTACAATTCAACAGGAATTCTTGGATGGCATCTACAAGCCCATCTCCAACAGGATTCTATCACCTCTCCAAATGGCATCTTTAAGCCCATTCCCTCTACCATCACATAACCGAGTGCAAATTTCTGGGCACTCTAGTGTTCAATCATCTTCCACCTTCAAGTCACAAATGGCAGATTCGCCAATCTAACTCTTCAGGTGTATGAAGATTGAACAGGGGAAGCTGTTGTACCCCAAAATTTTCCCTCTCAATTCTCAAGGCCTTTCTCACAAGGATTTTAAAGGTTCAAGCTTGAACAAGTGCATTGGGATTTTCCAGTACCAAAATTAAAAGGAAACTGTCAAAAAGGGAGAAAACAGATAAAAATATTATTTTGACAAAAATTGGAGAAATACAAGTGTCCTTCATTTCAGCTCTTTCGATTGGCCTTTTGGCCTCTTTCGACACAAGCTTGGTTTGCATCCTTCGATTGGCCTTTTGACCTCTTTCGACACAAGCTTGGTTTGCATCCTTCGATTAGCCTTTTGACCTCTTTCGACACAAGCTTGGCTTGCATCCTTCGATTGGCCTTTTGGCCTCTTTCGCCTGGGCATGTGACTTCTTGTTGCAGGTTTCGTTTGTGCCTTTTGTTGCCTGCATGCTTGAAATCGAAGGCCATGACCTACTGGTCACATGTACCCCCTGCAAAGCAAGTCTTCGTTTGGGCATTCACCTTCTGTGTGCCTGGATGAAAACTTCAGTTGAGCAAGAGCCTCCTTCGAATGTAACTTAGATACATCCTTCGTTTTGAGCAGGAGCCTCCTTCGAATGCAACTTGGGAATACCCTTCAACTCAGAAGCCAGGAACCTCCCTCACGCTAAAAGGCAATGACTCCCTTTATGTTTGTTTCGATCCACATGCTTCGATTGGGCAACATTGCTTCCTTCGAACACGGACATTCGATTGGGAAATATGTTTGCTTCTACCCGAGCTTTCGATTGGGCAATATGCTTCCTTCGAGCATGAGCTTTCGATTGGGCAATAGCTTCCTTCGAGTTAGCTTGTTTCGACCACAAGCTTCGACTGAGGCAAAGGCTTCCTTCAAATAGGTGTGCTTCGATCTCACTCTTGATTTCGACACAAGACCAAATCTCGTTTGCCAGGCTGTGTTGCGTCCAAATCTTTACATAGTCAGAAGCTTGTACAAAGGTTTTAAACTTTACCTTTTGGATACTACTATTCTGGGTTAAAGGCTACATACTCTTTATTTTCATAGAAAGTACCTTTATCACAAAAGCAGCTTTCAAACTGAATTTGGTCTGAGCTCAAGCAACGTCAGAGGCCTAAGTCACATCTTCTGCACCCCCCTGCTGCTGCTACCAACAGGCCCCCCACATGTACTATCACGTTACCTACTATTTTATTATTTTTACAAGGCTGGCTTTGGACAACATGTCCATTTATTTATCTATAAATAGAGGAATTTATGCAAAGCTAAGGGGAGGATCTTTTGGACCAGCAGAACGAATCTCCCAAAGTTTCTCAAACACAGAAAAACTCTCAAGTTCATCAACACTTGAGAAATCAAAACCCAGAATCCCAAACACTTGCTTCCTTCGATTCTGAAGAACAAATACTCTTCAGTATCCTTCGAATCCAGTTTGGAAAGAAACACAAGACTTGTTTCTTTCCTTCCTTCGAATCCAGCAGTCCAAGCACAGCTGTTGGCCCCCTCTGTCAAATCCAGAACCTTAGACCTCCACTCAAGGTCCCACACCCATTCAACGCCTCCAGCAAGGTAAGTCACTCTTACCCTTGAACCTTTCGTTTCATGGCATAGTATGTGAATAATCTTCCCTTTCATTTCAAAACATGTACATAACACTTTGGTTCTTTTCGTTTCCACCCTGTTAACATGTTTTTTAAAAGTTAACCCTTTCGTTTTGCTTGTTGTTTGCCTGAACTAGCTTTAGTTATTAAACTGTTTGAAAGATAAATACTAGCATGGCCTCAGGCCATGTTGTCATTTAATGCTTGAAACGAAAGAAACAGGAAACAGGAAACAGGGAACGAAGCTTCTGGATTCTACCCTCTTTCTCCAGGTCAAACGAAAGAGACAATCAGGAGGAAAACCATGCTGACTTCCAGCCCCTAATCGAAAGGAATTCCCTCACTGACTTCCAGGCCCCAGTCGAAGGATACAACTTGCTGCTGCCTTTGCCCAATTGATGGACAAGACCTCTCCCCTGCCAAGGCCCAATCGAAAGACGTGGCTTTGCTGGTGCTAGTCCCAATCGAAGGAGGCCAGCAGAATGCAAATCGAAGTCTGTTGTTGCCTGGGTCGAAAGACCCTCATTTTTCTTGCTTATTTTATTTTATTTTTACCTTTACATTTCTATGCACTTCAATATGGTTGTAATAGTGTAGGATTTATTTTTTTCACTTTTTGTTACTTTTGTACAAATGCTAGTAACTAGGTGTGTATGGAAAGATAAAACCAACAAGTAGACAACCTAAAAATCAAAGACAAATGCATGCAATAAAACACACTTTGTACACATGCACCCTTAGGGTAATCTCACTTGTTGCCTCGGAAAATAGTCATGTCCCTCGAGCATGGGCGTTTTAGCAAAGACCCTCGATAAAAGATCGTAGTCCCTCGATGACCCTTGATGTTGCCTTCGGTAAACGATCTAGTCCCTAAAAACGACATTGCTAAAACGTCCCATATGTTGCCTTCTATGACTATACAAACGTCCCATGCCCGTCCCGTTCAACATCCTAACGCAAGGTTGCTCACCAAATACAATGGTGAAACAACACTGTTAAAAGGGTTAAAAACATAAGAAATATCTTTGAGTAAAATAGGGTAGATAACTCTTAGTTACTTGATCAAACTTGCAAAACATCCTTGCCATTTTTCAAACATACATCACAATACAATTTCAAAATAAACTTTCAAAAACATTGAAACATCTTTTCAAAAAGACAAACACCTTTGTAAAACATTCAAACGAATTGTTACAAAGGTTGCCTAGACAAGGCATCTTTTTCAAAACATTTTCAAAACCACACACACAAAACACCATTTCAAGCAATTAAAAAACAAAGGCAAGTGATCTAAAACAAGTAACTAAGAGCCCATGGATAACCATGGATGAAAAGGGTGCTAGCACCTTCCCTTTTCATAATCTACCCCCCGAACCCACAAAAACATCTCAAAGGTCTTTCCTGTGCTTTTTGACCTTTCCTTAGGATAAAATAAAAAGTCGGTGGCGACTCTTGCTAAACCGAACATTTGCGAACACAAACGCGAATCCCAAGTCAGTTGTCCCACCGTATCATAGCTAGTAACCATCAACAGTTACATTACTTAGGGTTTCTATTTAAGAAGATGTTTATATTTGTGTTAAAGGTCACATTTCTTTACATTTAGAGCATTACACTCAAAGTACCCGCATCTAAGAGAGAAACGAGTTTCAGGCTTAACAATGTATGAATGCTTCCACCTTTAAATTCATTACAACTTCCAGTTTTTACTTTGAAATTATAAGTCTTGTCTTTAATTTCTCTACTTTGCAATTGTCTTTATCTTTTTCCCTTTTACCTTTCATAAACTAGTTCTCAACCCAAAATCACTCAAACACTAAGTCTAGGATTATTGTAGCCGATCCTGCAAGTAACCTTTAAAAAGAGGCTAGAAATTGTTTTGTGGAGAAAAAATTGGCACACCTGGTGGGACAGGTTTGTGTTTGAGTCTTCTTGTTTCGTGTTTGAAATTAAGAAGTGGTAGAAAAATGGTAGATCCTAGAACTCCTGAATGAAATCAAAATCTGGGAGGAAATACCATTGCAGCGACGAGTGTAGGTTCCAGTTTGGTGGTCGCGTCTTCGACTTCACCAAGCATAGTTACCACAACACAACCAGTAACTGCAAGACTACCAATGATCATAACTTATGGGAAATATGTGCCTAGTTTTGCAAGAGAAACACACAATGGTGTGATTCCAACTTCTGGGTAATATGTACCTAGTTTTACAAGAAATATGCATGAGTATGGAATGCCAACAACAATTATGGCAAGACTGTATACTAGCAATCCGACATTTGGAAAAAATTCTACATTTTCACCATATCATGCTCCAATGTTATCGGGAAACCTATTTGGGCATTCGATCGAGTTTGGATTCTCCAACCAAATTATGCCTACTTTCACCCCAAGTACTGTTGCTATCATGGGGAAACAAATAGATGAAATTAACCATGAAATGGTCAATATGATGACTCAACAGATGAGTCTCATATTAAGATCTTTTAGTGAGAATTCAGTGCAGAGTTATCAGACATTAGCGACTCACATGACTCGTATCATAGACTTCCTTGGTGCCCTAAGAGCGTCAGTTTGACAAGCTGTACCTTCCCCACGTGAGAATCCGGTGAACTACAAGGAGGTGGTCGACGAAGTAGTTGAACAAGAGCCACCAACTCCCAGCGTGTAGACCCTATACTTAGGATAGTACAACAACCCCCAATTGTAATAGCGAACCTAAACTAGAACACTTACTAAATGGTCGAGCAAGTTCGATGAGAAGCAGTGGCTGGGGAAAAAACCTAGAAGACATTGTCAATAGAATTATGGTTAGGAATGAGATGAATAATGGTTGTCAGAGGACTACATATGTTTCTCCATTTCTAGATTTCGTGCTACAAATGGAGTTACCAAGAGGTTGGAAACTCTCAAAGTTCACTAAGTTTGCAGGGGATATCGAAGAATCAACTATCGAACATGTTGCCAGATACCAAACAGAACTTGGTGACTTAGTAGTGAATGAGGATTTGAGAATGAATCACTTCCCCAATTCCCTTGCAAAGAATGTGTTCATTTGGTTTACAACGTTTCTCCCACAGTCAGTCGACACGTGGATCCAATTAGAGAAATTGTTTCATGAACAATTCAACATGAGGAAATAAAAAATAAGCCTAACAGAATTATCCAGCGTCAAACGAAAAAGAAATGAGTCAATAGACCAATACCTTAGCAGGTTTAGCCTTCTAAAAGCGCGGTGCTTTAAACAAGTCCCTGAACATCAGTTGGTTGAAATAGCTGCAAATGGGTTGGAGTATTCCATTAGGAAGAAATTGCTGGATACTCAGTCTTTGAAAGATATGGCTCAATTAGCTATCAAAGTTTGACTGATCGAACGTTTGAAAGATGAAAAAACCAAGCCAAACAAGTATCATAAGAAATGGAAAGTTGCTTATGTGGTAACTGATGAATGTTCTCCTGACGAAAATGAGCCAGGGGAAGAAACAAAGGTTAACGTGGCTGAACTCCATGGACCCCCTTATGCGTGTAAATTTCTGAAACCGTTGAACGGGAAAAAAAACCCCCGTCAAAACCGAAAAGAATAGCAAAGCCATCACCAAGACCTATACTTTCGATATAACTAAATGTGATAAAATATTTAATTTATTAGTATCTGATGGTCAAATTGTGGTCCCTCAGGGCCTGAAGAATCCCCCACTTGAACAAAAGAAGAAAAGGGGATTCTATAAATTTCATAATTTTCTTGGTCATAAAACTTCTCAATGTGTGTTTTTCAGGGATTTGGTGCATAAAGCTTTAAAAGATGGCATGCTTCATTTTGGAGAAAAGCCAAATATGCAAGTTGACACTGATCCTTTGAAGGTGGATGAGGCTTTATACTCAGAACCTATGGATTTCATGATGGTTGAAGCTACTGAGGGCCTCGACAGAGAAGTCATAATGATTGGTGACATAAAAGTCACGATGGTTGGAACTAATGATAGTTTCGACCCAAAGATGGAAGACAGATTACAGGAGGTGTACCCTCATCTTTAAGAAAGCTTGGCTGAGTTTCAAGAGAAATGCAGAGTGAAATGGTCGAAGGCAAAATTATGCCCAAGATCAATGTTGTGTTTGATGAAGAACCTGTTGAGAAATATGAAGTTGTAAAAAAAGAGGCTCTTAAGCAAGAGAAGCCTCCATTTCAAAGATTTGTTTTCGACAAAGAAGGAGTGCCTCGATGCAATGAGGAATACAGAAGATTTTTCCAGCAACCACGATCGAAAACCTTTCACCCTCCATCGGAAACCCCACAAGAAAAATGGCTGGAACTAGTAAGCCAGAAGGGGGGGGGGGGAGGCCAAAGTGGAAGGTAATTGTGCATGAAGCTGAGGCCCAACAAAAGAAATTTGATTCGAAGGGTTATTAGTGAAGGGTGAGAAAACACTTAGAAGGGGGGGGGGGGGGGGTTGAATAAGTTTCTCTTTTCTTTTTATTAAAGGCTCAACAATAATGGAAAGACAAGGTTATTTTTATCCTGGTTCTTTTGAACTCAAACTACTCTAGTCCACCCGCCAAGGTGATTTCGCCTTTCTCAACAAGGACTTAATTCACTATAATCAACTGATTACAATCACACAACAACTGTTGTGACTAACATTGCATAAATAATCTTACAAGTGACTCACACCACTAAGACTTAAACTAGTCCTAGTCTACTTGAGAAATCTGACCAAACTTGGTATCTCAAGGAACAATTACAAGAGTTAAATATTTACATATAGTGAAACAAAGTTTGCTTCTAAGAAAGCTATATCACAACTGTGATTTTTCACTAAGAATAGTATTCCACAAAGTGTATGAAAATTATTTGTGAGCCCAAAATATTTTCACGTAGTTCTTGCTTCTTTTGAATTTGTTCAATTGTGGGCTTGCAATAAATGTTCTTCTATATATAGTAAGAAGAAAAAAGACCGTTGCTGCCTTCAAATGTGGAGAGCATTAAATGTTTGCGTGTTTCCTTGCACTATTCCATTTTCCAATGAACTAGCGTAGACACTTGAGTGCATGTAGCCGTCTTTGCATTAAATGAGCAAACGACACTTGTAAGAGCATGTTTCCTGAAGCTTGACAAGACTTGTTAGCTTTTACATTCTTTCAGAACTAGATTCACGTCTTGAATCAAAACATGCTTGCATATCTTCTAAACAACGCTTGCTTGCTAAGTTCTTCTGGTCAGTGCTTGCTTTCAAAGAACTTCTGAAACATAGCTTACACAGAAACATGCTAAGCGTTAGAAGATGTATTTAAATAATTATCTTACCAGAGTCAGCATCGGCACTTGCGCTAAAACAAATAGTTCTTTCATCAAAGAACTTCTTCATTTATTTTCAGCTCAACACTTCAAAATGCTTCTCAGAACATTATATGAAACAATTAAATATGTTCATTAGAGTATCAATTTATATATAATATAATTTATTGTTATCATCAAAACTCTGAGATATGATCAGAACCAATCTTGTTCTAACAATTAGTTTCTCCTAATTATAAGAGGAAAAATCCAATGACAAGGATGTAGTGGAGGCATTATCAGAGGAACAAAAAGGCTACAAAGGAGGCTTCGACTTCCCAGTCAAAACCTGTCGAGAATACTAAGCATGCCGAGAGCATGCAACCAGCAGAACTTGCGAAGCTTGGTGAAGTTCCAATTTAGAAAGGATCTTATCCAAGGTCAAGGTTAACTAAAAAATAAAAGGTTACTGCTAATTAGAGGTTGGCTATGAGGGTAACTCCTTTAGGTGATAATGAATTGGTGGCAACACAGAGTGTCAGATATACTCGTACACCTGAGTATACTCATACGTCTGAAGGTGAAGAGGAGGAAGAACTTGATTATGAAACTTTGCCACAAGATGATATGGTGGATGATGACGACTATGATTAGGGTGAAGACTTCATCATTAACTGTGGAATTGCTGTTGGGTTCACATTTCTGGTGCAATCTGCCTTCAGCAGGTCTAACTAAGCTTGAACTTCTGTTAAAAAATTCTGAAAAAATATATTTACATCTGGCTGAACAGGTTTTGGAACAACCTTTTTGAAGGTTTTGTTTTTCAGAAATTGTAGAGATTCAAAATCAACTACAGTTTTCAGAAAGTCAGCTGGTTCAGGATTTTCTGATTGTTCAGAGGTTTCAGTTTGGTCAGGTTGTTCAAAAGGTTCAGGTGTTTCTGATGGATTAAGAGTTTCAGAGGGTTCATGTGTTGCTGATGGTTCAGAAGGTTCAGATGGTTCATGTGATGGATGGAGATTATGTTCTAGAGATTGAGTAGGTGAAATGATTGGTGAGTTAGGTGTTGGAAGTTGTGGAGATGTGGGTGGTGTGACATCAGGTGAAATGATAATGGTGTTGTCAGCAGTGGGGGTAGGATTTTGTGGTTGTGTTCTGTTTATGGCAAAAATATTTTCAGAAGGTAGGGTGAATGGTGGCTTTAGAGTGGCCAGAGGTTCGTTGATTCCTGGTATTCTCCAAGAGCCATCATCATACCATCCAGTAGGTCTGGGTGATAAAGGTCTGGGAGGAAATCTAGACAGGTTTTCAGCAGGAATAAATTGAGATGGTTCTGATTGGGATGGTTCTGTTTGGGTTTCATAGAAATCATCAGAGTCAAAATCACTCAATTCTGATAAAACTTGATCTCTTTGAGGATTTTCAGCAAGAGGTTCAGAGGGTATGGTCAGGTCTATATCAACATCTATGTCTCCTAAGGTTTGGGGTTCATCAGATGTAGATATATTTTCAGAATCATAAACAGAAATAGTTTTAGAAGGTGTACCTGATTTCTTCTTCTTCTTCTGAGGCCTAGAAGATGGTCCTTCAACTGCTTTCCTCTTCAATGGTTGCTGAAAGACAACATCTGGAGCAGCTTCATGTCTTCCTTGAATCCAAGCAAGATCAATGGGTGTTCCACTTTCTTTACAAATTTGAATATAATGCAGGATGATGCTGAAGATGTGAAAAACACAAGAAGGGGGGTTGAATTGAAAAACTAAAATAAAAAAGGCTTAATGACACAGTATTTTTATCCTGGTTTGTTTGATCTCAAACAACTCCAGTCCACCCGTCAAGGTGATTTCGCCTCTCTCCAACGAGGTCTTAATCCACTATTCTCAAAGAGTTACAACAGCTACTTTAATAACTGTTAAAGTCTTCTTAAGTACAACCACAATCCGGTTAATCTTAAGGAACTTCTTTTACAAATAATTGAACAAGAGTGTGTTGTTGTTTTCTTATAAAACTGTATATCACAACTGTGATAAATACACAAAATAAGCTTGGAATAAAATGAATTTGCTAAAGCTTTGAATATGCGTGGTTTGGATAGCTTGGCAAATTGTTGAGTGCGTACGTACGTGCTTCTTTCACATCAGACTTTTTTATATAGGCAAGCAAGGATACGTTGTCCATAAAAGCAGGTTTTAATGATAATAACACACTTTCCTTTTGTAGAAGATCTTTGTCTGAAGAAAGCCGTTAGCATTTAATTCTGTCTTGAATAATCAGTAACGCTTCAGAGTCTTCTAAGAAAAATTGCTGATAACGCTTCAGAGTGTTGATGACTTGGTAAGGATTTTTTTATCAGAGTCAGAGTGTATTTGTTTAGGCACAGATTCTGGTCATCAAGCTTCAGCGTGTAGCACATATTGCTAATCTTCTGATGCTGATTCCATTCTGATGCTGATTCCATCAGAACTTCTGCATATACAAAACATAATTTTAAATAGCATTTTTGTTCTTTGTATATATCTTTGGATTTATTATTCTTTGTATTTTGTTATCATAAAAACTCTAATCAAGGTTTGTAGAATCAAACTATGTTCTAACAATCTCCCCCTTTTTGATGATGACAAAAACCAGATTTTTCAATTAAGAATAAAGAATAAAAAGCATAGAATTTAAGAAGAAAAAAAATCCTCCTGAGTTGATTACTTCCCTTTAATTCCACGAGTCTTTGAGCATCAGAATCTTACTGTATCTTTCATCAGAGTTTTGTACCTATTCAATCTTTTTAGAAGAAAGAAATTAAGAGATTAGAATGTTTGAGACTTATGTCTCAGTAATCCGTTATTGAAAATATCTTATTCTTTCTCCCCCTTTTTGTCAGTTATCAAAAAGAACATATAATCAGAGTCAAAAAGGATTTATATTAAAATTAGAAGCAACGATAAGAAGTTCAGAACAGCAGCAATGTAGAAAATATTACAGATAAACAAATTTTAAAAGACAGGAAAATTTAAGATGGAGGAGGAAGGCGCATGAACAAAGCTTCCAACAAGCCCTTGATCTGGGTGTTGGTTTCCTCTTGTTTGGTTAACATGCTCTTGATTTCTGAAATTTTATCATCCTGTTTATCCATCCTTTCCTGCATAATAATATCTACTCTCTTCAGTTCTTCTAGAGTCTGCCTTTCATAGGAGGAAGCTTGAGAATCTTCAGTAACTGGATGCTTCTCAGAGCTTTCTGCAACATCATATTTTTGAACCAAATCCTCTGCAGGAATCATCTCATCTTGAGCAGCAGTCAAATTAAGATCTTCTGACTTTGGTTGAACTTTGTCTGCTGGACGGTGTTCTGACCAGGGAGCATTGTCCAGAGGGAGAACTTCTTCCTTGAGCAGCTGGCTCAGAACTTGATCTTCAATTACCTTTAGCAGATTACTGAAGTTCTGTTGAACTTGTCCGTAGCTCTGTTCTTGCATCTTATGAGTTTCAAAACATACCCATTTTCTGAAACTTGTCCAAAGATGGTCTGAAGCAGCAGGATTAATCATCTCAAGACTAGCTTGCTTCAGGGAAGTTATCCACTTCTGCATTTCTGTTTCAAATATCAATAAACTAGTACCAACAACTTGTGTAGGTTCAGATGGTTTTGGTTTTGGAATGGCTGTTTTGTGTGTCATGGAAGCAAGACGTTCAAAAACAATTAAATCAATGACAGTTTTGGCGTTGTCATCTGGATTGTTCTTTGGTGAGGGAGTGGCAGAGTCTGGAATGATTATTGGACTAGTTGGGGAGTTTGGTGGAGTTGATTCTAGTGAAGAGGGAATTTGGGGTATGTCCAGAATGGTCAGGGGTACACGGATGGCCAGAGGTTCAGTGATTCTAGGAATGGGAATGGTATCAGAATCAACAGTTTGGTTGGATTGAACGTTATGAGGTTCTGGTTCATAGGATTCAGAAGGTTGGACCTCAGAGGTTTGAACTTCTGGTTGTGATAGTTCAGGTTGTGGAGAAGGTGGATGAATTTCTGGTTGAGGAGATGAAGGTAGTGGTATTTCTGGTTGTGGAGAGAGGGGAATTTCTGGTTGTGGTGCTTCTGAAGTGGTTTCAGAATTTGGATTTTCTGGAGTGGGAGCAGAAATATTCTGGTCAAAAGTTTCAATATCGGACAAAACTTTTGCAAGTTCTGGTTGAGTTGTTTCAGTATTTGGATTGATAGGTAGGGAGTGAGTTCCTCTAAGAGTTAGAGTTTCTGAGGGGTCAAACCCTATGTCAAAATCATCAAATGTTTGTGGGGTAGGAATTGGTTTAGATGTTGATAAAGATATTGAATCTAAAACATTAAGAGTAGAAGGATTACCTCTCTTTTTAGCAGCTTTGGGAGTCCGCTGGGATGATCCTTCTGCTGTTGCCTTCCTTTTCTTGTTCTTCTTCAGCACAACTTCTGGAGCCTCCTGTTGCAAGTCTTGGATGTTTAACCCTGGTGCAGTGCCATCAGCCTTGCATGCATCCAAGTATCTGACAGTAATCTCAGGCTTGGAATCAATTTCTGAGAACATAGGAAAATCATCCAGAGGAATCCTTCTGCTGGTGATTATTGCAAAAGAAGTAACACTGGGTTCCTTCTTGATGTTCTCAATAATCTTCATCCTTTTCAGATTCTTTGCATTCAAAGGCTTCCCAGCAGTTGCCTCTAAAGAGCTGATTTCCTGTGCTTCTGTTAGATGCTCTATCAACCTATTCTCTGTCAGAATATCTGATATGAGCCTTCCAAGGGGTATCCAATCCCTTTTGGTACGCTCATCTTCTCTAGTCTCCTTAACACTAGTTCTCAGATGATTGAACAACAAATGATCCAGATTCACCTTAGTCTTCTGGGAGATGAAGTAGATCAGAAACTGCTCATCAATATTTATGTAGTCAGGAGAGCTGGTTGGCTTCCTGTGATTGATGCATCCCAGAATAATCTTAGCCCATATTCTGTGATGATCCTTCAGATCCCTTATCTTGCTGGAGGGAAGACCCAGATTGAAAATTTCTCTAGCAATTGAAGAGACATCAGCACATCTTTCAGCCATGTCTATACACCTTACGCCACCACTAGCCTATCAATCTTGCTATAAGGTCTTTAGTAATAACTATCTTCTTCCCCATTACATATGAAGTAACTTGATGGTTGGAGGATGAAGCATGAATCCAAAATTCACTCATAAGGATTGGGAACGTTGGACCTAGGAGACGGTCGAAATACCTGTTCCATCCTTGAGCCTTTACTTCTTCAGAAAGATTGAACCCATTTTCTTGAAGACTTTCAAAGTCCACAATCAATTCTGAGAGTACTTCTAGGTTGTCAATAGGCGTGAGGAGAGTTATGAATGGTTCTTCATATTGTTCTGTGGATTCTATTCTGAGTACTGGAAGTTGGGTTGCTTGAGGAAGCCATGTTCACACATAAAATTTGAGAAGAAAATGAAAGGGTTTTGAAAGAAAAAAAATGCAAACTGAAATAATTAGATTGTAGAGAAAGTGAAAGAGTGTAAAGAGTGAGAAATGCGTTTAAATAGATTTTGAAAACGTAAACTGCAAGAGGGAGAAATAAATTGTAATGATTATAAGCATTAATGACAGCTGATTTTGGGGGATTCAGAAAGATATTGGAACGGTTACCCATGACATGTGTCTCAATGCACCCAATCAGCGCTTTTGACCTTTCAGAAAAATGAACGCGTGTTCAACCTCAGAAGGTAGATGATGAATGGATGACAACTGTTTGCTTACGTGAACAACACACTTCTATCCTTGAAATGAAACACTCAGATCTTCATGGATAGATTCTGATACAATCTGTACTTCTAAAGTTCTGAAGGCAGGTTGATCAGCAGTTCACAGAAAATAACCAAAATTCTGAAGGTTAAGATATGTAAATAAAACAGTTTTATTCTGGGAAAATCTTCATGCTGAGATGATTCAGAATGAAGTTAAACCTATCTTCAGAAAGAGGTTTTGTAAAGACATCAGCCCATTGATGGTCTGTGTCAATGAATTTTAAATTGAGAATCCCTTTCTGAATATAGTCCCTAATAAAATGATGTTTTATTTCTATATGCTTAGCCCTAGAGTGCAAAATAGGATTTTTACTGAGACAAATAGCAGAAGTATTGTCACAGAGGATAGGGATGTTACTCTCAAATATATTGAAGTCCTCAAGTTGACTTTTCATCCAGAGCATTTGCGTGCTACATCCAGCTGCTGCTATGTATTCAGCTTCTGCTGTTGATAGAGCTATTATGGATTGTCTTTTGTTGGACCATGAAATCAGATTTTCTCCCAGAAACTGGTAGCTTCCAAAAGTGCTTTTACGTTCTACTCTGTCTCCAGCAAAATCAGCATCACAGTATCCTACTAAGCTGTAATCACTTTATTTTCTATAAAACAAACCCAGATTAGCAGTACCTTTCAGATACTTGAAAATTCGCTTAACTGCTGTTAAGTGAGATTCTCTAGGATCTGATTGGAATCTAGCACAAATGAAAACGCTGAATAGAATTTCAGGCCTTGAAGCCGTCAGATAGAGAAGAGAACCAATCATACCTCTGTAGACCTTCTGTTCTACCTTTTTACTTACCTCTTCTTTTTCCAGAATGCACGTGGGATGCATTGGAATCCTTGAGGGCTTACATTCTGAGAGATCAAATTTCTTCAGAAGTTCTCTGAAATATTTCCTCTGATGAATGTAAGTTCCTTCTGGAGTTTGATTAATCTGAATGCCCAGAAAGAATTTAAGTTCCCCCATTAGGCTCATCTCAAATTCTGCCTGCATACATTTAGCAAACTCTCTTCCCAGAGAGGGTTTAGTGGATCCAAATATGATGTCATCAACATAAATCTGACATACTAAGATGTCATTCTTAACTGTCTTACAGAACATGGTTGTGTCCACTTTCCCTCTGGTGAATTCCTTTTCTAACAGGAAGTTACTTAGTCTTTCATACCAAGCTCTAGGAGCTTGTTTCAGACCATAGAGTGACTTCTTTAGTTTGAAAACATATTCCGGATTTTTGGAACTTTCAAAACCAGGGGGTTGGTGCACATATACCTCTTATTCTATATAGCCATTTAAGAATGCACTCTGACATCCATCTGATCAGAGTGATGCCTTTATTAACAACAAATGAAATTAAAAGTCTGATAGATTCTAACCTGGCGACTGGAGCAAAGGTTTTTGTATAGTCTATCCCCTCTTTCTTACTATAACCCTGTGCTACCAGTCATGCTTTGTTTCTGATGACTTCACCTTGTTCGTTCAGTTTGTTTCTGAACACCCATTTTGTACCAATGACGTTGAATCCTTTTGGTTTGGGAACCAGATCCCATACGTCATTTCTTGTGAATTGATTTAGCTCCTCTTGCATTGCCAAAATCCAGTCATTATCCAGAAGTGCTTCATCAATTGTTGTTGGTTCAATAAGAGAAACCAGTCCCATGAGGGATTCTTCAGAGTTTCTGAAGGTAGATCTTGTTCTGATTGGATCTTCCTTCCTAAGATTGTTTCTTCTGAGTGATCAATGCTGCTTCTGGATGGTCTTTTCTGGAGTTGATCAACAGAAGGTGCTGGGTTGCTTGCAGTGACTCTTTCTGATTTTGAGGGAGTGTCTCTGTTGAGAGCTTCTGATGATTTGTCTTCAGTACCTGTGAGTTTAACTTCCATACCTGCAAGGAATTCATTCTGCTTTGACTTTTGAGAGTCAAGCTTATCATCAAACCGAACACTGATTGACTCTTCAACAATCTGTATTTCTGTATTGTATACTCTGTACGCTCTTGAGCGTTCAGAGTATCCTAACATAATACACTTTTGTGCTTTAGAGTCAAACTTGTTCAAATAATTTTTTGTATTCAAAATAAAACACGTACATCCAAATGGGTGAAAATAAGAAATGTTGGGCTTTCTGTTCTTCCACAATTCATATGGAGTCTTTTCCAGAATAGGTCTTATGGAGATTCTATTCTGAATGTAACACGTTGTGTTTATTGCTTCTGCCCAGAAGATCTTAGCAACGTTAGTCTCGTTGATCATGGTTCTGGCCATTTCTTTCAATGTTCTGTTCTTTCGTTCTACAACTCCATTTTGCTGGGGAGTTCTAGGACAAGAGAAATCATGCAGATTGCCTTTTTCATTAAAGAATAATTCAAAATCTTTATTTTCAAATTCTCCACCATGATCACTTCTGACTTTGACGATTCTAAGATCTTTTTCATTCTGAACTTGGTTGCAAAAGGTAACAAACACAGAGTGTGACTCGTCCTTATGCCTTAAGAACTTTACCCATTTCCATCTGCTATAGTCATCTACGATTACTGATGTGTGATCGACCTAATGTGTCTAACGGTATCTTAACTGCAAGTGCACAGCCTATCGCGGTAGTAATAAAAAGATGTCGAACCCACAGGGACTTTGTAATCACTCTAGTGCTATAAAGGTTTGCTAGTTTAGCTAAGGCGGATGTTGTCACATTTGGTTTTTTAGAGGTTAATGTAGAGGAAAAATAAATCGAATTAAGGGAATAATAATAATAAAATGGCCGGTATGTAATATAGTGAACCTAAGTGGATCTAATCAAACCTAAGCATATAAAGATGTTTAACTTAGACGGTTCTGTAGAAATTATCAGTTTAAAAACCCTCAACTCACACTTTCGTGGTCTTATCTCAGATTATACCCCTAAAGCCATATGCCTGCTCTCGCTAGCCCATAAGTGTTTAGAAAATACTCTTTGAAAACTTAATAAAATCTAATTCGTTTTAAAGCGCTCTCGCTGTATTTAAATCAAATGCCTAACTTTAGCTATCCGGTTAAAACCTCACACTTTCATGGTCTCGATCCTAACCTATTCTACTTTTCTTACTCTCGTAACAAATAGATTGATTTTTTAATTATAAAAAGTCACAGCCAGAAATTAAGTTAATTTAGATTTTAGCTTAGGCACAATTTAATCCATTTGGTTACTATTATCACATCCCGACTCTAGAAAATTAGCTAGTCATAGTACTCGAAATAGACATACAGAAAATATAATCGGGAAAGAATAAAGCATTCATGATAAATAAATAAACATAAACAAATTGTATTAAAATTAAATTAAATGTGATTAAAAACCTGAATAATAATATTATTCCTCAAGCCCCGTCTTCCACAAGTCGACAAGATTGGAACCTTCGGAATCGGAACTTGAAACAAATTCTAAGGCTAAAAATAAATTCTGACTACAATAGCAATTTCCTAATGTTGGAAATAGCTATTAATTAGTAAAAGGGAAATAAAGCAAGAACAAAAAAAATTGCAAACAAATTGTAAATTTGGCAGGGCTTCCGCAAGAAAATTCTGTAGAAAAACAACTCTCTCGTTCCATTAAAATATCTCCTATTTATAGAAGAGAATTTTTGCAGTTAAGAAAATTCAGGAACGTGGACTTGTACTGCTTGAGTGGAGGAAGACCCGGACTGGTCGTTGGTGAAGTTGAGAATTTGTAGGAGTTGAAAAGATCCTTCCATTACGTTGCCCACGTCTCTTGTTCTGTATGACGTTGAATTACGCGTGTGACGGTCGTAACGAAGAGGTGACGGTCGTAATGCGCTTAAATAGCGCGTTATGTTCGTCAATGATGTGTGACGAGCGTTCTTCAGGTTGTTAGCGCGTTACGCTCATAATAGGGGGTGTGACAACCGTCACAACATCAAACTTTGCAGAATTTTGCAGATTAGTTCTTTTTCTTCTGATTTTTATGTTAGCTTTCTTCATGTGATCTTTTTCACTAAATTGGTTTGAAACATGTTGTACCTGTGAAAAGACATAAAAACTCGGAACAATTGGGAGTTAAATGGGTTAATGCAGTATAAAAATCTATTAAAAATGTAGCAATTATATGATATGATTTCTCGTTATCAAATTCCCCCATACTTAAACCTTTGCTTGTCCTCAAGCAAATAATCCTTTAGAAAGATCTGACAAGTTTTATCAGGCGCACATGCATGACATACCTTTGATTTTTAAAGCAATTACGGGAAATCCTCGTCAGTTCGACCGATACTTAAGTGAAACACTAACGATACACTAATGACACAAGGAATAAGCTAAGTCGTGGACTTCCATTTCAAAACAAATTGTCCAATAGTTTCGTTATAATTCTGCCCATAGTTTCTCGTATCTATTTCACCCGGTTTTGTTCTAGTGCAATCACATTAAGCCCTCTGTCTTAGCAAGCACGTAGTGGAGTAACCGGTTAGTGACTTTGATCCTTTTAGCACGGGGTCTGGTACACGAATGTGGCAACCCTACATATATTATCCAAATTGGAGGTTGTGGGAGATCGAGCCGTAGCATGCCCTACCAAGTTCAGAACCAGATACCTCTGAACCAACAAACAGTGGACTCCTTCATTATTTGCTCATCTCTTATATGAGACCTTGTATTTTGGTGCAACTTTTTCCTTTTTAGCAGCGAGATAAGAAGGATATTTCATTGATCAGGCATCAAACACTTATATTCATCGGCTCCCCACGTGGTTTGTGTCAAGACGGTGCTGACTGCTAGTATAAACTACTAGGGGTTACTTTAGAACTAAAACTCAAGATATAGGTATAACGGTTATTGAAACAGATCGCGTAAGTAGGAAGTATAAGGTGTCATAACCGTATCGATCTTGTTGAATCGTTCTCGGCTTCCTAACTAGGATTTCGTTAAGATAGGTATGTCGGGCTAATGCGAAGATAAAGCAAAAATTTTCGGTATGGCTAAATAAAGCGGGGAAGAATTTAAATTGAGAAATATCGTAAAAAATTACTTGTTCATGGTAAATGTAAAGGTACCTCTCCCACACTAAATCTGACATTGTCCTCAATGTTGCGGTATAAAGGCGAGGAAATACAAGTACAAAAACAAACAGAAAGAAAAATAAACAGAAGCAGTAAAAGTAAACTACTTAAGAATAAAAACTACTGATGGCCACATCCTCTACTCCTGGTGCATGATCGCCTGGTAGGCGTGGCTTCAGTATCAGTGTCCTGGTAGCCAAGGGTGCTGACATCTAACCTTAAGGCGTTAAGTTCAGACAGGGCCTTGTCCAACCTCTCGTTCATGCTCCGCTGGCCAGTCAGAATCTGAGCGTTTTGTGCATATAAATAGTCATATTGCTCCTGTTGTCTTCTTTCGAGTGCGGCACTCATTTGATTTTGTTGATGGATGGCGCGGAGAATTTCTTCAAGAGTAATAAGAGGTGGTGCGGATGAAGGTCCTGGAATGTCGTGAACGAGGGCAGCACTGTCCAACTCTTCTTGCATCTCGTCTGCGGGGGCATTAGGCTGGTCTTCATGAATAGGAACGTGGCCCTCGGGAGCTGCAGGATCGAATAACCAGTTGGCTCTGTTTTGTGGGTCGATTCGGTCCCTGCAAGGCAAAGTAATGTTATGATAAATAATGTTTCGGATCATAGGATGGAATCTGCCATCTTCCCGCTAATAAATAAGGTCTGCTGCCATGCAATGGTCCAGAGTCAACAATGTCGGTGCCATAAAAGGAATATCTGTGAAAGCGGCACCATGATTCAGAGCTATGGCAAGAGAAGTGACAATCCCTCCAAAATAGAAGGGTTTTCCGCCTCTAGCACAAATGGAGTGAATATGGGCCAATAAAAATGGGGCAGCATTGATCTTCTGGCCGGTGAATGCGCAGTGCATGAAGAAAAGCTCCTTGGAGTTGAGCTTGTGGTTACTGTCTCGGGAGAAGATGGTGTTGCAGAGGATGCGGTGAAAGTATCAGATAGCCGGATTATGGATATGGGTGGCATTGAGGTGGTCATAAGATCTGACACAAATGTTTGTCATACTGTGCCATAAATTAAAATCTTCCTCGCCGAAATTATCCGACACCCGGAGGTGGACACCTTCGTCGGAACTGAAACTGAACAGCCGTGCGATATCAGTTTGGGACAGCTGATACTCAGTGCCAAACATACGGAATTTGGCCACGCCTGAGAGTTGGTTTGTGGCTCCAGTGGGAGTAATGTATGAAAAGGAACTCAGAAACTCCAAGGTGAGAGTTTCGTAGATGGGTTGCGGTTGGAGGCACAGGTTCCATAAGTTCACATTCTGCAAAAGTTGTCGGACGCTCTCTAGCAGTCCCAAATTTCTCAGACAATCAAGGTTAACATACCGAGTAGGTTGGAGACTGCGGTGTTGGAATTTATGGAATTTTATTCTTTGGGTTTCACCTTGCTCGCCGGCTCTGAAAGTGAGATTGGGGATTTGCTGGTTGTTGGCCATATTGCATGTAAGAGATTGAATCGTGAAAGGGTTTGGAATGTGGATGGAGTAGTGGGGTGATGGAATTTAAGTGTTGGAGTGATGGAATTTTAAGAGAAAATTGAATGGGTGTTGTTATGGTGTTGGGAAAAAGGAAAGAAGGAATGGGAAGGGGAACGACTTCTGTAATAGAAGAATATGATTTTGAGTGCGCGTGACGACCGTCACAGTGGTCTGACGGGCGTAACACGGTGAAACGCGTGTTACACTCGTCACGGGGACGTTATGATCGTTACAGATTCAAAGAATTGTATTTATGAAATAAACGAAACAGTTTAATTCCAAGACCTTATAACACATTAATTCAACACAATAAACATGCAGAGTAATTCCAACACACATCTTATAACAAAATTATTGAAGAATGATAATATATATAGTGAATTTAATATTTGATGTAGCACAGTAAATTTAATGAAAATGAAAATAAACTGAAATTGAAATAAATATATGTTTCTAACAGAACTTTAAAAACTGTAGAAAGTAAACTTGTTTAAAATGAAATCTTAAACTTCCTAGAAACATAAAACACAAAGTAAAAAATAAATGTTGATTCTGCTGCTTCATCCCAGTCGCGTTTTCAAATCTTTGAAAGCTGCATTTATGTGATAAAACTGCTTCGCAGTTATATCAGTTAAGCCTATCACGTCCATACACATGCTCTTCAACTCTTTCTTGATTCCATTAATGTTTGTCTGATAAACATCCAGTGTAGAAAAGATTTTATTCAAATTTTCAGCGTATTCTCCTTTTGTTATTTTAGGGGCATCAATATCCTATGCAATGTTGTTACCATCATGGTAACCAGGAGGGGTTTCAGGATTACTCTCATCAGACATTGTGGTATCATTAACTTGGTAGGATTGTGGTGTCTCAGGTGTTGATAGATGGTCGAGAGGGTTTAGCTTATACAGCCAATTGTCGCGATTGTGGGAACTTACTTTGGCATGGTTAGGAAGTGTAAATACCGTGACTACTTCATCCCTTATCAGGTATTCGAAAGGTGCAAGACCTAGATTACCTATTATTCGTAGGTGGAAACAGAAATCAATATTCATAGGGTGGATTGAACCAAATTGTGTACACCTATGCAGTTGGTATCTAAGTCCGAGGGTGTTGGCAATCATGGTGACTAGGCCTCCTATGATGATTGGTTCATTAGAGTTCTGAGCAATGCGAGAAAAGGTCTGCATCAAGAATGGCACTGCATTAACAGGTCGGCCTTGGGTCATACACTGTAGTAAAAACATCTCATCTTTAGATACTGCAGTACGGTTCTGTTCTTTTCCGAATATGGGATGGGATAGAATCTTATGGAAATAGCGGATAACGGGGTTGTGTATTTCATTATTGTCCATGCTATCCGGCTCAGGGTGGTAGTTTCCGGTTAAAGTCCCCCAAAAGTAATCTAGTTCAAAATCCATTAATTCTGCCTGAGTGGTAGAAAAAGCAAAAGGTCTGCTAGGGAATCCTAGAAGGTCGGCTAATTCTTTATGGTTATAAGCAAATTCAATACCAAATAACCTGAAAGCTATAAATCCCTTTCTAGTTCCGAAACCGCGCTCAGGTATATGAACTAAGGAGCTCAAAAATTCAAGGGTAAGCTCGCGGTATGTAACAAACCTAGATTTAATGTGGGCTTTTTCCCATCCCAGTTGGTTAAATAGATAAAGGACACTATCCTTAATGCCTAAAGTGTCCATTGTTGGTTCATCATAATACAATGTCATACCAATATTCCTGTGTGATAATTCCTCAAATCTCCTCATTTTGTTCCTTCCTCTAAAAGTGGTTTCCATAGTAAATACTAAATGGGGGAAACAAATCAGGGGAGAAGGTAGGATAGAAAAATACTTTTTCAGAAAACCTGTAGTGAATAAAGTTGTTTGAAAATCAGCAGCAGTTGTATAAAGATTTTTAGGAAAAATGGAAAAGAAAATAATGAAAATAAGGCTTTAAAAGAAATAAATGTAGAAACGAAAAAGAAAATCAAAAATAAAAATAAAAAATAAAAACAAACGGAAATAATAACAAAAACAAATAGGTGGGTTGCCTCTCACTAAGCGCTGTTTTTAACGTCATAAGCCTGACGTAGTGCCTAGCAGTAGATCATTCAGGGGAAATAGTGGGTAATTCTAAGAGTTTTAGACTATTCGCATAATTTATATTCTCAATATGAGGATATTATTTTAATCGCTGCCCGTTCACTGTGAACGGGTCACTATTCCTACCCTTAATTTCTATTGCTCCGCTAGGGAATATTTTTGTTACTTTAAAAGGACCGGACCATCTGGATTTCAGTTTTCCAGGAAAAAGCCTAAGTCTAGAGTTAAATAATAGCACAACGTCTCCTACACTGAATTCCTTCCGGGATAAACGCTTATCGTGCCATCTTTTGGTTCTTTCTTTATATATTTTAGCATTCTCATAAGCGTCCAATCTCAATTCTTCTAATTCATTCAAGTCGAGGATTCGCTTTTCTCCAGCAGCTGTGTAGTTTATGTTGAGCGTTTTGATTGCCCAATATGCCTTATGTTCTAATTCTACCGGGAGATGACAAGACTTTCCGTACACAAGTTTGAAGGGTGTAGTTCCTATAGGGGTCTTGTAGGCTGTCCTATAAGCCCATAAAGCCTCGTTAAGCTTAGATGACCAATCTTTCCTAGATATGGAGACAATTTTCTCTAGGATTTGTTTAATTTCTCTATTTGAGACTTCGACCTATCCACTGGTTTGTGGATGATACAATGTTGCTACTCGGTGTTTGACTCCATACTTAGATAATAATTTGTCGAATATCCTTGAAATGAAATGGGAGCCAATGTCACTAATGACAAGTCTAGGCACACCAAATCTTGGAAAGATTGTGTTTTTAAAAAGCTTAATTACTACTCGTGTGTCATTTGTAGGAGAGGCCATAGCCTCAATCCATTTTGAAACATAATCCACAGCTACGAGTATATACTTGTTTCCGAAAGAAGATGGGAAAGGTCCCATGAAATCGATTCCCCAGACATCAAAGATTTCTACTTCTAGTATTCCTCTTTGAGGCATTTCATCGCGTCTTGAAATATTACCGGTGCGTTGACACCGATCGCAGTTTTTAACAGCGATGTGGACATCCTTCCATATATTAGGCCAAAATAGGCCGACTTGTAGGATCTTTGCACAAGTTTTAGAAGTGTTGGTATGTCCGCCATAGGGAGATGAATGACAGTAAGAAATAACATCTTCCATTTCTTCTTCAGGTATGCATCGGCGGAAAATTCCGTCCGGTCCTCTTTTAAATAATAAAGGTTCATCCCAATAATAATACTTGAGATCATGGAAGAATTTCTTTTTCTGTTGGTAAGTTAAGTCTGGTGGGAGCGCGCCTGCAGCTAAGTAGTTGACTATGTCGGCATACCATGGAAATCCCATGGTTGTATGGATCGCTTCCACGACTTCTTTGGCTTTTGGTTTGTTTTGGTCCAATTGAGCTAGATCGCTTCTTATTTGTGCTATTAGCTGTTCATACGGAAAATCGTCGTTAATCGGTACTTGTTCGGGTTTTATACCTTCTAATCTTGACAAGTGATCTGCTACGATGTTTTCCGTTCCTTTCTTATCCTTAATTTCTAGGTCAAATTCTTGCAAAAGTAGGATCCATCTGAGGAGTCTTGGTTTTTCATCCTTCTTAGTTAGTAGATATCTGATAGCAGTGTGGTCTATGTAGATGATTATCTTCGCTCCTACTAGGTAAGAACGAAATTTGTCAAGCGCAAAGACAACTGCTAACAGCTCTTTCTCCGTTGTGGCGTAGTTCATTTGAGTTGAGTCTAGCGTTCTACTAGTATAGTAGATTGCGTGAAGTTTCTTGTCCTTCCTTTATCCAATAACTGCGCCTATGGTGTAGTCGCTCGCATCACACATGATTTCAAAAGGTAATCTCCAATCGGGTGGTTGCATGATTGGTGCAGTGATGAGGGCTGGTTTTAGAGTTTCAAACGCTTTAAGACAATCTTTGTCGAATATGAACTCAGCGTCTTTCATTAATAGACCGGTTAGTGGTTTAGTGATCTTCGAGAAATCCTTGATAAATCATCGGTAGAAACCAGCGTGTCTTAAAAAACTTCGTATTTCTCGAACGGTCTTAGGTGGTTGAAGTTCTTTTATGACTTCTATCTTGGCTTTATCAACTTCAATTCCATTGTTAGATATAACATGTCCTAGTACGATTCCTTCTCTGACCATGAAATGGAATTTTTCCCAATTAAGCATGAGGTTTACTTTCACACATCTTTCTAAAATCTTTTCTAGGTTTGATAGGCATCCTTCAAAACTTTGCCCGCACACAGAGAAGTCTTCCATGAACACTTCCATGATGTTATCGATGAAATCTGCAAAGATTGACATCATATATCGTTGAAAGGTTGCTAGGGCATTGCACAATCCGAAGGGAATTCGTCTATAAGAGAATGTTCCATAGGGGCATGTAAATGTAGTCTTCTCTTGATCATCAGGGTGAATAAGAATTTGGAAAAATCCGGAATAACCATATATATATAGCAGAAGTAGGAATGTTTGGCTAATCGCTCTAACATTTGATCTATGAAGGGTAGAGGAAAATGGTCTTTTCGAGTAGCTTTTTTAGTTTCCTATAATCAATGCACACTCTATTCCCATTTACTACTCTTTGCGTTATCGGTTCGCCTTTTGCGTTCTTCACAACAATGATACCTCCTTTCTTTGGTACGACATGTACTGGGCTAACCCATTTACTGTTGGAGATTGGATATCTGATTCCTGCTTCCAATAGCTTCTTAATTTCAACCTTGACTACAGTGCTAAGGATTAGGTTAATCCTTCTTTGGGGTTCTCTAGAGGTTTTGCAATCTTCTTCTAGCATAATACGATGCATACAAATTGAAGGACATATCCCTTTTAAGTCGAATATGTTATAACCTAATGCGGTCGGGTACTTTCTTAGGACGTCTAAAAGTTTCTCAGTTTCGAGCGTTCCTAAACTGGAATTGATTATTACTGGTCGCATACATTTGGTATCTAGGAATTCGTATCTTAGGTTCTTGGGTAAGGTTTTTAATTCTAAACCTGGTTTCTTCGGACATGGCATATGATCAGGTGTAAGTGCTAGACTTTCGCTTAGACTATCATTTTGGTATGGTTCACGCTAATTATCATCTTCGAATATCAGAGGGGTTTGGATTTTCATTATTTCAGAGTATGTGGTTTGTTCCGCTTCCATATCTCTTACGCACTCGTCTATAACGTCGATTAGATAACATGTGTCATTCATGGCTGGTGCTTGTAAGAATTGAGTGAGGATGAATTCCACTGTTTCCTCTCCAACTTCGAATGTCAGTCTGCCCTTCTTTACATCAATTATAGCTCTAGTTGTGGCTAGGAAGGGTCTTCCTAATATGATAGGAGTAACTGAGTCCTCAGTAATGTCCATGATTATGAAATCAGTCGGGATATAGAATTGACCTATTCTAACTGGGACGTTTTCCAGTATACCTACAGGGTATTTTACTGATCGGTCAGCTAATTGAACAGAAATTTTTGTGGTTCTAAGTTCTCCCATTTCTAGCTTTTTGCAAATGGATAGGGGCATGACACTGATACTTGCTCCCAAGTCGCATAGAGCTTTGTCTATGACAAACTTTCCAATGTTACAAGGTATAGAGAAACTACCTGGATCTTTTAACTTAGGGGGCATATCGTTTTGAATAATAGCTACACTCAGCAATAAGTGTAACTGTTCCGTTGTCTTCTATCTTTTTCTTGTTAGATAGGATTTCCTTGAGAAATTTAGCATACGAGGGCATCTGAGTGATAGCTTCTGTAAATGGTATTGTGATATTCAGTTGTTTCAGAAGTTCAACGAATTTCTTGAATTGGCCCATCGTTTTGGAATTGGTAAGTCTCTGAGGGTACGAAATTGGCGGTTTATAGGGTGGTGGAGGCACATAAGGTTTTTCTTTCTCCACTGCCTCTTGGTTCTCGTTTTCCTTTTTCTTTAGTTCATTCTCATTTTCAGTTGGCTTGTTCTGCTTTTGGTACATGGCTGGATTTTCGAGTCTTTGATCAACAGGTCCGTCAAGTTCTTTTCCACTTCTCAGTATTACAGTGTTAGCTTGTCCTTTCGGGTTAGGTTTTGGTTGACCAGGGAAAAATCCAGCTGGGGAAGAAGTAGATGCTTGTTGTTGAGCCACTTGTGAAATTTGAGTTTCAAGCATCTTATTATGGGTAGCCAAAGCGTCAACTTTACTAGATAATTATTTAATCTTCTCATTAGTATGTAAATTTTGATTTAGAACAACTTTATTAGTTTGAGATTGGGAAGAAATGAAATGTTCTATCATGATTTCTAGATTAGACTTCCTAGGGGCATTAGATGTATTAGGTCCATTATTGGGGTGATTTGGGGCAGCTTTTGGATAGCCAGGTGGTGTGGCAGGAGCTTGTCTAGGTGCGTACAACGTGTAGCGATGAAAAATGTAGCGGGGTAAATTGGAGATCGAATTATTGATTAATTCGTCTCACAAAAGCAAGAGTCGCCACCGCGCTTTATTGTTTCCAAGGGAAAAGGGGAAAGAGCGAAATAAAACCCTAAATATGCAATGTAAATAATACTTTTTAAAAGTAATGAAAATACAAGGCGTTTTTAAAAAGATCTATGGTTCGGGGGTTGGTTATACAGTGGGAAGGTATTAGCACCCAATGTATCTATAGTACTCTATAGGAACCTTTTGAAATATCTGTTTATTAAAATGTTCATTTGTTTGATCGAAAATAAATTGTTTTGGCCGAAAAGGAGTACGGACGGGTTTTTGAAGGTAAAATCAAATGAGTAGACGAAAAGGCATTGGATAGAAGATTTAGAATTAGAAAACATTAGAATAGTTTTTTATTTCATTTTAACTTTGTAAAAAAATTATTATTGTAAATTCGTTGTAAATAAATACAGTATTTACACAATAATTGTACAATTAGAATAAAATGAATAAAATTCCAATATTTGCCAATTAATTCCTTTCGTCTCTCTAATTATTTATTTTATCGTTTATAATTCTTTAAATTGTATAATAATTGAAAATAAATTTCAATTACTTAAATTCAGAATAATAAACAAATAAATAAATATCATTGATCAATTAATAGTTTCAATTATTTAATTCATTATTCATAATTTTCTAAATTATAATAATTAAAAATAGAATTTCAATTATTTAACTTAGAATGATAAATAATTAAATAATCATTACTGACCAATTAATGAACTTTTTCAAATATTTATTATATTATTCATAAATCTTTAAATTATGTAATAACTGAAAATAAATTCCAATTATTTAAATTTAAGATAATAAATAATTAATAAATATTGTTTTAGCATGAATCAATTAATAAATTTAGTGTTCAGAAATAAATAGCTCTCGACTCGAAAAAGTTGTGAATTTTTAAAAATCAATAGATCAAAACACTTGTAATGTAATGATGCAGATGGGAGATGGTATCTTAGGTCAAAATTTGGGGTACAACAGCTGCCCCTATTTAAGTTTCTTCTATCCGGAGATATGAAGATTGAAATCTTCGTTTCGACGAGATTGAAGGTACTTAAATACATAATTACGCAAATTTTGTCCTAAGATGCCGTCATTATGTTTGATATGAATGCAGTGATTGAATTCACAGAGAAAGGTATTGTATGAAACAAGACAATGTTGGAGGAATCGAACACCATCAAAACACAGAGACATGGATTATACATTACTGGGGAAACAAGCTATCGACTTCAAACGACAGACTCTTGACAGTGAATAAAATCGAGGGAATACGACCTCTGACCCTAACAAGGAAAGCATCTTGCATAGGCCATAAAACAGATTATTGACCCAAAACAGTGAGTTTGCAACCCAAGGTCGAAGATAGACGAAAAGAAAACAATCTTGCTGATGATGGATTATCGACTTCCGAAGGTAATGATTCATGACAAGCTTCTCTGCGAGATTTCCGGAGATATACTCATTAATGCTGATATAATAATATTGTAGATACGCAAGTTGTTCAAATAAAGAAACTGCCACTTGCTGTCGTCCAAAGAAAATACCAATAACATACAAGCTACTCAAATAAAAGGCTGCCACTTGCTGTCGTCCAAAGAAAATACCGATAACATACAAGCTGCTCAAATAAAGAGCCTGCCACTTGCTGTCGTCCAAAGAAAATACCGATAACATACAAGCTGCTCAAATAAAGAGGCTGCCACTTGCTGTTTTCCACAAGATAAAATGACGTACAAGTTACTCGTGAGGAGCTGCCGCTTGTCGTTTTCCAAAAATAATAACAACGCACAAGTTGCTCGTGAAGAGATGCCGCTTGTCGTGTTCCACAAGATAATAACGCACAAGTTGCTCGTGAAGAGCTGCCGCTTGTCGTTTCCCGAAAATAATAATAACGCACAAGTTGCTCGTGAAGAGCTGCCGCTTGTCGTTTTCCACAAGATAATAATAACACACAAGTTGCTCGTGAAGAGCTGCCGCTTGTCGTTTCCCGAAAATAATAATAACGCACAAATTGCTCGTGAAGAGCTGCCGCTTGTCGTTTCCCGAAAATAATAATAACGCACAAGTTGCTCGTGAGGAGCTGCCGCTTGTCGTTTCCCAAGAATAACTCAGAAGGAACTTGCGATGACACTGGCAGAGAAATAAATCTTCGTCAAAGAGAATCATGAATCAACCCTTCCCGAGGAGATCACATACTTAAATGTGAAAAATAAATGCACCCTTCGTCTAGGTCGCGACTTCACTGGGAAAATCATGAGATAGCCTATGCCAGAGGCAACAACTTCATCCAGGAATAAACTAGAGGGAAAACAGTCAAACACGATTCCACCCAATGAGAAAGTAACTCGATTGGGGAATCATCCTATCCAGAAATGGACAAGGTAAGCTGAATCAAAAATCATCCACGAGGATTAGCTCAGTTGGGGAATTTAGAAAGGAGGCACATTTTCTGCCTAAGCTAACCTTCTACTTGGAAAGAAAAATGTACGTTGTTTGAATAAACAAAATACGACCCGAAATCAACGGCAAATGTGAATATGCATGCTGATATGAGTGTAAATGAGTAAATGAATGTTATGCTGACAAAACAGACAGATGGAATATCTTGAAGATAATAAGATGTCACAGCATAATAGATACTCGGCCAATCTTGAAAAAGACGGAAGATAACTGGAATTGGAAACCCAAAGCAACGTCGGAGCGTAACACGCCACAAGGCTCAAGTCTTCTGAGGAGAAAAGTATTCAAATCCAATCTTCTAATACCAATAGACCACTGGCATGAGACAAAGCGTACCACACTCCAGAAATTTGCCCAAATAAAGGTAGCCAAAACAACGCTTAACTGGAACAACTGGGGAGTCACCAAACTTAATACCACGAGAAACTAAAGTTTAGCACAACCAACACCTCATGACGATTTTGAAAGAAAACATGTTCATCATGCAGGGATAAAAAAACTGTACGGTTTTGCATGTCATGGCTTGACCATCCTTGGAATAAACTGTCAACATTCCTTTCGTTATTCACGACACACATTTTTTTAAAAAAAATAAGAATACTTTAGGTAAATTTGTTTCAAGTATTTCCACAAAAATTAAAATTTTGCCCACAGAAGGTAAATGCTCAAATTTCATTAATAAGAGGGTAGTTCGCTAACAACGCGACTCCAATGGTTTACAAAAGTTTGGGAAATATTACATGAAAGAGAAAAGGGTTACAGAAAACAATGATCACCATTCTCCCTAACAACTTAGAATTCTGAAATGTGCTCAGATGCCGAGACTGGTCTGACCAAAAGCTCGCCTAAGCGAAATACTTCTTGACTGCATCGGCGTTCATGGGACGCGGGAGCTCTTCACCGTCCATATTGGTGAGAATCAAAGCACCTCCAGAGAAAACTTTCTTAACAACATACGGTCCTTCATAATTCGGAGCCCACTTGCCCCTAGAATCAGGTTGGAAAGATAATATCTTCTTGAGCACAAGGTCACCTTCTCTGAACTCGCGTGGTCGAACCTTCTTATCAAAAGCCTTCTTCATTCTCTGTTGATACAATTGACCGTGACACAACGCTGTCAATCTCTTCTCTTCGATTAAATTCAACTGATCATATCTACTTCGACACCATTCAGCCTCAGAAAGTTTAGCTTCCATCAACACTCTCAGAGACGGAATCTCAACATCCACGGGGAGTACAACTTCCATACCATAAACCAGGGAAAAAGGGGTCGCGCCTGTTTAAGTTCGAACTGAAGTACGGTATCCATGTAAAGCAAACGGAAGCATTTCATGCCAATCTTTATAAGTTACCACCATCTTCTGGACAATCTTCTTGATGTTCTTGTTCGCAGCTTCAACTGCCCCATTCATCTTCGGTCTGTAAGGAGAAGAATTATGATGTTCGATCTTGAACTCTTCACAAAGCTCTCTCATCATCTTGTTATTCAAGTTCGAACCATTATCCGTGATGATCTTGCTCGGGATACCGTATCGACAAATGATCTGATTCTTGATAAATCTGACTACCACCTGTCTGGTTACATTAGCATAAGACGCTGCTTCCACCCATTTAGTAAAATAATCGATCGCTACCAAGATGAAACGATGACCATTTGAAGCTTTGGGTTCAATCATCCCAATCATATCAATTCCCCACATAGAGAAAGGCCAAGGTGAAGATATAACATTGAGGAGAGTCGGTGGCACATGCATCTTGTCCGCATAAATCTGGCATTTATGACACTTCTTCACATACTTGCAACAATCAGATTCCATTGTCATCCAATAGTAACCAGCTCTCAATATCTTTCTAGCCATTGCAAGTCCATTGGCATGTGTGCCAAAGGATCCATCATGTACTTCTTGCATCAGCATGTCTGCTTCACGTCGGTCTACACATCTGAGCAAGACCATGTCATAATTCCTCTTATACAATACTTCTTCATTGAGGAAGAAACTGCTTGCTAATCTTCTTAACGTCTTCCTATCTTTATTGGATGCCCCAGGCGGGTACTCTTGAGTTTGAAGAACACGTTTAATGTCATAGAACCACGGTTTGTCATCGGTAACCTCTTCTACTGAGAACACATGAGCAGGTCTGTCGAGGCGCATCACTCTGATTGTAGGCACATCGTTCCAACCATTCACTTGAAACATTAAAGACAAAGTAGCTAAAGCATCCGCCATTTGGTTTTCATCTCTAGGGATATGGTGTAATTCCACCTTGTTGAAGAAAGTTAACAATCTTCTAGCATAGTCTCTGTAAGGGATCAAACCAGGATGACGAGTCTCCCATTCTCCTTTGATCTGATTAATTACCAATGCAGAATCTCCGTAAATATCAAGAATCTTAATCCTTAGATCCACTGCTTCTTCGAGACCCATAATACATGCCTCATATTCCGCCATGTTGTTCGTGCAGTCAAACTTCAGTCTCGCCGTGAACGGGATATGAGTACCCCGGGGAGTGACAATGATTGCCCCAATTCCATTTCCATAAGAATTCACAGCTCCGTCAAATATCAAACCCCAATGGGATTCAGGATCAGGTCCTTCTTCAGGTAACGGATCTTCACAATCTTTAGCTTTCAAGTACATAACATCTTCATCTGGGAAATCAAACTTGATGGACTGATAATCGTCAATTGGTTGGTGAGCCAAATGATCGGCTAAAATACTTCCTTTGATCGCTTTCTGAGTGTGATACTCAATGTCATATTCAGATAACAACATCTGCCAACGGGCTATTCTTCCAGATAAGGCGGGCTTCTCAAAGATATACTTGATCGGATCCATTTTGGAGATCAACCGAGTGGTGTGGTTAATCATATACTGGCGCAGACGGCGAGCAGCCCAAGCTAAAGCACAACAGGTTTTCTCAAGCAACGAGTATCGAGACTCACAGTCTGTGAATTTCTTACTCAGATAATATACGGCATGTTCCTTTCTTCCAGTCTCATCTTGTTGACCAAGCACACATCCCATGGAGTCTTCCAATATAGTCAGGTACATAATCAAAGGTCTTCCTTCCACCGGGGGAATCAAAATGGGAGGTTCAAGCAAATATTCTTTGATGCTATCAAAAGCTCTCTGATAATCTTCTATCCACACACACCCTTGGTTCTTTCGGAGAAGCTTGAAAATCGGCCCACAGGTAGCAGTCATATGAGATATAAATCTAGAAATATAATTCAGTCTCCCAAGGAATCCTCTTACTTGTTTTTCCGTCTTGGGTGCGGGCATTTCTCGAATGGCTTTGACTTTATCAGGATCTACCTCAATACCTTTCTGACTGACAATGAAACCCAGAAGTCTTCCAGAACGAACACCAAAAGTGCACTTGTTGGGATTCAGACGGAGTTTATACTTTCTCAACCGCTGGAATAACTTCAACAAATGTTCCAAATGATCCTCCTCAGTCTGCGATTTGGCAATCATGTCATCCACATACACTTCGATCTCCTTATGGATCATGTCATGGAACAAAGCAGTCATGGCCCTTTTGTATGTTGCGCCCGCATTCCTCAAACCAAACGGCATAACCCGATAACAGAAAGTTCCCCAAGGTGTAATGAAAGCGGTCTTCTCCATATCTTCCGGTGCCATCTTGATTTGGTTGTAACCAGAGAAACCATCCATGAAAGAAAAGACTTTGAACTTGGCGGTACTGTCGACCAATACGTCAATATGAGGTAATGGGAAGTCGTCCTTCGGACTAGCTCTATTCAGATCTCTGTAGTCTACACACATCCGAACCTTGCCATCTTTCTTTGCAACAGGCACTATGTTGGCTAACCACTGAGGATAGACCGATGTAACAAGGAAACCTGCATTGATCTGTTTCTGAACCTCCTCTTTGATCTTGTCAGCCATGTCGGGACGAGTCCTTCTCAACTTCTGCTTGATCGGCGGACACTCAGGTCTCAACGGTAAACGATGCTCCACAATGTCATTGTCCAAACCTGGCATATCTTGGTAGGACCAAGCAAACACATCAACACACTCTTTGAGAAGCTCCAACATATTCTCCTTAACTTCCGGGATAAGCAATGCTCCGACTTTGACTTCCTTTCTATCCTCTTCATCACCCAAGTTGACCAACTCTAAAGGTTCTTCAAATGGTCGAATGACCTTCTCATCATGCTCAAGCAAACGGGAAATCTCAACAGGAATCTCTTCGTCATCCTCTTCTTCGGCTCTGAACACAGGGAATTCAAAGTTGGGAGAGGGCATAGGATCATTGTTTTCGATGGTTAAGTCATGGATTAATCTGCACATATGATTATGCTTTATTTTAGAAATCGATTTGTGCAAATAAAACAAAAGGTTATTAATTAATTTTCATTACTATTTCCCCGAAAAAGTGAAAAATAAAACAGTAGTGGACAAAATAACATTTTTGTTCATTAAAGGGAAATATTTGAAACAGGGAGCCCAGACATTTCTCTTTTGCCTTGGGCAGAGCAAAAGGAATTATTTTTCATAGCCCGACATAAAATACTTTTCGCCTTGGGCAGAGTGAATTTTTTCAAAGAAAAACAAACAAAACATTACTCGGAAATGTGTATAACAATAGGAACATCAACAACTATCCAGTTTTGGCAAGCCAATCCAGGCGTCACAAAAACGGGCAAATCTTCCTCGGAATCATCTTCTATGATAGCATCAACCTCAGGATGTATAAAACCTGCACTTCGGAAAACCTCTTGAATCGGACGAACAACCACCTCCTTCTTGACTCTTGAAGACACTGGATGAAAACCCAGACCTTCCCCAGACTTGTTCTCGGGTAACGTCAACACCCGGCCCCATCCTTCGGCCGAACCACTTTCCACCACTCGCCGCGCATCCTCAAAAGAAGAGATGGATGCCCCTTGCTTCCTCACTGCACTCTTGGAAACAGAAAGACCTTGGAACTGGGTTCCAACATCCTCGTCAGCATCAATAAAAGAGAATGATGATAAATGGCTTACCACCATAGCTTGCTCTCCCCCAATCATCACTAGCTTCCCATGCCTTACAAATTTTAGTCTCTGATGGAGCGTAGAGGTGACTGCCCCTGCATCATGGATCCATGGACGACCCAATAAGCAACTGTAGGTAGCACAAATATCCATTACCTGGAAAGTGATTTGAAAAGCGTGGGGACCAATTACTATAGGAAGATCCACTTCACCAATGACTGTCTTCCTAGAACCATCAAACGCTTTAACAATTACTCCGCTAGGTCTCATAGGAGCACCCGGATATGAAAGCCGAGATAATGTAGTCTTGGGCATCACATTCAACGACGAACCTGTATCCACCAACACACTTGATAAGGTATCATTTCCGCAACTTACTGAGATATGCAAAGCCATATTATGGTTCCTCCCTTCCTCTGGGAGCTCTTCATCACTGAAACCAAGATTGTTACACGAAGTAATATTCCCCACAATTCCATCAAATTGGTCAACTGTCACATCATGATCCACGAACGCCTGGTCCAAGACCTTCATCAAAGCTTCTCTATGGGCACCAGAATCTCTCAGTAAAGCAAGCAAAGAAATCTTGGAAGGTGTTTGCAAAAGTTGGTCCACAATCTTATATTCACTTCTCTTGATAAGCTTCAAGATCTCATCATCCTCAGGGCGAGGGATAGGTTCACTGGATCGACCTACCTCAACCCTGGGTTCAACATTTCTCACTGGAATCTCCGTTGGTATGGGTCTCCTGACTTGAACTTCTGGTCTCTTCAAAGGTACTGCTGCAAAAACACGTCCACTTCTCGTAACTCTACTCACATCAGCAATGTTAACAAAAGACGGTCTTGTTGGTATGGGGACTTCTACCCCATTCTCAATCATTGTGGCATTATACTTATACGGTACAGCTTGGTCCGAGCTGTAAGGCACAGGGCCATGTGGGTAAATAATCAAAGGATCAACAGGTGCAGTCTAACTGTCGTAAGCGATCTCTACTGATTCAGGCAAATTAAATTGTGGTATGATAACATTCACTTCATCCTCCGGATTTCTGTCATGCGTAATGGTGATAACTCTCTGATCTAGCAACTTCTGAATATCCTCCTTCACAATAGGACAATCATCCTCTCTTGAACAAAATTCACAAACATCATAATCATGTTGGTGCCTAACAAAGGCAAGTCTTCTCAAACTCTGATGTAACCTGATCAACGATTCTCTTATGTGTTCAACTTGAAAAACTCGAAACTTCCCCGGACAACCTTCCACCATATTTACTGAAGCTGCCCCATGTCGAGGTAAAGGATTATCTCTAACATTTGGATTAACATCCTTGAAAGACAAGATACCATTCTTAATCAATCTCTGTACGTCCGCCTTCAAAGCAAAACAATTCTCAAGGTTGTGCCCCGGTGACCCTTGATGATATTCGCAAAACTGATCCGCCTTGTACCACGGAGAAGTACTGTTTGGTGCGACAGGAGGAGGCTTTGTCATTATGAGATTCTTTCTGATAAGAGCAGGGAACAATTCAGTATACGTCATAGGAATGGCATCGAACTGCGGTTTTCTAGGTGAACGGTTCTGATTGTTGAATGGATAAGCCTGTTGTCGAGACTGCTGCTGAAAAGGCCGTTGTTGAGTTGGTGGGGTTTGATGAACTGGGGTCATCAAAGCTGGGAGGACAGCCGGAGTGACTGCCGCAACGTGAGAGTAACCTCTCCTTGGTCTACCTGGGAACAAAGCGCTGACATCCTGCTCTTTTCTTTTCGGGAAAACACTTCCAAACTTCTTAGTACTGCTAGACGGACTCCCTTCTTTAACCAAACGCCCTTCACGAATCCCTTCCTCTAACCGCATGCCCATGCTTACCATTTCGGTGAAGTCACTGGGTGCGCTGGCTATCATTCTTTCATAGTAAAAGGAACCTAAAGTCTTCAAAAATATCTTCGTCATCTCTTTCTCCTCAAGAGGTGGATAGATTTGAGCAGCAATTTCACGCCACCTCTGGGCGTATTCCTTAAAAGATTCTCGGTCTCTTTGCGACATCGCCCGGAGTTGATCCCTGTCCGGTGCCATGTCAACGTTGTACTTATACTGATGGACGAAAGCTTCGCTAAGATCGTTGAAGTTGCGGATTCGAATGCTGTCTAAACCCATATACCACTTTAGAGCGGCACCCGTCAAACTATCTTGAAAATAGTGAATCAATAAGTCATGATCATCGGAATACGTAGACATCTTTCTCACGTACATTGTCAAATGACTTCTAGGACACGAATCACCCTTATATCTTTCAAAGTCTGGCACTTTGAATTTTGCTGGAATCTTGACATTCGAAACTAAACAAAGGTCATGCGTGTTCTTCCCAAACAAATCCTTCCCCTTCAATGCTCTAAGCTCCTTCTGCATTTCCTGGAACTGATCTTGAAATTCTTCCATTCTATCGAAGAGACCCAAACTTTCAGCAGGCTCGGCAGGATAAGTAGGTTCATTCAGGTATGGCACTGAGTGGACCACAGGAGCAACGGTTGTCATAATCGGTTGCGGAAAAGGTGTTACAGACGGAATTACTGGCGGCAAGGCAGTTGTCTCTGGCTGAGGAAGAGACAAAGCAGGTTGAAATAAGGGTTGTACGGCAGGCTGATACCCCTCTGGCACAAAGTTGTAAGGCATTCCCCACGGAAAACCCTTCGGCATCTGATGTTGAAGCGGGGAGTTGATTTGAGTCACGGATGCAGGAACGGTGACAATCTCGGAAACCACTAGAGTTGAAGTCTGAATCTCGGCAGCTGTAGTCGATGGCTGATTCTGAACAGCCACCAAACTTTCCACTAACGCAGTTAACTTTTCCATCTCGACACGAAGTGTAGCAACTTCCCCACGAAGCTCATGATTTTCCTGTTCCAAATCTTCCATTTTCCTCTGACGATTGGCTCGAGTGTCGTATTGGTGAGACAACTTGACAACCTTGAGAGTGGAAAAAGAACAAGGATAAGACTCTAGAAAACATGTGAAGTGAAATGTTGAATGATGCATGATGTGCGATGCAAATGATTATTCATTTTAAAAGTTTTCAAGGAACTTTAATAATTTTGCATACATCAATGGTAAAGGAATTTGGAATAACAAAAACTCAATCCATTAACCGAAAGCGATAACTTACAACTTACAATTTTGGCATATCAAAACAGTAAATTACAACTTCGAAACATGGAATCCATAATAAGGCGATAAATTACAATTTTAAAACATGAAGTCTAAAATAAAGCAATAAATTACAACTTTGGAGCATGAAGCCCATAATAAAGCAATAAATTACAACTTCGGAGCATGAATCCCTTTTACATAGTTTTACAAAATGATATCAGTAAAATAAAACGAAAAGCTAAAGGTCACTCAGAATCCTCAGATGAAGGACCAAACACCAACTGTAACCGGAGCTTCTTGATCTTCTCTTCATAAAAGTCTTCCATCTCTTTCTTCTCAGCTACCAGTCGATCAATGATTTCCTTCTGCGGATTAGGAACAAGAGCAACGCTTACCGGACCCTCCTTCTTTCTCTTCCTTTCACTAGCATACTTCTTCAGCAAAGCATCCTTTTGACGAAGCTTCTCATCGTGATCAATGAACCAGCCGTCTTGAATAAAGAGTAAATCCTCCTTTTCCTTTAACTGTCGAGTCAGGACTCGATTCTCATATTCAGACATATGATACTTTTCTTTCCAAGCATCCCTCTCGGACTTCATCCTAGCCAGATTTCCTTGGTATTCTCCTATATTCGCGATAGGGATAACAACAGATGATGGTGCAATGGTGGGGAATAAAGGTTTCTCAAGTTTATAGGGCATCTTGAGAGCACAAGCCCTAGCACGGACCCATTGTAGGTAAGGCTCCAAAGAAACGGCACCTCTATGTCCTAACATATCTCTCCCTTTCCTATGGATGTGGCGCCAAGCTCCTTCGATCTCCCTCTTAGCTGCCTGATGATCTCGTCCTTCTTGAAGAAAGAAACCACTCACATGGATGTTGTTTGGCTTATCCCTCATCGGGTACCCAAACTGACGGCGCGCGAGAACAGGGTTATAGTTGATTCCACCTCTCGTACCGAGAAGAGGCACGTTAGGGAAAGCACCACAGCCATCGATGATCTTCACGTCGTAGTAAACTCGATTATACCAGTCAATGTCGAAATGAGTGAGAGCCATAATCTTTGGCGCCCAACGCGGTTCCTTCTCGAGATCCCAGAAAACATCAGACCCAGGTAGATGCGAAACATACCACTGATACAACAACGGTGTACAACAAATAATCATCCCTCCTTGATAAGAGTTTCGAAGATGGATGGAGTAGTAAGTATCTCCTAGCAGCGTAGGGACCGGATTTCCAATCAGAAAAATTCTGATGGCGTTGATATCCACAAACTTATCAAAGTTAGGGAACAAGAATAGACCATAGGCGAGTAAAGCAAACACGTCTTCAAAGGCAACAATATCCTTTATCTCAGCAAAATGACGAGCTTTCTTCAACAAAAACTGCGCAGACAAACCCCGGATTCCCCCTCTCGTAGTCATATTCTCCTCTATCTCCGACTTCTTCAAGTGGGTGATGGTTGCTATCTCGTGAGATTTGGGCTCCTCTTCTAATCCAGAAAAAGGAACACGGTCGGTGATCGATAAACCAAGTATGTAGGAATACTCTTCTAAGGTGGGCATCAACTGGTAATCCGGAAAGGTGAAACATCGGTACAAAGGATCGTAGAATTGAACCAACATGTTAAGGATGCATTCCTTCATCTTGCGCTTCATGAGAGGTACAATGGACCCATACTTCCTCTGAAAATCCGTCGGACTCTCGATCCTCGGAATCAAACTCTTCAGTTCTTCAATCTCGGGCTCCTTAAAACTAAAGCTTCGAGTGTTTCTCCTTCCAAATTCCATAATAACCTGAGATATCTAGAAAATCATTCCGAAGTTCCTTGAAAAACAAGTTTTTTACAAAGATGTTGATGAATGCATGAATGAATGATAATGCAACAGTCACACACAGGCTTGCAAACATGGGGTTCAAAGGTTCAACGTTCAGCATGGAGTCGAGGGTAAAGCCCACCCAAAGGCATGTACTAACGGTTCAATCGCACCTGTAAGACAAGGTTCTAAGAGTTCCCAGAGTCTACATTCCTCCTTCGGATATCACCAACGTCTTGATTACTCAATAATTAGCAATATTCTCAAGAGAAACTCGTCCGAGCGTAGCATCGCGTAACAACTACTTCCGAATTACTCCGTTATAGTCTCCGCGCTACACCTAAAAAGGCCAAGATGGGTTAGGGTTCTACGGTTCTCAACTTCTCGGGCTCCTAGGTCGAAAATAATAATGTCTTCCCGATTACTCGGTAAACAAATATTAAGTTCAAGAGGGCCTTCCATTGAGTGGGGGATCTCATGCCTCCTTCTTCGGGATTACTCCCTCAAAGTTAACATGACTATACCGCCCGTCCTATTCCTTAAGTGTTACTTAATCCAGGTATAGGATTCGTCCTTTGCAAAAAACCCAAACACCCCAATTTAAACACATAATCAAACAAATCAAATAATAATAAAACAGATAAGACAAACTAGGCTTAACCCACTTAGGGATGGACCAGCAAGAGGTCAATCTATTCCCCAGCAGAGTCGCCAATTCTGTAGCGATGAAAAATGTAGCGGGGTAAATCGGAGATCGAATTATTGATTAATTCGTCTCACAAAAGCAAGAGTCGCCACCGCGCTTTATTATTTCCAAGGGAAAAGGGGAAAGAGCGAAATAAAACCCTAAATATGCAATGTAAATAATACTTTTTAAAAGTAATGAAAATACAAGGCGTTTTTGAAAAGATCTATGGTTCGGGGGTTGGTTATACAGTGGGAAGGTATTAGCACCCAATGTATCTATAGTACTCTATAGGAACCTTTTGAAATATCTGTTTATTAAAATGTTCATTTGTTTGATCGAAAATAAATTGTTTTGGCCGAAAAGGGGTACGGACGGGTTTTTGAAGGTAAAATCAAATGAGCAGACGAAAAGGCATTGGATAGAAGATTTAGAATTAGAAAACATTAGAATAGTTTTTTATTTCATTTTAACTTTGTAAAAAAATTATTATTGTAAATTCGTTGTAAATAAATACAGTATATACACAATAATTGTACAATTAGAATAAAATGAATAAAATTCCAATATTTGCCAATTAATTCCTTCCTTCTCTCTAATTATTTATTTTATCGTTTATAATTCTTTAAATTGTATAATAATTGAAAATAAATTTCAATTACTTAAATTCAGAATAATAAACAAATAAATAAATATCATTGATCAATTAATAGTTTCAATTATTTAATTCATTATTCATAATTTTCTAAATTATAATAATTAAAAATAGAATTTCAATTATTTAACTTAGAATGATAAATAATTAAATAATCATTACTGACCAATTAATGAACTTTTTCAAATATTTATTATATTATTCATAAATCTTTAAATTATGTAATAACTGAAAATAAATTCCAATTATTTAAATTTAAGATAATAAATAATTAATAAATATTGTTTTAGCATGAATCAATTAATAAATTTAGTGTTCAGAAATAAATAGCTCTCGACTCGAAAAAGTTGTGAATTTTTAAAAATCAATAGATCAAAACACTTGTAATGTAATGATGCAGATGGGAGATAGTATCTTAGGTCAAAATTTGGGGTACAACACAACGCATTGTTCCTTTTATATGAAAAGTTCGGATGATTCTTCCAACCAGGGTTATAGGTATTGCTATAAGGGTTTCCCTGTACGTAATTCGCTTGTTCAGCTGGGACTCCTGTTAAAAGTGGGTATTCTGGAGCAGGATGTGATTGAAGACCATATAGATCGCAAGCTTGAGCTACTGCAGCTACGGTAGCTGCGGGAGCGGTAGTAAGATTTTCTAGCTTTTTGGTAAGGGCTTCTACTTTAGCGTTGACTTGATCCAGACTATTCACTTCAATCATGCCACCTTTTGTTTGAGTTTTTTTTCCCATATTAGCTCTTTCGCTTCCCCATTGATAATGGTTTTGAGCCATGCTTTCGATAAGTTAATTTGCTTCGGTATACGGCTTATCCATCAATGCGCCACCAGTAGCAGCGTCTATAGTCATTCTTGTGTTGTACAAGAGACCATTATAGAACGTATGAATGATCAACCATTCTTCTAAACCATGATGAGGACAGAGTCTGATCATGTCCTTATAGCGTTCCCACGCTTCAAAAAGTGATTCATTATCTTTTTGTCTGAAACCATTGATGTTGGCTCTGAGCATAGCAGTTTTGCTTGGCGGGAAATATCTAGCTAAAAAGACCTTTTTCAACTCATCCCATGTGGTGATTGAGTTTGAAGGAAGAGATTGGAGCCATTCTCGAGCTTTGTCTCTTAAAGAAAAGGGAAACATGCGTAATCGTATCGCCTTGGGGTTTACACCATTCGCTTTTACAGTGTCTGCGTACTGCACAAACACTGACAGATGTAGGTTTGGGTCGTCAGTAGGAGATCCATAAAATTGGTTCTGCTGAACGGCGGATAGAAGCGAAGGTTTCAGCTCGAAATCGTTTTGAGCGATAGTAGGAGCGACAATGCTGTTGTGGGGCTCCGCTTGAGAAGGAACTGCGTAATCCTTAAGAGTACGGGGTGGATTTGGTACGTCAGCCATCTTAGATTCTTCAATTAATTCAGGGATTGAGATATCAGGGAGCTTAGTCGGAGGAAGATTGTTGAGATCACAGTATTCTTGAACTCGGCGTCTTACTCTGAGATAGCGCTCGATATCGTTGATTTGTAGATGCAAAGGCTCGCTTTGGGAGAGAGTATTTGGCATACAACAGAGGGAAAAATAAATAGTTGCCTTAGTCTATACAGTACTACTTTACGAGTGCACTAGTGACTAAATCAAAGTCCCCATCAACGGCGCCAAAAACTTGATGTGCGATCGACCTAATGTGTCTAACAGTATCTTAACTGCAAGTGCACAGCCTATCGCGGTAGTAATAAAAATATGTCGAACCCACAAGGACTTTGTAATCACTCTAGTGCTATAAAGGTTTGATAGTTTAGCTAAGGCGGATGTTGTCACGTTTGGTTTTTTAGAGGTTAAGGTAGAGGAAAAATAAATCGAATTAAGGGAATAATAATAATAAAACGGTTGGTATGTAATATAGTGAACCTAAGTGGATCTAATCAAACATAAGCATATAAAGATGTTTAACTTAGATGGTTCTGTAGAAATTATCAATTTAAAAACCCTCAACTCACACTTTCGTGGTCTTATCTCGGATTATACCCCTAAAGCCCTATGCCTGCTCTCGCTAGCCCATAAGTGTTTAGAAAATAACCTTTGAAAACTTAATAAAATCTAATTCGTTTTAAAGCGCTCTCGCTGTATTTAAATCAAATGCCTAACTTTAGCTATCCGGTTAAAACCTCACACTTTCGTGGTCTCAATCCTAACCTATTTTACTTTTCTTACTCTCGTAACAAAAAGATTGATTTTTTAATTATAAAAAGTCACAGCCAGAAATTAAGTTAATTTAGATTTTAGCTTAGGCACAATTTAATCCATTTGGTTACTATTATCACATCCCGACTCTAGAAAATTAGCTAGTCATAGTACTCAAAATAGACATAAGAAAATATAATCGGGAAAGAATAAAGCATTCATGATAAATAAATAAATAAATAAATAAATAAACATAAACAAATTGTATTAAAATTAAATTAAATGCGATTAAAAACCTGAATAATAATATTATTCCTCAAGCCCCCTCTTCCACAAGTCGGCAAGATTGGAACCTTCGGAATCGGAACTTGAAAGAAATTCTGAGGCTAAAAATAAATTCTGACTACAATAGCAATTTCCTAATGTTGGAAATAGCTATTAATTGGTAAAAGGGAAATAAAGCAAGAACAAAAAAAATTGCAAACGGATTGTAGATTTGGCAGGGCTTCCGCAAGAAAATTCTGTAGAAAAACAACTCTCTCGTTCCATTAAAATATCTCCTATTTATAGAAGAGAATTTTTGCAGTTAAGAAAATTCAGGAACGTGGACTTGTACTGCTTGAGTGGAGGAAGACCCGGACTGGTCGTTGGTGAAGTTGAAAATTTGTAGGAGTTGAAAAGATCCTTCCATTACGTTGCCCACGTCTCTTGTTCTTTATGACGTTGAATTACGCGTGTGACGGTCGTAATGAAGAGGTGACGGTCGTAATGCGCTTAAATAGCGTGTTACGTTCGTCAATGATGTGTGACGAGCGTTCTTCAGGTTGTGAGCGTGTTACGCTCGTAATGGAGGTGTGACGACCATCACAACATCAAACTTTGCAGAATTTTGCAGAGTAGTTCTTTTTCTTCTGATTTTTATGTTAGCTTTCTTCATGTGATCTTTTTCACTAAATTGGTTTGAAACATGTTGTACCTGTGAAAAGACATAAAAACTTGGAACAATCGGGAGTTAAATGGGTTAATGCAGTAAAAAAATCGATTAAAAATGTAGCAATTATATGATACGATTTCTCGTTATCAATTACTAACCCATACTTCTTGCCATTGACTGAAGCAGTTTAAACTGGTCCAAATAAGTCAATATGCAGAAGTTCTAATGGCTTAGAGGTGGAAACAACATTTTTGGATTTGAAAGCAGGTTTTGCAAACTGGCCTTTCTTACATGCTTCACACAGAGCATCTGAATTGAACTTCAAGTTAGGAAGTCCTCTGACCAGATTGAGTTTGTTAATCTGAGATATTCTTCTCATACTAACATGTCCCAATCTTCTGTGCCAGATCCATTGCTCGTTGTTAATAGACAGAAGACATTTTACATTCTGACTTTTGAGTTCAGAAAGTTTGATTTTATAAATGTTGTTTTTCCTCTTTCCATTAAATAGGATAATCCCATCTTTCTGACTAACAACTTTGCATGAATTTTGATTGAAGATTATATCATAACCGTTATCACTTAATTGACTTATGGATAACAGGTTATGCATTAATCCATCAACTAATAAAACATTACTTATAGAGGGAAGATTTCCATTACCTACTGTTCCAGAGCCAATGATCTTTCCCCTCTGATTGCCTCCAAAGCCTACGTGGCCTCCAGGCTTAAGTTCCAGGCTTTGGAACACATGCCTTTATCCCGTCATGTATCGTGAGTAGCCAGAGTCCAGGTACCATGACTGGTGTCTTTGCTTTGCTGCTGAAGATATCTGCCACATGTATTATTTTATCCTTAGGTACCCACATTTTCTTGGGTCTTGATTTGTTAGTTTTACCAAAATTCTGGTTGAATTTTGGTTTGACAGAGTAATCACTACTTGTATATTTTATGTCATGTGTGTGCCCATATATAAAGTGTGAATCAAGTGGAGTACATTTTATAACTAAATACATGACATTTTTTGGTGTAGGAACCTCACCTTGATATCCTATCTCTTTTCTGCCATTCCTTCTAACTCCATAGATCATTCAAGCCATTTTGCTTATGTCTATGTTTTTAGCCAGAAACTTCTGAAAGCTGTGATCATACTCTTTAATGATCTCATCAGTATTGCTGGGAGTTTCAGGGATTATTTCCTTCTGAGAATTTTGCAATTGGTTTTCTAATTTTGAAATTTTATCTTTTAACTCAGAATTCTCCAATTTGAGACTCTCAGTCTTATCAGAGTCAGAAGCAAGATTCCTTTTCAGGTTTCTGAATTTGACTCTGATTTGCTGATACCTTTCCAGAATTTCATTAATACTTTCAGCTAGTTCAGCCTTAGTAAAGTTTATAGTAAAGTCAGGGAATACCTCTTTTGTATCTGATTCTATGTCTAAACCAAAAGCTTCACTGTCTTCAGAGACGTTTTCCATGAGAGCTATGTTTTCTCTTTCATCATGTGATTTTGAGTCAGCTTCAGATGTGTCAGAATCATCCCATGTAGCCATGAGACTTTTCTTCTTTTCCTTGTCGAACTTCTTTTTGGGCTTCTCCTTCTGAAGCTTTGGGCAATCACTTTTGTAGTGCCCTTGCTCGTTACACTCATAGAAGATAATGTCTTTGTTGTTTGGCTTTCTGTATCCTGAAGAGCTATCAGATCTTTTATGTCCAGAGGAGGATTCTGACCTTCTGTATCTGGAGGAAGATTCATTCTGATTTTCTGATCTTCTGGGATTCCTGAACTTCCTTTGCCTCTGCTTCCACAGTTGGTTCACCCTTCTGGAGAGAAGAGACATTTCATCTTCTTCTGATGAGGATCCATTAGAGGTTTCTTCCACAGCCTGCAAAACTTTGGAGTCAGATTTTCTGTTAGATTTTAAAGGTAATGGCTTACCTTACTTTTGAGGTTCATCTGCTTCTAGCTCTATCTCGTGACTTCTGAGGGAGCTGACAAGTTCCTCCAGAGAGAATTTGTTGAGATCCTTGGCTAGCTTAAGCGCTGTGACCATTGGCCTCCACTATTTTGGTAAGCTTATGATGATCTTCTTAACGTGATCAACAGTGGAATATCCTTTGTCAAGAACTTTTAGACCATCAACAAGAATTTGGAATCTTGAAAACATAGCTTCTATTGATTCACTATCTTCCATCTTGAATGCCTCATACTTCTGAATGAGCGCAAGGGCTTTTATTTCTTTGACTTGAATGTTGCCTTCATGCGTCATTCTCATAGAATCAAACATATTCTTGGCAGTTTCTCTGTTTGATATTTTCTCATATTCTGAATATGAGATGGCGCTGAGAAGAATTGTTCTGGCCTTATGATGATTTCTGAACTCACACTTTTGCTGATCAGACATCATTTTCCTGTCAATCTTCTGACCACGTCCATCCACTGGGTGCGTGTATCCATCAGTCACCATGTCCCACAGATCAGCATCATGGGCCAGAAAGAAACTCTCAATTCGTCTTTCCAGTAGTCAAAGTTTTCTCCATCAAATACTGGAGGTTTGCCACTGAATTTGTCCCTTTCTTCATTGTTGTCATTACTGATGTTTTGACTTGGTCCTGCCATTGTGTTTTTCTGACACTAGATCTTGTACTGACACAATTAAGTGTTAAAGCTCAGAACCAGGCGCTCTGATACCAATTGAAGATGTGAAAAACACAAGAAGGGGGGGGGGGGGGGGTTGAATTGAAAAACTAAAATAAAAAGGCTTAATGACACAGTATTTTTATCCTGGTTCGTTTGATCTCAAACTACTCCAGTCCACCCGTCAAGGTGATTTCGCCTCTCTTCAACGAGGTCTTAATCCACTATTCTCAAAGAGTTACAACAGCTACTTTAACAACTGTTAAAGTCTTCTTGAGTACAACCACAATCCGGTTAATCTCAAGGAACTTCTTTTACAAATAATTGAACAAGAGTGTGTTGTTGTTTTCTTACAAAACTGTATATCACAACTGTGATAAATACACAAAATAAGCTTGGAATAAAATGAATTTGCTAAAGCTTTGAATATGTGTGGTTTGGATAGCTTGGCAAATTGTTGAGTGCGTACGTACGTGCTTCTTTCACAGCAGACTTGTTTATATAGGCAAGCAAGGATACATTGTCCATAAAAGCAAGTTTTAATGATAATAACACACTTTCCTTTTGTAGAAGATCTTTGTCTGAAGAAAGTCGTTAGAATTTAATTCTGTCTTGAATAATCAGTAACGCTTCAGAGTCTTCTTAGCAAAACTGCTGATAACGCTTCAGAGTGTTGATGACTTGGTAAGGATGTTTTTGATCAGAGTCAGAGTGTATTTGTTTAGGCACAGATTCTGGTCATCAAGCTTCAGCGTGTAGCACATATTGCTAATCTTCTGATACTGATTCCATTCTGATGTTGATTCCATCAGAACTTCTGCATATACAAAACATAATTTTAAATAGCATTTTTGTTCTTTGTATATATCTTTGGATTTATTTATTCTTTGTATTTTGTTATCATCAAAACTCTAATCAAGGGTTGTAGAATCAAACTATGTTCTAACAGATGCGAGGGTGATCTCCTGAGTTGAACAGTGGAAAATCAGCAATTGGTATCCTCCTTCTCTTAACAGTTGCTGAAACAAAAGGAGTTGGTTCAATCAGCAGTTTGTCAATAATCTTCCTCTTCACCAAGTTCTTTCCATTCAGAGGCTTTACACAAGTAGGCTCTAACTCCCCCAACAGATTTGCTTCATCCAGGTGAGCAATCAGACCATTCTCAGTCAGAATGTCTGAAATCAATCTCCCCACTGGAATCCAATTCCTTTTGGATTTAGGATTCTTCATTCTTTCTGCTTCTCTCGTTTCTTTGACATGAGTCCACAGATGATCAAACAAGAGATAGGGTAAATCAATCTTAATATTTGTTCCAAGACAGAACAACAAGTATTGCTGGTCAGCATTTATATAGTCTGGAGAACTAGTTTCCTTTCTTTGATGAATGCAACCATGGATTATTATTGCCCATATCTTGTACTTATTTTTCAAATCTCTGACCTTTGAAGACGCTTGCCCATTTGTAAAAATTTCTGAATAAACTTTTGACATTTCCATTCTTCCACTAGAGATTCCAGTTACTCAAGTTCCTTCAAAACCTAGAAATTTCCTGATGAGATTTTTAGTAATGGAGATTTTCTTACCCATCACGAAAGAGAGGATGACTTTTGGAGAAGCAATTGCGTGTATCCAAAATTCTTTAACAAGGTGTGGAAAAATAGGACCAACTAGACAGTCAAAGAAGTTTCCCCAACCTTGAAACTCAACAGTAGGAAGAAGATCAAAACCATTGGCTTTAAGATTCTCAAAATCCACCATTAATTCACTTATAACCTCTAAGCCATCCACTGGAATGAGAGTGGTTCTCTCAGGAACGATGTACTGCTCATAATGGGTATTCTCAAAATGAGTAGAGGAGGAAGCCATAGGAGCACTTAGGTTTGAGAGAAGAAAAAAATGGTTTTCAGAGAAAAATACACAAAGACGTTTGAGTTTTGAAAGAGAAGGTAAAAAGTGAGAAGGGTTTTTTACAAAGGTATTTATATGAAGACTTTTCAGAAATAGGTTTTAAAAGTAAAACTGTAAAAAGAGTATTTAATAACAATTTAAATAAAAAGAATCTAATCATGACTTAGCATTTAATGATATTGAAAAGTGAGGGGAAAGCATGATATTTTAATCAAATCATAACAGTTACCTAGAACAGCGCCAATAGCTTAGCACGTGTGTGTTGGTGTAAGCCCTAGAGGCCAATACTTTTGGTACTTGTATCGAATTATTTATTAATAATAAAAGGAATTTCTTTATTATGTTTGCTTTCCAAAATAATAAAGTCCCTAGAATGGTTTATTTGTTTAATGAAATGTTAAGTGTGACTTAATCATGAGATCCCATTAAACATAAGACACTATTCTTAAAGTATCCGTAGTCAAGCTTTAATGTGAAGTGAGATAACATTAAAGCATTAAGATTATTATGAAGATAGATTGATGATCACATCTCATGGATCATAGATAAGGAGTTATCAAGTCTTGACATAGGTATGAGTATTAGGAGTAATATTTATACTGGATTGACCAGCTATGAGAATACTACATAGAATTTTATGCAAAGTGTCATAAGTTATTCTCATGATGATAATGGTGTATACCACCCTTCGACCTGAAACCACTATGGACCCTAGATGTAGAGTCAAGTACTTTATTGCTGATCAAACGTCATCCGTAACTGGATGACTATAAAGACGGTTGATGGGTACTTCACAAAGCATGCTAAGGGACATGAGTGACCTAGATGGAATTTGCTCATCCTGCATAACAGGATAAATGTCTAAGGGCCCAATATTGAACTGGACAAGGGTGACACAGTGTATGCCTTGTGTTAAATATAGACATGAGGGAAAAAGGGTAATTGTACAACACAAATATTATCACGGAAAAGGTTTGGTCAGATCACATGACATTTTCGTGACTTGGGTAACAGTGATGTGTTGCTAGGTACCGCTCACTATTTATTATATTAAATGTGTGATTTAATATAATTGCCAATGTCGCAAAAACCTACAGGGTCACACACATAAGGACAGGTTGATGAGAGATAGAATAAATAAGGAACACCGTAAGGTACGGTGCACTTAAGTGTAATACGGAAAGTGGTAAGGTACCACGTGGATAAGTGATATATGGTACATCATAAGGTATAATGTCTGTGATCGGTGGATCTGGAACTGACTGTTTAACGCTGGTTCGCGAAATGTCGCGGAAGCAAGAGTCGCCACCGTCTTTTATTTTCTCCAAATGGAAAGGACAAAAGCACAGAAAAATTCCTTATAGAGATTGCTCTCGGTTCGGGAGGTAGATTATAGAAAGGGAAGGTGTTAGCACCCTTTCTATCCATGGTTATCCACGGGCTCTTAGATACTTGCTCACTTGTGTTTTCAAAAATGGTTTGTTTGCTTTTCGACTGTGGGTTTTAAAAAGTTTCTTTGAAAATTTCAGTTCGACTCTTGTATCGGTCCTCAAGAGTGTTTGAAAATTTTCTTTCGAAAGCTTTTTGAAAATGTGTTGGTGTGAAAAGTATTTTTTGATTTGTTTTTGAAATTAGAGCAAGTATCTAGAGTCGTCTACCTACCCTAAGGAATTCGTCTGTGTAAATGTCCTTTAAAGTAGTGCCATCCCACCATTGAGAGGTAGGTAGCACCACCGTTGGAGGTGTTCGGGTCAATTCGAGGTTCGGGACATGGTGATCAACAGAGCAATGGAAAGACACCTTAGAAGCTACCCTCATGCCAGGTTCCCGGATCACGAGGACTTACTAAGACATCCTCTACTCGACGATCACCTTTCGAGGCAAGGCAACGGTGAGGCGTACCCTAGGGGTGGTGTGTGATTTTGTGTGTCGTTTTCAGATATTTTTGTCATGTCATTGGTGATTTAGCGTTTGTTTTTATTTTTGTGCATACATTCTTTCATGCCATTACTTAACAGTTAAAAATTGCGAAAAGTAAAAGATTCTAAGCTATTACAAAAGGGCGCGGGTCCACATCGCCAAAATTTCTTGAACCCGATTTGACAGAAAAATAAAGAATTAAAAGAAAAGTGCGAGCAATTAATTACATAGCTTTGGGAGAGATACATAAATATTAAAAGAAATAAACAATAAACGCGCGAATTAAATAAGAATTAAACGAGGGCGTTGGACCCTTTTTGCAAAATTAAATTAAATGGTGACATTAATAAAAAAAACGAAAAGGAAATGTTTTTGGTATTTTTTAGTATTTTAGGATTTTAATGAAAAAGAATTAATTAAAATTAATGCCAACCCTATTTCTAGTTGTTTTTAATTTATTAAAAAGAAGATTAAATTTTAACCTAAAATTAACCCTAATTAATTTTACATGTAATTTAATTATAAAAATAAATATTTAATATTTTAATTATTTATGAAAGAAAAATAAAAAGGAATAAAAATTATCAGAAACCCTAATTCTATATTTTTTTAGATTTTTATTAAAAAAGTTAAAATTAAAACCTAATTTAAAACTAGTTAATTAATGAATTTATTTACAAAATACTAAAATAAAATATTTATTAGTTTTTCATCTTTTCTGATTTTTATTGCTTTTTGTGTTTTTTATTGAGAAATTAAATTAAAAGAATTAATTGAAAAGAATAATAATCAAAATAGTAAAATAAAGAATAAAAAAAAAGATTTAAGGATAGCAAACCTAGGGGGTCTGCCCCTTAATATGGAGGTTTTCTCTTAGAAATCTGGCCCATTTAAATTGGCCTCTTTGACTTTTCAGGACGCGTGTATACGCGTTGACTAGGGTGTATCATGTTCCCCAGATCTGTGCCTTTGAATTGATGAAGCTGGACGCGTGGATGGTTTGATTGTGAAGGTACATCATGGACCACAACGTTGAACCTGCACATGAATATCAATTGGAAAAATATATGGAAAGGGGTGAGGACCTGGGGCTCGAACCCAGGTCCTGAACGTTACCACTCAAGCGCTTCACCAACCAGGCTATTTGTTTTCTTTGTATATTAAATAACGAATAATGAATATAAGATAAACCAACGCGTTAGTGGATTTTTAGCGCGCAATTTTGAATGGACCAACCAGAACCGGCCACTTCATCATCTTCCTCATTGATTTGTTTTCCTGAAAAAATAACAAACATTTAACGGGGGTTTTGAACCCCCTTAAAACATGCTTATTCTGATAATAGCGATTAGGCCCCCTTGGTATATAAATTAAGCGCGAGCATGCCATTCTTTTCGTCTAAGTGAGCTGAACATGGTTATGGCAGTGAGGTCTCTTAATTTTACAGTATCAAGAAACCCCTAATTTGGATTTCAAGAAAACCTAGCCTGCATCAATGGTAGAATCACGTATATCGCACAAAAATGCAATTAATTTGTATGGTTAGTTTCAGAATGCATCATTTAGTAAGAATCCATTAGAATTATGCAATGAAAATGCCTGAATCTCAAAACACAATTATGAAAAAAATGAGAAAAGTAGGACTTCTGTACAATGATTCTGGGTGTTGGGATGATCGATTTTGATTGGAACACGTTCTATGATCCTCAAAGAAGCTAATGGAATCACTATTTGGTCTTGAATCGCCCTAGAACTAGGTTTTCAGAATTGAGTTTTCAAGAGGAATTTCAAATGCTCATATGGTGTTTTCTGCGCAGCTTAGGGGTTCTTCTTACTAGGGTTGCATTCTGAACTTATGTATGAGTGAATTAGGTCAAGAAATTTGATCAAAATCCATGCATTGATGGTTTGTGAGATTTGATTTTTCAAGCATTAGTTTTTCAATCTTTTTCATGCACTTTTTGTACAAATCATATCCAATCAATTCCAATTCTTCCATATCTGATCATGCACGATTTTTTGAAGATATTATATGCACAAAAAGATTTGAAATAGTAGGTTAAGTATTTTTCATGTATTTAATTGATTTAAATGAATTATTATTAATAAAAATTCAAATAAATAAATAAAAAAATGAAGAAAAACTTCCCTTTGGGCCAAGTGGTCGTGCACATGCCTTGCATGATGAATTGTGAAAGAAAAATAGGCCCATTAGCAATTTTAGGTCATTTGAATCAATGTTGACTTTTCAAAATATCCAAAAATTTCCCAACTTCCACAAGGCATAACTTGCTCAATTTTTAAGCTTTGCTCATGTTCTTGGACATTTTGGAAAGGTCTTTGAGTCCTCTAACCAATGTCTTTGGTCCCATGTCATTTTGATTTACCAATACCAAGTTATGGCCTTTGACTTAAAGTCCTTTTTTGTTGACTTTTGAAAATGACCTATAATGTTGAAATTGATAACTTTTTGTGAGAGCATTTCTTGGACTTGAAGTATGAAGAGGAGTTGTAGGAAATGTCTTTCTCTTCAAAATGAGCTTTGGATGGAATTTTTCTAATAATCCATGTGAAAGTTATGCCCTGGTCAATTTACAGTTGACTTTTTCAACTGTCCAAATAAGGAAACTTTTGCATCTTGATGATTTTTGAGCCAAGCTTTGAGAATCATGATCAAGCATTGATCAAATGATGTTTGTGGCTTCAAAATGAGATGTTGATCAAGAATTTGAACTTTTGACTGTCAAATGACCATTTTGCCCCTACAGTTGATTGTAGTGCAATTTAGGGTTTTGACTGTGCAATTTTGTGCTGAAAGTCTTGAAACTTGGTATGAGGATGCTTGACCATATTTGTAGGCATGTGGGACTTGATTGGGCCCTTGGAAACTTCATTTTCTTGATCAGAACCAAAACCCTAGTTTTGACTGCTTAGGATACCCTTGCACTGTGCAACCCTTGGAGAATTTTGTAGCTTGTCTTTGCAATTCTTGAAGAATATGGGAGGGCAAATTTTGGGGTAGAATAGTTGCCCCTGTTCAATCTTCTTAGACCTGAGGATGCAGATTGGCTGACGTGCCTTTCGTAATCCGAGGGTGGAAGATGATTGAACACTAGAGTGCCAAGAAATTTGCACTCACATAGTAGCAGTGTGATGGAAATGGGCTTATAGATGCCATTTGGAGATTGATGGGGGTGATGGGCTTATAGATGCCATGCTAAGAGATGCTGGAAGGTGGATGGGCTTATAGATGCCATCTGGACGTCGATCGCGTAAGAGATTCCTTAGCGAGAACTTGCGTACCTGCATAAAAAAGAGTACCTGACATGTTGCAGGAGCTGGTCTTCGGATGCTTGGTATAGATGTGTCCTGACTGGTTACAGGAGCTGGATCTGGAGCTTCAAACGGTGATGAATGAACCAGGGGTGGTTACTACCTCAGCATGAACGGTGAGAGAACCTTGGATAACTTCAGCTTCAACAGCAGTTGTTGAGAGAATCTTGGTGGGAATTACCATCTCCGCAGGATCGGGGAGAGAACCAGGCAATTATAATCTCAAAAGCAGACGTTTGAGAAAAACCTTGAATGGAATTATCATCTCCACAACATTGGGGAGAGAACCATAGGAAATTATAATCTCAAAAGCGGACGTTTGAGAAAAACCTGGAATGGAATTATCGTCTCCGCAGGATCGGAGAGAGAACCATAGGAAATTATAATCTCAAAAGCGGACGTTTGAGAAAAACCTGGAATGGAATTATCATCTCCGCAACATTGGGGAGAGAACCATAGGAAATTATAATCTCAAAAGCGGACGTTTGAGAAAAACCTGGAATGGAATTATCGTCTCCGCAGGATTGGGGAGAGAACCATAGGAAATTATAATCTCAAAAGCGGACGTTTGAGAAAAACCTGGAATGGAATTATCATCTCCACAACATTGGGGAGAGAACCATAGGAAATTATAATCTCAAAAGCGGACGTTTGAGAAAAACCTGGAATGGAATTATCATCTCCACAACATTGGGGAGAGAACCATAGGAAATTATAATCTCAAAAGCGGACGTTTGAGAAAAACCTTGGATAACTTCTACTGAGTCTTCATCAGGAAAATCTGTTTGGGGTCGATTTAGCTGGACTAGAGAAGGCCTTGGACTGGACAAGAAATCTTTGGAGTCGATTTAACTGAACCGGTCTAGGTCTTGAAATATGATTGAGAATTTAACTGAATCTTTCCTGAAAGAATAGAGGTCAGTCATATGCAATGCATGATATGGATCAAGCAATGATGTTCTCAACATAAATGAGATGATGCGTCTATGCATGCTATAATGATGTATGTGATGTTTAGGAATGTATGCTTTCGTCTAGGAAAGTAAATCCTTGACGGGTGCCGGGAAGTCACTCCTGGGCTGATGCTGAAGAATAGATTTTGCTTCCGCTGGGGATGATAGTTTCAAGTATACTGGTAGGAGAAGATGACTCCGTTGGGGAATAAACTTGGCGAATGGAATAACTCTGTGGGGAGGAAAGTACTCTAACGATCTTGTTGGGAAGCAATACTCTGTGGGGAGAGAAATACTTTGCTGGGTTGTTGATGATAACTTGTTGGGGATATCTTTGTTGTATCGGAAGTGTTAATAGACTTCGCTGGGGATAAGAAGACTTCGTCGAGGATGCTCTTTCCGTGGCTTTTGGCTGAGGATAACCCAGTTATATCCTTGTAAGGAAATAACTCTTTAAATAAAGCCGGACGACGCGTTCGTGCTCTGCGAGGGTAAGCTTCCAGAATCTACTGGGGACAAGCTTACTGCTCGGGGAGATGAATTCCAACTTTCCTTGGGAACTAGATGGGACTCTCCTGGGGAAGTTTTGAACTGCATCGGGGAATTGACTCCATTGAATGTTTGTATGCCGCCGGGGAACAATCTTTAGACCAAGACTGCCGGGGATGCTTGTTAAGAATATATGCTGCTGGGGAATGTTGATATCTGCTGGAGGATGCTCAACTTCCTTAAGATTTGATTGTATAGCTTTACTTGAGGAGAGTGTACTGACTTGCTGGCGCACTCTCTGGGGAATTGGGATGTACTGGTTATGTTCTTCAGCTGAACTCACCTCGATACCTTGAAGGACAGATCAATTAGATTGCTTATACAACTCTTTATTGCCCCTGTTTCTGAGGTTGGAGAAGAAGACATGTGAGGGGCTGATAATTGTTGATGGACCAACCTTCTTCTGGTAGGCAGGTGATAAGATGACAGGACATAGTCGTACGCTTTGATCCCTAATTTTTGCCTGGACCCCCTTTTCGGGTTTTCAGTCCACCGGGATACCCATTTTTGCCCAAGCCGCCCTTTCAGGTTTTCGACTTGCCGGGTGTACATATTTTTCATTTCATCCCTCATTTTGCCCGAACCCTTTTGGTTCGCCGGGAAGCCCTTATTTTTGCCTAGGTATGCCAACCTAGCGGGTCTTTGATTATGCGTAGTATTTTCCGACTATGTCCACGTTTTCAGAATATAGGGAGTTGTCCCTATTAGAAGTATTTTGCCACGCCACCAGAAGATATTTGATCAGGCAAGATTCGTTGTTGGAATGCCCCAAGTGACTTAGGCGGAGATTTTCCCCAGGCTATTTGACCTTTGAGAGATTCTCCGAATCTTGATTGGACTGCCCCAGATAATGGACAATAGTCATGCCATGCCCCTTGATTGGAAGTGCTTCTGTTCATTAGGCATTCGTCGTGCGAATTTCTATGCTGTTCAAACAAAAAGTCATATGCAAACAAAGTTATGTTAAAAATGCAAAGCCTATGTCTGTCTTGAAGATTTTGAAAATGCATTCTTTTTCATAAAACAAATGAATGTTTGTAAAACGTGATGTCAACTCCGTATTTACTGTAGGCCTTAAGGAGTCAGGATACCTTTCGTCACAGTATGCTTTCGAACTAACCCATGCTTCAGCTAGGACTTTTAAGGGTTATAACGTGGCCTGGTTCACGGTTTAAGAAACAAAGGATAAAGGCTCAAATTATTTGTACCCACCCGCTCTTCGTGATGTTCTCCAAACCTAAACTCAGTTGATCATACGTTAGACCTTATTTGAGTCTTTGCTCTGATTTTCCGGTGATGATTCGGATATTGATGATTTATTCTGAATAGGCAGTCATTTCTCTTTGTTGAGGGTTTGTAGAACCTCTTTTTTCCTTGATTTTATTGTTATCCCTTTCTTTTTTTGCCTGAACTGTTTCCTTTTTTGGAATCACAGTCAGCGGGATGCCCCAGTTTCGTAAGTCTCCTTCATGGGTTTTGACTTAATGGTTTTTTATTTTTTGAGATAATGACTGCCTTTCTGTATGATTGTTCGGAACCATCACTGTCTTTTTTCGTTTTGTAAGGACTTCTTTGGTGCCATTTGTTATGCACTTGGATCAACTGAGAGACTACCCTGCCCTAGGTTATGATTAAGGGTTTTAAATTTCGAAAAGAAAAACTCCTACTTCTTTGGCTCAGATGGGTTGACGAGGGATTATCATCCTTATAACTCCAGTGTTTAGGGATTGAAACAATGCCTGTACCTCATCAGCGAGGTCTGTTCAAAAGCATACTGTAAAGATAGCGGTATCGTTTTCGTCATCCTCCCTCAAGAGGCTTAGAATTTTAGATCAAGAGCTGACATCAGAAAAAATATGAAAATAATTTGCATTTAGTGAATACAAATATATTGTTTCAGAACAGACATATGCGATGCATTAATGAAATAACAATGTTTAACACGAGCAAATGTTTGAACAAAAGATAATTGCAACTTGAACATTCGAATGAACAAAAACTTCTCAATCCTAGCCATGTTTTGGCAAGGGAGCAGTGATCATGTGGGGAGTCTTGGATACTTTAAACTGAATCTCTCCAGCGTCGATCATGTCTTGGATCTTATTTTTCAAGCTCCAACAATCATCTGTAGTATGCCCCGGGCTGTCAGAGTGATAAGCGCAGCGGGCATTGGGGTTATACTTCGGTGACGTTGTATTTTGGTGCTTCGGAGCTTCTTTTAGAGTTACCAGTTTGGTCTCCAGCAACTGTGGCAATATCTGGGATAAGGTCATGCTGAGCCGAGTGAATTGCCTTCTCTCGCTCTTTTGTTGGTTGTGATGTTGAATTTGTGACACTGGAGCCATTTGAGGAGCTCTCCCCTTACCTCTTTGTCTCAAAGGTGGTTGAACGATGACTGGCTTTTTACCCTTAGACTTTTGCCCCAGTCGGTTGCCCTGAAGCAGTTGGTTGACGAGAAACCAGAGCTCATCTTGTCTTTGAGCTAACCCTTGAATGGCAGTCGCCTGCCCCAGCATCTGGACCTTCAATGCATCCACCTCAGCTTGTAGGTGTTTCAGCCTTTCATCATCAGCGCTGTTCCTGACAAAAGTCTCCATGAGAAGTGTCCTTAGCTCCTCCTGCCCCTTGGATAGATTCAGGAGGATTTCCCCGAACCGAGTCTCTTGAGCAAGAAGGTCCTGGTTATCTTGTTGGCAAGCCATGGCTGAAATAAACAGCAGGGAGGGTAAGTGACCTGCAACAAGGGTACCTGTTATGCAATGATATGTATGATATGCATGCAATGTTTTCAAGGATCTCGCGGGGTAAACAAGAAAATTGTTAGCATTGGAATTTGTAGCTTGATTGAAGGAAACCCATGTTGTTGAGAATTCTCCTTCAAGGGTCAAAGGCTCACCATATCCAGTGGGTCATAGCCCCTGACTTTAGTCATCGTGTCTGGTTTTGATTTCCAAACAACCTTGGTTAAGGGAACCTTCTTCAAGAGTCAGAGCTCACCATATCGAGTGGGTCATAGCCCCTGACAACCTTGGCTAGAGGAAAATAAATCCTCTTTGCCCCTTGCTATATGTTTGATTTATCATGACCTGCATCACAAGCCCTTGAGATCCTTGAAATGGGTTAAGATGTATGCAATGGTATGATGTCATGCTATGCATGGGGTGATGTAGGTAAACCCTGTTATGAGTCCCAATTAAGGACTATAAACAAACCCTGCAAGAAATTCAGTATATTTTGTTATGAGCCCCAATTAAGGACTAAAAACAAAACCTGCAAGAAACTCGGTAAACCTTGTTATGAGTCCTAATTAAGGACTACAAACAAAACCTGCAAGAAGCTCAAGGGTCAGACAACAAGCATGCAAATAGTCAAGTACGAAGGCACACAAGTCACACAAAAGAGCCCTTAGAGTTTAGGCCAGCATGGAGTCTGGGTATTACCCTCTTGAAGTTGGTGGGTTCAACCTGTCCTATTAGAAGTAACCGGGTTCTAAGGGTCCCAATATCACGGGATTGCTTTCGTTGTTCATCGTTTCGATTTAGCCACTGAACTGGCGACCGAAATATTCCAGGAAAGCAAACCTCAATTGAGTGTAGTATCGAGTATCAACCAACCTCGGACTGCACCAAAGTCAGTTATCTCACTACCCTAAAGAGGCCAAGATAGTTCAATTAAGGTTCCTAAGGTCTGTTGATGCTTCATGACACCACGCGGCGGCCCCGTACTCTCCTTGACTGAACTCAAGGGTTACCGGTACACACCAAAGTGCCACATCAACGTAGCAGTCTGCTTCAACCATGTCGGTATACCCCGCACAGTTCCCTCACGGCCTTGTTGCTACTTTCTAAGAAGGTATCCCCAGATCCGGGTTAAGATCTATAGAACTCCCAAGACAGTACCCACAATTTAAAGCAAACAATTCAGACAATTGAAAACACAAGTGATCTTAGTCCTAAGGTACACCTCACTTTAAAATAAGTCCCCAGCAGAGTCGCCAGTTCTGTGATCGGTGGATCTGGAACTGACTGTTTAACGCTGGTTCGCGAAATGTCGCGGAAGCAAGAGTCGCCACCGTCTTTTATTTTCTCCAAATGGAAAGGACAAAATCACAGAAAAATTCCTTATAGAGATTGCTCTCGGTTCGGGAGGTAGATTATAGAAAGGGAAGGTGTTAGCACCCTTTCTATCCATGGTTATCCATGGGCTCTTAGATACTTGCTCACTTGTGTTTTCAAAAATGGTTTGTTTGCTTTTCGACTGTGGGTTTTAAAAAGTTTCTTTGAAAATTTCAGTTCGACTCTTGTATCGGTCCTCAAGAGTGTTTGAAAATTTGCTTTCGAAAGCTTTTTGAAAATGTGTTGGTGTGAAAAGTATTTTTTGATTTGTTTTTGAAATTAGAGCAAGTATCTAGAGTCGTCTACCTACCCTAAGGAATTCGTCTGTGTAAATGTCCTTTAAAGTAGTGCCATCCCACCATTGAGAGGTAGGTAGCACCACCGTTGGAGGTGTTCGGGTCAATTCGAGGTTCGGGACATGGTGATCACCAGAGCAATGGGAAGACACCTTAGAAGCTACCCTCATGACAGGTTCCCGGATCACGAGGACTTACTAAGACATCCTCTACTCGACGATCACCTTTCGAGGCAAGGCAACGGTGAGGCGTACCCTAGGGGTGGTGTGTGATTTTGTGTGTCGTTTTCAGATATTTTTGTCATGTCATTGGTGATCTAGCGTTTGTTTTTATTTTTGTCCATACATTCTTTCATGCCATTACTTAACAGTTAAAAATTGCGAAAAGTAAAAGATTCTAAGCTATTACAAAAGGGCGCGGGTCCACATCGCCAAAATTTCTTGAACCCGATTTGACAGAAAAATAAAGAATTAAAAGAAAAGTGCGAGCAATTAATTACATAGCTTTGGGAGAGATACATAAATATTAAAAGAAATAAACAATAAACGCGCGAATTAAATAAGAATTAAACGAGGGCGTTGGACCCTTTTTGCAAAATTAAATTAAATGGTGACATTAATAAAAAAAAACGAAAAGGAAATGTTTTTGGTATTTTTTAGTATTTTAGGATTTTAATGAAAAATAATTAATTAAAATTAATGCCAACCCTAATTCTAGTTGTTTTTAATTTATTAAAAAGAAGATTAAATTTTAACCTAAAATTAACCCTAATTAATTTTACATGTAATTTAATTATAAAAATAAATATTTAATATTTTAATTATTTATGAAAGAAAAATAAAAAGGAATAAAAATTATCAGAAACCCTAATTCTATATTTTTTTAGATTTTTATTAAAAAAGTTAAAATTAAAACCTAATTTAAAACTAGTTAATTAATGAATTTATTTACAAAATACTAAAATAAAATATTTATTATTTTTTCATCTTTTCTGATTTTTATTGTTTTTTGTGTTTTTTATTGAGAAATTAAATTAAAAGAATTAATTGAAAAGAATAATAATCAAAATAGTAAAATAAAGAATAAAAAAAAAGATTTAAGGATAGCAAACCTAGGGGGTCTGCCCCTTAATATGGAGGTTTTCTCTTAGAAATCTGGCCCATTTAAATTGGCCTCTTTGACTTTTCAGGACGCGTGTATACGCGTTGACTAGGGTGTATCATGTTCCCCAGATCTGTGCCTTTGAATTGATGAAGCTGGACGCGTGGATGGTTTGATTGTGAAGGTACATCATGGACCACAACGTTGAACCTGCACATGAATATCAATTGGAAAAATATATGGAAAGGGGTGAGGACCTGGGGCTCGAACCCAGGTCCTGAACGTTACCACTCAAGCGCTTCACCAACCAGGCTATTTGTTTTCTTTGTATATTAAATAACGAATAATGAATATAAGATAAACCAACGCGTTAGTGGATTTTTAGCGCGCAATTTTGAATGGACCAACCAGAACCGGCCACTTCATCATCTTCCTCATTGATTTGTTTTCCTGAAAAAATAACAAACATTTAACGGGGGTTTTGAACCCCCTCAAAACATGCTTATTCTGATAATAGCGATTAGGCCCCCTTGGTATATAAATTAAGCGCGAGCATGCCATTCTTTTCGTCTAAGCGAGCTGAACATGGTTATGGCAGTGAGGTCTCTTAATTTTACAGTATCAAGAAACCCCTAATTTGGATTTCAAGAAAACCTAGCCTGCATCAATGGTAGAATCACGTATATCGCACAAAAACGCAATTAATTTGTATGGTTAGTTTCAGAATGCATCATTTAGTAAGAATCCATTAGAATTATGCAATGAAAATGCCTGAATCTCAAAACACGGTTATGAAAAAAATGAGAAAAGTAGGACTTCTGTACAATGATTCTGGGTGTTGGGATGATCGATTTTGATTGGAACACATTCTATGATCCTCAAAGAAGCTAATGGAATCACTATTTGGTCTTGAATCGCCCTAGAACTAGGTTTTCAGAATTGAGTTTTCAAGAGGAATTTCAAATGCTCATATGGTGTTTTCTGCGCAGCTTAGGGGTTCTTCTTACTAGGGTTGCATTCTGAACTTATGTATGAGTGAATTAGGTCAAGAAATTTGATCAAAATCCATGCATTGATGGTTTGTGAGATTTGATTTTTCAAGCATTAGTTTTTCAATCTTTTTCATGCACTTTTTGTACAAATCATATCCAATCAATTCCAATTCTTCCATATCTGATCATGCACGATTTTTTGAAGATATTATATGCACAAAAAGATTTGAAATAGTAGGTTAAGTATTTTTCATGTATTTAATTGATTTAAATGAATTATTATTAATAAAAATTCAAATAAAAAAATAAAAAAATGAAGAAAAACTTCCCTTTGGGCCAAGTGGTCGTGCACATGCCTTGGATGATGAATTGTGAACGAAAAATAGGCCCATTAGCAATTTTAGGTCATTTGAATCAATGTTGACTTTTCAAAATATCCAAAATTTCCCAACTTCCACAAGGCATAACTTGCTCAATTTTTAAGCTTTGCTCATGTTCTTGTACATTTTGGAAAGGTCTTTGAGTCATCTAACCAATGTCTTTGGTCCCATGTCATTTTGATTTACCAATCTCAAGTTATGGCCTTTGACTTAAAGTCCTTTTTTGTTGACTTTTGAAAATGACCTATAATGTTGAAATTGATAACTTTTTGTGAGAGCATTTCTTGGACTTGAAGTATGAAGAGGAGTTGTAGGAAATGTCTTTCTCTTCAAAATGAGCTTTGGATGGAATTTTTGTAATAATCCATGTGAAAGTTATGCCCTGGTCAATTTACAGTTGACTTTTTCAACTGTCCAAATAAGGAAACTTTTGCATCTTGATGATTTTTGAGCCAAGCTTTGAGAATCATGATCAAGCATTGATCAAATGATGTTTGTGGCTTCAAAATGAGATGTTGATCAAGAATTTGAACTTTTGACTGTCAAATGACCATTTTGCCCCTACAGTTGACTGTAGTGCAATTTAGGGTTTTGACTGTGCAATTTTGTGCTGAAAGTCTTGAAACTTGGTATGAGGATGCTTGACCATATTTGTAGGCATGTGGGACTTGATTGGGCCCTTGGAAACTTCATTTTCTTGATCAGAACCAAAACCCTAGTTTTGACTGCTTAGGATACCCTTGCACTGTGCAACCCTTGGAGAATTTTGTAGCTTGTCTTTGCAATTCTTGAAGAATATGGGAGGGCAAATTTTGGGGTACAACAATGTCCATAAGCTTAATTGGGCTTTTAGCTTATAGCCCTAATTGGGCTTTTAGCTTGTAGCCCACACGAGTGATTCTATAAATAGATCCCTTGTGATGAAGCAATTTCACTTGATGCAATTTCGTTTTTGATTCTCTCTCTCACTCAAGGTTTCCGTTCGTGATCAGCTAGCACTGTGACCGGTAGCGATCTGTTCGTGTGGACTGAGTAGAGGCGTTGTTCTTCATCAACGCTCGTGATCACAACATCAAAGGTCTGAATCGCCACAAGAGGTAAATATTTCTATCACTGATCATGCTCATTCGTAAGGATCGCTAAAGGAAAATTTTAAATTCCGCTGCGCTTTTGATCGCAATTTTCCTACAGTGGTATCAGAGCCACCTACGAAACCATGGATCTGATAGTTGTTTATGTTCTATATTTTCTGTTTTGATTCGATTAAAACCAGAATGAATTGAATAATAAACGAGTAATTAAATTTGGCATCTGTTGTGTACGATTTGGATGATTGATGTTGACTATGCTTCGAAATCCGACATTAGTATGGTGAAGCAGCGATACATCGATCGTCCATAGGTTACACAAATAAGATCGATCACTTTTATATATGATATAAGTAAATCTGATGCAACGATGGTATATGGGATATACTGTTTCTGTTTCGTTCATTCAAACACTTGATGATTGTTATTCCTTTGACCGATCACTGTTCATATGCTTCGGAATCCGACATTAGTATGGTGAAGCAATGGCATGTGATTAATCATACTGAATTATCAATCGAAATGTGTTTGACAGCATGAAACTGTTGCATTAGGGTTCATGATGGCACAAGGGTTGTGTTGTTGCAGAGTTATACGATTAGGGTTGTGAATGCACAAGAGTTGTGCGAAAATGACGCCGATTTCAAATGACGCTGATTTCAAATGACCCCGGCTAACTCTGCGTAGTGTGATCAATCTTCGAAATTTAATTTGCCTTTTTTTTAAGGCAAAATACTCATTTTGGTCCCTTAACTATACCCTTGGGTTCACATTGGTCCCTTAACTTTTTTTCGTGTCATTTTGGTCCCTTAACTTTCAAAAAGTTTCATTTTAGTCCTTTTTTGTCTAATTAGCAACGAAAAAACTTTGAAATACGTCGCTAAATCTGTCGCTAATTAGACAAAAAGGACTAAAATGAAACATTTTGAAAGTTAAGGGACCAAAATGACCCGAAAAAAAATTAAGGGACCAATGTGAACCCAAGGGTATAGTTAAGGGACCAAAATGAGTATTTTGCCTTTTTTTAATTAACAAAATTTAAACTAATAATAAAAGTGTGTTTATTATTATTGTCTTGTGGTGATCAGTTATGGCCTTAGTTTTTTCCTTTATTTTGTTTTGGGATTGTAAAATACGGCCTGCGTGTCGTGCCTCTCTCTAAAATTCTTGATGTAACTTCTTTTCTCATCTCACTCCCTCGTATGTAAAACGAGTTTCTTTTATGTAATGTAATGTTATGAAGAAAGAGAAGAATACAATATCAGAGGAGGATAACCTTGGAGATCTTGCTTGGAGAAGTTTAGATCGTTATTAGGTTAGCTTAGGTTCTCTCATTGGCTTGGGAGAACAATTGCACTAGGGGCCATAACTGTATCCTTTTATGTATATTGATGCATGTGTTTGTATGTTGATGCATGAGAGAGACGAATTGCATGTTAAGCCGGTGAGATCAAACTAATAACAAAATCCCTCAAGTTAAATATTAAGTTCATGCTTTCCAAGTTTTAGCACTCATCAAGACTAGTATCAAACAATGTAGGTTTCGCCTACGCGAGGTGCATGTTCTATATTAGTAAGGTGCGATGGGATAATTGTAATATCCAACTGCTAAAACAATGGGTCAAACTTAACTAAACACATTATAATAAGATTATACATGTTTAGAAGCAAGAGTTGGGAATGATTCATATGATGAATTAGAATAAGGAGTTATTCACCCAACTGAAAATATTCGAGATTTGTATGAGATACAATTTGAAATTCTGGCTTCAGATACTCAATGTCACGTTCAATGTTATGACACCGTATCTGACTTACTATATGACAGTAAATACAAAAGCAATAAAGAACACAGTCAATTGTTTACCCAGTTCAGTGTGCAACAACACCTACTCTGGGGGCTACCAAGCCAGGGAGGAAATCCACTATAAGAGATGTTAATTCAGGAATAAACCAACCAGTTTATCTCCTTCACTTAAGACCTACCCAATGCAATTCCAATCTAAGTACAACTTAAACCTGAGTTCCTACTCACTCCCCCTCAATCACAGCAGTGATACATAAACCAATTTGACTTAAGAATTGATGAAGACACTCTTCAAAAACAAACACTTGATTAAGCTTCACAGCTTTTTAATCAAGCAACACAATCACTCGTGCTTCACAGCTTTGAGTGATCCACACAACTAACTTGACTCTGCTTCACAGCTTTAGTCAAGGAACATTCAAACACTCTTGCTTCAAAGCTTTGAGTGCTACACAACCCTTACAATTAGAAACCTATTCCAAGGCACTTATCACAATGATAATTGCTTGGAGTACAATAAACAAATCTATACAGATTACAAATGATCTTCTGATCAATCAAGAGCGGTTCATTGAAAAACAGCAGCTCTGTTGAATATATAGCAGCTGCAATTTCAGTTAGGGTTTCCACAAAAACCTAGGGTTAATTCTGTTTGACCTAAAGACCAGGTCACAGGACTTTATTAACCAGGTTAGGGTTGAGCTAGGTTACCCCTCAGAAAACGCAGGATTCTGTTCAGGAAAGACTGAGTTATTTCCTGAAAAAACTTAGACTTATCCATCCTGCAAACCTGTTAATTCAGAACAGGATGTCATAACATCTGTTATGACATCTGAGAAAACCTGTCTACTGATTTAGAAAAATGTGATCATTTTGCAAAATGCTCAGATACACACTTATAAACATCAGTACTTCAATTACAATATTTTTCTGCAAAGGTACCTAATGAGTCAGTACAAACTGAACTAGAATGTTATGACATCAGTCATGACATTCACACATACACTTGGGATTTACCAAAAATGCAAGCCAATACCTAAACACCTACACAATTGGAAGGAGTTCCTACCTAAATAACCTAGTTTTGTGTAATCAGCCTAACGCTGACTTAGAACGAAGTGAAATGTGGATCTCGACCCACTAGAAAGTCTTCCAACGGGATTTTCCGAATCAAATGATGAGGGTCATTTGGTTTGAGTAAAATAGTGGGAGCATATTTGATTAAAGGCCTAATTAAATATGTTGTTTTAATGATACTTATATTTGAAGTAGTGAAAAACACAAGAAGGGGGGGGGGGGGGGGTTGAATTGTAAAACTGAAATCTAATGCAATGAACAAGATATTTTTATCCTGGTTCGTTTGATCTCAAACTACTCCAGTCCACCCGTCAAGGTGATTTCGCCTCTCTCCAACGAGGTCTTAATCCACTATATTCAACTGAATATTACAGACTGCTTTAACAACTGCTAAAGCCTTCTTGATCCAAACCACAACCCGGTTTGTCAAGGAAACACTTTCTTACAAAGAGATAAAACTAAGTGTGTCAATGTTGTCTACAAAACTGTATCACAACTGTGATGTATACACAAATTAAAGCTTAGAAACTAGATTGCTAAACAATGATAGAATATCAGAATGTGTAGTGTTTAGCAAAACTGAGAGAAAGAAGATTTTGATCAGCTTTTATGCGTGTAGAGATTTTGAGAGCATTAGCCATTTCAATCTTCAAAGTCTTGTTTATATAGCACTGAGATGTTGAACGTTGGATGCAATATTCTTGATTCAATGCTATTTACAAACTTTCCTTATAGAGCAGATCTTGTCTGGAATGAGGCCGTTGGTATTAATTTGCTTTCAATGCACAGTACCGTTGCTTACTTAATGCAAGTTCTGGCTTGGCTCATTCTGACTCTGCTTGGCTGCTGATGAACTGTTGTGTTTCTTTATCAGAGTGTTGAGCGTAGTCTTGTTCATCAGGCTTCAGCATATACGTGAGTTGATCATCTGATTTTGACATTCTGATATGGCAACTTCTGATGCTGATGTCTGAAACCAAATTCTGATGCTGAATAGGTGTGATCTTGCTTATATCAATCAGAGTATCTGCAAGTCAGAATATAGTAATTTTAGGCAGCAGATAGTTCATACATGAATCTTATAAATAATATATCTTTTCACTTTGTTATCATCAAAACTTAAATATAGGGTAGTAGATTCAAACTTTGTTCTAACAATCTCCCCCTTTTTGATGATGACAAAAACTAGATATTTTTAAATGAAAATAACGTGAAAAGGTATCAGAAAGATGCATCAGAGTAAGAGGTAAAAAGATATCAGAGTTGAGAGATACTCCCCCTGAGTTTATTACTTCCCTTTGATTACAAGTGTTCTTCAGGATCAGATCTTTTTGCCTTTCTTTGAACATCAGAGTATCAGAGTCTTTGACTATCATAAGCTTTAGATCAGCATGTCAGAGCAGAGCTTCAGAGCTTTTCTTGTCAGAGCTTTGCTTTGGATCAAAGTATCAGAGCGGATCAGAGCTTCATAGTGATCAGAACTTCTAGTCTTCAGAGTGTCCAGGAGCTTCCTTGTACCTGTAGACTTTAAGCAAAACAGAAAAACATTTTCAAGTGATAGAGTTAGAATGTTTGAGAATTTCTGTCTAGTTAGCCGTTATTGTTTAAAATATCATTCTTGTTCTCCCCCTTTTTGTCAGCAATCAAAAAGTGTAAGTGATGTGCTAAAACAATTAGGATCAGAAAAACTAGTCATATTAAAAGGTTCAGAATCAAAACATGAAAATAGTACAAAACATATGCAAACAGTACATCAGGAAATGAAAGAAAACATGAAAAGGACATGAATGAAAAAAGACTAAGGTTGAGGAGGCAAGCGTGTGAACAGGTTCTCCAGCATGGCTTGGATCTTTTCAGCAGTCTCATTCTGCTTGTGCACCATGCTGACAACGGTGTCAATCTTGCTATCCTGCACATCCATTCTTTCTTTCATCTTCTGGTCGTTTTCATCCATCCTCTGCTGCAGACGCATGTCATTCAGCTTTAGTTCTTCCAGAGTCTGCCTGTCCAAGGCAGCTTGAGAAGCATCAGAAGCAGGAAGCTTCTGAGAGCTTTCAGCAACATCTTCTGCTTGACTTTCTTCAGCTTGAATGGTCTTGTCTTCTTCTGATTGCACCTTTGAAGCTGGCTGTTTCTCAGACCAAGGTTCACTATCCAGAGGGAGCATGTCTTCTTTCAGAAGCTGACTTCCAACTTCATTCAGAAGCTTGCTGAAATTCTGTTGTGCCTTCTCATAGTTGATATCCTGCAACTTGAGGGCTTCAGCACGTACCCAAAGTCTGAATTGTGACCAGAGCTGATCAGAAGCAGCTGGGTCAATCATTCCAGGACAGACTTGCTTCAAAGAAGCAATCCATTGCTGCACACCTGTTTCAAAATTCATAATACCAGAGCCAACATCTGGTTGTTTTGGTTTTGGGATGGCAATTTTATGTTTCATATCAGCAAGACGGTCAAGACTGGTTAAGTCTATGAAAGTCCTGCTGGGGTTTTCAGAGGTTTGCTTGGCAGCAGTTTGTTTTGGAGAGGGAGTTTCAGAATCAGAAATTATGATTGGACTGGGTGGTGTTTTGGGAGTATTTGGTGGTGTAGATTCTGATGAGGATGGAAATTGTGCTAAGGTGATTATTGTTCCACCTGGCAGTTGGATTGCCAAAGGTGATGGTTGAGGTGAATGAGGTTCAGATGGTTGAGGAGAAGGAGTTTCAGAGTGATGAAACTCAGGTTGAGGTGATGGTGGATTAATTTCTGGTTGAGGAGAGGGAGACGGAATTGCTGGTTGAGGAGAAGTTGTTGGAATTTCTGGTTGTTCAGGGATAAGGGGTTCTTCAGGAATTGATGAGAGTGGTTGTTGTTGTTGTTCTGGTTCTTCAGCAGATTGCTGTTGTTCTGGTTGTGGAGGAGGGACAATTTGTGGTTCAGAGTTTGATTGATCAGAAGTGTGTTGATCAATATCAGACAACACTTTGTCAATTGCTGATGTTGTTGAGATTGCAGGTTTGGGATGTTTGGTTCTGGGTCTTCTGAGTTTTAATGCCTCAGAAGGGTCCTCTTCTGGTACAGTTTCATCTATGGTAGGGATGGGGATTGAGATTCTATGAGAGGTTTGAGGAGGAATAGATGCTGGAATAGTAGAAGAATTTAAAACAGAAGCAGCAGATAAATTACCTCTTTTCTTGGGTGTCTGCTGGGATGATACTTCTGAAGGTGCCTTCCTCTTCTTCGTCTTCTTCAGAGTCACTTCTTGCTGAGGTTGATGCAGAGCTTTGATAATCAGATTTGGATCTGTACCATCTGCCTTGCACGCATCCAAGTACCTGAGAACTACCTCTGGTTTAGATTCTATTTCAGAAAATAAAGGAAAGTCACTCAGAGGAACTCTTCTGCTGGTGATATCAGCAATAGGAGTAGCTCTGGGTTCCTTCTGGATATTCTCTATCAACTTCATCTTCTTCAAGTTCTTTGCGTTCAGGGGTTTCCCAACTGTTGGTTCAATGGTGCTTAGCTCTTGAGCTTCTATCAAATGCTCTATCAGCCTATTCTCTGTCAGAATATCTGATATCAACCTTCCAAAGGGTATCCAATCCCTCTTGGTTCTTTCTTCTTCCCTGGTTTCCTTCACACTTGTTCTGAGGTGGTTGAACAGAAAATGAGCCAGATTGATTTTTACCTTCTGATCAATAAAGTAGATCAGAAACTGCTGATCCACATTTATGTAATCAGGTGAACTGGTTGGTTTCCTATGGTTGAAGCACCCCAGAATTATCTTAGCCCAAACTCTGTAATGATCCTTCAGATCTTTGATCTTGCTGTTGGGCACCCCATGAGTGAAAATCCTTGCAGCTATCACACCCACATCAGCACATCTTTCAGCCATGTCCACACAACGGACGCCACCGCCACTGTAACCTATTAGCCTTGCAATGTGATCCTCAGTGATCACAATCTTCTTCCCCATAATAAAGGAGGTAACTAGATGTGTTGAAGCCTTGGCGTGAATCCAGAATTCCTTGACTAGCATAGGGAATGTTGGTCCAACCAACCTGTCAAAATACCTTTCCCACTTTTGTGCCCTAACTTCTTCAGTTAGGTCAAAACCGTTCTCCTTCAAGCTTCCAAAATCAATGATTAATTCAGAAAGCACTTCAAGATTCTTCACAGGAGTGAGGAGTGTTCTGAATGGCACTTGATATTGCTCAGATGATGCTTTCTTCTGAGGACCTGCAGAAGCACTGCTGGAGGTTGCCATGTTCACACTAAAAAAAGTTTTGAGAAGAAACTGAGGAAAAAGGGTTTTGCAAGGGATGAACACAGAAATATGCAGAGAATGCTTGAGTATTAGTGAGAAAACGTAAAGAATGAGAATGAGAGATTAATGTGTTTAAATAGAGTTTCAAAATATTTTGAAAAGATAAACGTTTTTAAGAAAGAGAAAAATCATGATTGCATTTTAAAAGCATGATTACTTTTCATTAATTGCTTGCTGATTTTGGGGGATTTGAGAAAGATACTTAAAAACGGTTACCAGACATGTGTCTCAATGCACCCAATCAGCGCTTTGCCTTCTCAGAAGTGTGCACGCGTTCTGCTTCAGAGATATGCTGATGATTGGATGACACTTGTTTGATGTAGTGATCAGCACGTCTGTCTTTGAGTTTAGACTCTCAGATCTTTAGACTTGCATCTGATACAATCTGCATGTTCTATCTTTCTGAAAGAAGATTGATCAGAAGTTCACAGTAAAACAATTACATTCTGAAGGTAAATATATGGAATTAAAACATTTTCACTCTGGACAAACTTTCATGCTGAGATGTTTTAGAATGAAATTAAACCTATCTTCTGAAAGGGGTTTAGTAAAGATATCAGCCCATTGATGGTCTGTATCTATAAATTTTAAGTTTAAAATACCTTTCTGAATATAGTCCCTAATGAAGTGATGTTTTATTTCTATATGCTTAGCTCTAGAATGTAAAATGGGATTCTTACTTAAGCAAATAGCAGAAGTATTATCACAGAGTATATGAATGTTACTCTCAAAAATCTGGAAGTCTTCAAGCTGACTTTTCATCCAGAGCATTTGTGTGCTACATCCTGCTGCTGCTATGTACTCAGCTTCTGCTGTTGATAGTGCAATTGTTGATTGCCTTTTGCTGGACCAAGAGATCAGATTTTCTCCCAGAAACTGGCAGCTTCCAGAAGTACTTTTTCGTTCTACTCTGTCTCCAGCAAAATCAGCATCGCAGTAGCCTACTAAACTGTAATCACTAGATTTTCTATAAAACAAACCCAGATTAGTAGTACCTTTCAGATACTTGAAAATTCGCTTAACAACTGTTAAGTGAGATTCTCTAGGATCTGATTGGAATCTAGCACAGATACAAACACTGAATAATATGTCAGGTCTTGAAGCAGTCAGATAGAGGAGAGAACCAATCATACCTCTGTAGACTTTCTGTTCTACATTTTTGCTTACCTCTTCTCTTTCCAGAATGCACGTGGGATGCATTGGAATCTTTGATGGCTTACATTCTGAGAGGTCAAATTTCTTCAGAAGATCTCTGATGTATTTGCTCTGATGAATGTAAGTTCCCTCTGGAGTTTGATTGATCTGAATTCCTAGAAAGAATTTCAGTTCCCCCATGAGGCTCATCTCAAATTCTGCCTGCATACACTTAGCAAATTTTCTTCCAAGAGAAGGATTAGTAGAACCAAAAATAATATCATCAACATAAATTTGACAGACTAAGATGTCATTCTTAACTGATTTACAGAATAGAGTAGTGTCCACTTTCCCTCTGGTGAATTCATTTTCTAACAGAAAGTTACTTAGCCTTTCATACCAAGCTCTGGGAGCTTGTTTCAGACCATACAGTGACTTCTTTAGTTTGAAAACATGTTCTGGATGTTTTGTATTTTCAAAACCAGGGGGTTGGTGTACATAAACTTCTTCTTCTATATAACCATTTAAGAATGCACTTTTGACATCCATCTGATACAGAGTGATGCCTCTATTAACAGCAAATGAAATTAAAAGTCTGATAGATTCTAACCTGGCGACTGGGGCAAAGGTTTCTGTATAGTCTATCTCCTCTTGCTGACTATAACCTTGTGCAACCAGTCGTGCCTTGTTTCTGATGACTTCACCTTGTTCATTTAGCTTGTTTCTGAACACCCATCTTGTTCCAATGACGTTGACTCCTTTTGGTCTGGGAACGAGATCCCATACGTCGTTTCTGGTGAATTGATTCAGCTCTTCTTGCATTGCCAGAATCCAGTCATTATCCAGAAGTGCTTCATCAATAGAAGACGGTTCAATCAGAGACACAAGTCCCATAAGAGTTTCTTCAGAGTTTCTGAAGCTTGCTCTTGTTCTGATTGGATCTTCCTTTCTTCCTAAGATAGTCTCTTCTGGGTGATCCAAGCTGCTTCTGGGTAATCTCTTCTGAGGTTGATCAGCAGCTGTTGTAGGATTGCTAGCAGTGCTCCTTTCAGACGTTGAAGGAATGTCTGTGTTGAGAGCTTCTGATGACTTGTCTTCAGAACCTGTAAATTCAATTTCTATACCTGCAAAAACTTCATTCTGTTTGACTTTTCAGAGTCAAGCTTGTCATCAAAACGAACACTGATTGATTCTTCTACAATCTGTGTTTCTGTATTGTATACTCTGTACCCTCTTGAGCGTTCAGAGTATCCTAACATAATACACTTTTGTGCTTTAGAGTCAAACTTGTACAAATAATTCTTTGTATTTAATATAAAGCAAGTACATCTAAATGGATGAAAATATGAAATGTTGGGCTTTCTGTTCTTCCACAATTCATATGGAGTCTTTTCCAGAATAGGTCTTATTGAGATTCTATTCTGAATGTAGCACGCTGTGTTTATTGCTTCTGCCCAGAAGGTCTTAGCAACGTTTGTCTCATTGATCATGGTTCTGGCCATTTCTTGCAATGTTCTGTTCTTTCGTTCTACAACTCCATTTTGTTGGGGAGTTCTAGGACAAGAGAAATCATGCAGAATGCCTCTGTCATTAAAGAATGACTCAAAATCTTTATTTTCAAATTCTCCACCATGATCACTTCTGACTTTAACGATTCTAAGATCCTTTTCATTCTGAACTTGGTTACAGAAGGTAACAAACACAGAGTGTGACTCGTCCTTGTGTCTTAAGAACTTTACCCATGTCCATCTGCTATAGTCATCTACGATTACTAACCCATACTTCTTGCCACTGACTGAAGCAGTTTTAACTGGTCCAAATAAGTCAATGTGCAGAAGTTCTAATGGCTTAGAGGTAGAAACAACATTTTTGGATTTAAAAGAAGGTTTTGCAAACTTGCCTTTCTGACATGCTTCACACAGAGCATCTGAATTGAACTTCAAATTAGGAAGTCCTCTGACCAGATTGAGTTTGTTAATCTGAGATATTCTTCTCATACTAACATGCCCCAATCTTCTGTGCCAGATCCACTGCTCGTTGTTAACAGACAGAAGGCATTTGACATTCTGACTCTTTAGTTCAGAAAGTTTGATTTTGTAATTGTTGTTTTTCCTCTTACTATTAAACAGGATAGTCCCATCTTTCTGACTAACAGCTTTACATGATTTTTGATTAAATATTATATCATAACCGTTATCACTTAATTGACTTATGGATAACAGATTATGCATCAATCCATCTACTAGCAGAACATTATTAATAGAGGGAAGATTTCCATTACCTACAGTTCCAGAGCCAATTATCTTTCCCCTCTGATTGCCTCCAAAGCCAACGTGGCCTCCAGGCTTAAGTTCCAGGCTTTGGAACATATGCCTTCTTCCCGTCATGTGTCGTGAGCAACCAGAGTCCAGGTACCATGACTGGTGTTTCTGACTTGCTGCTAAAGATATCTGCAACATGTATTATTTTATCCTTAGGTACCCAGATTTTCTTGGGTCCTGATTTGTTAGTTTTACCAAAACTCTGGTTGAATTTTGGTTTCACAGAGTGCTTACTGCTAGTGTATTTAATATCATGTGTGTGACCATATACAAAATGTGAATTCAGAGGAGTGTGTTTAATGGTTAAGTCCATGACATTCTTTGGTGTAGGAACCTTACCTTGGTATCCTATTCCTTTCCTGCCGTTTCTGCTAACTCCATAGATCATTGAAGCCATTTTGCTTCTATCTATGCTTTTATCTAGGAACTTCTGGAAACTGTGATCATACTCCTTGATGATCTCATCAGCGTTGCTGGGAGTTTCAGAAATTGGTTCCTTCTGAGAGTTTTGTAAAGTGTTTTCTAATTTTGAAATCTTATTTCTCAGCTCAGAATTTTCCAATTTGAGACTCTCAGTCTTATTAGAGTCAGATTCAAGATTCCTTTTCAGGTCTCTGAATTTAACTCTAATTTGCTGATAACGTTCCAGAATCTCATTAAGGCTTTCAGCAAGTTTAGCCTTTGTAAAGTTAACAGCAAAGTTAGGAAATACCTCTTCAGTATCTGATTCTGAGTCTGATTCAGAAGCTTCACTATCTTCTAAGATGTTAGCCATGAGAGCTATGTTTGCCCTCTCATCATCTGATTCTGAGTCAGCTTCAGATGAGTCAGAGTCATCCCATGTAGCCATGAGACTTTTCTTCTTCTCTCTTCCAAACTTCTTTTTGGGCTTTTCCCTCTGAAGCTTTGGGAAGTCACACTTATAGTGTCCTTGCTCATTGCACTCATAGCAGATGATGTCCTTGGTGTTTGGCTTTTTGCTACTGGAGGAGCCTTCAGATCTTATGTATCCAGAGGAAGAATCTGTCCTTCTGTATCTGGAAGAAGACTCGTTCTGATCAGATCTTCTGGGATTCCTGAACTTCCTTTGTCTTTGCTTCCACAGTTGATTTACTCTTCTGGAAAGGAGAGAGAGTTCGTCTTCTTCTGATGAGGATCCATCAGATGTTTCTTCAACTGCCTGCAAAACTTTAGACTCAAATTTTTTATTAGATTTTAATGCTAAAGGCTTACCTTGCTTCTGAGGCTCATCAGCTTCTAGCTCTATCTCATGACTTCTGAGGGAGCTGATAAGTTCCTCCAGAGTGATTTTGTTGAGATCTTTAGCTAGCTTCAGAGCTGTAACCATAGGTCTCCACTGCTTGGGTAAACTTCTGATGATTTTCTTGACATGGTCAGCAGTAGAGTATCGTTTATCCAGAACTTTGAGACCAGCTACCAGAATCTGGAATCTAGAGAACATGGTTTCAATGGATTCAGATTCTTCCATTTTGAACGCCTCATACTTCTGAATGAGCGCCAGAGCTTTTGTTTCTTTGACCTGAACGTTGCCCTCATGCGTCATTCTAAGTGAGTCAAAAATATTCTTTGCTGTGTCTCTGTTGGAGATCTTTTCATACTCAGTATAGGAGATGGCGCTGAGGAGGATGGTTCTGGCCTTGTGGTGATTCTTGAAGTCACGCTTTTGTTGATCAGACATTGTTTTTCTATCAATCTTCTGACCGCTTGCATTTACAGGGTGTGTGTATCCATCTGTTACCATATCCCACAGATCAGCATCATGTGCCAGAAAGAAGCTTTCAATTCTGTCTTTCCAGTAATCAAAGTTTTCTCCATCAAATACTGGAGGTTTACCGCTGAATCTGTCTCTGTCCTCATTGTTGTCATTGCTGATGTGAGAATTGTTTCCTGCCATTGTGTTTTTCTGATGCTAGATCTTGTACTGACACGGTTAAGTGTTTTAGCTCAGAACCAGGCGCTCTGATGCCAATTGAAGTAGTGAAAAACACAAGAAGGGGGGGTTGAATTGTAAAACTGAAATCTAATTCAATGAACAAGATATTTTTATCCTAGTTCGTTTGATCTCAAACTACTCCAGTCCACCCGTCAAGGTGATTTCGCCTCTCTCCAACGAGGTCTTAATCCATTATATTCAACTGAATATTACAGACTGCTTTAACAACTGCTAAAGCCTTCTTGATCCAAACCACAACCCGGTTTGTCAAGGAAACACTTTCTTACAAAGAGATAAAACTAAGTGTGTGAATGTTCTCTACAAAACTGTATCACAACTGTGATGTATACACAAATTAAAGCTTAGAAACTAGATTGCTAAACAATGATAGAATATCAGAATGTGTAGTGTTTAGCAAAACTGAGAGAAAGAAGATTTTGATCAGCTTTTATGCGTGTAGAGATTTTGATAGCATTAGCCATTTCAATCTTCAAAGTCTTGTTTATATAGCACTGAGATGTTGAACGTTGGATGCAATATTCTTGATTCAATGCTATTTACAAACTTTCCTTATAGAGCAGATCTTGTCTGGAATGAGGCCGTTGGTATTAATTTGCTTTCAATGCACAGTACCGTTGCTTACTTAATGCAAGTTCTGGCTTGGCTCATTCTGACTCTGCTTGGCTGCTGATGAACTGTTGTGTTTCTTTATCAGAGTGTTGAGCGCAGTCTTGTTCATCAGGCTTCAGCATATACGTGAGTTGATCATCTGATTTTGACATTCTGATATGGCAACTTCTGATGCTGATGTCTGAAACCAAATTCTGATGCTGAATAGGTGTGATCTTGCTTATATCAATCAGAGTATCTGCAAGTCAGAACATAGTAATTTTAGGCAGCAGATAGTTCATACATGAATCTCATAAATAATATATCTTTTCACTTTGTTATCATCAAAACTTAAATATAGGGTAGTAGATTCAAACTTTGTTCTAACAATATTTTCATTTTTTTTGTAGATTACCATGACAACAAACAACCATATTTTGCGATCAATCCTAGATAAGGAAAAATTGTCTGGGACAAATTTCCTGGATTGGCACCGAAATCTGAGGATTATCCTCAAGCACGATAAGAAGCTGTATGTCTTGGAGACACCTGTTCCTGAAGAAGAACCGCCTAGTTCGGCACCTAAGGCAGAAAGAGATGCTTATAAGAAGCATTTTGATGATGCTAACGAAGCCGCTTGTCTCATGCTAGCTACTATGAACTCGGAGTTGCAAAAGCAACACGAGAACATGTCAGCGTTTGATATGATCGGACATCTGAAAATGCTCTATCAAGAGCAGGCAAGAAATGAGAGGTTTCGGGTTTCAAAGGCCCTTTTTAACAGCAAGTTATCTGAGGGAAACCCTGTAGGTCCCCATGTACTCAAAATGATTGGGTATGTGGAGAACCTTGAAAGGTTAGGGTTTCCGCTTGGAAATGAACTTGCAACTGATTTTATCCTGAAATCGTTGCCAGATAGATTTAATCAGTTTGTCATGAATTTCAACATGAATAACATGGATAAGAGTCTTCTAGAATTGCTAAGCATGTTGAAAACTGCTGAGCAGAATATGAAGACAAAAGGGAAGTCCATTCTGATGGTCAGTAATGGAAAGAAGCTGAACAAGAGGCCTACCAAACAGGTTGGTAAAGGGAAAGGCAAGGAAGCTACCAAGCCTAAACCTATTGTTCCTGCTTTGAAGCCTAGTGGAGTCATAGCAAAGGAGGGCACTTGCTTCCATTGCGGTAAGACCAGACATTGGAAGAGAAACTGCCCAAAGTACCTGGAAGATATGAACAATGGAGTAGGGACTTCAAATTCAGGTATTTTTGTTATTTAAATTAATTTATCTACTTCGGCATCATGGGTATTAGATACTGGATGCGGTTCTCACATTTGAACTAATGTGCAGGGGCTAAAAAGGAGTAGAGATTTGGCAAAAGGTGAAGTTGACCTACGAGTTAGAAATGGAGCAAAGGTTGCTGCTTTAGCCGTAGGAACTTATGTTTTGACTTTACCTAGTGGTTTAATAATTCCGTTAGAGAACTGTTATTATGTACCTGCAATTAGTAGGAATATTATTTCCGTTTCTTGTTTGGACAAGTTTGGTTTTTCATTTATAATAAAGAACAATTGTTGCTCTATTTATTTGAATGATATATTCTATGCTTCTGCACAAATGAACAATGGACTATATGTCCTTGATCTTGAAATGACAATTTATAACATTAATACTAAACGGATTAAACCTAATGAGTTAAATCCAAGCTACCTTTGGCACTGCCACTTAGGCCACATAAATGAGAAACGCATTTCCAAACTCCATAAAGATGGACTCTTGGACTCTTTTGATTATGAATCATATGAGACATGCAGATCTTGTTTAATTGGAAAGATGACAAAGTCCCCATTCACAGGAAAAGGTGAAAGGGCTAATGATCTTTTGGCCCTCATACATACTGATGTATGTGGACCACTGAACATACCAGCCAGAGGAGGTTTTCAATATTTCATCACATTTACTGATGATTTCAGTAGATATGTTTATGTGTATTTAATGAAACACAAATCTGAAACCTTTGAAAAATTCAAGGAATTCAAGAATGAAGTACAAAACCAACTAGGTAAGAATATTAAAGTTCTTCGATCAGATCGAGGCGGTGAATATTTAAGCCTAGAGTTTGATGACCATCTAAAGGAATGTGGGATTTTATCCAAACTTACTCCTCCCGGAACACCACAATGGAATGGTGTATCTGAGAGAAGAAATCGAACCTTGTTAGACATGGTCCGATCCATGATGAGTCACGCCGATCTTCCGAACTCCTTTTGGGGACGTGCACTATTGACTGCAGCTTACACACTTAACCGGGTTCCATCCAAAAAGGTTGAGAAGACACCATATGAAATATGGAGTGGTAAGAAACCACATATGTCTTACATGAAGATTTGGGGTTGCGAAGTTTATGTGAAACGACAAATTTCAACTAAGCTTGAGCCCAAATCTGACAAATGCTTATTTGTGGGGTATCCTAAAGAAACAAGAGGGTATTACTTCTACAATCCTTATGAGGGCAAAGTGTTTGTCGCTCGAACTGGAGTTTTTCTGGAAAAGGATTTTATTTCCAAAAGAATCAGTGGGAGGAAAATAGAGCTTGAAGAAATTAAAGAACCACAAAGCATTGATACACCTATGGAGGAATTAGAGCAGGAAACACAAGTAGTTGTGGAAGAGAAAACTGCTCAAGTAGAACAAGACCAGCGTAGGTCAAGAAGGATACATCAACAACCTGAGAGATATGGATATCTCATGTATAACTGGTCCTGAGTCCGAGAAGTGGCTAGAAGCCATGAAATCTGAAATGGGTTCCATGTACACAAACCAGGGTTGGACCTTGGTAGAGCCTCCTATAGGAGTTAACCCTATAAGATGCAAGTGGGTCTTCAAAAAGAAGACTGACATGGATGGTAAGGTACATACCTATAAGGAAAGACTGGTTGCAAAAGGATATAAACAAATTCATGGGGTTGACTATGATGAAACCTTTTCACCAGTTGCAATGCTTAAATCTGTTCGAATTTTACTTGCTATCGCTGCATATCATGATTATGAAATATGGCAGATGGATGTCAAAACTGCTTTCCTTAATGGGAATCTTCTTGAGGATGTGTACATGACACAACCTGAAGGATTTGACATACCAGAAGAAGCCCAAAAGATATGTAAGTTACAGCGATCAATTTATGGATTCAAGCAAGCTTCCAGAAGCTGGAATCTTCGTTTTGATGAAACAGTAAAACAATATGGATTCATCAAGAATGAAGATGAGCCTTGTGTCTACAAGATGGTTAGTGGGAGCATGATCGTATTCCTGGTATTATATGTAGATGACATATTACTCATTGGAAACGATGTCCCTACCTGGAAACAAGTGAAGACTTGGTTAGGGAAATGCTTTTCAATGAAGGACCTAGGTGAAGCAGCCTATATATTAGGAATCAGGATCTATAGAGATAGGTCATAAAAACTGCTTGGCCTAAGTCAGAGTACATACATAGAAAAAGTGTTGAGACGCTTTAATATACATGATTCCAAGAAAGGATTCATACCTATGCAACATGGCATGTGTCTGTCAAAAACACAATCCCCTTCAAGTAAGGAAGAAAGAGATCACATGGATAAGATTCCATATGCATCTGCAATAGGATCTATCATGTATGCCATGCTATGTACTCGACCAGATGTCTCGTATTCTTTAAGTGAAACGAGTAGGTACCAGTCTAATCCCGGTGATGCTCATTGGGTAGCTGTCAAGAATATCCTTAAGTACTTGAGAAGGACTAAGGACTCATTCTTGATATATGGAGGTCAGGAAGAGCTTGTTGTAATTGGATACACCGATGCTAGCTTCCAGAAAAATAAGGATGACTTTAGATCGCAATCTGGTTATGTGTTTTGTTTAAATGGTGGCGCTGTGAGCTGGAAAAGTTCAAATCAAGATACAGTTGCTGATTCTACAACAGAGGTTGAGTATATTGCTGCCTCAACTGCAGCAAAGGAAGCTGTTTGGATCAAAAAGTTCATTAGTGAACTTGGCATAGTCCATAGCATTGTGGATCCCATTAATCTCTATTGTGATAACAATGGTGCTATTGCACAAGCTAAGGAGCCTAGATCTCACCAACGATCCAAACACATACTTAGGCGTTATCATCTCATTCGAGAGATAATCAATCTGGGAGATGTGAAAATATGCAGAGTACCTACACTTGACAATGTTGCTGACCCATTAACAAAGCCTCTTGCGCAGCTGAAGCATGATGGACATACTAGATTTATGGGTATTAGGGGTATGCCTGATTGGATCTGGTGCTAGTGGGAGATTGTTGGTGTAAGCCCTAGAGGCCAATACTTTTGGTACTTGTATCAAATTATTTATTAATAATAAAAGGCATTTCTTTATTATGTTTTCTTTCCAAAATAATAAAGTCCCTAGAATGGTTTATTTGTTTAATGAAATGTTAAGTGTGACTTAATCATGAGATCCCATTAAACATAAGACACTATTCTTAAAGTATCCGTAGTCAAGCTTTAATGTGAAGTGGGATAACATTAAAGCATTAAGATTATTATGAAGATAGATTGATGATCACATCTCATGGATCATAGATAAGGAGTTATCAAATCTTGACATAGGTATGAATATTAGGAGTAATATTTATACTGGATTGACCCGCTATGAGAATACTACATAGAATTTTATGCAAAGTGTCATAAGTTATTCTCATGATGATAATGGTGTATACCACCCTTCGACCTGAAACCACTATGGACCCTAGATGTAGAGTCAAGTACTTTATTGCTGATCAAACGTCATCCGTAACTGGATGACTATAAAGACGGTTGATGGGTACTTCACAAAGCATGCTAAGGGACATGAGTGACCTAGATGGAATTTGCTCATCCTGCATAACAGGATAAATGTCTAAGGGCCCAATATTGAACTGGACAAGGGTGACACAGTGTATGCCTTGTGTTCAATATAGACATGAGGGAAAAAGGGTAATTGTACAACACAAATATTATCACGGAAAAGGTTTGGTCAGATCACATGACATTTTCGTGACTTGGGTAACAGTGATGTGTTTCTAGATACCGCTCACTGTTTATTATATTAAATGTGTGATTTAATATAATTGCCAATGTCGTGAAAACCTACAGGGTCACACACATAAGGACAGGTTGATGAGAGATAGAATAAATAAGGAACACCGTAAGGTACGGTGCACTTAAGTGTAATACAGAAAGTGGTAAGGTACCACGTGGATAAGTGATATATGGTACATCATAAGGTATAATGTCCATAAGCTTAATTGGGCTTTTAACTTATAGCCTTAATTGGGCTTTTAGCTTATAGCCCATACGAGTGATTCTATAAATAGATCCCTTGTGATGAAGCAATTTCACTTGATGCAATTTCGTTTTTGATTCTCTATCTCACTCAAGGTTTCCGTTCGTGATCAGCTAGCACTGTGACCAGAAGCGATCTGTTCGTGTGGACTGAGTAGAGGCGTTCTTCTTCATCAACGCTCATGATCACAACATCAAAGGTCTGAATCGCCACAAGAGGTAAATATTTCTATCACTGATCATGCTCATTCGTAAGGATCGCTAAAGGAAAATTTTAAATTCCGCTGCGCTTTTGATGGCAATTTTCCTACAGCGTGACCTTTCAGAAACACACCAAGTGTTCATCTCCTGAAGGTTGCATGGAACAATTGTTTGATCTAATGAACTGCTGAGCTACACTTGAAATGAAACGTTAGAACATTTCAGAACTTTACATATAGCTTCTGATGTAACTTCTCTTCTAACTTCTGAAGAGTTGCTAATCAGAACATTCATTTCAGAATATTCACAAAATAATATTACATTTTAATATATATAAAAAGGTTTAAAAATAATGTTTAAAAATAGAAATAAAAAGAGAAAAATATCAACTATGTTCAAATTAATCAAGAAATAAAAAGTAAGACCATAGAAAAATTAGAAAAGGGCTCAAGTGATTTTATAAATTTTTTGGTAATTTTTTAAAGTCAGGAACTATTTTTAAAATTAAAAGAAATGGGTAAAATAAACCAAAAATGATAAAAAAAAATAGCAAAGTCAGAAACAAAAATAAAATAAGGTCACCAATATTTGTCACAATATCATTGGATCATTCCGTAATTTTTTCAGAATTTAAAAATGCATAAAAGTATTTTTCAACATTTAAAATAATTCAAGTAAAGTGTAAATTTAAAAAATACCAAAACACAAAATTAAATTGTGAAAAAATAAAAATCAGAAAGAGAATAATCAAAAATATTTTTCATGATTTTTTCAGATTTTTTGGACTTAAAATGAATTTTCTATGATTTTTTGAAGTTTAAAACAATTTAATATAAAAAATCAGAAAATAAAATAAAAGTCAAAAATATGTGGACCATTGGATGAGAGTCAAAACGCGTTAGTAATCAGAACCAAAGGATCTGCGCGCTGTGCATATCATGGTCTTTAGTGAATAAAGCATAGAATCAGAAATAAAATCAGAATTCAAAAATAACAAGTGGCGTGCCATCATTGCTTGGAAGATGACACGTTGGTTATCTTCAACCTCCAGCCAACGTGAATTGCAGGTCTATCAAATTGTAAAATCAGAAGTTCGGACATATGCCATTCGCTTTGTCTCTTCAAGATGAAGACAACCACACCCTCGCGCCAAATTTATATAAATTGTAGCTCAAGCAATTTGGAAAGAAAGTTTTGAAAAGGGATTTGAAATTTCAGGGTCAAAACGTGTTTCCAGTAAAATTTAAATGTTGCGACTAGAACCAGGGCAACGAGAGCATCACAGTGATATCAAAGTTTTGAAGAATTGATGAAGGAATCTACCTATTGAAGTTGAGTTGCGGAGCTCTGAAACTGGACTTCTATGGAGCAATCTAGGGCACGATTCTTAAATGTAATTATATGGTTAGCTTCAGGGAAGATCAAGGAAGGTGAATTGATGAAGAAATTGGATTGAAAAAGGCTTGTGTATGGGTTTTGAAGTTGCTGAATTTTGAGTTATAGGACAAGTTTGGCAGGGTGATTCTGGCTATCCAATCTTGAGAAAATGAATGGGATAGTTCATGTATTTATAGAAGAAGCAAATGGGATCAAAAGGAAGAGTGAATGATGCATTTTGGAGGGAATTCATGCAAACCTGATGCACGAGTGAAGTGTGATATAATTTTCACCAAAACTTATCTAATCCTTGTGTTTTGAGGTGCTAAACAATTCTTGAACTTCACTAAACATGTTTAGAGGAAAAAACGTGTGGAAAACTTATGATTTGAGGCCATATTATGGATTTCAAAATTATGACTTGGTGAGAAAATCAGTTTCAAAGTGCCAACTTCTAACCAATGGCATTTTCAACTCAAGGGATCTTAGGGAATGATTATTGATGCTTCAGAAAGACGAGGTTACAAGTTTTGCAATGGAAAAAGAATGGAATCAAATGGATGCTTGAGCTGGAAGTTGTGTTTAGTCAAAGTTGGAGAAAAAATGTTGACTTTCCATACTTAGAAATATTTCAAATTTTTCTTCAAAAGTGACCTATAATGTCTTGCATCCAAACATACCCTTCCCTCTTGGAATTTTCTCTTGAACAAAAAATATGGCATGAATTAGATCTATTGAATGACATTTTGAAACTTGAACCATTCAAAATCTCCAAAAATTGAGAAAGTTATGACTTGTTGAAGTTGGCAAAATTTCATAAAATAACCTATAATCTTTTGTATCCTTGAGGAAACTTCCATCCATTTTCTCACTTTGTACATAAAAGAAGGCATAAAGGTCACATCCTCAATATAATTATGGAAAAATAATGGGCTCAAGGTGATAAAAATTGACCAAGTTATGCTCATTTTAAGTCACACATGAAAAATTGGGGATTCATCTGGAGGACTTGTAACCTTTCTTAATCATAAAGTTTCTTCCATATTAAAACTCCTTGGAACTTTTGAAGTTATTTGTTAATGCTCCTTTGAAGAGAATGAGGTCTTTGGAATAACTCAAAAATACCAAAAGATGGGAAAGATATACTCCTTTGAAGTTCAAAACCCTAGCTCCTTGATTAAGAAACATGCCTTGAGGAACTTTGACAATTTTGAACAAACTTCTTGTACCAAAACAAATTCTTTGTAAATATAAGTTATTGAGGATGATAATGAGAACTCATAGAAACCATAACCACTTCCATATCTTTAGAATTGAGAGAAATATGCATTTGTGACCAATGGGAACAAAGCCTTGTCCAAGCATGACAACTTCTCCAATCAATCCCTTGTGTTTTTCAACCAAATTTGATAACCTTGAAATGTGGTGAACCAAAATAACATTGCCATGCCATTCCATCCAAAAAAAATCCAATGGTGAGGTTTGAACTTCTCAAGCTTTATTGACTAGGGCATGGAAATAAACTCATGAACCCATGGAGCAACTTGCTGAATCTTATTGCCTTTACCTACATGAGTAACAAGCAAGACAAACCAACATTGTGTTTCATTAATTAAAAGAAGAAATCAAGACAAAAATATTCATGATCACAAAAGAACACAAGTCAAGATGCTTGGTTATTCCTCAAAGAGCAAAGCTAAATATAGGGAGGGGAACCAAGAATCCTAATGTGATCTTGTTGTGAATGAATCAACATGGTATGATGAAGGGATCTTAGGGGCAAAAATTGGGGTACAACAACTTCCCTTATTTAAGTTTCTTCTATCTGGAGATACGAAGGTTAAAAATATTCGTGTCGACGCGATCGAAGTTACTTAAATATAAAACAAACCCTATTTTTGGCCATAAGATGCCATGAAAATGTTTATGATCATGAATGCATATGAACAAGACCAAAGAGACGTAGAACACAATTGGGAATGTAACAATAATAAAGAAACAAGAGAGCGAACCAACCAGGAAAATAAATCACTGGTGGATCAAAAGACCCGACTCAGAGAGGATGGTGAAATGGTCAAAGGATATACCAACTCCTACTGGAGGTAAAGCTACCAACATTCACTGAAGGTAGAAGGAAAAGAAATAACAACACCGACATTCACTGACAGTAAGCTACCAACATTCTTTGAATGTAGAAGGAAAAGAAATATCATAGCATCGCCGTTCACTGCCAGTTCACTGAAGGTAGTAAAAAGATAACAATCATCAACATTCACTTCCAATGACCTACCAACTTTCACTGAGGATAGAAAAAATATAACAATCATCGACGTTCACTGCCAGTGACCTACCAACTTTCACTGATGGTGATCTACCAACTTTCACTGGAGGTAGAAAGAGAATATATCATAGAAACTCCATTCACTGACAATGAACTACCAACATTCACTGAAGGTAGAAAAAATATAACAATCATTGACGTTAACTGCCAATGACCTACCAACTTTCACTGAAGGTAGAAAGAGAATATATCATAACATCGCCGTTCAATGACGATGAACTACCAACATTCACTGAAGGTAGCAAAAAGATAATAATCATCGATGTTCACTGCCAATGACCTACCAACTTTCACTGGAGGTAGAAAGAGAATATATCATAGCACCGCCGTTCACTGATGATGAACTACCAACATTCATTGAGGGTAGCAAAAAGATAACAATCATCGACGTTCATTGCCAATGACCAACCAACTTTCACTAAAGGTAGAAATAGAATATATCATAACATCACCGTTCACTGACGATGAACTACCAACGTTCACTGAGGGTAGCAAAAAGATAACTAGTTTCCCTAAAATTCTGGAATTTCGCCTAGAACGGGTCTCAACTTCTTCTTTAACCAAGGCACTTTTCCTGGAAAGGGTAATATGTAAGCTGTCTCAAATAAAGAGACTTCCACTTGGAAAGATTTCACAGCGAGTTGTTTCTACGAATTTAAAAGTCTTGCCACCCACTGGCATAAACTAACGACAAAATGCAAACTGTCCACTCATAGATGAGATAGCAAAAAAAAAAGAAAAAAAAAGTTACATCGACTTTTACAGGGAAGCACAAGTTGCTCAAATAAAGAGACCTGCTACTTGTTGTCATGGAGGATTGTAAAAAGAAATGACTTTCTAGGGATAGAAATATGACTTCCTGGGGAAAGAAATATGACTTCCTGTGGGAAAGTCCACGATATTCCTGCTGAGGAGATAAAGTCTTCTCGTTCAAAAAAAATGCACCAACCAAAACTCGAAGCTTTCAGAAATCCAAAGTAAATAATATTGTTGTGGAACCACAGATTCAATCCAGAAATAAACTGGAATGAAACGGACAACCAAAATATATCCTTTAAGAAATAAACTCAAGAGGGAAAACCAAATCCATCCAAACAAGGAGCTGTACAGGAAGGCTAAAGCAAAAATCTTCCACGAGGGACAACTAAGTGGGGACATTGAAAGAATATACACTTTCTGCTTAAGGCCAACACTCTATTGAAGAGAGGACAATGTAAATCTGGAAAACAGGGTAATATGTCAACAAAATATTAAAAAAATGTCAATGAACAATGATTTTCCAATTTTAGCTATGCATGATGTATGTATAAATGTTTGAGTGTTATCGTGCGTATGCTGACAAAACAGATATACAACACTAGGAGTAACCAGGAAAAACTAACTCTGGCACAAATAACACCCGACTAAACCACATCCAAGATGATCATTCCAAGAAAAAGTAAATGCCAACTGAAAAAACAAAACCCACTTCTTGCTTTAGCTTTACTGGGGAGAAACATAATCCGGTAGTAAACAAAATAAAGTGACAGAATAGTACAGATACAAGGATAAAACATCTTTCTTCAGGTTTCACTGAGGAAACAAATGTTTTCAAAAGTAACACTTTTACTGGGGATTTCAAAACCAATTTCAAGAAAAGAAAATGGACACCAAATCATCAAAACATTCACTGGGGAATTCAGGCCTACTTCATTGGGGAGGTTAGCACCACATCCTCAAAGGGAAAACTGTAAGTCTCAGAGTGCCTAAGAGGGGGGGGGTGAATTAGGTCTTATAAAATTTATTCGGTTTTATGAGAATGCTTGGTAGTAATTTTGGTTAAGTGTTTGAAGGTTTTTATTATATATTTATCTTTTCCTGATTATGGTGATGAAAGCGATAAATGCGGAAAAGTAAAGAACACGGTGATATATCCTGGTTCCCCTCACAATCCGAGAGTACTCCAGTCCCCTTTCCAACACGAAAGAGATTTCACTATAGTTAGAATGATTGTACAGCCTATGCTTACTATCTAACCTATAGGGTGATCAAAGGTTCTTAACACCTTTAAGACCAAACAAACACTAATGTGAATGAAGAACAATCCTCTTCAAATCACAACACTTACTTCCAACAATCCTGGATAGTAATGGAAAACCTTTAAGTAATACAATGATTTAGTTTGAAGTGTATGGAGAGCTTTATCAATCTTCAATTGATCTTCTTCTTCAAGATAAAAACAATTCTCAACAATGTATATAAATGTTCACAATGTATGTATGAAACTTGTAATGATAATGAAAGTGTATATGGCAGGTTTCACAAAATTATGAACACATGAAAGTATGAATTCAAATATGAATGAATGAGAAAATTGTTTATTGAAGAAGTTTTTGTTAATTTGAAAATTGAAGCATTCTTGTATGTTTATTGAAATAAGAAAATCTGCATTTTATAAAGTTACAAGAACCTCTTCATTCATGCCAATTCATATGAAAAGTTGCAATGCATTCATGAAAAGATACCACTTGAAAAATGTTCAAAAAACAAAGTAAAAGCTGCACTGGTTTGCTAGGAACCGGTTCCAACACTGACAGAACTCGGTTCTTAGTGAACGTTATAAGTTGGAATTCAAAAATATCACGCAGGAACCGGTTCCCCTATTGGTACAACCCGGTTCCTGGTACAAAATCCAGGGACATGTTTTTTGAGAAATTCTGGAACCCGGTTCCCTGTTAGGGAGGAACCGGTTCCTAAAGGGTTTTTTTTCAAAAATGCTTTTTGAAAGATATTTCAAACAAAGTTTTCTTGATCTTAAAGTTATGGAATATGTATATGTTGATGAATGCATATTGTGAACATCTATATTCAAGATTTTAAGAATTATTTATACCATATTGACATTTGATGATTCTTCAATAATTCTTCAATAATCTTCAAGACTTTTATTTGATGTTGATAAGCTTTTTGCACATCCTTTGAATGTTGATGTCCATGTTGTCTTCATCAAAACACATGCTTTAAATATGACTTGGGAAGCTTGCAATTACATTCTCCCCCTTTTTGATAATGACAACCAAGTCTTGAAAACGATTTCTTGAAATGTTTTATGTTGTTTTGTATAGTAAACATGTTGAGCAAATGCAAGGCTCCCCCTAAATTTTATGCTCCCCCTAAGTCCATGATTCTTTGAATTTTGGAGTGAGTTTGATATTTATTTGGGCCTGCAATTTCTTTGAAACAAAACAACACACATGCATATTCTTCTCCCCCTTTGTTAACATAAAAAAGGATGGGGAAAAGAGTGAAATAGATACATATAAAAATTAAGACGTGCATAAAAAGAGAAACATTAGATATCACCTTCATCCAAAATACCAAGTTCTTTTCTAAGCTTTTTGTTCTTGATGGACCAAAGAGATCCATGTGTAACAATTATAGTGGTCTTGTAGTAGACACCACATTCTTAGATTTGAAAGTTGTTTTGGTCTGTTTGCCCTTTTGGCATGCATTACATAATTTGTCTTTGATGAACTTCATCTTTGGTAGACCAATAACTAAGTCATGCTTAACCAATTTGTTCAAGTGCTCCATGTGAATATGAGCGATCCTCTTGTGCCATAACCAAGCGTCATTGTTGTTTACCATAAGACATTGTACCTTCAGAGACAAATCATCTAAAGTAATCATAAAAATATTGTTAGTTCTTATACCTTTGAGTTTTATCTCATTGGTTGCCTCATCCATAATGAGACATTCATCTTTGTTGAATTTGATCTTGAACCCTCTATCGCAAAGTTGACTTATGCTAAGAAGATTGTGCTTTAATCCTTCAACATAGAGAACATCCTCAATTTGAATGGATGGAGGTGTGCCAACTATTCCAACGCCAAGAATATTTCCTTTGGTGTTGTCTCCATAGGTGACATACCCTTTGGCTTTATGTACTAGATATGAAAATTGGTGTACATCTCCTGTCATATGCTTTGAACATCCACTATCAAGATACCAAACATTTGATGTGGATTTCAAGCATACCTACACAAACAAATTATTCTTTGTTAGGTACCCAAGTTTCCTTGGGTCCTTCATAGTTAGTTCCCTTTTTCACCCACACATAATTCCCACTTGCTATACTAAAGTTTCTAACATAGCAAGCATTAGGTGTATGGCCTTTAATACCACAATAAAAACAAGTAGGTTCAAAGTTACTTCTATATCTAGAAGGATAAGATTTCTTCTTAGGAAATGTTTTCTTTTTCGATACATTTGCCTTTTTCTTTTGATGATTATGAACAACTTGCTTCTTTTCAACTTTCTTGGGATTGGAACTATTACTAGCCTTTACAAAAACAGTGGGATTGTTACTTGGTTTCTTAGAATTCACATAACCAAGACCCCTTTTATCATTTGGATAACGTTGTTGGCTTAGTAATCCTTCCAATCCTATTTGTCCTTTTTCATATCGTTCAATGACTCTTTTCAATTGAACAATTTGAAAGACATTTGATTCACACTTGGAGCATGCAAAGTTTTCTTTTTCTTTAATAAAATTCTGTTTTTGAAGTTCAAAATCTTTAGTCATGGTGTCAATTTTTTCTAAACAACTTAGAAGTTCTTTTTCTTGATTTGACACCTTTTTGTATAAACTTTTGCATTGTTTCAAGAGTTCATCAATAGCATCTTGAACATCATCATCAAAAAAATTAAATTCATTACTAACCTCTTCTTCATTGTCGGAGTGATGTGAAGCCATTAATGCTAGATTTGCACATTCCTCGCTTTCCGAATCGGATGAAGAACTTATCTCATTATCTTCCCATGCAACATAAGCCTTTTTGTTCTTGAACTCCTTTTTGCCTTTGAATCCAATTTTCTTGGAGAGTTTTGGACAATCCGGCTTTATGTGACCTTGCTTTCCACATTCATAACATGTGACATCTTGTGTTGATGTGGAGGCTTCTTTATCTTTATGATTATAAAATTTCTTCCTCTTGACAAAGTTAGCATTATGAAGATTATTTTTATGACCAAAATATTTTCCTAACCTTTTTACAAGAAGCAAGAAGTTTTCATCTTCCTCCGATGCATCTTTATCTTGACTTTCCTTTGAATCAACTTTCAAGGCAATGCCTTTGGATTTCTTCTCTAAATTTTCATGTTTTTCAAGTCTACCGAGTTCCGTTTCATATTCTTGAAGTTTTCCAAATAATGTAGCGGAAGTCATTGTGGAGAGACTCTTCTTTTCCGAGATTGCCGTTACCTTTGGTTGCCATTCCCTAGTCAATGATCTAAGGATTTTCAAGTTGAGTTCATCATTTGTCAAGGTTTTAGCAAGAGCATTTAAGTGATTTGTCAAATGCACAAATCTCTTTTGTAAGTCAAGAATGGATTCTCCGGGCTGCATTCGAAATAGTTCATATTCTTGACTCAAGGTATTTAGCCTTGATCTTTTTACTTCAGCCGTTCCTTCATGAGTTTGAACCAGGGTATCCCATATTTCTTTTGTTGTCTTGCAGTTCGAGACACGGAAAAATTTGTCCATACTGAGTGCACCTTGAAGAAGGTTTATTGCCTTTTTGTCATAGAGAACTTTCTTTTTATCATCGTCGTCCCATGCAGTTTTGGGCTTTACAAAACCAATGCCATTGATTACTGATATTGGGATAAATGGACCATTTTCAACAACATCCAATACTTCCTCTCCTTGTGCTTCTAAATGCGCCTTCATGCGTATTTTCCAGAAGTCAAAATATTCACCACAGAATAGAGGAGGCTTGTTGTTACTACCACCATCTCTGAAAACTGGTTGATGATTTGCGGAAGCCATTCTGGATCTTTAGGAACAAGTTACCTATAACTTGCTCTGATGCCAATTGTAAGTCTCAGAGTACCTAAGAGGGGGGGGGGGGGTGGTGAATTAGGTCTTATAAAATTTATTCGGTTTTATGAGAATGCTTGGTAGTAATTTTGGTTAAGTGTTTGAAGGTTTTGATTATATCTTTATCTTTTCCTGATTATGGTGATGAAAGCGATAAATGCGGAAAAGTAAAGAACACGGTGATATATCCTGGTTCCCCTTACAATCCGAGAGTACTCCAGTCCCCTTTCCAACACGAAAGAGATTTCACTATAGTTAGAATGATTGTACAGCCTATGCTTACTATCTAACCTATAGGGTGATCAAAGGTTCTTAACACCTTTAAGACCAAACAAACACTAATGTGAATGAAGAACAATCCTCTTCAAATCACAACACTTACTTCCAACAATCCTGGATAATAAGGGAAAACCTTTAAGTAATACAATGATTTAGTTTGAAGTATATGGAGAGCTTTATCAATCTTCAATTGATCTTCTTCTTCAAGATAAAAAAAATTCTCAACAATGTATATAAATGTTCACAGTGTATGTATGAAACTTGTAATGATAATGAAAGTGTATATGGCAAGTTTCACAAAATTATGAACACATGAAAGTATGAATTCAAATATGAATGAATGAGAAAATTGTTTATTGAAGAAGTTTTTGTTAATTTGAAAATTGAAGCATTCTTGTATGTTTTTTGAAATAAGAAAATCTGCATTTTATAAAGTTACAAGAACCTCTTCATTCATGCCAATTCATATGAAAAGTTGCAATGCATTCATGAAAAGATACCACTTGAAAAATGTTCAAAAAACAAAGTAAAAGCTGCACTGGTTCGCTAGGAACCGGTTCTGACACTGACAGAACCCGGTTCTTAGTGAACGTTATAAGTTGGAATTCAAAAATATCACGCAGGAACCGGTTCCCCTATTGGTACAACCCGGTTCCTGGTACAAAATCCAGGGACATGTTTTTTGAGAAATTCTGTAACCCGGTTCCCTGTTAGGGAGGAACCGGTTCCTAAAGGGTTTTTTTCAAAAATGCTTTTTGAAAGATATTTCAAACAAAGTTTTCTTGATCTTAAAGTTATGGAATATTTATATGTTGATGAATGCATATTGTGAACATCTATATTCACGATTTTAAGAATTATTTATACCATATTGACATTTGATGATTCTTCAATAATTCTTCAATAATCTTCAAGACTTTTATTTGATGTTGATAAGCTTTTTGCACATCCTTTGAATGTTGATGTCCATGTTGTCTTCATCAAAACACATGCTTTAAATATGACTTGGGAAGCTTGCAATTACAAAAACCATAATACGTTCTTCAATAGAGAAACCTGGGACTTGCGTTCTTCAAGAGTGATTATGGTACCAACTTCTCGGGAGAAAGAACTTCCATTAGACCGAACGAAAACTTCATTGGAGAAATCTCGGATTGAAACATCACATCATGAAAACTCAGAAAAGAGGAGAAATGGATCCAAACTTGACTGAGGATGACGGAGTCACGAACCCAATACGGCGAATCATCCTGAGTAATCCTTCCCGAGGGGAACAAAAACTTCTTAAAACAAACTGGAGTTTGTCCATTCCTAGGATCACCATTTTTATTTTTATTTTTTTCGCATCACAAATTCTAAAGTAAGAGCAAATTGTAAATTCTTTTTGAAAAAGTTGATTTTGTTATTTAATCTTTTTGCTTTGAAAGTTACTATCAATAATAAATGGAGTCTTTGCAAACTAAATAAAATAAGAAATACAAAGAATTGGGTAAAAGCTCAAATTTCATTAATAGAATGGTAGTTTGTGAATGCGAGTCTCCATAGATGATTACAAAGTTTGGAAAATGGTAATATATAATGGAAAAGATACATTGAGATACAATGACCACTATCCCCTCTAACAACTTTTGAAATCCCGAGCAGCAGCTTCTGTTGAAGTGTGATGAGAACCCGAGAAGATTGTTGCTCCAATGATCAAGTCTTGTCTGATGTAGTTACTTGCCAAGAAAGTCCCTAACTTTTTCCTAAGCCGCCCTTGCGGGTTTTCAGCTTAGCAGGAAATTTATTCTGTTTATGTCTCTAACTTTTTCCTAGACTGTGCTTTCGGGTTTTCAACCTACCGAGACGCTATTTTTTGCTTAAGTCGCCCTTTCGGGTTTTCAACTTAGCGAGCTGTTCTTTTATTTCTTTAGGAAAAGTATTTCTTGACTGCATCAGCATTCATGGGACGTGGAAACTCCTCGCCATCCATAGTTTCAAGAATTAATGCATCGCCAGAGAAGGCCTTCTTGACAACATATGGGCCTTTAAAATTGGGAGTCCACTTGCCTATAAAATCAGTGTTGAAAGACATGATCTTCCTGAGCACGAGGTCGCCTTCTCTGAATTCACGAGGTTTGACCTTCTTATCAAAAGCTTTCTTCATCCTTTTCTGATATAACTGGCCATGACACAAATTCGCCATCCTCTTCTCCTCAATCAAATTCAATTGGTCAAACCGGTTCTGGACCCATTTAACCTCTGACAACCTGGTGTCCATTATCACATGCAAAGAGGGAATCTCAACCTCGACTGGGGGAGTACAACTTCGATTCCATACACTAGGGAGAACAGGGTTGCTCCTGTTGAAGTGCGGAAAGATGTTCGATATCCCTGCAGAGAAAAAGGGAGCATTTCATGCCAATCCTTATAAGTAACAACCATTTTCTGGATAATTTTCTTGATATTCTTATTAGCAGCTTCAACAGCCCCATTTATCTTCGGCCTGTACGGAGATGAATTGTGATGGACAATCTTGAATTCCTCACAAAGTTCTGTCATCATTTTATTGTTCAAATTCGAGCCATTATTAGTGATAATTCTGTTCGGCACACCATACCGACATATAAGATTATTCTTGATGAAACGCACAACCACCTGCTTAGTAACATTGGCATACGAAGCAGCCTCCACCCATTTGGTGAAGTAATCAATTGCTAACAAGATGAAATGGTGTCCATTCGAAGCTTTGGGTTCTATCATCCCAATCATGTCAATACCACACATAGAGAAAGGCCACGGGGAAGAGATCACATTGAGAAGTGTCGGAGGCACATGGACCTTATCTGCATAAATATGAAATTTATGACACTTATTTGCAAATTTGTAACAATCAGATTCCATTTTCAGCCAATAGTAACTTGCCCTTATCATCCTTTTAGCCATCGAATGTCCATTGGCATGAGTGTCAAATGAACCTTCGTGAACCTCATGCATAAGCATGCCTGCTTCGTGTCTATCCACACATCTGATAAAGACCATGTCATAATTTCTTTCATATAACACATTTTCACTGAGGAAGAAACTTCCTACCAATCTTCTCAATGTCTATCTATCTTTCTTCGAAACACCAATCAGGTATTCCCGAGTCTGAAGAAAATGCTTAATGTCATGATACCAAGGTTTTTCATCTGCTACCTCCTATGTTGTAAACACATAAGCGGGTCTATCCAATCGTCGAACCGTAATTCGAGGTATATCATTCCAAGTATTCACTTGGTACATAGAAGCTAGAGTTTCCAGAGTGTCCGCCATTTGATTTTCATCTCTAGGAATGTTATGGAATTCAACTTTGTTAAAGAAGGGTAAAAATCTTCTAGCATAATCTTTGTAAGGGATCAAGCCGGGGTGACGAGTATCCCATTCTCCTTTAATCTGATTTATTACCAAAGCTGAATCACCATACACATCTAGATTTTTAATTCAAAGATCAATAGCTTCTTCGAGACCCATGATGCAAGCCTCGTATTCTGCCATATTATTAGTGAAATCAAATGTTAACCTTACGGTAAAAGGAATGTGCGATCCATGGGGAGTGACAATCCCGACACCAATTCCTTTACCATAAGCATTCAAAGCTCCATCAAATATCATACTCCAACGAGATTCAGGGTCAGGACCTTCCTCAGGAAATGGTTCATCACAATCCTTCACTTTCAGGAACATCACATCCTCATCGGGGAATTCATATTCTACAGACTGGTGATCCTCCACTGGTTGGTGAGTAAGATAATTGGCCAACACACTGCTCTTAATAGCTTTTTGAGTGCGGTATTCGATATCATATTCATATAACAACATCTGCCAGTGGGCAATTCTCCTAGTAAGAGCAGGCTTTTCAAAAATGTACTTGATTGGATCCATTTTGGATATCAACCAAGTAATGTGATTCAACATATACTACCGCAAACACTTTGCCGCCCAGACCAAAGCACAACATGTCTTTTCCAGCATGGAATACCGCGACTTACAATCAGTGAATTTTTTACTGAGATAATAAATGGAGAACTCCTTCTTCCCTGTTTCATCCTGTTGTCCCAGAGTACAACCCATGGATTTATCTAACACTGTCAGATACATAATCAACGGTCTTCCTTCGATGGGAGGGAGCAAGATAGGAGGTTCAAGCAGATATTCTTTAATACTTTCAAATTCCCTTTGTTAGTCATCCGTCCACACACAACCTTAATCTTTCTTTAACAACTTAAAGATCAGTTCACATGTTGCAGTCATGTGGGAAATGAATCTAGAAATATAATTCAAACGCCCGAGGAAACCTCTGACTTGATTTTTATTTATTGGCACTGGCATCTCTTGAATTTCTTTGACTTTATCAGGATCAACTTCAATTCCTTTCTAGCTAACAATGAAACCCAACAATTTTCCTAATCGAACACCGAAGTTGCATTTATTTAGATTTAAGAAGAGAAGATAGTTCCTCAAACGCTGAAACAACTTCAACAAATCTTCTACATGCCCTTCTTCAGTCTGGGATTTAGCAATCATATCATCAACATATACTTTGATTTCCTTGTGCATCAGATCATGGAATAGGTTAGTCATATCCCTCTGGTACGTTGCACCAGCGTTCTTCAACCCGAAGGGCATCTGTTGTACCCCAAAATTTTCCCTCCCTTTTCCACAAGAAATCACAGCTTCGGGCTTTTTCCTGATTTTTCAGATTGGCTTAAGAATCGGTCAAACAGACTTTTCTCATCAGTCAGACAAAATTAAGGTTTCCATTAACTTTTGAATCAGTTCAAACAGATTGCTAGGGTTTGGTTGAGTTTGGCTCAGGGTTTGGTCAAGCATACGCTTCTTTGACAATAAATCAAGAATTAGGGTTTGCACGCGCATTTTCAGAAGAATTTGAATCCACAGTGTCTTAATTGGCTGCCACATGGTTTTGACGTTTGTTCAAGATTTCTGTTTGTTTCTCAAAGTCTAAACATCTGGGATATGGGTTGAGGCTTATGATTGAGAGTTTGAAGTGTTGGTTTAATCAGTGAAATGAAAGATGTATGGACATTTGTTTTGTTTGACTGTGCAATACATATGGTTATTTGGAATGCCGGGCGTATTGTTGGTTAATGCGAAGTTGCAAGACTACAGAGTTTATTGATTATTTATAATTTCTAAAGTTAAGATTATTGGGATAACTTCCAATTATTATGACTTAAGAAATTTAAATAATTAAATAAGCAATTGCAGAAGAATTAAAAGAAATATCTGACAAAAAGGATTTTTATTCATTTTCAATTGTTTGTTACAAATATTATTTGAATACTGTAAATTTATTTACAGTGTTTACAATAATGTTATTACAATGATTAAAAATAAATTAAATCTATATCCCAAATTTCTTGAAGTCTTCATCTTCTACGGTTGCATCCTTTGCTCAATTGATATTTACCTGCAAAGACAAAAAGGAAGAAGTCAATACAGTTAAAATTAAAAGGGCATTCTCAGACAGATAAATAAAAACTCATCATTAAAGGTTTTGGCCGGAATCAGTTTGTTCGTCCTCTCTGCAAATCACAAGAAGATGTCTCTTCTTGGTTCACAAAGAGGGAAGTAAAATGTTTGCAAGCATATGAATTATTTTGCAAAATGCACAAAGCTGCATAAATTTAAATTGCAAAGTGCAAACTGAAATGCCAAACAAGCTGCATAAATCCAAACTGAATTTCATTATCAAACTAGGCAAACCAAATTGTCAAAGGGGCAAACTAAGTCACAAGTACAAAGCTGTCAACAAAAAATGTAAATCAAGCTGTAACTGTCAAAAGCGGTCAACAAGTACACAAAAGCAAGGCAGAAAATTTAGAGGTAAGAAGATATGCAGAGGAAAGACAAATGCAAGCAAGCTTGTGAAAAGTGCATTTTTATTCATCATTTTCCAGGCCAAAATCTTTTCAGAAAAAAAAAATATATTCTAAGCAAAGATGTGCTCTCTGTGGAGAGAGAAAGAGAGGGAAAAGTAGCAGGCTTACAGTTTTCCAGGCAGGCTTAAAGATAAATATAACAAAATCAGAACACTGTCAGAGGGGGGCAGAATACACATAGAAAAAGATATCACAAAAAACTGTAAACCTCAAGCCTTGCAGCCTGCATAAACTCAGAACCCAAACCTGCTCAAGCATAGCATTCAAACCAAAGCTTGCTTCAAAAACAAGCCTTGAGGCCTGTATCAAAAAACCTGCCTGCATAATACCAGTTACAGAAGCCAAAAGCAAAGGTCAAAAACTTAAAAACCTGCCTTTAGCCCTGTAAAAAGGACACAAAACAGAAAACCTGTTTCAAGCCACAAACCTTGAAGCCTGTTCAAGAAGCCTGTCAAAACACATAACAGGAGCAAGCCTAAAAGCTTGATCATCCTCAAGCCTGTCAAACGGCTAATTACAAACAAACAAGCTTGCAAGCTCAAAAACCTAATAAACCTGTACCAAACTCAAAGCAAAACCAAAAATCCCTCAGAATAAGATTCATCACAGGGTCAAACACATCCAAATATCCAAACATCAATAAACATTCTCAGAACTGATTCATCCTTGAAAATCATCAAAGAAAACCAAAAAGAGAGGAAGAAAGTCAGTAGCCAACAAAACTCTCAGAACAAAAGTTCATCATTGAGAAATCAAGTCCAAAGAGAGGAAGATTGTGAAAGCATCTCAGAGCCAAACATCACAGAGGCAAGCAATCAGAAGAGGAAAAGAAGTTATCCTAGGGTTTTCAGATTGCAACACTCATCACTAAACCACTGAAAGAAGAAAGATACGAGGGTACCAGACAAACCAGAACAAAGCTAGCATCACAGCCTCCCCGCCGGCCACCGGAGAACGCCGCCGTCCACTCCTCCGTCTCCCCAACAACAACAAGAACCAAGGTATAATTTCTCCTTCCCTTTCCTTTTTTACACCTCTCCAAACATAAACAACACAGAAGATAAGAACATATAAAGGATAAACATGCAAGAATAAGAATCTGAAACCCTTAAAACATGAAAACAGAAACCGATACCTTTTCTTGTCACCGCCTTGCTTAACCATGGAGGGAGGAGGAGTTGGAGGTGGCGCTTAGTGGCCATAGGTGGAGAGGGAGTTTCGTTGAGAAGCTTTGCTTAAGAAGGATGAAGTGGACAAAGAAAAAAGAAGGGAACGACGCCGCTCATCAAAACTGTGTAACCCTGTTCTGAGCCAAACAATTTGGAACCCTAAACAAAAACTTGTCAAATGCATTCTGGGCCTGTCCCTTGCGCAAACTATTAAGCCCAACGAAACTGGCACCCCCCCCTTTCTTTGATTCTGTTGTTTTTTGTTTGGGCCAAACATACCCCTAAGCCCATTTAACTCTTTTGTTTATATTCACAAATCAATCTTTTTTATTTTATCATATTATTTCCCTTTCTTTTATATAATTTATTTTGATAAGAAAAATAATATATTATTTTTGTACAAAAACTTTTCTTAATGTTTATTACATTTTACAAGAATATGTAAATATTAGGTTAATAGATTTTTGTCTTAAAACTCTTTTTTAATAAATCTTTTTTTTATACATAAAAACATTAACTAAAATACATAAACATTAGTTTTCTTTAACTTAAACATTTTTTCTTTTCTTTTCTTTAAAACTTTAGTTTGTATAGTTAACAAAAACACAAAAATAAAATACTTAATACATTAGGTTAACAATTTGATCACTTGTAAATAATCATGTGCATCTTACTTTGCTTTTTGATTCTCTTTACTCTTATACCTTGCTATACTTTTACATTGAGAATGCTACAATTCGATTTGGTTGTAAATAATATCTGGACACTACTATTCTGATGAGACTCATCCCCATTTGTAAACATTTGTACCCCCATCCCCGGATACTTATTTGTAATAGTTTAGACTTTAAATTTCGGCATTTAAAAGCTTTAAAATATGCCATGTTTAGACTTAGCTTTTGTATGCCAAAATCAAATTAACAAGTAGTTTGACCTAAATCCAAGATAAACATGCATGAAAAACAAACACAATGCACACTTGCACCCCTAGGGTTACTCCACTTGTTGCCTTAAAAAATGGGCCATGGTTGCATGTTAAGTGTCTTTGGCAAAACAAAAACAAATAAAATGATCATAGTCCCTCGATGACGCTATCAAGTTGCCTAAACAAAAATGATCAAGTCCCTTGAGAAAATTGCCAAAGATACTTGGCATTATTGCCTCTATGGTCTAAACGATGACCCGCGCCCGTCCCGTTAACATCCTAACACAAGGTTTGATCACCAAATACAATGGTGAAACAACACTGTTAAAAGGGTTAAAACATAAGAAAGATCTTTGAGAAATTTAGGGTAGATAGCTCTTGGTTACTTGACCAATCTTGCAAAACAATCCTTGCCATTTTTCAAAACACACATCACAACACAACTTCAAAACAACTTTCAAAAAACATTGAAACATCTTTTCAAAAAGACAAACACCTTTGTAAAACATTCGAGTAAAGAATTGTTACAATGGTTGCCTAGACAAGGCATCTTTTTCAAAACATTTTAAAAAACACACACACAAAGCACCATTTCACACAATTGAAAATCAAGACAAGTGATCTAAAACAAGTAACTAAGAGCCCATGGATAACCATGGATGAAAAGGGTGCTAGCACCTTCCCTTTTCATAATCTACCCCCCGAACCCACGAAAACATCTCAAAGGTTTTTCCTGTGCTTTTTAACCTTTCCTTTAGGATAAAATAAAAAGTCGGTGGCGACTCTTGCTAAACCGAACAAGTGCGAACACAAACGCAAAACCTCAAGTCAGTTCTCCCACCGTATCACAGAACTGGCGACTCTGCTTGGGATAAATTTAAAAGTGGGGTTACCTTAGGGTTTAGATCACCTTTACATACTTGCTTTGATTGATTTGATTACTTTACTTTTTGGGTCCTTGTTTGGGTTTGTTGTAAATCCTACACCCGGATTTGGGGGCACCTTTTTAGGTAAATAGCAATAAAACTGTGAGGGAACTGTGAGGGGTATACCGACATGGTTGAAGCAGTAAGCTATGTTAGTGTGACATATTTGTGAGTACCGGTAGCCCTTGAGTAGTCAAGGAGAATACGGGGCCGCTGAGCGATGTCATGAAGCACTAACGAACTCTTAGAATCTTACTTGACCATCTTGGCCTTTTTAGGGGTAGTGAGATGACCGACTTTGGTGCAGTCCGAAGTTGGTAGATACTCGATACTACACTCATTGAGGATTGTTTTCTTCGAATATTTTGGTCGGCAGTTAAGTGGCTAAACCAAAACAATGAACACAGAAAATAATCCAGTGATATTGAGCTCCTTAGAACCCGGTTTCTATTTTAGGACATGATGAGCCAACTAACTTCAAGAGGGTACTTACCTACAAACCCCATGCAAGCCTAAACCTAAGGACTTGTTTGCTTTGTGTGAATATGATTAACTGTATATACACTTACTTGTTTTTGCATACATGTACATAACATCATGACATCATACCATAGCATTTTCAATAACCATTTCAAGGATCTCGAGGGTCTTTTGATGCAGGGTCACGTTGAACCATACGTCTACCAAAGGGGCAAGAGGTTTCTCCTCTAAACAAATGCTATCAAAGATCAAGTGCAACAACTTAAATCAGGGGCTATGACCCACTTGACATGGTGAGCTTGATTCTCGTGGAAAGACATCCATCGTTGCAAGGTTCTCCAATCAAAGATGTTGATCAAAGTTCAACCTCTAAAATTTTCTTGTGTTTACCCCAAGAGATTATTGAAAACATGCATCCACATATCATGCATTGCATCATAACAGTTTTTCCTTTTCAGGTTTCCTTATTCTCCTACTGTTTATTTCAGTAGAGATGGCTCTAGAGAGGACTGTCAAGGATATCCAGGATCAAAATGCTCAACTTCAGGAAATGTTCTTGAACTTGTCCCAGGGGCAAGAAGAAGTGAAATCTCTCCTCACAAGGGGCATGGTCCAGGGGAATTCAAGCAATGCCAGGAGTGACCAGTTGGAAGAATTTCAGTTCGAGCTGACTGCAATGAGGATCCAGATGATGGGACAACTGGTGGGCCAGATGGATCTCATCCAGGACTTGGCTCAAAGATAAGAGGAGCTCAGAGTTCTCGTCAACCAACTGCTTCGGGACAACCAAGTGGGGCAAACATCTGAGGTTGAAGAGCAAGTCATCATTCAATCCCCTTTGAGACAAGAAGACAAAGGAAAAGCTCCTCAACTTGCTTCAGGGTCACAAGCTCACCAACAACCGCGTCAGCATCAACGGGGTAATCGGCGTAAGCAAACTACATCTGGAAGACAGTTCACTGAGACTGACATACCGTTATCTCTAATACTGGAACGCTTGTTGGAGGTCAATCTGACTGCTTTAAGGGATCCTATTCGGAAGCCCAACACCTCTGCTCCTAGCTATCATCCTGACACATTTTGTGTATACCACTCCTATAGTCCGGGACATGACACCGACGACTGTTGGGCCTTGAAGAACAAGATTCAAGATCTGATTGCCATTGGAGTGCTGAGATTCATGCCCGATGGCGAGATGAAAATATTCCGTTAAGGGTTTCTCCACCTGAAATGACAAAGCTCGAACTGAGAGACTTTTGTTCCATTTGAACTTTCAAGTTGTAATCTCTTTGTTATTCAAACAATTATCTGTTCATGTCAAACTCTGTTTCATTAATGCATTGCATATGTTTGTCTTGAATTCATCCATTCGTTTTCACTACTCTTATGCTTTCTTTATGATATTTAACTCTTGATAAAAAGCTGCAAGCCTTTTGGGGAGGATGACGAAACAATACCATAATCTCATACAGTATGCTTTTGAACAGACCTCGCTGATGATGTACAGGCATTTCTTTCAAATCCTAAACACTGGAGTTATAAGGAAGATAATCCCTAGTCAACCCCTTCGAGCCAAAGAAGTAGGAGTTTTCTGTTCTGAACACTTTGAAACCTTTGATTTAAACCTGGGGCAGGGTAGTCTCTCAGTTAATCCAAAAAAGGTGCGCATTGAAGTCGCAAACTCTCAGTTCGTAATACAACGAACGACATCAAAAAAAAGAAAAGCATTCCTCTGGAATCAAAAGACAGTGATGGTTCCTTATCTCATAGGCAGTCATTATCTCTCAAAAAAGAAAAAGCCCACTGAGCCAAAACCTATAAAGGAGGCTTAAGAAAGCTGGGGCATCCCGCTGACTGTAATCTCGAAAACAGGAACAGTCAGGCAAAAGTTAGGGATAACAAATCAAAAGAACGAGGTCACTACAAATCCTCAACAACATGAAAAATGTTGCAAAAATGACTGCCTTCCATAAAATTCAATTGGTGTGAACCATCACCAAAAGGTCGTTCCAAATTCGAATGGAGTTCGACGCACAAATTAACTGAGTTTAGGATTGAAGAACATCACGAAGAGCGAGTGGGTACAAATATACTTTAAGCCTTTATCCTTTGTTTCTTAAACCGTGAACCAAGCCACATTACAACCCTTTAAAAGTCCTAACTGAAGCATGGGTTAGTTCGAAAGCATACTGTTACAAAAGGTATCCTGACTCCTGTAAGGCTTTGCCCTAAAAATCTTGTGTTGAATTTGTCTTATAAAAAGTTTTCTGCTAAAAAACGCATTTTTCAAAACTTCAAGACAAGCATAAACTTTGCATTATTTGAATATCGTTGTTTGCACATGGTTATTTGTTTGACAGCGAAGAAATTCATACAACGAATGTTCGGAGGAACGAAAACTCTCTCAGTGAGTAAAATCACTTCAAGAAGGATGACACTTCCATTGACAAATCTCCTATCAACAAAAGGGCATGACATGTCACTATCCAGCACACCTGGGGCAGTCCAGTCAAGGTTTCAACAGATCTTTCAAAGTTCAGTTAACCTGGGGCAGTCCAGTCAAGATTTCAACAAATCTCTCAATTACAGATTAACCTGGGGCAAGCCTCCCTCACCATCACTTGGGGCATTCGAATGTCAAAATCAAGGTCGTTCAAATTCCTTCATCACCTTCTAGAAGTTACGATCAACATCACAAACTCCTTCATCACCAATTGGAAGATACAGGTTCAGATACGCTCCAGACACGGTAGCCATTCTGTCACTCATTCAGATCCCAGTTACAGTTTCAGATACACTCCAGATACGGAAGTCATTCTGCTACTCATACAGATCTCAACTCCAAGATACAGTTTCAGATATGCTCCAGACATGGTAGCCATTCTGTCACTCATTCAGATCCCAGTTACAGTTTCAGATACACTCCAGATACGGAAGTCATTCTGCTACTCATACAGATCTCTACTCCAAGATACAGTTTCAGATACGCTCCAAACACGGTAGCCATTCTGTCACTCATTCAGATCCCAGTTACAGTATCAGACTACCGCGAAGCTTGGATTACGACCAGATAGTGGTATCTCCTAAGAGCAAGCTATGAAACCCGGATTCAACCGGATAATAGTTTAATCCCCAACAAGTTATTGTGAAGCCTGGATTACAACCAGATAGCAATACAAGTTTCTGTGAAGCCTGGATTACGACCAGACAGCAGCCAAGAATACTACGAAGCCTGGAGTCGACTAGATAGTGGTATATCTTTAACACAAGCCGTGAAGCCCGGATTCGACCGGATGGCAGCTCAACAAGTTATTGTGAAACCTGGATTACGACCAGATAGCAATACAAGTTTCGGTGAAGCCTGGATTACGACCAGACAGCAGCCAAGAATACTACGAAGCCTGGAGTCGACCAGATAGTGGTATATCTTTAACACAAGCCGTGAAGCCCGGATTCGACCGGATAGCAGCTCAACAAGTTATTGTGAGGCCTGGATTACGACCAGATAGCAATACAAGTTTCTGTGAAAGCCTGGAGATCGACCAGATAGCAGTTAACGGTTAACAGAATGAAGATTCTCATCCTTAAAACCTCAGAAGATTGGTATACTCCCAATTTCTGACCATTAACAGAATGAAGACTCTCATCCTTAAAACCTCAGAAGATTGGTATACTCCTAATTTCTAACCGTTCACAGAATGAAGACTCTCATCCTTAAAACCTCAGAAGATTGGTATACTCCCAATTTCTGACCCTTAACAGAATGAAGATTCTCATCCTTGAAACCTCAGAAGATTGGTATACTCCTAATTTCTGACCCTTAACAGAATGAAGATTCTCATCCTTGAAACCTCAGAAGATTGGTATACTCCCAATTTCTGACCCTTAACAGAATGAAGACTCTCATCCTTGAAACCCCAGTAGATTGGCATACACCCAAGCTCCTGATACCCCCAACAGAATGAAGATTCTCATTCTCAAAGTGGCGTATAACCCAAGTTCCAGATTAATACCTGTAGCAAGCCAGGAAAATATCTGTGGACGACTGATTGTGGATTAATACCTGTAGCAAGCCAGGAAAACCATCTACATGAAGAGATTGAAGATTAATACCTGTAACAAGCCAGAAAGCCTTTCTTTCTCAGGTTAGAGATCAATACCTGAAACCAGCCAGGACAGTATCTCCTTGACCAACCTTTTCAAGTTCCAGATTAATACTTATAGCAAGCCAGGAAAATATCTGTGGACGACTGATTATGGATTAATACCTGTAGCAAGCCAGGAAATTATCTACATGAAGAGATTGAAGAGTAATACCTGAAACAAGCCAGGAAGCTTTTCTTTCTCAGGTCAGAGATTAATACCTGAAACCAGCCAGGACAACTATCTCACCGACCAACCTTTTCAAGATCCCAGATCAATACCTGCAGCAATCAAAAGATTCTTGCAATCCCCAGCGGAGCTAAAACTTCCAACTATCAATCCCCAAGCAGAATGAAGACTCTCATTCTCAGTTCCTCACAGAGTATTCAAATATTCTACAGTGAAGATCTCCTCAAGACAGGAATCCCCAGTAGATTGGCATATAACCCAAGCTCCTGATTCCCCAACAGTGGTCCCAGGACTTCTTACCTGCAGCAATCAAAAGATTCTTGCAGTCCCCTGCAGCAGTCAAGGATTCACTTTCCTCGGCAACAGTCAATATTCTATTATCTCCAGCTATCCAGGATTCATCTATCCTCAGCAAGACAGCTCATCAGCTTACATGCGCATTCATTACACTCATATCATAAACATTGATATAACATATGTATTGCATCATACATTTCATGCAACATAACTTTGTGTTTTAGCTAATATTTTACCCTTTTCAGGATAAGATTGATAAGCTCAAACTTCTGAAAACAGTTTACGGGTTCTCCAGACACGGATGTTAACCTATCGCTTGTTCAGATTCCAAGACTTCTGAAAACAGTTTACGGATTCTCCAAATACGGATGTTAATCTATCGCTTGTTCAGACTCAACTTTTGAAAACAGTTCACTTACGCTTCCCAACATGGATGCTGATCTATTGCTTATTCAACTTCAAGACTTCTGAAAACAGTTTACGGATTCTCCAAATACGGATGTTAATCTAAGCAGGCTTACAGTTTTCCAGGCAGGCTTAAAGATAAATATTCTAAGCAAAGATGTGCTCTCTGTGGAGAGAGAAAGAGAGGGAAAAGTAGCAGGCTTACAGTTTTCTAGGCAGGCTTAAAGATAAATATAACAAAATCAGAACACTGTCAGAGGGGCAGAATACACATAGAAAAAGATATCACAAAAAACTGTAAACCTCATGCCTTGCAGCCTGCATAAACTCAGAACCCAAACCTGCTCAAGCATAGCATTCAAACCAAAGCTTGCTTCAAAAACAAGCCTTGAGGCCTGTATCAAAAAACCTGCCTGCATAATACCAGTTACAGAAGCCAAAAGCAAAGGTCAAAAACTTAAAAACCTGCCTTTAGCCCTGTAAAAAGGACACAAAACAGAAAACCTGTTTCAAGCCACAAACCTTGAAGCCTGTTCAAGAAGCCTGTCAAAACACATAACAGGAGCAAGCCTAAAAGCTTGATCATCCTCAAGCCTGGCAAACGGCTAATTACAAACAAACAAGCTTGCAAGCCCACAAACCTAATAAACCTGTACCAAACTCAAAACAAAACCAAAAGCCCTCAGAATAAGATTCATCATAGGGTCAAACACATCCAAATATCCAAACATCAATAAACATTCTCAGAACTGATTCATCCTTGAAAATCATCAAAGAAAACTAAAAAGAGAGGAAGAAAGTCAGTAGCCAACAAAACTCTCAGAACAAAAGTTCATCATTGAGAAATCAAGTCCAAAGAGAGGAAGATTGTGAAAGCATCTCAGAGCCAAACATCATAGAGGCAAGCAATCAGAAAAGGAAAAGAAGCTATCCTAGGGTTTTCAGATTGCAACACTCATCACTAAACCACTCAAAGAAGAAAGATACGAGGGTACCAGACAAACCAGAACAAAGCTAGCATCACAGCCTCCCCGCCGGCCACCGAAGAACGCCTCCGTCCACTCCTCCGTCTCCCCAACAACAACAAGAACCAAGGTATAATTTCTCCTTCCCTTTCCTTTTTTACACCTTGCCAAATATAAACAACACAGAAGATCAGAACATATAAAGGATAAACATGCAATAATAAGAATCTGAAACCCTTAAAACATGAAAACAGAAATCGATACCTTTTCTTGTCACCGCCTTGCTTAACCATGGAGGGAGGAGGAGTTGGAGGTGGCGCTTAGTGGCCATAGGTGGAGAGGGAGTTTCGTTCAGAAGCTTTGCTTAAGAATGATGAAGAGGACGAAGAAAAAAGAAGGGAACGACGCCGCTCATCAAAACTGTATAACCCTGTTCTGAGCCAAACGATTTGGAACCCTAAACAAAAACTTGTCAAATGCATTCTGGGCCTGTCCCTTGCGCAAACTGTTAAGCCCAACTAAACTGGCGCACCCCCCCCCCCCCCCTTTCTTTGATTCTGTTGTTTTTTGTTTGGGCCAAACATACCCCTAAGCCCATTTAACTCTTTTGTTTATATTCACAAATCAATCTTTTTTATTTTATCATATTATTTCCCTTTCTTTTATATAATTTATTTTGATAAGAAAAATAATATATTATTTTTGTACAAAAACTTTTCTTAATGTTTATTACATTTTACAAGAATATGTCAATATTAGGTTAATAGATTTTTGTCTTAAAACTCTTTTTTAATAAAACTTTTTTTATACATAAAAATATTAACTAAAATACATAAACATTAGTTTTCTTTAACTTAAACATTTTTTCTTTTCTTTTCTTTAAAACTTTAGTTTGTATAGTTAACAAAAACACAAAAATAAAATACTTAATACATTAGGTTAACAATTTGATCACTTGTAAATAATCATGTGCATCTTACTTTGCTTTTTGATTCTCTTTACTCTTATACCTTGCTATACTTTTACATTGAGAATGCTACAATTCGATTTGGTTGTAAATAATATCTGGGCACTACTATCCTGATGAGACTCATCCCCATTTGTAAACATTTGTACCCCCATCCCCGGATACTTATTTGTAATAGTTTAGACTTTAAATTTCCGCATTTAAAAGCTTTCAAATATGCCATGTTTAGACTTAGGGTTTGTATGCCAAAATCAAATTAACAAGTAGTTTGACCTAAATCCAAGATAAACATGCATGAAAAACAAACACAATGCACACTTGCACCCCTAGGGTTACTCCACTTGTTGCCTTCAAAAATGGGCCATGGTTGCATGTTAAGTGTCTTTGGCAAAACAAAAACAAATCAAATGGTCATAGTCCCTCGATGACGCTATCAAGTTGCCTAAACAAAAATGATCAAGTCCCTTAAGAAAATTGCCAAAGATACTTGGCACTATTGCCTCTATGGTCTAAACGATGAATCGCGCCCGTCCCGTTAACATCCTAACACAAGGTTGTTCACCAAATACAATGGTGAAACAACACTGTTAAAAGGGTTAAAACATAAGAAAGATCTTTGAGAAATTTAGGGTAGATAGCTCTTGGTTACTTGACCAATCTTGCAAAACAATCCTTGCCATTTTTCAAAACACACATCACAACACAACTTCAAAACAACTTTCAAAAAACATTGAAACATCTTTTCAAAAAGACAAACACCTTTGTAAAACATTCGAGTAAAGAATTGTTACAATGGTTGCCTAGACAAGGCATCTTTTTCAAAACATTTTCAAAAACACACACACAAAGCACCATTTCACACAATTGAAAATCAAGGCAAGTGATCTAAAACAAGTAACTAAGAGCCCCTGGATAACCATGGATGAAAAGGGTGCTAGCACCTTCCCTTTTCATAATCTACCCCCCGAACCCACGAAAACATCTCAAAGGTTTTTCCTGTGCTTTTTAACCTTTCCTTTAGGATAAAATAAAAAGTCGGTGGCGACTCTTGCTAAACCGAACAAGTGCGAACACAAACGCAAAACCTCAAGTCAGTTCTCCCACCGTATCACAGCATCACTCTGTAACAGAATGTTCCCCAGGGTGTGATAAACATTGTTTTTTCCATGACCTCCGGAGCCATTCTTATTTGATTATACCCGGAAAATCCGTCCATGAACGAGAAAACTTTAATTTTTTTTGTGCTATCCACTAACATATCAATGTGTGACAATGGAAAATCATCTTTTGGACTAGCTTTATTTAGATCTCTATAATCTACGCACATGTGGACTTTTCCGTCTTTTTTTGGTACTGGGACAATATTGGAAATCCATTGATGATACACTGACGTCACAAGAAAACCAGCATTAATCTGCTTTAGAACCTCCTCTTTGATTTTCACTGCCATATCTGGGTGAGTTCTTCTCAACTTTTGTTTAATTGGCGGACACTCTGGCTTCAACGGCAAACGGTGCTCTACAATATATATATCTAGACCAGACATATCTTGATAAGACCAAGCAAAAATATCCATGTACTCTTTCAACAGCTCAATCAACCTGTTCTTCACATCAGGATGCAGTAATGCTCCAATCTTGACTTCCTTCGGATCTTCTTCTGAACCCAAATTAATCACTTCCAATGGCTCTTTATATGGCTGAATGGTATTTTCCTCGTGCTCAAGAAACCGCGAGACCTCTTCTGGAATCTCATCAGAGTCTTCTTCTTCAGCCCCATACACAGGACATTCAATGTTGGGAGAGGGTGCAGGGTCATTGTATTCAACGAGTTTTTTAATTAATCTGCACATATGATTTATGATTGCTTTTAGAAACTGACACATATAACAAGTGATCATGCATATTGAATTTCAATTATTATTTATTTTGAAAGGTTTTTTTATACCATTTTCCAAGAAAAATAAATAAATAAAGACACAATTTGGGAAACAAAGACAGCTTTTATTATTGATTTTAAAAGTCACGGCAAATAGATAAGCCCTACAACATTAATACTTCCACCTTGGGCAGAGTGAAAGCTTTTTCAAAAAGATTAACAAAAAAAATTACTTTGAAACATGCATGCAAGAGGGAATATCAATGGTGATTAAGTTCTGAACCCTAACTCTGTGTGTCACATAATTCGGCACCTCCTGCTCTGCTTCATCTTCCACAATGGCGTTAATCTTGGAAACAGCTGGATGAAGATAACCCCTGCTATGGAAGATGTCTTGATACTTGTTCGCAACAAACATCGGCCTCATGCCCTTACCTTTGTCATTCCTTAAAGAGAACCCCAAGCCAGCTCTACTCTTGTTCACAGGTGGATCCACAATCTGTCCCCACACTTCACTATGACCCTTACGCACAACCTGCTGCGCATCCTTAAGTGAAACCATGGAATTCTCATTTCCTCTTATATTGCCAATGGATAGGGCTTGGAACTGGCTTCCAACAGCAGCTTCATCCGCCTCCACAATGCTGAAAGAGGACAAATGAGATATCAATAATGCCTGTTCCCCATTTATGATCACTACTTTCCCTTCACGTACAAACTTCAGTTTCAGGTGTAAAGTTGAAGTGACAGTCCCTGCCTCATGAATCCATGACCATCCTAGCAAACGACTATAAGCGGGAACAATGCCCGTGACCTAGAAAGTTATCTGAAACAAATGTGGTCCTATATGAATAGGCAAGTCCACTTTACTAATAACAGATTTCTTTGATCCATTAAACACTTTCACAATGATGCCACTCGGGCTCATATGCGTTCCTTGATATTTCAACTTCATAAGCGTACTCCTCGGTATAACATTCAAAGCAGATCCATTATCAATTAGCACATTGGATATTGAATCATTCTTGCAGTTCATAGAGATATGGAGGGCCAGGTTGTGATTCCTTCCTTCATTTGGTAATTCATCATTGCAAAAATTCAAATTATTACATGACGTAATGTTCCCTATTACGCTGCTGAATTGGTCTATTGGCATATCACTCTCCACAAAAGGTTGGTCCAGTACCCTCATCAAGGATTTTTTGTGACCAGAGGAGTTCATCAATAACGCCAAGATAGATATTTTTGAAGGAGTCCGCAGTAGCTGATCTACAATTCTGTAGTCGCTCATCTTGATTATCTTTAAAATATCATCCACTTATTTCTCTAATGCAGCCCCACTAGTCTCACCCGTAGCCTTCTTGGGTTTAACATTCTCAGCAATTTTCTTTTCAGCACTAACATCTCTTCGAACAACTGGTGCAAACACACGACCACTGCGGGTCACTCTGCTATTTTTAGCAATATTCCCAACATCAACCATTGGTTGGATGGGAATTTCCACTCCATCCTCTAAGATTGTAGCATTGTATTTGTAAGGCACAACCTTATCTGACTTGTAGGGGATAGGACCCGGCAAACTAATCACCAATGGGGTAACAACTGGATTGCTATAATACTCAACTTCAAGATGGGTGGGTGCCCCAAAACAAGGTACAATGACGTTTACCCCTTATCCAACACAATCAGTCATTATTGAGTCATTTCTGGAAAAAAAATCCTCATCTGAGGAGAAATAATCATCTGCGGAGGCATACTCTTCATCTGACTCCTCTTTAGTTAAATAAACCTCAACCATATCAACTTCATGGTAATCATCCCTTTGACTTGTAACTTTGATAGTTCCATTGTCTAACAACAACTGAACACCCTTCTTCATGATTGAACATCCTCAGGAATCTCTACAGCTAACTCGGCAAGATCCATATTGCTGTTCCACCTGACCAGCCATATGGCAGAAGGTAGCATGAAATTACACAAGGTCTTCATTCATATACTCTACATCAAAAATTACGAATTCTCCAGGATATCCAGAAACCATATTCACCTCCTCTTCATACTTTTCCCTAGGCTTGATTATTTGGATTAGGCCCTCATCCATCATCTCTTGTAAATCAGCATTTATCTTATCGCAACCCTGTATGTCTGTTTTTCAAATAGCACAACAGGAATGTCTACAAGTCGCCTGGACAACCGGTCACCATATTCACAGCATTTACTCCCCCATGCTTGGGTAGAGGATTGTCTTTCACATTAGGTCCCACATCCTTGAAAGATAGAATACCATACTTCACCAACTTCTGCACCTCAGTCTTCAAAGGATAACAATTCTCAACATTATGCCCTAGTACTCCCTAATGAAAAGCACATGTTTGGTCTTCCTTGTAATACCAAGGCAATGGCGATGGTACGGCGGAAGGTGGTCAGGTCTGAACCAACTTCTTGTGAATCAATGCCGGTAGGAACTCTGTATAGCTCATAGGAATAAGGTCATAACTCTCCCTTCTCTGATTATACCCTTGATTACCCTACTGGGACGGTCTCTGATAAGCAACGGTAGTTGGAGAGGTACCTACAACTCGAGTAACTGAGGCGACTTGCTGATGACGCTGATAATTCCTTATAGGAGTATTAACCCTCCTTTATTGCATAATAGAATTTGCATCCCCTTCCTTTTTCTTGGTAAACCCATAAGATGTTTTCTTCACACCTCCAGAACTTTCACCCTTCGTTAAACGACCCTCTCTTACAGCCTCTTCTAAACGGATACCCATTCCTACCATTTCAGCAAAGTCACTTGGCACACTCACTACCATCCTCTCGTAGTAGAAAGCACCCAGCGTTTTCAAGAAAATCTTAGTCATCTCCTTCTCTTCCATGGGAGGAATCACTTGGGCGGCTACCTCACGCCATCTCTATGCATATTATTTGAACGATTCCCTGTCTTTCTGAACCATAGCCCTGAGTTGATCACGGTCAGGCGCCACGTCCATGTTGTACTTCTATTTTTTGATGAATGCTTCTCCAAAATCATTGAAGGTATGGATGTTGGCGCTGTCCAAACTCATATACCACTTCAGTGCAACACCAGTCAAACTATCCTGAAAAAAGTGAATCAGCATACGTTGATCATCAGTATGGGTAGACATTCTCCTCATGTACATCACCAGATGAGCACGAGGGCAAGTGTTGCCCTTGTACTTCTCAAACTCCAGGACCTTAAACTTAGCTGGTATATTAACATTCGGGACCAAGAATAACTCATTCACATTCTGCCCAAATAGCTCTTTTCCCCTGAGGACCTTCATCTCTCTTTGTATCTTGTCAAACTGCTCTTGAAAATCATCCATTCTGTCATAAAGTCCCAAGTCTTCACTCGATGGAGGGAAAGGACGACACACGTCATCGTTAAAAAACATAACCATATTCACTGAAGGAGGTGCAGTAGGAGCAACATGCACCACAGGAGGTGCGGGAGTAACAATAGTCTGAACAATCGGAGTATCTTGAGGACCAAGATTGAAACCTTCAGGTGCAAAATTCTCCGGCATTCCCCATGGATAACCTTGAGGCATGCGATTCTGAACAACAGCTGGAGTAGCAGATACGGGATCAGTTGGAGCTTAAGTAGTTGCCCTTGTTTGTTGAGGTTGGACACTCGGTGGCTGATTCTGAGCAGCCACCAGAGCTTCCATCAGAGCAGTCATATTGTCCATGTCAGCCTTCAAAGCAGAAACCTCCTCACGCAGCTCGTGATTCTCTTGTTCTAGGTTGTCCATCTTCTTTCTGAAATTAGCCCGAGTGTTGTAGTGGTGAGTCAGCTTGCTGAACGAAGTAAAGAAGCTTGGTAAGACACCTGGATATGCATAACAAATGCAAGAAGTATGTGCAATATGATGCATGATTTGTAATGCACATGATTTTATTTTATTTAATATTTCAAGGGATTTAAAATTTATGGACATATTGCAAATATCAAAGTAATAACGCATTTGAAATACTAATTTTTTTTTATTATAACAACTACAAAATGGATTACAAGTCTCAGTGATCCCAAGTATAAGATGAAAATAAAATCTAAAACCCTAAAAAGTAGGACGGATGAAGATCACTCTATACGCTGGCGCTTCCCTGTGAGCCTGACAATCTGAGCTTTCAACCTTTGTTTTTCTTTCGCATATCTGATGGCAACCTCCTTCCAATCACCTGAATCAGGAAGTGAGTAATCAACAACTAATTGAGGCTTAGGAGAAAATAAATCCCCTTGCCTCTCCATAGACTCTACTGCTCGACTCTCAAGGATCTCAATCTAGTCGTCTTTCTCCTTCACGTCTGCTCTATAGGAAATATCTAATGTTTGGAACTTGTTCTTCCAAGCGTCCTTTTCCTGCTGCATCCTGGCCAAAGCAAGTTGTAGCTCTTCTAGATCATCTAATAAGGGAAGAATTGTCTTCACAAATAGATCAGCCATAGTTGCTTCTCGGGAATACGACATCTTCAACTGAATAGCTCTCGTTTGGACCCACTGAAGATATGGCTCCAAAGAAACAGCACCCCTAGGTCCCAAATCCTTCATACTCTTGTTATGAATGTGACGTCGGGCCTTTGCAATCTGCTCCTTAGCTTCCCTATTATCTTCTACCTCCTTCATAAATAAACTACTCAAATGAATACTATTTGGTTTATCCCATGTCGGATAACCAAGTTGTCGTCGTGCAAGAACAGGGTTATAGTTAATTCCTCCCTTTGTACCAAGAAGAGGTACATTGGGGAAACTACCAAAACTGTCAATAATTTCTATATCCTGGTAAGCTCGATGATACCAATCAATATCTGAGTGAGTAAGTGCCATGATCTTAGGAGCCCAACGAGATTCCTTCTTGACATCTTAAAAAGCATCAGACTGAGGCATATGACAGATAAACCACCGGTACAATAGAGGTGTGCAATAGATAATCATCCCCCCATGATAAGAATTCTGAAGATGAATAGAGTAATAAGCATCACCCAACAAGGTAGGAACTGGGTTTCTAATCATGAAGATCCTGATAGCATTAATGTCAACAAACTTGTCCACATTAGGAAATAAGAACAACCCGTAAGCAAGTAGAGCAAAGTTGGCCTCAAAAGCGACCATACTCTTCATCCTGGTAAAGTAACGAGCTTTCTCCAATAAGAACTAAGCTGGTAATCCTCTAATCCCTCCTTTAGTAGTCATATGGGCTTCCACCAAGACTTCCCCAGATGAATCAAAGCAGCAATCTCATGTTGTTTTGGCTCACCCTCCAAACTAGTAACAGGAACACGATCGGTAACAGGTAAATCCAATAGATAAGAATACTCCTCTAGTGTGGGAACCAACTGATAGTCGGGAAAAGTAAAGCAATGATACGTCGGATCATAGAACTGAACCAAGATTGAGAGAATACCCTCCTTCATCTTCAGCTTCATGAAAAGAATAATGGATCTGTATTTCTTCCGAAAGTCTACAGAACACTCGATCTCGGAAATTATACTGATCAAATCATCTATCTTGGGATCCTTGAAACTGTACTTCCCGGTCTTTCTCTTTCCAGAATCCTCAGTTAAAAAGTACCTAAGATATTCACAAATGGTCAACCTTTAAATCCCTTGAAATATAGTTTCTTCAAAAGATGCTTATGAGTGCATGGATGCATGATACAACAATCACACACAAGACCACACATATAGGGTTCATAGGTTCAACGTCACAAGCATGAGGTCGAAGGTACTACCCATAAGGTATTGGTCTAAGAGTTATTACCTGCCGAACAAGGTTCTAGAGGTTCCCAGAGTCTACATCCTTCCTTCGGATATTACCAACTTCCCGATTAACTCGGTAATTACTAATATTCTCAAGAAAGACTCGTCCGAGCATAGTATCGCGTGACAACTATTTTCGGATTACTCTGTCATAGCTTCCGCAATACACCTAAAAGGCCAAGATGGGTTTGGTATTCTGCGGTCCTCATTTTCAACAGGCTCCCGGATCGAAAGTAGTACGTCTTCCCGATTACTCGGTAAATCACACTACAGTCAAAGAGGCCTCCACTAAGTGGGGGATCTCATGCCTCCTTTTTTGGGATTACTCCCTCAAAGTTAACATGACTATACCGCTCGTCCTATCTTAAAGTTTGCCCAAGTCCGGGTATAGGACTTATGAGTAATCACCAAGCACCCTGAAAATAAGGAAAATCCAAACAAACATATATACAACATATGACACAAAAAACAATAAAAACACACATACAGATATAAACAAAGATAAGCTCAACCCACTTAGGGATGGACCAGCAAAAGGTCAATCTTTCCCCAGTGAAGTCGCCATTTTTCTGTAGCGGTAGAAATGTTCAAGACTAAGCCATTGGATTGACTAGACTTATACAAATCAAAATTAAAATCGCCACCACGCATTATTGTTTCCAAAGGAATGGGAAAAGAGCGAATAACCAAAAAAGAGGGGGAAAGATTCTAGGTAAGGGGGTTGGTTATACAAAGGGAAGGTATTAGCACCCTAAACATCTACGGTACTCCGCAGGAACATCTTTGTAAAAGATCTGCATATTTTGGCTATAAAATGTTGTATAAAAATGGATGGTGGAGGTGAGAAAATAAATATATTTTTATGATTTTTGCACCCGCCGCGGTTGCGAACCTTTAGTGCATACGTTCCACCTTTTCGTGCAATAGGGGATCAGGGTACACGTAGTTCCTATTCTAAAAAATTTAAAACACAAATGTGTTGGTTAATTTTATGAGATAAAACATCATCGTCATTGTCCGTGTGGAAAATATACCTACTACCAACAATCATGAGAAAGGAGAATTTTCATCATCTCAAAGTGGAGGATATGGCTTGGATTTTAAAATCAACAATGCCTCACTCAACACCCAAGTGGAAAATATCTCTCTTCACTACATATTGTAAAATTATAGTTGTTTGCATCACTACAAGGATTGCCAAGAGTTCAATCTTTTGAGAAAAGTTTAAAGATAAAAGCCAAAGTGGCAAAAATGGTTTGAAATGAGATTGATTGACTTTTAGTCTTCTCACAAAAAGGATGTCAAAGTATTATTAAGTTTATTGGAGTTTATTTATGAAAAGGTTTGAAAATGCATGGACCTAAGTCCAAGTTTATTATGAAAGTGGTTCAAGTTTAAAACAAGAAGAGTTTTCAAAAGGAGGAAGAAGATTTTTGAAATTAAAGAAGATGGGAGGAGAAGAAGAGGCTATCCTAAAGCATAAGGTAAAAGCTAGGGATAAGAACCATATAATAAACAAGAAGCCAATACTTGACACTATGCCATGATAGAATTCCCATTCTTTGGATTGAAACCAAAAAAGCAAAAATACTAGACCTCTTGAGAGAACCAAACTTCAAGTGTATTAAGTCTTTACAAAAATTGGGCAGAGTAACGGCTGTATACGGGTGAATTCCAGATTACAGACAAAGGGTGTAATCACAATAACCTTCACACAAAACAAACAGACAACCTAATGTCATGAGGTAAACCTCAAGAGCTCTAGACAAAATAACCAGATAAGATCACAAGGTCTCCAATCATAGGCCAAGGTTTATAATTCTAAGTCCAAGAAGTCCAATACTCCATAATTCTAAGGATAGTAACCAAATAGTCCAAGTATCATTAAAACTTTTTATGGTTCATCTTGATTATTAGGTGTTTTAAAAAGAAGAGTAAAACTCAAGTGAGTAAAAATAAAAATGACAAGAAAGTAAATACTCAAATGAGAAAAGATGGAAATGGCGTGAAATGTAAATGCTAAAAGAAAATAGTGCATAAAAATAAAAGGGGAATATAATAAAAGAATAAAGGATAAATTCAATTATTAGTGGTTAGTTTGATGATCATCTTGAAACTTGTATTTGGAACTCATTAGAGGATGGTTAGAACCAAAGCCTCCACACAATAAGTTGCATTTGCTTTTTGTCAAGTATATCATCCATTTGGAATCCTTATGAGTATCATTTAATGATCAACGATGTTTAAGTGATCCGCGTTGACCAAAGGTATTGTAGATCCATTAGAGGATTGGTAGAACCAAAGCCTCCACACAATGAATCTCAAGGTTATTGGATCAAAGAGATTAAATTAACATACTTGGGCTTGCAAACAAAAGTTTGGGCCATGAATGATCATTTATTCGAATCGGGACAAAATTTAGCGCTATGTTAAGCAATCGTAAGTGGACTTATATAGAAGTTGCACCTATTTTGAGGCCGGTCAATAGCAATCTATGCTCCATTTGTTTTGAGAAATGATATAAAGATCATGTTCCAACAACATTTAGTGCAGTAAGAAGGGGATGAGATGAAGAGGGGTGGGAGAGAATATACGAACCACTTTTGGATTAAATTTAATCAAACTATTATCAAAATCATTCATCCATTTTTGTGGAGTTAGACTCAACACCATGGATCCAATGATGTTAATAAAGTTCATTATAAAAAATTTAACCCAAGATCAGCCAGAAAATAGTCACAAAGTAATATTACATTTTAATATATACAAAAAGGTTTAAAAATAATGTTTAAAAATATAAATAAAAAGTGAAAAATATCAACTATGTTCAAATTAATCAAGAAAGAAAAAATAAGACCATAGAAAAATCAGAAAAGGGCTCAAGTGATTTTATAAATTTTTTGGTAATTTTTTTAAGTCAGAAACTATTTTTAAAATTAAAAGAAATGGGTAAAATAAACCAAAAATAATAAAAAAAATAGCAAAGTCAGAAACAAAAATAAAATAAGGTCACCAATATTTGTCACAATATCAATGGATCATTCCATAATTTTCTCATTATTTAAAAATGCATAAAAGTATTTTTAAATATTTAAAACAATTCAAGTAAAGTGTAAATTTAAAAAAAATACCGAAACACAAAATTAAATTGTGAAAAAATAAAAATCAGTAAGAGAATAATCAAAAATATTTTTCATAATTTTTTCATATTTTTTGGACTTAAAATGAATTTTCTATGTTTTTTTTTTTAAGTTTAAAACAATTAAATATAAAAAATTAGAAAGGAAAATAAAATTAAAAATATGTGGACCATTGGATGAGAGTCAAAACGCGTTAGTAATCAGATCCAAAGGATCTGGCGCACTGTACATATCATGGTCATTAGTGAATAAAGCATAGAATCAGAAATAAAATCAGAATTCAAAAATAACAAGTGGCGTGCCATCATTAATTGGAAGATGACACATTGGTTATCTTCAACCTCCAGCCAACGTGAATTGCAGGTCTCTCAAAATGTAAAATCAGAAGCTCAGACCTATTCCATTCGCTTCATCTCTTCAAGACGAAGACAACCACACCCTCGCGCCAAATTTATATAAACTATAGCTCAAGCAATTTGGAAAGAATGTTTTGAAAAGGGATTTGAAATTTCATGGTCAAAACGTCTTTTCGGTAAAATTTAAGTGTTGCGAGTAAAACCAGGGTAACGAGAGCATCACAATGATATCAAAGTTTTGAAGAATTGATGAAGGAATCTACCTATTGAAGTTGAGTTGCAGAGCTCTGAAAATGGACTTCTATGGAGCAATCTAGGGCACTATTCTTGAATGTAATTATATGGTTAGCTTCAGGGAAGATCAAGGAAGGTGAATTGATGAAGAAATTTGATTGAAAAAGGCTTGTGTATGTTAGCTGCCTATTTCGAATAAGGAAGAAACCACTATCAAAATAATATTTCAAATAAAGTACCTAAGGAGATTAATATCAATATTGGATATTGGTGGGAGATTTGGAGTCATTATGCTGAAGGATTATTCAATTTCCAGCGGATTTTGATTTGGACTTGTTTTAGTATTCGAATTATAAAAGAGCTCCTTTATGTAAGGGTGCCAGAAGTTGGAAACGGTCCAGGTAATTGGGTTATTTCAAAAGCAACGAAGAAACAAGATGCTTCGATTGGTACAGATTTTGCAAGATGCTTCGATTGGTACAGATTTCGAATTTCAAATAAAGAGTGCCATTCTAGAAGACGCGTGGAAGTCAGCAAAAATAGGAAGCCTGCATGCTTCGAACGTGGCGTGATTTTAGAATAGGGCCGTTAGGGTCAAGACACTATAAATAGGTGTTCTTATGTTAGATTTAAGAAAATGTTCACTTTTATGTACTAAAAGATCTCAAAATACTCAAACTTCCGTGAATTAAGGAAAACGAGTCAGAAGATACAATGTACGTCCTCAACATCATTACTTTTTTACAATTTCAATACAAGTCTTGTTATATTTAGTTCGCCATTATAGTACTTCGAACTGCCCTTTAAGTCCTTCGATTTCCTTGCATTACAGTATTTCCTTGCCCTTTAAATCCTTCGATTTCCCTGCATTCATTTGTTTTACTTGCCTTTAAACACAGTCACTTCGTTAGAAACTTTACTTTCACTTTATCTTTTGAGTTAAACACTTATCTTCACATTCAAGCCAAGTCTAATTCGAACATTACTTTATCCTTTTAGTCAAACACTTGTCTTTACATTCGAGCCCAAGTCTAATTCGAAGCCTTTCCTTCCTACATTCAGTTAGTTTATTCCTATAGACCATTTTAGAAATCTTTCCTAAGAATCTCGTATTCAAAGTTAACATACAATATAAGTCTATCAATATAATATATATGAACATGGAAATAAGTTATGACACATGTTTTCTAGGATCAATCTAGTCGATCCTGCAAGTAACCAATAATAATTAGTAAATTGGAAGACTAGCGGTTGTTTACTAGAAATCACTGTAAACAAATTGGCACACCTGGTGGGACAGTGTCATAACAAAAAGAAGTTTTAGGATTTTCTGAGTGTGAAGCGCGTTTCGGTACATGAACCTTCGAAGCGTCAAAATAAAGAATAACAATCCACATATACCCAGAAAACAACGTACCAAAATAATGGTTAATACACCAACCAAGATGGGGTACAGAATCCCTCACAGGGGGCTGCAACAATCGTTTCAAGTTCGATTGATGCCTCCAACGCCATCCCTGTTGGCAGTTCGAATATGATCCCAGTAAGTACATTAGACATGCCATCAAACGTGTCTTCAGTACAAACTATGCCACACATAGGGAATCAACAGTATTTGACCCCCCTAGGCCTCCAGGTTTCGAACCTTTGAGACCCAGAAATCATCAGTATGGAATGCCAACTTCGTTTATGGCAGTGTTACATAATGCAACAACTTTTCCCCCACTCCAAGGATCTGGTTCAGGAATGAACCATTTGGGTACAAATTTCCAGAATATAGGAAACTTCGCCCAAATGCCTACTCTTACAACTAATAGTCAGGCAGCGCTTAGGCAACAGATGGATGATATCAATCATGATATGGTAGGCATCCTAGCCCGCGAAATGAATGCTATTTTCAATCCCCTAATCCAGAATATAAATAGAACAAACCAAGAAAATGCAGCCCAGATGGCCAGAATAGCAGATTTTTTGGTGCCCCTAATGCGCCTGCAAGGCGTAGGCAAAACCCAGTGGAAATTCGAAATAAAGAACCCATAATCGAACAAATTCGACCCCCTGAGCAAGTGGTCGAAGAAAGAAATATAGGGGTAAGATTAAGAGACCAGAGAATTCAGGAAGTTCAGAATGAACAGCCTAGACCTATACTGATGGTGAATAGGGACCAAAATGCAGACGAAATTGTTCATAGAATTAGGAATGACAATTTAGTGGCAGAAAATAACCTCACCACCATGATTGAAAGAATAATGGCCCAGAATGGTTTAAATTCAGGATTTAGGAGGCCAAATTACACATCTCCTATTGTGGATTATATTTTGCAAACAGAATTACCCAGGGGCTTGAAAGTTCCTAAATTCACGAAATTTGCTGGAGATACAAGGGAATCAACAGTGGAACATATAGCAAGATATTTGACAGAAGCAGGAGATATAGCAAATAATGAAAATCTTAGGATAAAATACTTCCCAAGTTCTTTGACAAAGAACGCGTTCACTTGGTTCACCACCTTGCCCCCTGGATCTGTAGACACCTGGCCTTATTTAGAAAGGCTTTTCCATGAACAATTTTATATGGGTCAGTCTAAAATCAGTCTCAAGGAACTAGCAAGCATTAAGAGAAAATTCACGGAACCAATAGATGAATATTTGAATAGATTCCGTTTATTAAAATCCAGATGCTTCACAGTGGTCCCTGAACATGAATTGGTCGAAATGGCTGCTGGGGGCCTAGATTATTCCATTCGAAATAAATTGGATACACAATATCTTAGAGATATGGCCCAACTAGCAGACAGAGTGCGTCAGGTCGAAAGATTAAAAGCTGAAAAAGCTAGGGCTAGTAAAAATCATAAGAAAGAGAGAATAGCCTACATAGAGGCTGAAGAGGAAAACATAGATGATTCTCAAGACCCTTATGATTTTGACCAGTTCGAAATAGATCTTGCAGAACTAAAAGAAGCACCCCCTTATGCTTGCAAAGTTCTACTTCCTTCCAATGGAAAGGATTCTGTCGAAAGTGAAAGGAATGATAAATTCCCCAAGAAAATCAATACTTTCGATATAACTAAATGTGATGAGATATTTGATCTACTTGTTAAATATGGCCAATTAATAGTTCCTACTAACCTTAAGGTTCCTCCTTTGGAACAAAGGAAAAAGAGGGGCTTTTGTAAATATCACAACTTTCTAGGCCATAAAATCTCACAATGTTTTCTTTTCAGGGATCTGATACAGAATGCAATTAAAGATGGCAGGCTGAAGTTCTCAGACAAGGGAAAGAATCCAATGAAAGTTGATACTGATCTGTTGTTGATGGCGGAGACTAACTATGCTGAACCACTAGACATCAATGTGGTAGAAATTGCTGAGAAGAAAGTTGAAGCAAAAGTGGAATTCGAAGAGGATGGGGACTTCATCCTAATCAAAAATGAAAAAGAAGCTACTGATGGCCTCCCATTGATCAAAAACGAAACAGGGGCTACTGATGGCCTCCCAAAGGTGCTCAAAGCAAAGATATTAAGTGACAAAAAATTAGCTGAGGCCACTGAAGGTCTTAGGATGAAATTTGAAGAAGTCAAAATTTTTGATGATCAAATGCTGGGAGTGAATATGGTGGACTTCGAACAACCTAATGCTGAAATGGAAGAAGTAGAACGCTGTTTAGAGAGGGAAATAGAACAGAGAAGAGAGAACTTACCTAGAAAGGACGCAGGTTTGCGTGAATATTTCTTCCACTGTCATAAGAAAAATCAGGAAAAGTTGTTATGCCCAAGGTGCAGTATCATCTGCAACCCCAGAATTGCTGCTGAATTCGAAAGGGCCCAACGTGAACGAACAGGAGTCAACTGGAGGCAAGACAACCAACTATAAAATGTCTATCCAAAAGCTGATGAAAGTCTGCTCGAATTCCTGGTTCGTTGCCACAAAATTGGAACAGAATGCTTAATATGTCCCAGATGTGCAGCAGTGTATGATAAGGAAATGGCTGGAGCATTCGAGAGAATTCCGTTTGCGTCAGGCTGGGGCACCAAGGCGGAATGCCTTCGAATCTTGTTAGCACATCCAGAAGTATGCCAAGGAGGCCAGATAGCCCTTATCCCAGGGGAGCAAAGAGAGTTTCCTTTAAACTACCTGCAGAAATCCCCATTGTCAGATGGCTGCAAGTGAATGCTGATAAGGGAAAATGGAAGTGGCGCAACTTCGATCGAGGAGGCAGGACTGCAATGGCTTACAAGAGGCAATTCAATTCAAACAGGAGGGAAGAAATAAGATTGAAAAATTATAAAGGCAGAAACCCAATGTCTCGCTCTCAGTGGCGCAGACACCAGAGAAACCAAAAAGCTGCAAGGGATTCAAAACCTATGGGAGTAGGAGAATCCAGTACCAATAACCCAACATCACTGAACCAGACTGGGGGCAAACCCCCAGTGTCCAGGAAACTTTTTTCTCCACAGAAGGACACTAAAGAAAATAGGACTCAGAAGGAAGCTGCGAATGAAGAGGACTTGATGACTGATGCCTTCGAATCTGAGGGGGAATCCTTCTTCAATGCAAACTGCAATGTAGTTTCGGTGATGCCTTGTGAATACAATCAGGAAACAGGTTTATGCTGATGAGGAGACTGATGAGGACGAAATGGCCAGACATAGGCCAGTATGCTATTATGTGATGAACAATGGAGCGGTCGAAGAGCAGAACGCTTTCTTCGAGAAGCCAGACGAAGGAATGAAAAACCATCTCAAACCCTTATTCATCAGGGCAAAGGTGGAACAATATGGTGTGAACAAGGTTCTGGTAGATGGTGGAGCTGATGTCAATCTGATGCCCCAATTCATGCTAAAGAGAATAGGACTGCAGGATTCAGATGTTAGACCTCACAACATGGTGCTTTTGAATTATGAAGGGAAGGTTGGCCAAACTTTGGGAGTAATACAAGTTAACCTGATAGTTGGTTCCCTCACAAGGCCAACAATGTTTATGGTTATTGCTGCAAAAGCAAATTATAATTTGTTGCTTGGCAGGGAATGGATCCCTGGAATTGGAGCATTACCTTCTTCAATGCATCAGAGGCTGGTGTTGTGGAGAGATGATGGGATTGTTGAAAATATAGAAGCAGACCAAAGTTACTATATGGTAGAAATCAACAATGTGGACAAAAGAAATTTCGACAGAAATATGGCCAACATAGGGCCATGTCACCCACCTGAGGAATATTTCGAGCCAAATGAGAACGCTTATTATTCCCTAACCTTGCGTCCCAATGGATTCCAATGGGATAGGGAAATCATGTGGAACAGGCAGGTGACTAAAAAAGATGGAGAGACTTCGAAGATACGGCCAACTGGCTGGGCAAGTGAAGGTTATTATGACTGAATCAAATTACTACCAAAAGATTTTGGCCTATTTGGCTGAGAACAAACGAAGAACGGCTCTCAAAGCTGAAATACAAAACATGGCTGTCGAAGCTATAGACAAAAAAGAAATAGCAAATCCTGAAGGAAACCATTCATCCTCACCATGTGATGGACAAACTTCTGAACTGATGGATCAAAGACTAGATGCCATTTATGATCAAGAGCCCTTGGGGTTCGAAAAGGATCCAGAGTCATCAAGCGCTAAGATGCTGGCCCAAGATCCTTTGGAGGAAGTTGATATTGGGGATGGTGTTGAAAAAAGGATTACATACATCAGTGCAAAACTTAGTCCCAATTTAAAAGGCAAAGTGGTAAAATGCTCAAACAAAATAGAGATTGCTTCGCCTGGGACTACGACGAAATAGCCTGGATGAGTCAAAGAACAAGTATTTCTTTATATCTATCGAAATACATGTTCTTGGGGGGCAATTTGTTAGCTGGCTATTTCGAATAAGGAAGAAACCACTATCAAAATAATATTTCGAATAAAGTACCTAAGGAGATTAATATCAATGTTGGATATTGGTGGGAGATTTGGAGTAATTATGCTGAAGGATTATTCAATTTCCAGCGGATTTCGATTTGGACTTGTTTTAGTGTTCGAATTATAAAAGAGCTCCTTTATGTAAGGGTGCCAGAAGTTGGAAACGGTCCAGGTAATTGGGTTATTTCGAAAGCAACAAAGAAACAAGATGCTTCGATTGGTACAGATTTCGCAAGATGCTTCGATTGGTACAAATTTCAAATTTCAAATAAAGAGCGCCATTCTAGAAGACGCGTGGAAGTCAGTAAACATAGGAAGCATGCATGCTTCGAACGTGGCGTGATTTTAGAATAGGGTTGTTAGGGTCAAGACACTATAAATAGGTGTTCTTATGTTAGATTTAAGAAAATGTTCACTTTTATGTACTAAAAGATCTCAAAATACTCAAACTTCCGTGAATTAAGGAAAACGAGTCAGAAGATACAATGTACATCCTGAACATCATTATTGTTTTACAATTTCAATACAAGTCTTGTTATATTTAGTTCGCCATTACAGTACTTCGAACTGCCCTTTAAATCCTTCGATTTCCTTGCATTACAGTATTTCCTTTCCCTTTAAATCCTTCGATTTCCTTGCATTCCTTTGTTTTACTTGCCTTTAAACACAGTCACTTCGTTAGAAACTTTACTTCTTCGATTTCCTTGTATTTCCTTGTTTTACTTGCCTTTAAACACAGTCACTTCGTTAGAAACTTTACTTTCACTTTATCTTTTGAGTTAAACACTTATCTTCACATTCAAGCCAAGTCTAATTCGAACAGTACTTTATCCTTTTAGTCAAACACTTGTCTTTACATTCGAGCCCAAGTCTAATTCGAAGCCTTTCCTGCCTACATTCAGTTAGTTTATTCCTATAGACCATTTTAGAAATCTTTCCTAAGAATCTCGTATTTGAAGTTAACATACAATATAAGTCTATCAATATAATAGATATGAACATGGAAATAAGTTATGACACATGTGTTCTAGGATCAATCTAGTCGATCCTGCAAGTAACCAATAATAATTAGTAAATTGGAAGACTAGCGGTTGTTTACTAGAAATCACTGTAAACAGTGTATGGGTTTCGAAGTTGCTAAATTTTGAGTTATGGAACAAGTTTGGAAGGGTGATTCTAGCGATCCAAGCTTTAGAAAATGAATGGGATAGTTCATGTATTTATAGGAGAAGCAAATGGAATCAAAAGAAAGAGTGAATGATGCATTTTGGAGGGAATTCGTGCAAACCTAATGCACGAGTGAAGTGTGATATAATTTTCACCAAAACTCATTCAATCCTTGCGTTTTGAGGTGCTAAACAATTCTTGAACTTCACTAAACATGTTTAGAGGAAAAAACACGTGGAAAACTTGTGATTAGAGGCCACATTATGGATTTCAAAATTCTGACATGGTGAGAAATTCATTTTCAAAATGCCAACTTCTGACCAATGGTATTTTCAACTCATGGGGTCTTAGGGCATGATGCCTGACGCTTCAGAAAGATGAGGTTACAAGCTTTGCAATGGAAAAATAATAGAATAAAATGGATGCTTGAGCTGAAAGTTGTGTTGAGTCAAAGTTGGAGAAAAAATGTTGACTTTCCATACTTAGAAATATTTCAAATTTTTCGTCAAAAGTGACCTATAATGTCTTGCATCCAAACATAGCCTTCCACTTGGAATTTGCTCTTGACCAAAAAATATGGCATGAAGTAGATCTCTTGAGTGACATTTTGAAACTTGAACCATTCAAAATCTCTAAAAATTGAGAAAGTTATGACTTGTTGAAGTCGGAAAAATTTCATAAAATGACCTATAATCTTTTGTATCCTTAAGGAAACTCCCATCCATTTTCTCACTTTGCACATAAAAGAAGGCATAAATATCACATCTTTAAGATCATTATGGAAAAAAATAGGCTCAAGGTGATAAAAATTGACCAAGTTATGCTCATTTGAAGTCACACATGAAAAATTGGGGATTCATCTGGAGGACTTGTAACCTTTCTTCCTCATAAAGTTTCTTCCACATTAAAACTCCTTGTAACTTTTGAAGTGATTTGTTAATGCTGCTTTTAAGAGAATTATGTATTTTGAATAACTCAAAAATACCAAAAGATGGGCAAGATATTCTCCTTTGAAGTTCAAAACCATAGCTCCTTGATTAAGAAACGTGCCTTGAGGAACTTTGACAATTTTGAACAAACTTCTTGTACCAAAATCAATTCTTTGTAAATATAAGTTATTGAGGATGATAATGAGAACTCATAAAAACCACAACCACTTCCATATCTTTAGAATTGAGAGAAATATGCATTTGTGACCAATGGGAACAAAGCCTTGTCCAAGCATGACAACTTCTCCAATCAATCCCTTGTGTTTTTCAACCAAATTTGATAACCTTGAAATGTGGTGAACCAAAATAACCTTGCCACGCCATTCCTTCCAAAACAAATCCAATGGTGAGGTTTGAACTTCTTAAGCTTTATTGACTAGGGCATGGAAATAAACTCATGAACCCATGGAGCAACTTGCTGAATCTTATTGCCTTTACCTACATGAGTAACAAGCAAGACAAACCAACATTGCGTTTCATTAATTAAAATAAGAAATTAAGACAAAAATATTCATGATCACAAAAGAACACAAGTCAAGATGCTTGGTGATTCCTCAAAGAGCAATGTTAAATATAGGGAGGGGAACCAAGAATCCTAATGTGATCTTGTTGTGAATGAATCAACATGGTATGATGAAGGGATCTTAGGGGCAAAAATTGGGGTAAAACACTATGCAGTTTATCGTGCGGGATAATAAATGAAGGGAAGATAAAATTCCTAATTATTACAAGGCTTTGGTGCAATTACATAATTAATGATTGAAATGTAAAAAATGCGGAATTAAAACCCAAATTAAACTATTACAAATTGGGCGCAATTACATCAATAATGAAAAATAAATCGTACGGCAAAAATAATTTAGCGCGAGAATTAAAATTGAAAAAAAGTGTAAAACCCTAAAAACTAATTTGCTCATTAAAATTATTTTGGGATTTTTTTATGAAAAGGTTTGAAATTTAACCTAATTTTTCTAATTAATTTTAATTAATGAAAAAAATTAAAGTTGATGAAATTAATTAATTTGAAAAAACTAATTTATTAAAAAAAACTAAGTCCTATTTTTTGTGATGATTTTCTGATTTTATAATTAAGAAAAAATGAATAAACAAATAAAATATAAATAAAATAAAAAGAATAAAGAATTTAGAAAAATGGGCCTGAGGGGGGGGGGGGGGGGGTGAGAACCCAATTTGGAGGGTTGCATGTTGAATTTGTCAAGGCCCAAGATCCTGTAAGCCCAATGCAAACGTGAGATCCAGTATGGACCAAGCTGGGATGTCCATCATGTGGCTGCTTCCCCAAGACGTTAGATCTGGCGCTGCTTGATCTGATGGTGATGAATTTGAGGCCTATGATGAGTGCGTTGGGAATGGAAGTATTGGATCTGCAAGCAAATTATGAGAAAAATAATATGCTGGAGGCAGGGGTCGAACCCTGACCTCCTACACGCACGCGCTTTAAACCCTTCCCCTTTGCCATCTGAGCCAGCTGATCATTCATTATACAAAACAAACATAATAATAAATATTTAATAATGGTCAGTAATTATGACAAAACGCGCACGCCATTCAAACTAGCCAACCAAATCTTGCCACGCAGTCATCTTCCCCAATGGTTGTCGTTTTAGCACAGAGACTTTTATCTACGGACATGGCTGTAACTATAGGACCTGCATATTTCCAAAATCTCAACCAAGCAATATAAATTCAATCTAAATACATAGATAAATTGGGTTTGATCTCGTGAGTACAATGGTACTCTTCTTTTGGCATAATTTTGCGTGTAATGGAAAACCCCAAAATAAACCTTAAAACCCTAACCATAACAGTTATTCATACACGCATCAAAATAAGCAATTAATCATTCAAACATGTTCTAAATGATCATATAAACATGAATGCATACTCAAAATTCATTTATCATGCGTGTATTATCAAAATCAAATTCAAGAAAGAAGAGCAAATCGTGATACTATATGTGCCGGTTCTGGGTGCTTTGATGCGTGAGTGATCTAGTTAGCTTCCAAATGTGCCCAGGAGTTGATTGCAAGCTTTAGAATGCCTTGAATCTCCCTACAAATGCCAAATCGAATGCCACTTTTTTTTCAAAAATTGGAGTTTCTTGTGTCAATTCTACACGGCTAATCCTTCTTTTTTTGCTCTGGGAATGTTATGGACATATAATAGAACGAGTTAGGTCAACAAAAACAGATGCAGTCTTGAAAAATTATGGAAAAGAGATTTGATTTGTATCTTGTATTTTTTATTTCTGAATTTGGTCAAATCATGATCTTTTCCAATCCAATTAGTCCTTGTACGAATTACATGATTTGCCAGCTGATTGTAGACTCATAATGTGCTCATAAAATCCAATCTTTGATTTTATTTCATTATTCTATTATTTAAATTGATTTATTTTGATTTATTTTGATTTAAATGAATAAAAAATCAAAACAAATAATAAAAATAATAAAATAATAAGTGGATAAGCTCAGGGGTCGTTGGTTCTTCTTAGGAACAAGTTTCAAACAAGAAAATACGGGCCCATTTGGAAAAAAAAATCAATTTTGATCAATGTTGACTTTATGCATATTTCCAAAATTTTGTCAACTTTAGCAATGCATATCTATCTCATTTTTGACGCTAAAAGGGTTTTCTTGAACTTTTTAGAAATATTAGGATGTCCTCTAAACAACCCTTTTGGTCTCATCTCAATTGGATCTTCCATGTTAATGTAAGGAGCTTTGACCCAAAAGGTATTTTTGTTGACTTTTTGAAATGACTTATAATGTCTGAGCTTATATCTTTTGATTGAGGCATTTCTTGAACTTGAGGGCTGAAGAGAAGTTGTAGGGAATTGGATTCTATTCAAAATTGGCCTTGGTTGGAAAATTTTTGATAAAGTATGAGAAAGTTATGTCTGGTCAAAGTTTGGTTTACTTTTCCAATAAAAACCCTAATTTGCCATTTTTGACTTTTGATGAGTTATGAGTATTTCTTGAGGAATCATGATCAACCCTTGATCACATGATGGATGTTACTTCAAAATGTTGATGTTGACCAAAAATCTTGAAGTTTGACTGTATTTGGGCCACAGTTGACTTTTGACCTATGTAGTTGATTTTCAGGCATTTAGGCAGTTGACTGAGCAAACTTGTAGTTCAAGGCATGAAATTTGGCATGGATGATATTAAGGACATATTAGGATAATGGATACCATTTGGGACCCTTGGAAATCAACCATATTGATTTAAATTGAAACCCTAGTTTGAGGCTTATTGTCTTAGGAGGAGGATTTGTCTAGTCAATCCTTAGTCAACTTGAGAAATTGAGGACCTCTAGGAGTATGTTTTATGTGGAAAGGGGAGGGGAAATTTTGGCTTACAACATGCTGGAATGGGTATGATCTTCATATGTTTCCCAGTTAGTTGAAGACGAGACCAATTGGTGTATGTTGCGATGTTGGGTTTATGATCCCATCTTCACCAATCAAGTCTTTGTACATTGTGATCTCGGGTTTTCCTGATATGAAGTCTTTGTCTCTGATTTCCCAAGGTCTTCACTCATGGTAACTAGAAAAGGAAAAGCCTTTATTAATAAGTTTTGAAACATATGTTTAATTTAAAATCCTTTTTTGTTTTCTCCTGCCAAGTGATGGGTTTGATTTTAAATCCCCATAAGTTTAATTTCATGCTGTAATGTTCAACCTCTTGAATCCCCAAGTAAAGCCGGGGCGATATCTTTCCCTGGAACTTGTTTTTCCCTTAAGGTTTTATATTCTCTCCCCAGAGGTTGGTTCAGTCATCACTCTTAGTTTTGAAGGATGTATTCTAGTTTCCTCTCGACGAGGTGGTTTTGCTCTCCTAAATGAAGTCAATATGTCATCCCCAGCAGAAATACAGACATTGAAACTTTTGTTTTCCCCATTGAAGTCTGTGTGCTATTCTTCGGTGGAGCCTGGAGGAAGATGTTATATCATTATGTTTGTGTTTAATTACTATTATGATTTTGTTCCTTCCCAATAAAGTTAAGTTATGAAATAGGAATTTATTTCCTTAGTTGGTGCTTACTTTCTTATGGAAAATCCATCTTGGATGTGATTTAGTCGAGTATTGACTGTACCTACTTGTTTTTTTCCCGTTTGTCCCCAGTGTTATATGTTTGTTTTGTCAGCATATACATAATAATATTTATGCATTCATACATATATCATGCCTATATGAATTTAGGAAATCATCGCTCATTCGCATTCATTAATATCTTATTGGCATATTACCCTATTTTGCAGAGTTGTGTTATCCTATCTCCAATAGAGTGTCAACCTTAAGCAGAAAGTGTATATTCTTTCAATTTCCCCATTGAGTTTTGCTCTCATGGAAGAATTATGCTTTAGCCTTCCCGTTCAGCTCTTTGTCTGGATAGAACGTGTTTACCTCTTTAGTTTATTTATCATGAGGATTTATTTTGGTTGACTATTTCACTCCAATTCATTTCTGTTTGAATGGGTGGTGTGATACGGTGGGAAAGAACTGACTGTTTTTTGAATGCTGGTTTGCGTTTTGCGTTTGTTTTTGCAAAATGTCGCGGTAAGCAAGAATCGCCTCCGTCTTTTATTTTATCCAACAAGGAAAGGAAAAAAGCACAGAAAAATTCATTTTTCGAGATATTTCACGGGTTCGGGGGGTAGATTATAGAAAGGGAATGTATTAGCACCCTTTCTATCTGTGGTTATCCACGGGCTCTTAGGTACTTGCTCAATTGTTTTCAAAATTGTTTTCTTTGTGCTTGTGGGTTTGAAAAAAATTTTATTTGAAAACTTCGATTTAACTCTTGCTTCTATCCTCAAGAGTGTATGAAGTGTTTTTTGAAAACTTTGTTCGAAAAGTGTAAGTGTGAAAAAGATTATTTTTTTTTGAAAGAGCAGGTATCTAAGAACCATCTACCTACTCAAAAAAGGAATCGTTATATTCTATCTTCCTTTAGACAATGCAATCCTACTATTGAGGAGTAGGTAGCACTGTCGTTGGAGTTTTGAGGGTCAATTCGAATTAGGGACTTACGGTCACTAAAGAAATGTTAGGACACCTTAGCGGTAACCCTAATGTCTTAGATCATTTGTTTTGAGGCAACAATATCCGAGGCAACCGTTTCGAGGCAACTATGATCTTTTAGACAATAGGGTGACCTCTAAAGGGACCTATACTCAATGGCCGCGTACGAAGGAAACCAAGTGGGGTGTACCCTAAGAGTGCGCATGTGCGAGTGTGTCGTTTTCGGTTATTTTTATCTTTGTACATGTTAAGGGTGATCTAAGTTGATTTTAGGTTAAACATTCATTCTTGTCATGCATTCCTATTATCGAACATCTAACAGTTATATTTTGCGGTAAATAAAGTGCGGAATTTAAATTACAAGGCGTCGGGTATTTACATTGCCAAAGACAAACCCTTTGTAAAAATAAATAAAGTGATAAAAAATAAATAAAGGTCCTATTAACTATTACAAACCGGGAACAAATACATTATGATATAAAAGAAAATAAATCGCGTGCGAGAAATTAAATCGAGCACAAATAGGGTTTTGACCCTTTTTGAGAGAAAATATCATTTTTTTGTTATTTTTATTTTAAGAAAGAAATAAATCTAAATTAATTACTAAATTAAATAAATTAATTAATTAATAAAAATAAATATTTTTGGGTTTTTTTGTATTTTAGGAAAGAAATAAAAATTAATTAGTGTTAGTAAAAAAACCTAATTAAATCTAATTGAATTTTAATTATTAACAAAAATGTGAAAGTTATTCTAATTAAAATTCTAAATCAATTAATTAATGTTTATTAACAAAAATAAAAGTTAGAATTTAATTTGATAAACAAAATGTTTTGTGGTTTTTTTTTTATATTTTAAGAAAGAAATAAATCTAAATTAATCACTAAATTAAATTAATTAATTAATTAATGAAAAAAAAATTATTTTTGGATTTTTGGTTATTTAAAGAAAGAAAATAAAAACTAATTGAATTAGTAAAACCTAATTAAGTCTAGTTAATTTTAATTATTTGCAAAAAGAGTTAAAATTATTCTAACATTAAAACCTAAATTAATTTAATTAATGTTTATTAATAAAAATAAAAGTTAGAATTTGATTAAATAAAAATATTTTGGTGTGATTTTATTTTAAAGAAAAAGAATTTTAATGATTGGTTAGAATTAAAAACAAAAATAATAAAAACAATTAATAAACAAAATAAATAAAATAAAGAGAGAGAGAGAGAGAGAGAGAGAGAGAGAGAGAGAGAGAGAGAGAGAGAGAGAGAGAGAGAGAGAGAGAGAGAGAGAGAGAGAGAGAGAGAGAGGTTTGGGCCTGAATTTTGTGGTGCATATAGCAATGCTGAGGCCCATTAAGCGTTGGCCTGGTTTGACTTTTAGGATTTCGTGTGCGCACTTGGACTTGACTCCATGGTGGACTCTCAGCCTAGATCACCAGATCTGGCCTTTGGCCATCTGGCTGTTGGATGTGTGAAGGCGTATGGTGCGCTGCATGCTTGGACGTACATGTGATTACCTGAAGAAGGAAAATAACAAAGAAAGTGGGGGACCTGGGATTCGAATCCAGGTCATGAAAGTGATATGCTTGCACGCTTGCCACTGCACTTCTTTGATTCTATTGTTAGTAAAATACAAAGAAATTATAATATAAACAAAACAAATTATATGCTAGAAAATAAAAATGCGCAAAAATTAATTTGAATTGGCCAATGGGAGAACGACAGCTCGTCGTCTTCTACCTCCAAATCCTGCAAATATTACCTGCGGATTTGGATCTGCAGCTAAATACGCAAGCTTGCTCTAAAATCTTCCCTAGGCCACATAAATCAATTCCAAAAACATGGCTGAGTTCGTCTTGGCTTCCTGATTAACATTATGTCCTTCTTGAGTCCTGATTTTTCCTGAAAAAAAAAGCCCTAAAAACAAACACGCAACCCTAGCTATAGTGTTTTGGGGTTACAACGCCTATAAACCAAATTGAATAATGCAAAAAGTTTACAAATGTCATGAGGGTTATGAATATGCATGCAATTTGTTCAAATGATGCAAGAATAATGAATCACGAATTCAAGAACCAAGGTGATTTTCGTGATACTTACAATGCTTTGTGGTATGTGAGAACGCTTGCTCTTGATCCAGGAAGGTTGAGTGAACACCCAGGAAGCGATTGGCATAGCTTTTGGCTTTTGAAAACGCCTCTTGTTATGATCTTGAATTCCAGCTTTTTATCACTTTTTCAAACTTTTGTTCTACCTCTTCTTGCAGCCTCCAACCACTATTTTTGTGCCTTTGCCTTCCTTATGTAATGTATATTGCATTAGGGTAAGAAACTTGGTACAAATCTCTCTAAATCAATGCTCATGAATTGGATTTGATTCCACAATTACAACCTTCCAAATTTGGCCTAAATCATATCTTCTTGTAACCAATGCACTTGATGCGAATTTGACTCACATAATAGCTGTATTCAAAGCCTAAAGCAACCAAAAAATCATGAGTTATAAATACTTTTGATTTTATATGATTTTATTTGATTTTATTTGATTTAAAATGAATAAATTCAATTAAAAATCAAATTAAATAATAAAAATAAGATATGGGCTCATGGATGAAGCTAGGACACGTGGACAATGATGCAAGCTCAAATCAAGTGGAAAAGAATGGGCCCATTTGACAAAATTTGAAGTTTTGGGGATAGTTGACTTTTGGCAATTTTGCAACAATTTCCAACTTCAACAATGCATAACTTCTTCAATTTTGAACTTTTGGAAATGTTATTGGACTTTTTAGAAATCTTGAGATGTCCTATAACTAACCCTTTTGGTCTCATATCATTTTGATATTCCATGCTCAAGTTATAAGCTTTTGCAAAAAAAGTGTTTTTGTTGACTTTCAAAAATGACCTATAATGTCCAAATTTTTAACTTCTTGTGAGTGAATTTTCTGATCTTGGGGTATGAAGATGGATTGTATGGAATTGCATCCTATTCAAAATGAGCTTTGGATTGGTCATTTCTCATAAAGTATGAGAAAGTTATGCTTGGTCAAAGTTAAGTTGACTTTTCCTACAAAACCCTAATTTAGCAACTTTTGAGTCTTGATGAATTTTGAGCAATCCTTGATGAATCATGATCAAACCTTGATCAAATGATGAAATATACTTCAAAATGAGAATGTTGGAAAAAAATCTTGAAGTTTGACTACTTGTAGGTCACAGTTGACTTTTGCCCTAGCAGAGTCGATTTTTGGACCTTTTGAGCAATTGACTGGCCAAACTTCCTCTACAAGGCTTGAAATTTGACATGGATGACCTTGAGAAAATATTAGGACATTGGGGAGCACTTGAGGTCATTTGGACTCAAAGATCTTGATGCAACACAAAACCCTAATTTGGGGTTGACTGCCTTAGGAGATGACTTGTCTGACCCACTCTTGAGCAATCTTGAGCCACTTGGAGTTTTTTTTCTTGAAATGTTTTGAGGAATATTAGAGGGAAAATTTTGGGGTACAACAGTTGCCCCTGTTCAATCTTCTTAAACCTGAGGATGTAGATTTGGCTTCCGTGCCTTTCGTGATCCGAAGGTGAAAGATGATTGAACACTAGAGTGCCCAGAAATTTACACTCGCATGAAATGGTGTCAGCCTTGTGATGTCGGGAATGGGCTTAAAGATGCCATTTGGAGATTGCTGGTGGGAGGACGGGCTTACAGATGTAATCTTCAGGAGCATCGATCGCATAAGAGATTCCTTAGCGAGAACTTACATACCTGTTATTGTAGAAGATTCTGCTGGGGAAGTCTAACTTTTATTGAGATTTAGGAACTTGCTTGTACCTCAGCTGAGAGAACATTTTTGCTGAGTTTTAAGAACTTGTCCGTAACTCTACTGGGGTAAACATATTCAGCAAGATTTAGGAACTGTCTGGTCTTCAACGGAGTATACCGTTGAGATTGTAGAACTCGTCCACACTATGACGGAGGAAAATTGTCGAGATTGAGAACCTTATCTGAAATTCAACCGAGGATCATTCAGTTGAGATTTAAGAACCGGCCAGGTCTTCGACTGAGGGAAACATCTTCATCAAGATCTAGGAACTATCTAGTCTTCAACGTAGTATACCGTTGAGATTATAGAACTCGTCCACACTATGACGGAGGAAAACATCTTCATCAAGATCTAGGAACTGTCTGGTCTTCAACGTAGTATACCGTTGAGATTGTAGAACTCGTCCGCACTATGACGGAGGAAAACATCTTCATCAAGATCTATGAACTGTCTGGTCTTCAACGTAGTATACCGTTGAGATTGTAGAACTCGTCCACACTATGACAGAGGAAAATTGTCGAGATTGAGAACCTTATCTGAAATTCAACAGAGGATCATTCAGTTGAGATTTAAGAATCGGTCAGGTCTTCGACTGAGGGAAACATCTTCATCAAGATCTAGGAACTGTCTGGTCTTCAACGTAGTATATCGTTGAGATTGTAGAACTCGTCCACACTATGACGGAGGAAAACATCTTCATCAAGATCTAGGAACTGTCTGGTCTTCAACGTAGTATACCATTGAGATTGTAGAACTCGTCCACACTATGACGGAGGAAAATTGTCGAGATTGAGAACCTTATCTGAAATTCAACCGAGGATCATTCAGTTGAGATTTAAGAATCGGTCAGGTCTTCGACTGAGGGAAACATCTTCATCAAGATCTAGGAACTGTCTGGTCTTCAATGTAGTATACCGTTGAGATTGTAGAACTCGTCCACACTATGACAGAGGAAAACATCTTCATCAAGATCTAGGAACTGTCTGGTCTTCAACGTAGTATACTGTTGAGATTGTAGAACTCGTCCACACTATGAAGGAGGAAAATTGTCGAGATTTAGAACCTTATCTGAAATTCAACCGAGGATCATTTAGTTGAGATTTAAGAACCGGTCAGGTCTTCGACTGAGGGAAACATCTTCATGAAGATCTAGGAACTGTCTGGTCTTCAACGTAGTATATCGTTGAGATTGTAGAACTCGTCCACACTATGACGGAGGAAAACATCTTCATCAAGATCTAGGAACTGTCTGGTCTTCAACGTAGTATACCGTTGAGATTGCAGAACTCGTCCATACTATGACGGAGGAAAATTGTCGAGATTGAGAACCTTATATGAAATTCAACCGAGGATCATTCAGTTGAGATTTAAGAACCAGTCAGGTCTTCGACTGAGGGAAACATATTCATCAAGATCTAGGAACTGTCTGGTCTTCAACGTAGTATACCGTTGAGATTGTAGAACTCGTCCACACTATGATGGAGGAAAACATCTTCATCAAGATCTAGGAACTGTCTGGTCTTCAACGTAGTATACCGTTGAGATTGTAGAACTCGTCCACACTATGACGGAGGAAAATTGTCGAGATTGAGAACCTTATCTGAAATTCAACCGAGGATCATTCAGTTGAGATTTAAGAACCGGTCAGGTCTTCGACTGAGGGAAACATCTTCATCAAGATCTAGGAACTGTCTGTTCTTCAACTTAGTATATCGTTGAGATTGTAGAACTCGTCCACACTATGACGGAGGAAAAAATCTTCATCAAGATCTAGGAACTGTCTGGTCTTCAACGTAGTATACCGTTGAGATTGTAGAACTCGTCCATACTATGACGGAGGAAAATTGTCGAGATTGAGAACCTTATATGAAATTCAACCGAGGATCATTCAGTTGAGATTTAAGAACCAGTCAGGTCTTCGACTGAGGGAAACATATTCATCAAGATCTAGGAACTGTCTGGTCTTCAACGTAGTATACCGTTGAGATTGTAGAACTCGTCCACACTATGATGGAGGAAAACATTTTCATCAAGATCTAGGAACTGTCTGGTCTTCAACGTAGTATACCGCTGAGATTGTAGAACTCTTCCACACTATGACGGAGGAAAATTGTCGAGATTGAGAACCTTATCTGAAATTCAACCGAGGATCATTCAGTTGAGATTTAAGAATCGTTTAGGTCTTCGACTGAGAGAAACATCTTCATCAAGATCTAGGAACTGTCTGGTCTTCAACGTAGTATACCGTTGAGATTGTAGAACTCGTCCACACTATGATGGAGGAAAATTGTCGAGATTGAGAACCTTATCTGAAATTCGACCGAGGATAATTCAGTTGAGATTTAAGAACCGGTCCAGGTGTTCAACATAGCTGAGAACTTAACTGCATCTTTCCTGAAAGGTAAAGGTCAGTCGTATGCAATGCATGATATATATTAAGCAATGATATTCTCAAAATAAATGAGATTGCGTTGTATGATGCGTATATGCATGTATCATGATGTATGGAAATGAAATGTTTTAGCTGGGAAAAGTAAATCCTGGATAGCTGTTGGAGAATAGAGTTGAATTCTTTGTTTCCGCTGGGGATGGCGAACAAAGGTGATTGCGAGAATAAACCTGCAGGAAAGTATAATTCCGTTGGGGCATAAAACTGATGAGGAGATTACTCTGTGGGGAAGAAATGCTCTGCTGAGGATTCCACCAATAAATTCCGTTGGGGATGAATCACCGTTGCTGGTGATATTGAATCCTGTTAGGGATGATCTTTCAGTTGCTACTTCACTGGGGGTAACCTTTTAGACTCTGTGGGGATAATTCTTTGAGCTTTGCTGGGGGAAAACTTCCTTTGAACTCAGCTGGGGATATTTATTTTTATACTCCGCCGGGGACGAACTTCCGGAGTCTACTGGGGATGATTCTTCAACTCCATTGGGGAAGCTTTTTCAGACTGCACTAGGAAAATTTTAACTCCATTGGGGATATCTTGTATTCTTCCGGGGAATATTCTTATACTCCGCTGGGGAATATTAAGACTACCGGGGATATTAAGCCTTTTTAGTGTTGATGGTAGATAAACTCTGCTTGGGGAGAATATTACCGACTCATTCACAGTTGCAAGCCTCAGCTGGGGAGAGCTATCTTTATTATCTTACTCTGCGAGGAGTGAATGTTACTGGGACGCGTGCTAAGGATATGACGATGGCTTGCATCGAGACTTTTTTGCCCCTGTTTCTGCGGGAGAAGGTGCCTGCGGAGGCCCTGTGGATCGAGTATTATCCCCACCTATGAGGTGCTTGGTATCTTTCGGTCAAAATGATAAGTCTTCTTCTGGTAGGCAAGTGACGAGATGACGAGACATAGTCGTACGCTTTGATCCCTAATTTTTGCCTGGACCGCCCTTTCGGGTTTTCAGTCCACCGGGATGCCCTTTTTTGCCCAAGCCGCCTTTTCAGGTTTTCGACTTGCCGGGTGTCTAAATTTTTCATTCTTTATCCCTAATTTTTGCCCGAACCCTTTTGGTTCGTCGGGATTCCCTTATTTTTGCCTAGGCCAGTCAACCTAGCGGGTCTTTGATTATGCATAGTAATTTTTTGACTATGTCCACGCTCTCAGAGTGTAGGGAGTTGTCATTGTCAGTAGTGTCATGTTGCCATTCTACCAGAAGATGTTTGATCATGCAAGATTCGTTACTGGAATTTATGTCTAATGCCCTAAGTGGTTCAGATGGAGATTTGCCCCTGGCTATTTGGCATCTTTGAGAGATTCTCTGAATCTTGACTTGACTGCCCCAGATGATAGACAATGCTCATGCCGTGCCCCTTGGTTGCAAGTGTTTTTTCCAATTGAGGTGACCCTTTTTTTTAAAAAGGTTTTTGTTCACTAGATATTCGTCGTGTGAATTTCTCTGTTGTTGAACAAATAGTCATATGAAAACAATATTATTTTAAGAATGCAAAGCTTATGTCTGTTTTGAAATTTTTGAAAATGCATTTTTCCAGTAAAACAGACAATTTTTTGTAAAATGTGATGTCAACTCAGGATTTACAGCAAGCCCTACAGGAGTCAGGATACCTTTTGTAACAGTATGATTTCGAACTAACCCATGCCTCAGCTAGGACTTTTAAGGGTTATAACATGGTCTGGTTCACGGTTCAAGAAAAAAAGGATAAAGGCTCAAAATGTATTTGTACCCACCCATTCTTCGTGATGTTCTTCGATCCTAAACTCAGCTAATTATGCATTTAGATCCCGTTTGAGTCTTTGCTCTGATATTCCAGTGATGGTTCGGATACTGACAGTTTATTTTGAACATACAGTCATTTTTGTTGAGAGTTTGTAGTATCTCTTTCTTTTTGATTTTATTATCCCTGTCTTTTTCCTGAACTGTTTGTCTTGTGATTACAGTCAGCGGAATGCCCCGGTTTTGTAAGTCTCCTTCATAGGTTTTGACTTAATGAGCTTTTATTTTGAGATATAATGACTTCCTGTCCTTACGATTATACGAAACCAACACCGTCTTTTGTTTCGGAAGGACTTCTTTGATGCCATTCATTGTGCACCTGGATCAACTGAGAAAACTACCCTGTCCCAGATTATAATTAAGGGTTTTAATTTGTGAAAAGAAAAACTCCAACTTCTTTGGCTCAAAGGGGTTGACTAGGGATTATCTTCCTTATAACTCCACTGTTTAGGATTTGAAACAATGCTTGTACCTCGTCAACGGGTCTGTTCAAAAGCATAATGTAGATATTTTGATATCATTTTCGTCATCCTCCCTCTAAAGGCTTAAAAAATTTTAATCGAGAGTTGATCATCACAAAAAATGAAAGCAATTTGAATATAGTGAAATACGAATGGATTGATTCAAAACAGACATATGCAATGCATTGATAAAGTAATAAAGTTTGACATGAATAAATGTTCGAACAATCAAAAGAAAATTACAACTCAAAAATTCTAATGAACAAAAAGTCTTCTCGTCTCAGTCTTGTCACTTCAAATGGATAACTTTGGGGGGATGGCAAAAGAATTCAATCTGACCGTCTTGTGTGAGTTCCAATGCTCCTTCATCAATCAGGTCTTGAATTTTGTTGCTCAATGCCCAACATATGTTAGTATCATGCCCCGGGCTGTTGGAGTGATATGCACACCTTGCATCAGGATTGTACCTTGGGGAGGCTATGTTGGGATTCTTAGGAGGGTCCCTTAACGTCACCAGATTCAATCTCAACAGGTGTTGTAAAGCCTGAGACAGCGACATGTTGAGCTTGGTAAATTGCCTCTTGGGCATATTTGGCTTACTCTGATCAACCCGTTGTTTATGGCAAGGTTGTTGTTGGACCCTTGAGGTAGTAGAAACTTGGAGAGGTCTATTCTTCATCAAACCAAACCTTTGACTTCTCGAAAGTTGATTAATGACTTAGTCCCCGGCCTTGACTATTTGCTTCATGTTGTTGTATCTGTCTTGATGAAGCTGGTTGATAATGGCTCTCAGCTCTTCTTGTTCTCGAGCTAAGCCTTGGATAAGAGCCATCTGCCCCAGCATCTGGGTTTTCATGGAACTGAACTCAGCTTGTAGTTGTTCCAGTCGTTTGTCCTTATTGTCTTTAGGACTTTTCTTGACCAAGTTCCCAACGAGGAGTGTTTTCAACTCTTCCTGTCCCTTGGATAGGTTTAGGAATACGTCCCTGAACTGAGCTTCTCGAGTTTGAAGATCTTGGTTGTCTGGTTGGAAAGCCATTGCTGAAATAAACAGCGAGAACATGAGAGACCTGTACTGAGAGACCTGTTATGCAATGATATGTATGTATGCAATGTTTTCAAGGATCCCGCGGGGTAAACAAGAAACTTGTTAGAATTTGAATTTTGCAGCTTTGATTGAAGAAACTTCATGTTGTTAAGAGTCCTTCTTCAAGGGTCAAGCTCACCATATCGAGTGGGTCATAGCCCCTGACTCAAGTTATCGTGTTTTGATTTCTAGACAACCTTGGCTAGAGGAAAATAAATCCCCTTTTCCCCTTGCTAGACATTTGATTTACCATAACCTGTATCACAAACCCTCGAGATCCTTGAAATGGTTAAGGAAATGTTAAGGCATGATGTTATGATGTGTATGCTATGCGTTTAAGCAAAAGTGTGAAGTGATGTAAGTAAACCCTGTAATAAATCCAAATCATTGGATAAGGACTGTAAACAAAACCTGCAAGGAACTCATGTTGTCAGATAACAAGAATGTGCAAGTAGTTCAAGTTTGAAGGCACACATGTCACACAAACAGCCTTAAGTTTAGGCTGGCATGGAGTTTAGGTATTACCCTCTTTCAGTTTAGTTGGTTCAACCTGTCCTAGAAATAGTAATTGGGTTCTAGAGGATCTCAATATCACTGACTACCCTCGATCGGTCATAATTCCAGTTTAGCAACCTTTTCATGCGGCCGAAATCATCGCGAGAGTTTAGTCTCAATGAGTGTAGCATACTGCTACTGTTCTATGGCCAAGTTAGTCAATTTAAAGGTTCTAAGGTCAGTTGGTGCTTAATGACCCCTTAGCAGACCCATATTCTCCTTGTTGCGCCACAAGGGATATCAGTACATACTAAAGTGCCACACCAATGTAGCTACTGCTTCAACCGTATCGGTCTATGCCGTACAGTTCCCTCACAGTTTATTGCTACTTACCTAAAGGGTATCCCCCAGATCCGGGTTAGGATCTATAGTAACTATGATACAAGCCCACAAATATAAATCATATAAGTCCAGCAATTGAAAACATTATGAACTATTCATAAGGTACATCCCACTTATTAAGCGTCCCCAGCAGAGTCGCCAGTTCTGTGATACAATGGGAAAGAACTGACTGTTTTTTGGAATGCTGGTTTGCATTTTGCGTTTGTTTTCGCAAAATGTCGCGGTAAGCAAGATTCGCCACCGTCTTTTATTTTATCCAACAAGGAAAAGAAAAAAGCACATAAAAATTCCTTTTTCGAGATATTTCTCGGGTTCGGGGGGTAGATTATAGAAAGGGAAGTTATTAGCACCCTTTCTATCCGTGGTTATCCACGGTCTCTTAGGTACTTGCTCAATTGTTTTTAAAATTGCTTTCTTTGTGCTTGTGGGTTTGAAAAAGTTTTTATTTGAAAACTTTGATTTAACTCTTGCTTCTATCCTCAAGAGCGTATGAAGTGTTTTTTGAAAACTTTGTTCGAAAAGTGTAAGTGTGAAAAAGATTTTTTTTTTTTTGAAAGAGCAAGTATCTAAGAACCATCTACCTACTCGAAAAAGGAATCATTCTATGCTATCTTCCTTTAGACAATGCTATCCTACTATTGAGGAGTAGGTAGCACCGTCGTTGGAGTTTTGAGGGTCAATTCGAATTAGGGACTTACGGTCACTAAAGCAATGTTAGGACGCCTTAGCGGTAACCCTAATGTCTTAGATCATTTGTTTTGAGGCAACAATATCCGAGGCAACCATTTCGAGGCAACTATGATCTTTTAGACAAGAGGGCGACCTCTAAAGTGACCTATACTCAATGGCCGCGTACGAAGGCAACCAAGTGGGGTGTACCCTAAGAGTGCGCATGTGCGAGTGTGTCGTTTTCGGTTATTTTTATCTTTGTACATGTTAAGGGTGATCTAAGTTGATTTTAGGTTAAACATTCATTCTTGTCATGCATTCCTATTATCGAACATCTAACAGTTATATTTTGCGGGAAATAAAGTGCGGAATTTAAATTACAAGGCGTCAGGTATTTACATCGCCAAAGACACACCCTTTGTAAAAATAAATAAAGCGATAAAAAATAAATAAAGGTCCTATTAACTATTACAAACCGGGAACAAATACATTATGATATAAAAGAAAATAAATCGCGTGCGAGAAATTAAATCGAGCACAAATAGGGTTTTGACCCTTTTTGAGAGAAAGTATCTTTTTTTGTTGTTTTTATTTTAAGAAAGAAATAAATCTAAATTAATTACTAAATTAAATAAATTAATTAATTAATAAAAATAAATATTTTTGGGTTTTTTTTGTATTTTAGGAAAGAAATAAAAATTAATTAATGTTAGTAAAAAAACCTAATTACATCTAATTGAATTTTAATTATTTACAAAAATGTGAAACTTATTCTAATTAAAATTCTAAATCAATTAATTAATATTTATTAACAAAAATAAAAGTTAGAATTTAATTTGATAAAGAAAATGTTTTGTGTTTTTTTTTTTATATTTTAAGAAAGAAATATATCTAAATTAATCGCTAAATTAAATAAATTAATTAATTAATGAAAAAAAAAGTTATTTTTGGATTTTTGGTTATTTAAAGAAAGAAAATAAAAATTAATTGAATTAGTAAAACCTAATTAAGTCTAGTTAATTTTAATTATTTGCAAAAAGGGTTAAAATTATTCTAACATTAAAACCTAAATTAATTTAATTAATGTTTATTAATAAAAATAAAAGTTAGAATTTGATTAAATAAAAATATTTTGGTGTGATTTTATTTTAAAGAAAAATAATTTTAATGATTGGTTAGAATTAAAAACAAAAATAATAAAAACAATTAATAAACAAAATAAATAAAATAAAGAGAGAGATAGGTTTGGGCCTGAATTTTGTGGTGCATATAGAAATGCTGAGGCCCATTAAGCGCTGGCCTGGTTTGACTTTTAGGATTCAGTGTGCGCACTTGGACTTGACTCCATGGTGGACTCTCAGCCTGGATCACCAGATATGGCCTTTGGCCATCTGGCTGTTGGATGTGTGAAAGCGTATGGTGCGCTGCATGCTTGGACGTACATGTGATTACCTGAAGAATGAAAATAACAAAGAAAGTGGGGGACCTGGGATTCGAACCCAAGTCCTGAAAGTGATATTCTTGCGCGCTTGCCACTGCACTGCTTTGATTCTATTGTTAGTAAAATACAAAGAAATTATAATATAAACAAAACAAATTATATGCCAGAAAATAAAAATGCGTGAAAATTAATTTCAATTGGCCAATGGGAGAACGACAGCTCGTCGTCTTCTACCTCCAAATCCCGTAAATATTACCTGCGGATTTGGATCCGCGGCTAAATACGTAAGCTTGCTCTAAAATCTTCCCTAGGCCACATAAATCAATTCCAAAAACATGGTTAAGTTCGTCTTGGCTTCCTGATTAACATTATGTCCTTCTTGAGTCCTGATTTTTCCTGAAAAAGAAAGCCCTAAAAACAAACACGCAACCCTAGCTATAGTGTTTTGGGGTTACAGCGCCTATAAACCAAATTGAATAATGTAAAAAGTTTACAAATGTCACGAGGGTTATGAATATGCAAGCAATTTGTTCAAATGATGCAAGAATAATGAATCACGAATTCAAGAACCAAGGTGATTTTCGTGATACTTACAGTGCTTTGTGGTATGTGAGAACGCTTTCTCTTGATCCAGGATGGTTGAGTGAACACCCAAGAAGCGATTGGGATAGCTTTTGGCTTCTGAAAACGCCTCTTGTTATGATCTCGAATTCCAGCTTTTTATCACTTTTTCAAACTTTTGTTCTGCCTCTTCTTGCAGCCTCCAACCACTATTTTCGTGCCTTTTCCTTCCTTATGTAATGTATATTGCATTAGGGTAAGAAACTTGGTACAAATATCTCTAAATCAATGCTCATGAATTGGATTTGATTCCACCATTACAACCTTCCAAATTTGGCCTAAATCATATCTTCTTGTAACCAATGCACTTGATGCGAATTTGACTCACATAATAGCTGTATTCAAAGCCTAAAGCAACCAAAAAATCATAAGTTATAAATACTTTTGATTTTATATGATTTTATTTGATTTTACTTGATTTAAAATGAATAAATTTAATTAAAAATCAAATTAAATAATAAAAATAAGACATGGGCTCATGGATGCAGCTAGGACATGTGGACAATGATGCAAGCTCAAATCAAGTGGAAAAGAATGGGCCCATTTGACAAAATTTGAAGTTTTGGGGATAGTTGACTTTTGCCAATTTTGCAAAAATGTTCAACTTCAACAATGCATAACTTCTTCAATTTTGAACTTTTGGAAATGTTATTGGACTTTTTAGAAAGCTTGAGATGTCCTCTAACCAACCCTTTTGGTCGCATCTCATTTTGATATTCCATGCTCAAGTTATAAGCTTTGTAAAAAAAAGGTGTTTTTGTTGACTTTCAAAAATCACCTATAATGTCCAAATTTATAACTTCTTGTGAGTGCATTTTCTGATCTTGGGGTATGAAGATGGATTGTAGGGAATTGCATCCTATTCAAAATGAGCTTTGGATGGGTCATTTCTCATAAAGTATGAGAAAGTTATGCTTGGTCAAAGTTGAGTTGACTTTTCTTGCAAATTATAAAACATTCTTCAAAATGAGAATGTTGGCAAAAAATCTTGAAGTTTGACTACTTGTAGGTCACAGTTGACTTTTGCCCTAGCACAGTCGATTTTTGGACCCTTTGAGCAATTGACTGGCCAAACTTCCTCTACAAGGCTTGAAATTTGACATGGATGACCTTGAGAACATATTAGGACATTGGGGAGCACTTGAGGTTATTTGGACTCAAAGATCTTGATGCAACACAAAATCCTAATTTGGGGTTGACTGCCTTAATAGATGACTTGTCTGACCCACTCTTGAGCAACCTTGAGCCACTTGGAGATTTTTTTCTTGAAATGTTTTGAGGAATATGAGAGGGCAAATTTTGGGGTACAACAGGTGGTCTCCTGCAATATTATTATTTTGATTTCTGCAAGCTTTAAGCCCTAGTTTGAGAATGTGCATTTATTTTATATAAGAAGATTTTACTTCCTCAAGAGGAATATATTGGCATTTCCCTAGGAGGTCCTACTTCTTTCCCTAGGAAACCATATTTCTTTCCCCAAGGAATCATTATTGCAATTCCTACTGAAAATAGCAAATAAAAGGTCTCTTTATTTGAGCAACCTGTATTTCCCCAGTGAATCTGATAACTCCCAGAGAAAATTCAGATCTGTTACTCCAATGAATGGTAGCCTTGTCATTATGGAAGGTAGATCGTTGTTGAGATTTGTTACTCCAATGAATGGTAGCCTTGTCATTATGGAAGGTAGTTTGTTGTTGGGATTTGTCACTCCAATGAATGGTAGCCTTGTCATTATGGAAGGTAGTTCGTTGTTCAGATTTGTTACTCTAATGAATGGTAGCCTTGTAGTTATGGAATGTAGTTTGTTGTTGAGATTTGTTACTCCAATGAATGGTATCCTTGTCATTATGGAAGGTAGTTTGTTGTTAATATTTGTCACTCCAATGAATGGTAGCCTCGTCATTATGGAAGGTAGTTCATTGCTGAGATTTGTTACTCCAACGAATGGTAGCCTTGTCATTATGGAAGGTAGTTTGTTGTTGAAATTTGTTACTCTAATGAATGGTAGCCTTGTGATTATGAAAGGTAGTTTGTTGTTGAGATTTGTTACTCCAATGAATGGTAGCCTTGTCATTATGAAATGTAGTTTATTGTTGAGATTTGTTACTCTAATGAATGGTAGCCTTGTCATTATGAAAGGTAGTTTGTTATTGAGATTTGTTACTCTAATGAATGGTAGCCTTGTCATTATGAAAGGTAGTTTGTTGTTGAGATTTGTTACTCCAATGAATGGTAGCCTTGTCATTATGGAAGGTAGTTTGTTGTTGAGATCTTTTTCCGATGTATGGTAGCCTTATCATTATGGAAGGAAGTTCGTCGTTGAGGTTCTATTGCTCCGAAGAAGTTCATTTGTTTTCAGTTATGAGTACTGACTACTTATTGAAATTTACTGGTACTATCTTACCATTTCTTTCCATGGTGGGTCGATGTTACTTTTTCTTGCTATCTCATCAGTGATTGGATGGTTTGTAGTCATCTGTTGGTCACCATTATCCTTCACTTTCTCTCCTCAATTTTTTAAGTTGACGATGCTTTATCTCCTCTTGGGGATCTACCCCAACAAAGTTTTGTCTTTTGTTCACTAGCGATTTATTTTTCCTGGTCGGGTTTCCCTTTTGATCCCTATTTTATGTGCTACATCCTCAGTGGTGTTTTGCGCCCTTTTTAGATTTGTTCATCTGCATTCATAATCATAAACATTGCATGGCATCTTAGGTCCAAAAATAGGGCTTAATTTATATTTAATTATCTTCAATCGCGTCAACACGAAGATTTTTAACCTTCGCATCTTCGAATATAAGACATTTAAATAAGGGCAGTTGTTGTACCCCATTTTTTTACCCTAAGATCCCTATATCACATCATATCAATTTAATCACAACAAGATCACACACTAGGGTTTAGTTCTTCTCCATATCTTTAGCTTTGATCTATAGGGAATCACCAAGCACCTTGACATGTATTTTGTGATCATCTATGTTTTTATTATCCTTTAACTAATTAATGCAATAAGTGTTTGCCCAAATTGATGATGTTGTAGGAGAAAGCACAATACATTCCATCAAGATTGATTTATGGATTCATGAGTTCATTTTTATGCCTTCCTCAACAAAGCTTCATTTAGACTCAAGCCTCAACATTGAGGATACTTTGAAGCAATATCATGATAAAGTATATTATGATTCATCATACTTCAAGTTGTCAAAGATGGTTAAAAGGTACAAGGATTGATTGAAGAATTTTGACTCAATTGGGAAAATCCTTGATTCATTGATCACAAGTTCACATCTCCTTCAATTCACAAGATTTGAAAGTGTTTTTGATTGCTATGGTTTCTCCTTATCATCCTCAACAACTCATATTCACATGACAAAAGTATTTTTCTAAGGAGGTAGGTAGAAATTTCAAAGGTTTCCCAAGGCATTTTCTTGCTCTAGGAGCTAGGGTTTTGAACATCAAAGGGGTATATCTTACTGATATTTTGGTATTTTTGAGTGATTCCAAAGACATGCTTCTCTTCAAAGTTTTATTAACAAATTACATTAAAAGTTTCAAGGAAATTTTCTATGGTAGAAACTTGATGATGAAGAAAGATCACAAGTCCTCTGGATGAACCCTCAAATTCCATTAGGTGATTTCAAATTATCATAACTTGGTCAATATGTATCACTTTGAGCCCATTATTTTTCCATAATGATCTTAAAGATGTGAAATTCAACCCATATTTTAAGGGAAAAGTGTGAAAATGGATGGAAGATGCCCTAAGGATGCAAAGGATTATAGGTCATTTCATGAATTTTTATCAACTTCAACAAGTCATAACTTTCTCATTTTTTGGAGATTTTGAATAGTTAAAGTCTCAAAATTTCATTCAAGAGACCTACCTCATTCCATCATTTTTTATCAAGAGAAAATTCCAAGTGGAAGGTTATGTTTGGATGCAAGACATTACAAGTCATTTCTAAAGAAAAAACTTAGAAATTTTCTATGTATAGAAAGTCGACCTTTTTTCTCAACTTCGACTAATTACAACTTTCAGCTCAAGCATCCATTTGGTTCCATTCTTTGCACATTGAAAAGCTTGTAACCTCATCTTTCTAAAGCTTCAAGAATCATGTCCTAAGACTCCTTGAGTTTAGAATGCCATTAATTTGAATTTGGTAACTTAAAACTGAAGTTTCTCCAAAAGTCAGAATTTGAAATCTTTGTTTTGGCTTCTAATCACAAAATTGCTACGCGTTTTTGCTTCTAATCTTGTTTAGTGAACCTCCAGAATTTATTAGCACCTCAAAACGCAAAGTATAGATGAGTTTTGATGAAAATGAAGTCAAACTTCACTCGTGGCCGACCTCCATCCAATTTCCCTCCAAACTACTCCTCCAATTCTCAATCCCATTAAATTCCCTATAAATAGAGGACCTTATTCCACACTTTTACACAAGCTTTGAAAGCCAAACACACCCTGCCAAAACTACATTCGAACTTCAAATTTTTGAAATCAGTTTCAGGAATTCAAGCCTCCTTTCCCAAATTTCTGTTCACGTTCATCATTCTTCATCATCACACAAACTCCCTAACACTTGAACCAAGCAAATCGAGCCATATTTCAAGCTATATAAGTCCAGCTTCAGAGCGCCACTTTTGAACTTCATTCAGGTAGAATTCTTAACCATTTGGATCCAAACGAAGCACTAACTTACTCTACTCATCCTTCTGGTTCTCATTCTTCTTAGAATTTTTAAAATCACTGAGAATTGAGTGAGAAATCTCAACTTAATTGTGCTCGCTATTTTCTGTGTTTTTGATCCATAACTCCTTGTACACTTTACATAAATTTGGCGCGATGGTGGGGTTAGGATCGTCTTGAAGAGACGAATCCAATAATACTAGTCCGAGTCTCTAATTTTTCCATTTGAAGAAACTCACAAAATCCCCATTGCAGGTTGTCTGGAGGTTGAAGACGATGACATGTCTCGTCTCAACCATTGATAACACGTCAATTGTTTTATTTTTATTGGTTGGTTTTTTTTTATCCAGTGTGCTTTTAATTAAGGTCCATATAAAACACAGCGCGTCTGGTCCACTTGATCAGCTTACTAACGCGTTTTGACTATGATTTGATGGTCCACATCTTTTTAGTTTTATTTTTATTTTCTGATTTTATATTTTAATTATTTTAAATTTCAAAAATTCATAACTCTTTTACTTTATATCCAAAAATATAAAAAAAAAATATACAAAAATATCTTGAATTATTTCTGACTTTGTGAATATTTTTTCATATTTTAATTTTGATGTTTGATATTTTCAAAATTTTTGCTATGTTTGCTTTATTTTAACTGTTTTAAAAATACTTTCTGGCCTTTTTAAATTCTGAATTTTTTTATCAAAATCATTTTCATCATTTCTGACCTTCTGAACTTTTTTTTTAATATTATCTTAATTTTTACTATTTTTGATCTTTTTTTCCTTTATTTGAGCAATTTAAATTACCTTAAAAATAGTTTATGACTTTAAAAAATTACCAAAAATTTCATAAAAATATTTGAGCTCATTCCTGATTTTTCTATGGTCTCACTTAAGTTTTCTTGAGTGTTTTGAATATAATTGCTATTTTTTCCTTATTTTCAAATTTAAAAATCATTTAGAACCTTTTTCTTTTATTTTAAATATTATTTTATTTTTTGTACATATTCTGACTGATCTTTGACTATGAAATTTTGATCATCAATTTTATTAACATCATTGGATCTATGGTGTTGAGTCTAACTCCATAAAAATGGATGAATGATTTTAATAATAGTTTGATTAAATTTATGGTTCAAATATGGTTTACTTTTTACCCTATTTCTTCTTCATCTCATCTCTTTCTCAATTGTACTAATTGTTATTGGAGCATGATTTCCATATCATGTCTCAAAGTATATGGTACATATATTACTATTGACCACCCTCAAAATAGGTGCAACTTCTATATAAGTTCACTTACGGTTGCTTAACATAGCGCTAAATTTTATTCCGATTCAAGAAATGATCGTTCGTGGCCCAAACCCATGTTTGCAAGCCCAAGTATGTTAATTTGAATCCTTTGATCCAATAACCTTGAGAGTCATTATTATGAGGCTTTGGTTCTACCAATCCTCAAATAAATCTTTACCAATTTTGGTCAAAGTGGGGCACTTAAACATCATTTATCATTTAATGTTGCCTTAAGAATTCTTAAATGGATGATATACTTGAAAAAAGGCAAATGCAACTTGTTGTTGAGATGATTTGGTTCTACCAATCCTCTAATAAGTTCTAAATGCACGTTTCAAGATGGTCATTAAACTAACCACTAATTCCTAACAATTGACTTTATTTTATGTCTTTTACCTTATGCTTTTTACTTTATGTACCATTTACTTTAGCATTTACATCTCATGCTACTTTCATCTTTGCTCATTTGAGAATTTATCTTTTATGTCTTTCTTATTTTGCCCACCTGAGCTTTTCATTTATTTTTTAAGATACTTAATAATCATCTTGAACCCTAAAAAACTTTAAAGTTACTTGGACTACTTGGTTACTATCCTTGGCATTTTGGAGACATGAACCTCTTGGACTTAAGATTAGAAGCCTTGACCAATTCTGGAGACTTTGTGACCTCAACTGTTATTTTGTCTGGAGTTCTTGCGGTTTACCCCAAGACATTGGGTTGCTTGTTTGTTTTGTGTGCAGGTTATTATGGTTACGTGCTTTGTCTGTGATCTGGAATTCATCTGTACACAGCTGTTACTCTGCCCAATTTTTGTGAATACTTAATGCAATTGAATCTTGGTTCTCTGAAGAGGTTTATTATCTTTGTTTGTTTTGTTTCAAATCTAAAGGATGGGAATTCTATGTTGACTCATTGTGTTAAGTGTTAGCTTCTTGTTGGTTAGACGGTTCTTTTCTCTAGCTTTTATCTTATGCTTTAGGATAGTCCCTTCATCTCCTCACATCTTCTTTAATTTCAAAATTATTCTCCCTTCTTTTAAAAACATTTCTTGTTTTAAAAACTTGAACAACTTTCATAATAAACTTGGATTTAGGTCCATGCATTTTTGAAATATTTTCTTGAATCAAACCTTAATCAACTTAATAAGACCTTGACATTTTTTAGAGAAGACTAAAAGTCAATCAATCTCATTTAAATCATTTTTCCACTTTGGCTTTTACCTTAAAACTTTTCTCAAAAGATTAGACTCTTGTCAATCCTTGTAGTGATGCAAACAACTATACTTCTATGATATGTAGTGAAGTGAGATATTTTCCACTTGAGTGTTGAGTGAGGCTTTTATTGATTTTAAAATCCAAGCCATATCCTCCACTTTGAGATGACACAAATTCTCCTTTCTCATGATTTCGAGCAGTAAGTATGTTTTCCATTTGGATATAACAATGATGTCTTATCTCTTAAAATTAACCAACACACTTGTGTTTTAAAATTTTTAAAAGGTGAACTATGTGTGTACTGATCCCCTATTGTATGGAAAGGTGGTACGTAGGCACTAAAGGTTTGCAACTGCGGCGGGTCTAAAAATTATAAAAAATATTTCTTTCCTTATCTCCACCATCTATTTTTATACAACATTTTATAGCCAAAATATACAGATTTTCAAAGAGGTTCTTGCTGAGTACCATAGATATTCAGGGTGCTAATACCTTCCCTTTATATAACTAACCCCCTTACCTAGATTCGTTCCCCCCTCTTTTTTCTTTATTCGCTCTTTTCCCATTCCTTTGGAAACAATAAAGCACTGTGGCGATTTTTATTTTTGATCTGTGCGAATTAAGTCAATCCAATGGCTTAGTCTTAACATTTCTACTGCTACACATATGCAGCAGAAAAAGAAACACAACCTCAAAAAACACAAACGTCAGTGAAAAATAAATTCTCCAACAAAACTAATAAACATATTTCAGGAAAGTGTACCCTCGGGATATTTAAGTTGGTGACCTGGTATTGAAAAGGATCATGCCTCCAAATAATACAAAATCTAGGGGCAAATAGGCTTCAAATTACGAAGGACCATATATTGTAAAGAAAGTCTTCTCATGAGGATCCATGATGCTTGCAACTATGTATGAAGAGGATTTTCCACACCATGTGAATGCAGACTTAGTTAAAAAACACTTCGAATAAAAAGACCCGTTAAGTCGACGACTTAGGAAAAAATGGGCATCCCGACGAATCATAAAAGGAAAAGGTCCAGGCAAACATTAGGGATAAAAAATAAGAGAATAAAAATTTTGTGTACACCCACTAAGTTGAAAACCTAAAAATGCAACTTATGTAAAAATGGGTATCCCAGTGGATTGAAAACCTGAAAGGGCGATCCAGGCAAAAGTTAGGGACTTAAAGCGAATGACTATTAACTGCATTGCATCTGTAACATCATCTTTCACTACATTTGGTGACTTTGAAGGATAGGGATCAGTCCAACCAGCTTCTTCACAAAGCAGGATATTGAGGAACTTTGAAGACATAAGAGTTATCGCAAAATCAAAACCCGATGGAAATCTGCTTTCACATTACCACCTCTGTATTTTCCTTTCACCATGTTGTGTGCAATTACCTATTTTAAGGAATTTATTCTTGATGTAAACGCCTATTTACAGACCAATCATTCAATAAATTTCTCTTTTCATCCAAAAATTGTCTGCTTATTTTTTTTATTTTTTTTTTATTTTTACTATTTTGTTTACAAAAGCGTCCGACATTTTTGATAAACATTGCATTTAAAAGCTTTAAAGCTTCACAAAGTATGATATAAACATTTGAAATTACTTGAGAAATGCGAGTGTCTGGGTTGATGGCTAAAATTTCCACTTTATACCAGGGGCATATTGTTGTGATTTTATTTTGCAGAAAATGTCGCTCACTCACAGCAAGTAGCATACCAGCAAGATAACAAAGAATTATTGAGGTTGTTACCAGTATGAGGTTCTTAGTGATTTTTGTTTCTCGACAGAGGATGGGACAATTTGTTTCCTCAAACATAATCCTTTTCCCCAGTGTAGTCTGCATTTTTGCTCAACAGAAGCTTGTATATTAAAAGGTTTCTCTTCATAAATCCTCCACCCTGGTGAAATACATGTTGGTGGATTATGTACAACAAATTACCTCCCCAATGTGGTATGCATCTTTTAAGGGTTCTTGTAAAGATTATTTTACTTACTAAATGAAATTTTCTTGATTTATCCCCGTAAAGTAGGTTGTTTTTCCCTAGTGGAGTGTGTGTTTACAATTTTGGTAAATACCTTACAAGGTTTTCCTCCTTAGTGTGGTTTATACTGGTGAGATTTCTGTTAATAATTCTCTTATCCCCAGTGACAGAAGATGTTGTATCATCCCTAGTTAGAAGTTGAGCTTTGAGAATTTTCCTGTTCAAAAATTTCTCTTCTCCCTAAGTGAAGATTTGTACCCCAACGGAGTTCGTCATGGATTTTCTTTTGAGAAGTCTCATTATGCCCAATAGAATTTACCTTTGTCAATATTTCTATGCAAGAAAATCTTCATTCCCCAATAAGGTGTTCCTTATTCCCAGCAAGGAGGTAATGGAGCTTTTCCCCAAGAAGTTTAGATTTGGTTGAAGTCGAAATTAATTATCTTCATTGGACTGAAATTTATTTTTGCAGTATCCTTTCTAAAGTCAACTTTTTAGTGGAATCCCTCCTCGGAGTTGGTGTCTTTGATTTACAATCTCACACTAAAGTTTATACCCAGTGGTTATCAATTCAGATAGTTATCCACCGCAGAAGGTCATATTTGTATAGATATCTTTACAGATATTTCCTTGTGTCCCCAACAGTTCATTTTTGTTATTGATATTCCCCAGTGAAACATCTAAACATGCATCATTATATTGCATCTCCCCAAATGTGTAACATTTCTATTATTCATGGAGAACTACTCCATAGAAAAATTCAAACATGCATTGAAGCATACACTAATTATGTTGTGTACCTGAAATAACGTGATTGTTATGTACCCAGAAGATGTGTAATCCCCACGGTTTATCCCCAGGGTTTTCAGAACATGTTTTCTTCCAAGATCTTTGTCTTGTCTTATGGGAAATCTCTTCCTGTTTCCTCAGTATATCCCCAGTCGGGCCTTGATGTGTTTTCTCTTTCCCCAAAGAGTCATTAATCATTCTTGACCTTGCAATTTCTTGGTGTTTTGATCTGTGTTTTCTCTTTAAAATTAGAGTGCGAGTAAAAGTTGGTGTATAAACCTGTCTTTCTTCTCAATTATTTTAGTATCCATACTTTGTGTGTGGCAATTTAGATAATTTCCACTCTGGAGGAATTAATCCACGCCTTTGGCCTAAGGGATAATGTAGTTCTTGTGCTTTTGCAAACATCAATACCCTCTTAAAAGCACAACTTAGGTTGACAAACCTTGTCTAAGAGTCCCCTTCATCTAGTCTATTTTTTGTGTAAGTTCTTCTTCAATCGGCATTATGTTCAAATCCAATGTCTATCCCCATTTAAATCTACCTTCGGCTAGTCCTCTTTTCATTGAAAGTTCGCTTTTGATTAGCGTTCTTTTCTTAGGATTCTACCTTTGGCTAGTATTCCTTGTTGGGTCCCCTTCGATCGGTCTCTTTCCTTTATATGTCTTCCTTCGGCCTAACGTATATTTCCAATATCTTTGTTAAGATTCTACCTCCGTCTAGTCCTCTTTTCATTGAAAGTTTGCTTTTGATCGGTGTTTTTTTCTTAGGATTCTACCTTCAGCTAGTATTCCTATTAGGGTCCCCTTCGGTCGGTCTCTTTCCTTTATATGTCTTCCCTTGGCCTGGCATATATTTCCAATATCTTTGTTAAAGAGTCTACCTCCGGCTAGTCCTCTTTTCATTGAAAGTTTGCTTTTGGTCGGCATTATTTTCATAGGAGTCTACCTTCTACTAGTATTCCTGGTTAGGGTCCCCTTTGGTCGATCTCTTTCCTTTATATGTGTTCCCGCAGCGTGACATATATTTTCAATATCTTTGTTAAGAGTCTACCTTCGGCTAATCCTCTTTTCATTGAAAGTTCTCTTTTGATCGGTGTTTTTTCTAACGAATTTACTTTCAGCTAGTATTCCTTGTTAGGGTCCCATTCGATTGGTCTCTTTCATGTATATGTTTTCCTCTGGCCTGATATTAACTTCCAATGTTTATGCCTTCCCTCGTCCTGACATATATTTTCATAAAATATATATTGTTAACAGTCTCCTTTGGCTAGTCTCTTTCCTTTATATGTCTTCCCTTGGCTTGATATATAGCTCCAATGTCTACTGATATCTTTCCTCTTTATTCCTTCCTTAGGCTTGGCATAAATTCCCAAACGTCTTTTGTTAAGAGTCTCCTCCAGCGAGTCTCTTTCTTTGTATGTCTTCCCTTGGCCTGACATATATTTCCAATGTTTATTGGCATCTTTGTTAAGAATCTACCTACGGCTAATATTTATTTTCACGGTAAATTTGCCTTTGATCGGTGTTCATTTCTGAAAATTCCACCATCAGGTGACCATCTTCCCAAAACCAAAAAAATACAAAATACAAAAAACCCAAAATATATATCCTTAACTTTCTTTTTGTTTCCTATAGTGAAAATTGTATGGTTCTATTGGTATTCAATCCTCTTCTATCATGTATGTTCAAAAGTCTAGCGCCAATCTCACCCTCAGGTTTAAGATGATTGAATTGGGGCAGTTGTTTCACCCTAAAATTTTCCCTATTCTTTTTAACCTAATTAGCTTATGTTCCGCCAGCATACATATTCATTCATTTGAGATAGGATCAAGGGGTTCTTATCTTATGGTCTTCTTCAAGGAATATAATATGTTTGAATTTTTAATCAGTGCAAGAAGGATCTAATATCCTCATTTTTTTGGTTACTCAAGCTACAAGGGCTTCTCATACCTCAAGGCATCCCACTGTATCCATCATGTCATCAGATGATTGAAGTTTCCAAACATTTGAAGTGAATCTTATTTCTCATATCCATCTCCTGGAATTGGGTTTTGATCAATTAAATTGTGTGACACCTCTTGAGAGTAAGATTATTGAAACATCATCATTATCATGGTACATAAGCCGTCACTCTTCAAGAACTTCTTCAGCATACTCAGAGAAGTTAGGGTTTTAAGGGTGTGCACTCATCAACTAGCATTTTGACTGAAAACTAGGGTTTTGGTCAAAATTAGTCTATCAATGACTTTTTAGAAAAACTTGGTTCCCTAGTATTATAGATGTTCCTAAGCATCTATGTATGGAAGATTGACCCTCAACTTTGATCAAAAGGTGTTCAATTTCCCAGATGATTGTGAATCAATTGATTTGGGGGAAAAGTCAAATGTGCAAGTTAAAAGTCAACTCTTGACTTTTTTAGGGTAACATGATGTTTTACAAGTCAACTGTGTTCAATGGTTGAGATTTTTCCAAGTGGAATCACAAAAATTAAGAAAATCAACAAGGTTGACTTTTGTTAACTTTTTCAAACTCATGGAAATTTCTCGAAGTACGGAGATTTTAGGTTGAAATCATTCATCTTGCCAAGCCCATATCTCACTCTTGAATAGTCAGAAATTTAGAAACTCGTGATCATTGGCAAGAGGAAGACAAAATCTACAACTTTATCCTTGTAGGCTCATGTCCAAAAAGTGTGTGGATAAAAAGTTATAAGGCTTGAAAGTGTTGTACTCATTCAAAATTAAGGTTCCAACACTTAGTAGAATTTTGATTATTTTGATCAGGTTCATGTCCATGATTTCTAAGGCATTTATCTTGTTGATAAAAGTTTCAATTCAAATTACAATTTACATCAAAGTTGTAGATTTATCATTGGTATCAAGCTCATCACAAGTGGTCCATCAAATCTTAAGATACATGGGTTTAAAGTCGGGTATTTGAAAGAAATGAATTTCCTAGCACTTAGAGAATTTCGTGCATGCTGACCATGTAAGTCATGCAGAGATTTTTATGGCTTTTTTTAAGATCCTTCCAAGCATCCGTTCAAAAATATTTCAACACCACTCTTACTCCTCATAAGCCAAGATTGCCATAAAGCTCAAGTTTGTCCAAATGATGGAGAGATGAGAGAGGTAGAGAGTTAAGGCTTGATCGGTTCAGGATGTTATTCCTCGTAGTAGAATTTAACCAATTTATAGTTTTGTGCACATAATGAATAATGTGTTTCAATATTTTTTGTGTACACTCCTTCCACACACACACACCACCCCTTTTACTACTCAAAATGAACAAACACATGCATCAGGCATGTATGGGTGATTTAAAAAAAATCACCGAATGAGGCAAGTTTGAAAACTTGATACAACTTTCATTTCTCTCTCACGTGACCTCATTTTATCACACCTCACTCACACCATTTAAATGCTCCAAAATGCAAGCAGAACATGACCATATACACACCAAACACATCACTAACCACACACTCCTCTCACTTGAATTTTTTGCTTTCACTATTTTACCCTCAAACAAAGCTTTCTCTGTACACTAATCATTCTATATATCACTCTTTTCATATTCATTCTCCACACATGCACTGAAAAGAGAGAAAGGGGATATGAGCTCACATTCTTCATTCAAGAAATGGCTATCGGATTCTAAATTTCTTCAAAGTTTACCTCATTCTTTTGCCTCATTTTCGTTTGATTTGGAGCTTAAAGGATTATTGTTTGGGTTTCTAAAGTTTAAGGTGTGAACGAATCAGTGGATTTACTCTATCAAGTAAGAGCTCCATAACTCTTTCTCTCATGCTTGCATCCATGGATTCAAATGCTTTATGGTGATGTAGGCATTTTCATACGCATATAGTTGGCCATACATTAGTTATGAAGTGCATATGTTTGTACAATTGAGCTTGTATGCATCTCTGAAATTTTTGAGGAAAAGATATGAATCTGTGACTTTAAGTTTGATTATCTCTATTATCTGATGCTTGTTTGTTGATTTAATTGATGCTATGTTCTTATATTCTTTGAGTACTATAACTTTGATCTTTGGATTTTTGAATTTGGTTGAGATTCAAAAGAGTTATGTTGATCTGAACATAGAAGATTAGTCACGGTTTGAGTTAGGGTTTTTTGTATTACATGAGGTTGAAGACGACGTGTGATTGGCTGTTAGTTTTGATTTGGGCCCCACCCTGCATGTGTGTCATTCCATTTCATATTTTCTTTTTATTTTATTTCTCTCATTTTCCTCATATTTCTTACATCTTTTCCATTTTTGTTTTATAGTTTTTAATTTTATAAAAATTATGAAAACATTATATAATATATTTTGGTAAGTCTGTTTTATGATCATACTTTTTATTTTATTTTTAGAAATTTTGTGAGACATTAATTAAATTAATTGATTAAATGTGTCATTTCCTTTGAAATTTTTGTTCATTTTCAATTTCAATTTTTTTAATTTTTCCCTAATTAAAAAATTCTAAAACTATTATATAATACACTTTGATGAGTCGAATTTTGTAAAATATTTTTTATTTTATTTTTAGAATTTTTTTGAGACATCAATTAAATTAATTGATTAAAAGTGTTATTTCCTTTGAAATTTTTGTTCATATTCTTTTTTTATTTTATTTTTATTGATCTCTTAATTTAAAAATTATGGAAAAATATATTTGAGGTCTCTTGATGTCTTTTGGTAATTTAAATAATTTTTACTCAATTTTATCTCTTGATTTTATATTTTTCACAAATTTATTTGATTAAGGTATCTAGTTTTCTAATCTTTGAACCTAGTTTTGTTCTTTTATTTTTGTTTTCCATTGTCCTTCAAAGATAAAATTATGAAAGGAGTTTTTTATGAATTTTTAGTATTAGTAGATAATGTCCATGATTTTTTTTTTTTTTTTAACTTCACTTTTCCATTTTTTTTATTTAATTTAAAAATGTGTCTATTGGTGTTTACCTTAATGGAAAGGGTTTCAATTAAGTATGTGTGAATGTGTTTTGGTGCCAACTTCTGGTCACATTATAGGTCCATATATCTTGAGTGTTACATAAATTTAGTGTAAATTTTAGGACTTCTTAAAGTCATTATTTGATTTCATCTTTGTATTGCCTAATGTGAACCTTTCGTTTTGGAACCTTAATTGAAGTTTTGAGCCAATCCTTGGGTTTGCTTGGGTATTGATCCAATATTGGGGGATGATAATTTTAATGATAATCCCTTGAGGATTTTAGAATCAATTTACCTCATTAAATCAATCTTTCTCTTCACTTTCCATTTTGAACTTGTTACCTTGCCTAGTTTGTGTTATTTGCTTGAGATACAAAGAATTCACTTGGTGCAACCTTAAGGAATCAAATTCCTTCTTATTTATCCTATTCTTATAACATTTTAAGATCCTTGAATTCACTTTGTTGAACCATTTAAGTACTCTAACATTGTTTCTTTACTTGTTTCAATCTTTGAATCTTTTATCCATCTTTGAGACCTTGGTTTGGAATGCAATTGTGCAATTCATCTTTGATAATCATGAGTCCAAATTGATGTAAATATTTTGAGGTTACTTCTTACCTTTGCTTATAATCTCTAATTCTCTTTCTTCTTTGATTCTTTTATTTACATTCATTTGTTAACTCATAATGATGACAAGTTAGGAGCTATATTCATCTCTTTCTTTGAGCTAGTTTTTGATTGTTAATTGGTGAAACTATTAGGGGTTTATAACCCAAGGTTTATGGTTGAATCTTTATCTCATATTATCTTCTCACCTCAATTCTTCATGATTCTATTATTTTAGTTAAGTATTCATTTGCTAATCAACATGGTGACACTTTAGAAGCTATATCTTATTTCTTATTTGAGATTTTGAACATGTTGCTTATTGAATTCTTTTTACACTCTTAAGCCATGTCCTCCTGATGTTACTTGGTGTTTGCTACTGACCATAACACCTATGTACCTCAATCTTTGCTCACTTTCTTGATGACATAGTTTACAATGCTTGTCTTACCCTATGGACTATATCTTTATTTGTTTGACAACTTTTCTTGTACCAAATTTTTACATGAAGTTTTAGGTCACCTCTCTTGATTATTATTGACTTCATCTTAAAGCTTTATTATTATTTAAGGAACTTCATTGATATTGACTTGCCTTAGTATCTTTCATCTCTTACTCACTTGGATGATGTTGATCTTATGCTTTTCTAGTTTGCCTGGAACTTTGAGTATGCTAACTTGATAGCATTTCTTAAAGTTTAGTGATTTAAATTGATGCTTTATGAGGGAATTTTCTACTTCAATATGACATATAAGATACTACTTTCTTGATCTTCATTTATCTTATTTGATTTAAGACAAGTGATTCCTATGTTGGATGATGTTATGGTCTGTTCATCAAATTGTTTGACTTTGCTTTGTGTATGGAGTTATACCAACTTCTCTTAGTACTATTGAATATAATCTTGAGTTAACTTCTTGCATAAGTCACACATTCTATAAACATCATGTTTTTGCTTTAATTACTTTATCATTACTTGCCTAAATCTTCTTGAACTTGCTTTCTTGTTTGCTTGACTTTTTTGACCTATCTTTACTTATACTTGACAATTCTTCTTCCATCTTCATGGCTTAATTTCTTAAGTACTAAGTATGTTGTTGCTGGCCCATTTAGTCTTCCATATTGTATGCTTCAACATACTTATGTATGTTAAGCCTTGACACTTAATTTCCTTTTGAGTTCATAACTACTTGTGCTTTTCTTTCTTCTCTTTATGAGAATAACATGTTCCCTTAGGATTCTAGTTTCATCTTCTTTAGGATGTTAACTAAATAAACCTTATATTCTAAACAATGCATGATAACATTAGGTAGCTTCCCTATCCTTAACATTAGATCCACCTTTCCATGCTAACTTATGTAGAAGTTTCCCTTTCATCCTAACCTTAGGATCATCATTGCATGACAACATTAGGATCTCTAGTCTCCCTTAAACTTTTTCATTCACCTTTTGCATCTTTATAACTTAAACTTCTTTTTTTCTCTTTATCAAACTTAAAAACACTTAACAATAATGATGCGAACCATGTGTCACGAGTCTTAAGCACATGTGGAGCACTCTGGATACGAGCATCCACAGTCTCTCATGTCATATTCTTTAACATGGTTCAAATCATCAAATCCTTTTTCAAGGTAAAAAATACAAATCAATTCAAACTCTTTTTCCTTCGGGATTTTCTTTGAAAAACGTTTCACAAAAAGGAGGTGTTATTTCCACTCTTCACAATACGACGCGTGATTCCCCAAAAGTCGAGTTGCAATATGTCAACCACTAGAGTGCGAATGTAACAGTATCCGCCTAAAAAACACAAAACAAACGAAAACACTTTTTTAGGTGAACTATGAGTGATTTATCTCATTTCACGAAGAGGATACATAGGCACAAAGGTACACAACTGTGGCAGGCACAACTAATAAAAAAAATTTCTTTTTGTATATACTTTGCATTCATGCATTCTCCTTATCTTGTTAGATTTAGATTTAGACACACCCTTTGATTAGAAAAACAAGAGTGGATCCCTTGGAGTACCACATATGTGAGGGGTGCTAATACCTTCTTCTTTCATAATCGACTCCTGTACCTGTTCTCTTGGTCATAATACCTTGATTTATCTTTTCTTAGGTTTTCTTAGATGTTTTAGTTTACCTTCTATGGGATAAATAAGTATTTGATGTCGACTTCATTTTTTATCAATTATCCTAACTGCTTCAAACGCCCTTGAAGATGTAACGCCTTCTACAATGTTAGAGATAAAAAAGGAAAGGAGGAAAGTAGGCCTTTAATAGAGCCTAATGAATAGTGCACTAGGGGAGGGAAACATCACCCAATAAACAGAGGTTTAGGTGGAAGTCATCATTACTTTCAGAAAGAGGAAGTGGTGACTCTTCACTCTCAGCCACGCGGGCCCGGATAGAGCAGCAACCTCGCAGTGCCTGCATTACCTTCCACAACTACGTGACTGATCACATCACCCTTATAAGAAAGGACTTGAATTCGAAGGGCTTATGTATATCCCATAAATTTTAGGCCTGATTGGGTAATATAATCAGCTGAAAGGAAGGTTAAACAAGTAGTCAGCTCAAAGGTGAAATTACCTGGGGTGCAGCTAGACTAAAAGAGTATCAAATGATCCATGACACCCAGGTAACAAAATGTTAACATCATGGACCCGATAATATGGGTGGCCGAGACCCACATGCCTGTAACCGGTCATCAACTCGACTCATTAATGCATGTAACCTCTAATGGCACATTCATTACAATGTTACACAGCTTTTATCTGATCCATTCATGGAGACAGTGGAGGTTATAGAGTTATGGAACTCAAGAGTCACTCATTAACTGAGGTTCTTGATGACGTAAAAGAGATATATCATATAAGGGGCTCCCGCAAAAGGGATAAGCAAGACATTCATCTTGGGACAACATGCATTACTGACTTAGCTCCCAAATCCCTTATCATCTTATAAACTAATTTCACGACTCTCCCTACTTATACAGGGAAGTCGGCCGGATATTTGTTCTATGCAAGAACACTAACCAAGAAGGGTCATAATAAAAGAACATGTGGTTGGGAATGCCCTTGCAAGTTAATACACGATCTAAGACAAACAGTGGATACAATAAAAATAAGTGCATTAAAAATAAAATAAAAAAGGACCACACACAGTAACTATCCAAGTTTAAAAAAATGGTAAACCTCCAAAATAACACATAGAAGATTACAACAAAAAAAATCATCAAATGCAATGAAATAATTCCCCTTAATGATTGACTTATCTAAACTTATCCCTTCAAGGTTCAAATTAACAATAGGGTTAAGAAAAGTAATTTTTTTACTGCATTATTAAACCCCTGCTTGGCCAAAACTACCAATCCTTCAATGAGTACCATATTTTATTTAGCAAACTCCATTTTGTTGGGCTCTAAACATCACACACAAGAGGAGGGGGGTGAATTGTGTGGTTTAGAAATAATTGGTTTCGAAAAACTTTGGGAACTAAAATCAGAGTTTAAAATTATTTTCAATAAAACTTAGCAGCGCAAAAATAAAAAGTACAAAATAAATTGCAGAACACCAAGAATTATAGAGGTTTGGTCAAAACAAAAGGACCTACTCCTAACCCCGAGAATTTATCTTGAGAGTTTTTATAAGCCAAGACTCACGAACTCCTTTATATAAGGAAATGATGGTTGACCTCCAACCAAATAGTTTGAGACTTCAAAATATGGCAATTTTAGTCTTCTATTCCAAATAGGTGAATTGACGATGTTAGTCCTTTCTCCACAAACAAGGACCTTAGAGAGGTTAGTCTTCAAGATCCTAAACAATGAAAGCTTATACATGGCCTGGGCTCACGAACCTTAAACCTCAGATTCATACGGGATAACCAATAACCGTTGATATTTTAATACCGGTCTGATCTCGACCCTACCAAAATTTTAATATTGGTTTGAGTGTGAACCTAATCTTTGTTTTAATATCAAGCTTACCAAGAAGCTATGAGATTTTATAACAGCCTAATCTCGAACCTAAACAAGACCTGGATCACACAATCCCAAGCAAAGCTTTTAACAAATTTAGCTTCTAACCCAAATAAACTCCTAAATGGATAGTATTTAACCAAGGTGTATACAAAAGATTTCCTTGGTGAATTTATAATTCTACCATTTCTAGAATTATGATTATATCTTCAAACACAAAAGGACTTTTCTTAAAAAATCACATAGGCTAAAATATTAGTGTGAGAAAGTGAAACAAAAATTTAGAGAGAGAAAGAGTAAAAGAGGCGTGTCAAAACACATTTCTAGATGAAATTAAATGAGAAAAGGAACCTCTATTTATAGGATAGAGGTTGGCTCGAAAAGTAATTTCAAATTAATGATTTTTATGATCATCTATCGATTGGCACAACTTCACAACCTATTAAAAGATTGAAATATAATCGATTATAAGTTTATAAAATAAAGGAAAAGATATATTGTTGTTGAACATCATTAAGTCGATGTCCTAATCATTTGGGACTCAATTTTGAGTTGAGCTAACTGATTGGACAAAATGCTAACTGATTAGATAAGTCAAAAGATTTCCTTTTACAATTTTGACATTTCCTAATTCATCTTGCACAACTTCAAGGTGTTTTTGAAGATAATTTATTTAGAAATAGACGGTTTAAAATAGATTTTAGTGTGTGTTTTCTTTAGCCATGCTCTTTTATGAAAAAGACCTTATTCTTTATAATTTGTTCACTCACTACTAGTTTAGGATGTACCACAATACTTCAATACTTTGCCAGATGTTCATTCTCTTTTGTAGGAACTTGCTTGATTAGTTTAAGATGAGGCTTTAGATTAATTCCATTTGATTACTATCATCAGATAGTCAAGTCCATCAAAACCTAATGATTATGTTTCCATCTTTATATGCTTAATCGTGCATGCTTGACTTATCATAAGACATTAATTGTCATCATCAAAAGTTGATGTCTTGTTGAAAGCATATCACCTGCAAAACAAGGTTCCATATTCTCCCCCTTTTTAATGATGACAACAAATCTCTGAGGGGAAGTGTGTCATACCCTAATTTTTGACCTAGGACCCCACATCCTTTTACACTATTGCATAACATCATTCATACTTGCATCACTAACCTTGTGTAAATACCAAGAGTATGTTTGTTTGTTTTGTTAATTTAATAGAAAGGAGTCCAAGCATTGATAAAGTCATTAATATTTATAGATTAAATCTCCTCATTAATTTATGGTGAAAAAGTAATCATCATATTCACCACAACCTCATCATATTAGGGTTTCATCATTGGATTCATCAAGTGTTTGAAAGAGATTAGGGTTTTGGCTCCTCTGATGAAAAGATTAAGAATTAGGGTTTGAGGTATTCAATTGTGTATCACTCAAGGATTCATAATATCATCATATTATGGACTTAAAATATATCTTGATATGATAAGTATTGCATCATAATCAAAAGTTTCCATTAAAATTGGACCAATTAGATATATATGATACAAAGTCAACTGCAAAGTCAAACTTTGATTTTTTCTTTTTTGTTTTGTCAAACATGGACTTTTTAAGATGAATTTCATTAAAATAAGGTTGATGAGGGAATTTTATCAAGAGGAATCAAGATATATGAGATTACTTGCAAAAGGGTTAAGATTGAAGGTGTTGAAAAATTCACTAAGTGTCAAAAAGTCATGTTCAAGTGCATGACTTTCCAAGCTTGTAACTTCCAATATAAGAAACTATTTTTCATGCCCCATAGATCAAATTGGAGATCTTGATTCATAATACAACTTTTTCATAGGGAATGAGCTCCAAAAAATGCATAGATAAAGAGATACGAGTTGATCAAGAAGGTACCTCAAAGTTGTTAAAATGTCCAAAGACTTAGAAGAATTTTCTAAGTATTTTCATCTTAAAACACAATTTTTGAAAGGCATTTTTCACGAAGATCCCAACTTATTCAAGCCAAGCGGCCAATAGAAATTTATAGAACATGATAAAATCTTTCCAAAAATATCAAGAGCATGAATTTATCCTATACAAGCTAGGAGTTTCGAAGTGATGAAGATGACATTCTAAAGTTGCATTAGAGGTGCTTTTTTTAGACAAGCTTCATAATAAATCCAAGCCTAAGCTACACGATATTTCTTTTCAAGCCATTTTTCTCCTAAATTTCACCATAATCAGAGATTTTACAGGTCCTTAATACATTTCACAAGGAGTTAAAGCTTTATCTAAACTTTGGTACCATTTATGGAGCATTGTGCATAAAGTCACATTTCTACTTTGATAAAGTTCACTTTTTGCCTACAACTCTCTTCTTTCAAGCTTGTAACTTGTTTCCAAAGATCAAAACAATCTTATTAATCTCAAGCAACCTTGTAGAGGTTAGAAAAGCATGACAAACCCCTTGATTCACTCTATCTTTCCTTCATGATAAAACATGCTTTTTTATGCAATTTGAAACCAATTGAGCAAACTAGCATCCCATGTAAACTAAGCATAATTTCTGTAATTTAGAGGAACCATTCGAAGCCTCTATAAATAGCCCTCAAAGCTCAGAACTCAAAGACACCAAAATTTTCCCAAAAACTACATGGTTGCAAGTTTTCAAACCTTAAACACCAAACTTTCAATATACTCATACATTATCCATTCTAGCACTTCAAAAACTTATATACATCAAATACAACTCATCCATAACCACTTTACACATCTATAATCACTCAAACTCAACCTCCATTTTCAATATTTGTGGCTTGCACTTTGAGTTGGCTAGAGAGATTGAGCACGATTCAAAGAAAATTAAGGACATCAATAGCTTTAGTGAGGTTCAAGGAAGCTAAGAGGATCATTCATTTGCTTCTGTAATCACGTTTGAAGATGCAATAGGGCATGTCCATTTGGTAACTTTTTGAACTTTGAACTCACATTTTAAGCTATCATTTACATTCATTCTTGATACATTTATATTCATAGGATTGGTGTGATCTAAAGCCTTATCAAAATAGGCATCGGTTGAGATTATATAGTGTAATACATTGGGATAACTGACTTGGGTGTTTTGCATTTGATTGCAATTGTTGCGGTTAGCAAGAGTCGCCATCGACTTTTCTTTTATCCAATAAGGAAGGTTGAAAAGAACAGGAAAGACCTTTCAAGATTATTTTCTTGAGTTCGAGGGGTAGGTTATGAAAAGGGAAGGTATTATCACCCTTTTCATCCGTAGTTATCTATGGGCTCTTAGTTGCTTGCTAAATCACTTGCTTTTTGTTTGAAAATGTGTTTGGTGGTGTGGGTTTTGAAAGTAATTTTGAAAATGAGCGTCCTTGTAATGGTTCTCGTCTCTATAAGAACGCGTACAAAGTGTTTTGTCTTTTGAAAAATGTTTCAAAGTGAAAGTGTTGGTGTATAAAACGTTTTTTTTTTTTTGTGAGCAAGCGAGCAACTAGGAGCAACCTACCTACTCAAAAGGTCTTAAATGTTATTTTCCTCCTCCTTTAGATGTTGTTATCTCACCTTTATTTTGGTAAGAAACCCCATCGTTGGATGTGAAGGGACGGAAGCGGGACATTTGTATGGTGATAGAAGGCAACATATGGGATGTTTTAGCAATGTCATTTTAGGGACTAGATCGTTTACTGAAGGCAACATTGAGGGTCATCGAGGGACTACGATCTTTTATCGAGGGTCTTTGCTAAAACGCCCATATTCGAGGGACATGACTATTTTCCGAAAGGCGACAAAGAGGGATTACCCTAAGGGTGCAAGTGTGAATGGTGTGTTTGATTTACATGCATTTAGTCTTGATTAGGGTTATCTATTTGTTGATTTTATGTCTTGCCATACAAATCCTAATTACTAGCATTTATATTTGAAAGCGATAAATTGCGGAAATGTAAAGTCCTACGCTATTACATCATTTAGGGATGGGGTATAAATTTACAAATGGGGGGTTGCAAGAATTTTAAATCCTAATTATCTATTACAACCATATTGAATTGTTCAAATGCAAGAAAAGGCAAGGACTTGTTTTTAAAATGAATTTTTTTGTCTAAATAAGTTAAAAGGAAAATAATTAATTAATAAAAGAAAATATTTTTAATGTATTTTTATATTAATAAAAATAGTACTAATGCTAAAAATAATAAAAATAAGCGAGAAAAAGGAAAAATAATGAGAAATAGGATCAGCATGTTGCTGAAAGCAAAATAAAGAGGACCAGGAGTTCTGATGCCAGGCGCGTTGTGGTTCAGAAATGTCAGAGAAAACCAAAAGTTCTGGATTGATGCATGTTAAGGTCCTGAAAGTGACGTTAGAGGGAAAAATTGAAGTTCTGGGTTGCTACGCACTGAAGTTCTGAGTGTTAGAACAGTGAGAAAATCCTATAAGTTATGTGTGTGTTAAAACAGTAAGACAACCTAGAGATTTTGGTGCTGTGTTAAAACAGTAAGATAGCCTAGAAGCTCTATGTGTTAAAACAGTAAGGAGAACTCATAAGTTATGTGTGTGTTAAAACAGTAAGACAACCTAGAAGTTTTATGTGTTAAAATAGTAAGGAGAACTCAAAAGTTCTGTGTGTGTTAAAATAGTAAGACAACCTAGAGATTGTGGTGTTGTGTTAAAAGAGTAAGACAACCTAGAAGTTTTATGTGTTAAAACAGTGAGGAGAACTCAGAAGTTTTGTGCGTGTTAAAATAGTAGGAAAGAAAACCCAGAAGTTATGTGTTACACTTCATCTTCCTCCTTACATTAGTCATAACATCTGCAACTTATTCAGTTCTTAACAACAACAAATTAGAAAGATAAAAGCACGACAATTTATAGAAGTTCTAATCCTAATTTTGAGCCTAGCTTTATTCAAAAAGTTCTGATCCACAATTTTTTTTTCTACTTATGCAATGATATGGACAACATCAACACTATGATATTTACATATTTAATGATGTTCTGAATGAAAAATTCAAAGTCAGAAAGAATTTCCTAGAATCTGAAGCGTGTGTTTGGGACTTGAGCTGCTGCCTTCAGATGTTCTGGGGTTAGCAAGAAATGGAACAGAATGTTATGTTCTTTGATTCAAAGGGAAGAACAAAGGTTTGGTTTTGTTTGGGAATTCTGGGTTTACGAATGTTTGATTGTTTTCTTTTCTCTCTTTGATAATTCTCCCTTTCCAAAAGCCAGCCCCTTGAACGTGTGATGGAGAAAATTATTTATAGATGTGTATGTTATGGTTTTGGGGGGGAAAAACAAATGGGATTTTAAACCTTTTTGGAATACTGTTCTATTGCTTTTTAAACACAACTTTTGTATGCTAATTTGGTGCAGTTATGGGATTTGAGAAAAATGAAGGCGTGGACTGGATCAATAACAATTTGGAGTGTTGTGGCAGCTGGATGCAGGACTGTGCAATAGCAGTGCAGTAGACTGTTCAAACGAGCTTTTGGGGCTTGGTGATGTTCTGAATGAAGGAAACCAACATGATATTCGAAGGGTGATGTTTTGATCGAAGCGTAGAACATAGTCTCCATATGTGAAGAATCATGTTCTGGTTGAAGAACACAGTTTCCATATGTTCTGCTTGAAGAGTCGTATTTTGAACCATGTTTGCAAATTATGATTGCACTTGTATGAAGGTTGGCCCAGAAGTTCTGGAGTACCATATTCTCCTAACACTTAGAAAATTTTCTAAATGTTTATAAATTTGATTTTTCAAAGCAATTTCTGACTTCTGATTTTTGATGAACCAATTTCATGTTCTGATGAAATATGATTGTTGAAACTTTCTTTTTGATCCAAAAGTCAAAGTTTGATTTTTCAGTATGCTTTTGACCATTTTGCCCTTGTGAAAGACTTTCTTAGAAAACTGTAATCTGAGACTTGAAACTTGAAAGAAGCAAACCTGGGGGTCTAAGATGATCCTTTGAGAAATGAGAGGGCAAATTTTGGGGTACAACAACTGCCCCTGTTCAATCTTCTTAAACCTGAAGAGTTAGATTGGCGTATTTGCCATTCATGACTTGAAGGTGGAAGATGATTGAACACTAAAGTGCCTAGAAATTTACACTTGATTATATTGTGGTTGAGATGTAACGAATGGGCTTACATATTCCATTTTGAGAAATGATGGAGAGTTTGCGGAGATGGGATTATAGATGCCACCTAAAGGTGACTGTTGATAGGAAATTAGACTAAGTCTAAGCTTGACTTTAGCTTGGAAAAGAATCAGAATAAACCTTTGGTCGATTTAAAACTGAACCTAGCAGAAGTCTTGAATAATCTTTTACTGGAAAGAATCAGGATAAATTATTGAGAGGTTTCAAACTGAACCAGTAGGGGTCTGGAAAAGAATCAGAATAAATCTTAGAGCAATTTATCTGAACCAAAGAAGATGTCCGCAAGAAAGAATCAGGATAAACCGTTGAGGGATTTAAACTGAACCAGCGGGAGTCTGGAAAAGAATCAGAATAAATCTTAGAGCGATTTATCTGAACTAGAGAAGATGTCTACAAGATAGAATCAGGATAAATAATTGAGAGGTTTAAACTGAACAGGAAGGGGTATGGAAAAGAATCAGAATAAATCTTGTAGCGATTTATCTGAACCAGAGAAGATGTCTGCAAGAAAGAATCAGGATAAACCATTGAGAGATTTAAATTGAACCAACAGGGGTCTGGAAAAGAATCAGAATAAATCTTGGAGCGATTTATCTGAACCAAAGAAGATGTCTGCAAGAAAGAATCAGGATAAACCGTTGGGATGTTTCAAACTGAACCGACAGGGGTATGGAAAAGAATCAGAATAAATCTTGGAGCGATTTATCTGAACCAGAGAAGATGTTCACTGGGGAAAAGAATTAGGATAAACCGTTGAGAGATTTAAACTGAACCAGCAGGGGTCTGGAAAAGAATCAGAATAAATCTTGGAGCAATTTATCTGAACCAGAGAAGATATCAGCAAGAAAGAATCAGGATAAACTGTTGAGAGGTTTCAAACTGAACCAGCAGGGGTCTGGAAAATAATTAGAATAAATCTTGGAGCGATTTATCTGAACCAGAGAAGATGTCTACCTGGGAAATAATCAGGATAAACCATTGAGAGATTTAAACTGAACCAGTAAAGGTCTGAAGGGATTATTTGTCATGTAGATATCCAATTTAGTACTGTTTCGAGAATTGATCTAACATTGATTTGTTCACAGATAATTGCCTTGACTTGTTGAAAATCTGTTGATGATAATTTTTGTTGATTGATCTTTCCTGAAAAGGTAAAGAGTTAGTTGTATGCAATGACATGATGTACGAAATGCATGGCATAATGATGTTTGCCAAAATAAATGAGATTGTGATATATGCATTTGTGTCGATGCTATGACGTATGAATGCAATGTATGAACATATTAATCGTTCTGCTGTAGTGTTGTTGGACTCGCGAAAATAAATCCCTGACTATTGTTGGAAATGAGGAATGTAGGTCTTCATATTTTGTTGAAGTTGAAGTGTTTATGGATGGGCTTCCAAAATCAGAGAAATAAACTTTGTTCGGGAAGAGAAACATCGTGCATTGCCTGTGGGCTTTGTGAAATCCTGAGAAGCTAGGCGACTTTTACTAGGGAATCTGGAAGTTTTGCTCTGTCGAGGATTTGAAGGCAAAAGATACCACTAAGCTGCATGATGGAGATATGGCCACGACCCTGTAGTAGGATGTTCTTGCTTATGCTCTGTTGATAGAAAGTATCTGCGAGGATTTTACGGAATGGCCCAAAGATATTGTCCTGTTTCTTAAAGCCATTATTAATTGTCTTTCTGTTTAGTTTTCTCTTTTTATGCGTTCATTTGTAAACAGTAATTACATTCAAATGCATATGTTCAAAAATAAACATTAGACATTTTTTTGCAAACAAAACAAGAACAGTAAAAGAAAAACCTATAGTTTTGCATTTTTAAAGGAATATCTTTGTATTAACTTCCATAAGTATTTTGTACAAAGAGACAAACATCCTAGTAAGAGAATGTCGTCGTGAGAATGAAAGCTTAATACAAAATAAAGACAGCTATGTGAAATAATCCCATGGGGTTCCCATTCTGCTATAGCCTTCATGTCTCTGGGTATCTCATCCACTTGTTGCCTTATCCGAAGCTGATTGGATTGATTAGAACCATTCAAGTTTTACGATTGATGCAGGAGAATGGCTGTAAGGTGATCCAACGGGACATAGTCATATGCCTTAAAATCCATAACTTTTGCCTGGACCGCCCTTTTGGGTTTTCAGTCCACTGGGATACCCTTTTTTGCCCAAGCCGCCTTTTTAGGTTTTCAGCTTGCCGGGTGTACAAATTTATTTTGTATTTTATCCCTAATTATTGCCCGAACCCTTTTGGTTCACCGGGATTGCCCTAATTTTTGCCTAGGCCAATCGACCTAGCGGGTTTTTGTTCATGCGTAGTATTTTTTAACTATGTTTGCATTTACCGGGTGCAGAAGGTCGTCGCTGTCCATAGTGGTTAAGATCATTACCCCACCAGAAAATATGTTTTTAATACCAAATGGCCCTTCGTATGTAGGAGTCCATTTTCCACTGGATCACCTTGTGGCAATATGATACGCTTCATTACCAAATCACCAACTCGATATACCTGACGTCTGACCTTCTTGTTAAAAGCTTTGATCATACGTTTTTGGTACATATGACCATGGCAGACAGCTGTGAGTCTCTTCTCATCAATCAAGTTCAACTGGTCAAGTTGAGTTTGAATCCATTCATCTTCATTCAAACATGCATCCTTTATGATTCCCAGAGAAGGTATTTGGACTTCATTTGGTAGGACAACTTTCATGCCGTATACCAAAGAGAAAGGAGTTTCCCATGTTGATGTGTGTGTCGTGGTACGGTACCCGTGGAGAGAAAATGGTAACATCTCATGCCAGTCCTTGTAGGTCATTGCCATTTTTTGTATGATCTTTTTGATATTTTTATTAGCGGCTTCTATAACGCCATTCATTTTCGGCCAGTAAGGAGAAGAGTTATGATGTTGGATCTTGAACCGCGCACATAATAAAGTGATCATAGTATTGTTGAGATTGGTACCATTGTATGTAATGATTCTTCCCGGAATACCGTACCGACATATAAGATTCTGTTTGATGAATCGGGTCACAACATTTTTGGTGACAGAAGCGAAGGAAGCTGCCTCAACCCACTTCGTGAAGTAATCAATGGCAACCAAGATGAAGCATTGTCCATTAGAAGTTGTAGGTTTGATTTCTCCAATCATGTCGATGCCCCACATTGCAAATGGCCAAGGAGAAGTCAGGATGTTTAGAGGAACTAGAGGCACATGTACCTTGTCAGCATAGATCTGACACTTATGACAGGTTCGTGAATGCTGATGACAATCTGCTTCCATGGTGGACCAATAGTATCCTGCTCGGAGGATCTTTTTGGCCATCGTGTGCCCACTAGATTGGGTGCCAAAAGTGCCTTCATGTAGATCAACCATGATCTTGTTTGTCTCACTCTTGCCTATGCACTGAAGCAAAGTAGAGTCGTGATTGCGCTTATAGAGAACTCAGTTACTGAGGAAGAACTTAACAGAGAATCTTCTCAGGAATTTCTTATCGTTGACTGAAGCTCCCTCCAGATATTCTTGGGCCTCGAGATATCTCTTTATTTTATGGAACCAAGGCTTGTCTACTACTTATTCAGTATCAATCTCGTGAGAGTAAGCTGGTTCGCCCATTCTCTCGATGGTGATCTGAGACTTGATTTTGAACATGGACGACATAGTGGCTTGCGCGTCCGCTAGTTGATTTTCCTCTCGTGAAAAATGCTCAAAGGTAATTTCCTTAAAGTGTGGGGTTAATGTCAACACATGTTCTTTGTAGGGGATGATATTAGGATGCTTCGTGTCTCATTCTCCTTTGATCTGATTGATGACTAAGGCTGAATCCCCAAATACACTTAAGGACTTGATTCCCAAATCTATGGCAGCTTTGAGACCCATAATACACGCTTCATATTCTCCCATATTATTGGTACAGTTAAAACACAGTCTAGTAGTGAAGGGTGTATGGCAGACTTCAGGGGATATGATCACAGCGCCTATGTCGTTTCCGAGTGCGTTGGAAGCTCCGTCAAAAACCATGGTCCATCGGGATCCTTGTTCAGGTTTTTCATATGGTCTGAGTTCTTCACAATTGTTTACCACCATGATGTATTTGTCTGGGAATTCGAATTTCATGGACTGATAGTCATCCACAGTGTTGTACCCCAAAATTTTCCCTCCCATATTTCTCAACACATGGCAAGTGAGGTCCCCAAATTGCTCAAGTAAGCCCAAGAGTTAACCAGACAAACTCTCTCCTAAGGCAGTATATCTCAAATTAGGGTTTCTATTTGCATCAGGATATATGAACCACAAAGGACTCAAATTCTCACCATTGTCCTAATATGTTCTCAAGATCATCCATGTCAAGTTTCAAGCGTTGAAAAAGAAGTTTGCTCAGTCAATTGCTCAAATGCCTAAAAATCAACTTTACTAGGTCAAAAGTCAACTGTGCCCCACATACAGTCAAACTTCAAGATTTTTGCTTAACATCCTCATTTTGAAGTATTATTCATCATTTGATCAAGGTTTGATCATGATTCCTCAAGGATTGCTCAGAATTTATCAAAACCCAAAAGTTGCTAAATTAGGGTTTTGCAGGAAAAGTCAACTCAAATTTGACCAAGCATAACTTTCTCATACTTTATCAGAAATGACCCATCCAAAGCTCATTTTGAAGAGGATGTAATTACCTACAATTCATATTCATCTCCCAAATTCAACATATGCACCCACAAAAAGATATGAATTTTAACATTATAGGTCCTTTTGAAAAGTCAACAAAAATACCTTTTGGGTCAAAGCTTCATACATTAACTTGGAAGACTCAACTAATATGAGACCAAAAGGGTTGCTTGAAGGACATACTAAGATTTCTAAAAAGTCCAAGAACACCTCTCTAGGGTCAAAATTGAGAGAGTTATGCATTGGCCAAGTTGACCATTTTTGCAAAAATTGCCAAAAGTCAAATGTGCTCAAATTTGCATTTTTTGCTAAATAGGACTAACTTTTTATGCTTGCAGCTCACTTATAACATGGTCCACGACCCAAATGCTCACTCACATGTTATTTTCTTCATTATTTATTTTATTTTGATTTTTTATTTATTAAAAATTGAATTAAATCAAATAATTGGTAAATAATAACAAAGATTTGTTTTGATTGGATTTTTGGACAGAATCATAAGCTCATGATGCTGGCATATCAGAATCAGATCATATCAAGGCTGATTGGCACGAGATTGGCATGATTAGGCCAAATTTGGAAGGATATCATACAAATTTAAAATCAAATCAAATCTCATCAAAGCTTCAAGATTCAATCTGTTTTGCAACCCTAATTCATTAAGGGATATATAATGAACAAGAACAAAGCAAAAAAAGGTTAGAGGGCGTGAAACTATCAGAAGAAAACTCAAAACTTTGGGCAAAAAGTGTGAGATTGAAATCCATCCTAGAGCTGTCCTCAAGGAGTTTCAAGGCTAGCAATACATTCCTGGGCATCTCAGGAAGCTTCTCCAATCGATTGCACGCCCCTACACGTCCAGAATCACTCCCAATAACTCTCACGGTTTGCAAAATTATCCAAATTCGATTACTTTAATTCTTGAATCTTAACATGTTTAAGTTACATATTTGTGATCATTATCATGTTTGCAACATTTCTGGATAGTTTTATTTAAGTTACAGTGCAGGAACAAGCTTTTGCCATTGTTAGGGTTTCAAGCTCCAATTTGGGGTTTTGGGTTTCAAGCAAAATTAGGCTTGATAATGGGTACCATGATGATCAGAGCTTCAAACCCAGTTGATTCATGGTCCCTAATTGAATTTATATTGCATGTGCTTGATTTTTGAATGACACAGGTTTCAGCAACAGACCTGCGTCTGTAGGTAAAGGTTCAGAGCCTAAATCGACGTTTCCAGGGAAGAAGACAACAGCGTGTCACAACCTGACTGGCTGGTTTAAATTCTGGCGCGTTATTCTGGCCACTAACTTATTTTCCAATATATTATTTGTTAACAAGTTAACATCTAGCGCAGTTAGTCAGATGAAGGAAATCAGAAACTCATGTCCTGGGTTCGATCCCAGGTGTGAGCTTTTGGCATTTTCTCCATTGTTTTCACCAGATCCAGCACATACACCTTCTGAGGGTCATCATCTTCTGGATCCATCAGCCATAACCAGATCCAGTGCACCTTACCTTCTGAGGGTCATCATCTTCTAGATCCATCATCCAGAACCACATCCAGCGCACCTCACCTTCTGAGGGTCATCATCTTCTGGGTCCATCAGCCAGAACCAGATCCAACGCACCTCACCTTCTGAGGGTCATTATCTTCTGGATCCATCAGCCAAAACCAAATCCAACGCACCTCACCTTTTGAGGGTCATCATCTTCTGGTTCCGTCTCCGGCCAGATCTGCTGACAGCAGGCCCATTTGGTTATTTCTACTATTTTTCTTTAATTCCTTTTCTTTAATTATCTTGCTTTTTATCAACACAAAATTTATTTTAAATTAACCAATCAAAAATCACAAAAAAAAAGATTTATTTTCTTAATAAATGTTTTTAGTTAATTAGTTTAATTAATTTAGGGCAATTTTAATTTCTTTCACAATTAAAATTCAATTAGAAAATTAGGTTAACTCTTGATTTAATTTTTCTTTCTTTCTCAAATAAATGAAAAAATAAAAAAATTGTTTTAGAATGAATTAATCTATTTTTCTTAATTTAAAATTAATTAGAGCTTAGGTTTTTCTTTTTATTTCAATTATTTCATTGTTTTCTCAAATAACAAAACATGACAAAAAAACATTTTTTAATCAATCACAAATAGGACTAGCCAAAGGGTCAACACCCTAATCGCCTCACATTTAATTCTCCGCGCGCTTATTATGTATTTTGCCAATATTTTGTAATTGTCCATGGTTTGTAATAGTTAATTTAGGGTTTTATTTACTGTTTAAATTCCCGGGTTTTTGGCTATGTAATTAATCCCCCTCCCAGAAGCCTTGTAATAGCGTAGATTTATTTTCTCTCATTTTTAATTCCTGCAAATATTTAACTGTTTAGATGTATGCTAATAGGATTGTATGACAAGAATGCATGACAAATTAATACGGTTAGAAAATCCTAATGTGCAAAGATAAATAACTGAAACAAATCACTCGCACATATCACCCTTAGGGTATGCTCTCACTTCGGTTACCTTCGGTAAACGATCATTAAGCATAGGGTGTCTTAGTGGTTGCCCTCCAGTCTAAAAAGATCAAAATGTCCCGTTCAAACGTTGCCTCAGAAATGTTGCCTCGAGAAAGATCTTAAGACTCTAGGGTTACTACTAAGGTGTCCTAACATTGCTTTAGTGATCGTACTTCCCTTTTGAATTGACCCTTACAAACTCCAACTACGGTGCTACCTATTTCTCAATAGTGGGATAGCGCTGTCTAAAGGAAACAAGAATAGAAACGATCTCTTTTCGAGTAAGTAGATGCTAGTAGGTACTTGCTCAAATCAAAACTTTTCACACTTACACTTTTCAAACAAACTTTCAAAATAACTTCGTCACACCTTTGAGGACTGATACAAGGGTTATCACGAAGTAAAACATTTTTCAAAAGCAAAGCACACAAACACAAGCAATTTAAAAATGAGCAAGTACCTAAGAGCCCCTGGAAAACCATGGATAGAAAGGGTGCTAACACCTTCCCTTTCTATAATCTACCCCCGTACTCAGAATATCTCGAAAAAGGATTTTTTTCTGTACTTTTTTCCTTTCCAATTGGATGAAATAAAAGTCAGTGGCGACTCTTGCTTACCGCAACATTTTGCAAACACAAAATGCAAAACGCAAACCAGTATTAAACAATCGATTCTACCACTGTATCACAGAACTGGCGACTCTGCTGGGGAATAATAAGTGGGGTATACCTTAGAATCTAAGTCATCATAATTGCTTCTCTTGATTGCTTTGTTTGCTTTACTTTTGAGGGTTTTGTTTTGGGTTACTATAGATCCTACACCCGGATCTGGGGAATACCTTTTAGGTAAGTAGCAATAGACCGTGAGGGAACTGTACAACATAGACCGATACAGTTGAAGAAGTAGCTACGTTGGTGTGGGAATTTGGTTGGTACCAGTATCCCTTATAGAGAAACGAGGAATATACGGGGTTGTTGCATGGTGTCGTTAAGCATCAACTGACCTTAGAACCTTTAATTGCCCAACTTGGCCATTAGAAAGTAGTGAGATAGCCGACCTCAGTGTAGAGCTGAGAACTTGTTGATACTCGATGCTACACTCATTTAGATCATACTCTCAGAATAATTTCGGCCGCGAGAAAAGATTGCGTGAGCTGAAACCATGACCGATGGAGGATGGTCAGTGATATTGAGATCCTCTAGAACCCGGTTACTTTTCTAGGTTCAGGTTGAACCAACTTAACTTCGAGAGGGTATTACCTTTGACCTCATGCAAGCCTTAAACCTAAGGGCTTTGTGTGATTTGATTGTGTTTGCAATACCTGTGTTTGCTATACCTGTGGTTTATCATGACATCATGCATCATAACATGGCATTCATGCTTCATTACACTAACCATTTCAAAGACCAAGGGAATTTATCTTTGTTCTATTTTGCAGATCATGGATTCCGTGCATAGAAATACCATCTGAATCAACTTTGTGTAGATACCCGCCCAACTCAAAGAGCTAGCATCGAGAGTTTCTGAAACTTCTACTTTCATTAAGAGACACGGTCAACTTCTCAGCCTGGTTACTTCAAACCTTGATGAACAGATGATGAGCGTACTATTTCAGTTCTTCAATCCCAAGCATCGCTGCTTCACCTTTCTAGATTATCAGTTGGTACCCACCTTGGAAGAATTCTCCCAGCTATTGGGCATATCCATTCTTGAACAAGTACCTTTCACAGGTATAGAAGAAGTTCCTAAACTAGAAGTCATTGCCTTAGCTTTTCATTTGAAACGGGTCGATGTGGTATCCAATTGGGAAACTCGAAGCGGAGTCGAGGGTTTTCTAGCCAAATTTATGATAGACCAGGCTCATCTATTTTGGGATGATTTGGATTTTCAGGCTTTTGAGGATGTCTTGGCTCTTCTTATCTATGGTTTAGTTCTCTTCTCTAATCCAGACTCCTTCGTAGATGTGAATGCTGTCAAGATTTTCCTTTCTCGCAACCCTGTGCCTACCTTGCTTGGAGATATCTTGCATGCTCTCCATACTCGTACTATAAAGAGAAGAGGGACTCTTATGTGCTGCATAACGTTGCTGTCGAGGTGGTTTATTTCTCACCTCCCCAAGTATGTACTGAAGAACGAAGAAGGTTTGGGTTGGTCGCACAGAATAATATCACTCGCTCATACGGATATTCTTTGGTGTTCCCGGGCTATGGAAGACACTGCTGTTATTGACCGCTATGGGGGTACCCTAATGTCCCATTACTTGGTATCATAGGGGGTATAACTTACAATCCTTGTCTAGCTTTGCGACAATTTGGTCGTGCTCGAAGGGATGGTCCCCATGAGTTACTTCTCGAGGACATTGTATTCGACTATAAGGATGATGTTAAGGAGCATCGCCGGAGGTTCATACGATCTTGGGGTATGGTAAACATATCTAACCCCAAAGAGTTGGGACCAAAGACTTCCCTTTCTATGCAGCCTTACTTCCAATGGGCCCGAGCTCGTGCCCAGAAGCTTATGATGCCTTATGTGGCCGTATTACCAGTGATTGTGGAGCCCACTAATGAAGAAGGCATTCCTAACGCGGTTCTCTATCCTTACATGCCCACTGATCTTGGGGAGCTATAGAGGTCTTGGATTTAGCTGAGGAATGAGTGGGATACTTACTGGGAGCAGTTCCATGAGCAAGAGAGGAAGGTTTTAAAGCTCACCAGGCAGCTCGAGGAAGAAAGAGTGATCAATGATTACATCAGCACAAAGAGAAAGCGTCCATGGGACTTTTGATTTTTTATTTTCTAGTTTTAGATTTGTTTTATTTACTTATTTTGTAACGCCTTAAAGGCATGTTGAACCTTCAAATTTAAGCTAATAAAGTTTTTTGTTAATTTTGGTTTGCAAATTTAAATTCCCCAAAGTCTTTGAAATCATTACATGCGCATCCCATTATAATGCACATCATTACAGGTACCACTATAGGTTTCTCATCTTCTTCGCTGTTTATTTCAGCAGAAATGTCTTCTGATCAAGCCATCAAAGATCTTCAGACACAGAACGCCTAGTTCCAACAGATGTTCATAAGTTTGGCTAAAGGGCAAGAGGATCTAAAAGCCCTCATTCTGAAAGAAAAGAAGAAGAAGAAGAAGATTGGTATTCTGAATATGGGCAGAAGGTTCGGAGAAAGGTTGAAGCATCAAACAAATCTGACCTCTTCATCCAAGGAAGGGGAGAACCAAGAAGGGGAAAATGACCCTAGTCCTGCAGTTTCTGAAAACGATACTGATTATAATGATGAGTAATATCCTCCTGCTGAGGATAGGTACAAGCAGCTAGAAGACCGTCTGAGTGCTATGGAAGTTTAGAAGATACTTGGGTTGGATTTCAGAGAATTGGGACTAGTGTCGGGAGTGGTCATCCCTCATAAGTTTAAAGCTCTAGTTTTTGCCAAGTATGATGGAGTGTCCTGCCCAAAGCTACATCTTCGCTCATATGTCAGGAAGATCCAGCCCTACACAGCTGATAGAAATCTGTGGGTGCACTTATTTCAAGATAGTCTGTCAGGGACTCAGCTTGAATGGTTCTACCAGTTGGAGGAATCCAGTATCTGAAATTGGGAAGATATAGCTTCTGCTTTCTACAAGCAGTATCAGTATAATGCCGACCTTCCTCCCACTCATACTCAGATCCAGAGTATGTCTAGGGGTGCAGGTGAAGGTTTCAAAGATTATGCTCAAAAATGGAGAGACTTGGCTGGGAGAGTTCAACCCCTTTTGTCTGATAGGGAGTTAGTTGATATATTTCTAGGGATGTTGTCTGGTCCACTTTTCAATCACTTGATCGACAGTTCATCAGCTTGATTCACTGAGCTGATTTTAACTGGAGAAAGAGTAGAAGCTGGAATTTGGAGTGGCAAAATACAGAAGGATGCCTCCTCGAGTTCAACTAAGAGGCCTTTCGCTGGTAAGAAGGAAGCTAGTGCAGTCTATAGCCCGAGGGTCCAAATCAGATCTGAACACCGTCAAACGGTAAATGCTGTAGTGATACCAAGACCCGCAGTTGCTCCACCATGCAACAATCAACCAAGGGTGGAAAGGCCACAACGGCAGTTTACCCGCATCAACATGACTTTAGCTGAAGTTCTGCCTCATTTATTAAAATCCAACTTGGCGACCTTGAGAGAGGCTCCCAAGAATCCAAACATTACTTCTCCCAGATACAATCCCAATGCGCGGTGCGCCTACCATTCTGAGAGTCCTGGCCACGATACAAATGATTGCTGGGCTCTGAGAAACAAAGTACAAGATCTAATTGAAGCCAAGGAGATAGAGTTTGATGCTCCAGAAAAGCCGAATGTTATAACTGCTCCCATGCCCAAACATGGTCGTCGAGTTAATGTTGTTGACACCGATTTGTTTGTGACCTCTGTTGAAGAAATGTCTACTCCTCTTATGACTGTTAAGAAGAATTTGTTGTTGGCCAGTTTATTTCTGGGTTGTGGTGAAGGTTGCCACATGTGTTTGATTCTACCTTCTAGTTGCCGTTTGTTGAAGTCAGGTGTTCAGCGCCTGATGGATAATAAAGAGATTTTGTTCGAGAAGACTATGATTCCTGTTGTTCTAAACGAAGACGTTTCCATTATAACCATTTCCGCCAATCCTTCCAAGGTTTCCTCGAGAAGACCTCTTAGGATTACACCTGTTCAAAGAATTTCTCCGCTGATAATCACTGTTCCTGGTCCCATCCCGTATACCTCAGACAAGGCTGTCCCATGGCATTATGGTGCTGATGTGTACTATCATGGTGTTAAGCAAGATATGAAGAATGAAGAAGCTGATACTGATGTCAGTAACATTGTCGGGACTAGTAAGGTTACCCGAAGTGGAAGGGTTTTCTCTCTTGAGATTGCTCCGAAGATCATCAAGCCTACTGTTATTCCAACTGCTGCTCTAACCAGCACTCCTGACATTTTTCATGTTCCTACTCCAATTATTACCCCTGCTGCTGAGCCATCTGGGACTCGGGGTAAGGAAATTATAGGTGAGCCTGCCCGGATGGAGACACCTAAGAAAATCGTTGTGGAAGCCTCTAAACAAGAAATAGAGGAAATACTGAAAATTATCAAGAAGAGCGACTACAATTTGGTCGAGCGGCTGGGGAAGACCCCATCAAAGATATCCATGTTGTCTCTGATATTGTGTTCTGAAGCCCATACGAAGGCTTTGATTGCATTTCTCAAGACTGTGCATGTGCCGCAGGAAACTTCAGTAGATCAGTTCAAAGATTGTGTGGCCAGCCTGACTGTTGACAATGGGCTAGGTTTTTCAGATGTGGATCTGACCCCGAAAGGAAGAAAGCATAATGATGCTCTGCATGTCGATTGAGTGCAGGGGCACCACTATTGCTCGTGTGCTGGTAGATACTGGGTCTTCACTGAATGTTCTGTTGAAGAAGGCGTTGGACCGTTTGGATTGTGAGGGTTTGACTCTAAAGCCTAGTAACATTGTGGTGAGGGCTTTTGACGGATCGAAGAGAATGGTGCACGAGGAGGTGGACATCCCTGTCAAAGTGGGTTCTCAGACTTTTAGGTCCACCATATACGTGATGGATAACAGGCCGTCGTATTCTTGCTTGCTGGGTCGTCCTTGGATCCACGAGGCTGGGGCAGTTACTTCCATGCTCCATCAAATGCTGAAGTATCCGGTGAAGGGAAAGATTGTCACAGTGCGAGGTGAAGAAGAATATATGGTGAGTAACCTCAATTCCTTTCGCTATGTAGAGATGGACGGGGAATTCATAGAAACTCCTTGTTAGAATTCCGAAGAGGTCCCTCAGGTCTTGGCATCAACTGAAGTGACTACCAACAAACCTCCATTGAAGATGGCTTCTCTCAAGGACGCCATAGCTGTGGTTGAAGAAGGGGCTCAAAGGGCTGTTAGGCGCGCTCGGGCTGGAAGACCTCCTCTACACATCAGCAATCGGGGAATTAATGCAATTGAAGACAGTGAAGAGGATTCAGACATCGACAACTGGATCTACCCAACAACCAATGGTGGACTGAATAACTAGACGGCGAGGGACTTCATACATATTTCTTTTATTCCATATTAATTGACCCTTGTTTTAAGATTTGTAATAAACAATTTGAAACTTTACGGCCCGGTGCCTTGCCCGAGGCACCTTGGCTTTGCTTGTGAGGGCTTATTATTTGTCATTTCATATATCATTAATAAATTATTGGACGTTTCTTGCATTACAAATTTTGTGATCCTTGTTTTTCTTTTCTATTTCTCACTTTATCAAAACAACTATTTTCTTACACACTCACGTATCACAATGTAGATCCATATCCACTCTGGATCCCATTGATAACAGCTCTGTTACTGCCAGTTATGACTTCAAAAATCTGATCAACCAAGCCGAGGACGAAGGTAGGGATGATTGTGAGGTGCCTGGAGAACTTGCTAGACTGTTACAGCAGGAAGAAAGGGCCATACAGCCTCATGAAGAGCCAGTTGAGTCAGTGAATCTGGGTATAGAAGAAGACAAGAAAGAGGTTAAAATAGATGCGAATCTGGAGCCTAGTGTCAAACAACGGTTAATACAGATGCTACACGACTATGTTGAGATCTTCGCCTGGTCTTATGAAGACATGCCTGCTCTGGACACTGATATTATGGTACATCGCCTGCCGACTAAAGAAGACTGCCCGCCGGTAAAGCAGAAGGTCTGCCGTATGCGCCCTAAAATGTCAGAGAAAATCAAGTCAGAGGTCATGAAACAGTTCGACGCATGATTCTTAGCTGTCACTTCTTATCCGCAGTGGGTTGCCAATGTTGTTCTGGTACCTAAGAAGGACGGTAAGGTACGGATGTGTGTGGACTACAGAGATATGAACATTGCAAGCCCCAAGGATGACTTCCCACTTCCTCACATTGATGTTCTAGTTGTTGCACCCCAAAATTTACCCTCTTGATTTAGGCTTATGTTTCATCATGAACATCATAGTGCATTGCATTCATACATTGTGATAGGATCAAAATACTTAGGTGACAAGGTTTTCCTCAAGCTTTGAAGGTTGATAGCATTGACAAGATGCTCAAGAAGAATCTTATCATCTAAACTTCTGAATCTTTCAAGCTTAAATGCTTTTGCATATCTCAAGTTGTTTTTTTATTCATCTCTTTGGACCACTAGAAGATTGGAGCTGGTGTTTGATCACAAATGAAATCACTCTTTAGATTCATCAGTCAAATTAGGGTTTTGTTTGAAGTAAGGCTATTGGTCCTTCCAATGAAAAAGATTTCATGTATGGAGCTACAACATTTCTTTGATATTTGGAAGGTCTTTGTACAAGAATTTGGTCAGGATGCCCAAAGGTTTTGAAGTTTTGAAGATGATTCATCAGTCTCCTAATGTGTTGACCAAAATTAGGGTTTTGGTTTTCATCAAGATTTATTGATAATTTTGAAGTGAAACTTTGCACATGGACTTTATATGTTTGGAATATCATATGTTTGAAGTTTTGATCATCAATTTTGAAGGAAAGTGGATCAACTGGTTCAGAGGGGCAAAATGGTCATTTTGGTCCAAATCAGTCAAAGTCAAGGTTGACCAAGGGTTTTTTTTGGCCAACCATCAATTCAAGGACGTGCTTTTCATATTTAAAGTCCATTTTGGTCATTGGATCAAAGAGATTGAATTTTGGGTTGAAACTTGTTTTTGAAGAAACCCTAGAAGTTACTAATTTTGGAAAATAAGGGCCTAATTTTAAAAATTCTTATTTTATTCACCCTTAAACAAGAAGGTGAAAATGAAATATTCTTGGAAATATAAGAGAATGATCTTTCATCTCCCTTTGGTCTCATGTCCAAATTGGCAAGGAATCAAGAGTTATTGTCTTTTGAAGTTATAAAATTATAGGTCATTTTTCAAAATTAGTGAATTTCAAGCTAGATTTTGGGAGTCTTAATGGATTAATTTGCAAACACTCAAAACTATAGGATTGTATATCTTTTCAAGACCTTTCCAAATTGTACTCATTTGTGCCAAAATTCAAACGTATGAGCAAGTTATGAGTTTTAAACTTTTGTGGCATTTTAGTGAAATTTGGCAAATGTGCAAAATGGCCATTTCTTGCAAACTCTGGTTTTAGCCATTCTTCTTGCTTCTAATCAAGCCCATTGGTGATTTGTGACATGTTTATGCCCATCATACTCACTATTTCGTGCCCCATATGGTATTGCACATGTTGGAATCAAAAAATGCAAAACTTGCTCAAAATGGCCAATTCACCAACACTCTCTCATTTCAAGTAATCATGGGCTGGCATTTTGAACATGGACTTCTGACTTCAATTGGCTCACAAAAGGCATAAAAGGAAGAAGAATGCATGAGCAAAACGCATGATTCAATATACACTTCATTTTTGGCCAAAATTCCCAATCCCGCCCTCCAACGGATTTAAGGACAAACTTCCACTTCTAACCTTCTCTACAAGCTCTATATAAGTGAAAGCAAGCAAAGAGAGAGAGGAGGAACGCGCTATTTTCAAGAATTCCAGATCTGAAATTTTTCTTCCTCTTCTACATTTTGATTCGATTCTCTCAATTCCTTGGTGCTTTCTTCAAAATTCTTGTGGATTCTGCTTCAGCAAAGCAAGTAGATCAAGCCAGCACCATTTGTTTGCATCTGGAGTGAAGGAGACAATAGATCACTTTTCACCTTGAGGTAATGATTCCAAACTCCGATTCTTGAGATGCACTTGTTTATTGAGATGTTTGAGCTTGAATTCATGTTCAATGATGTTAATGGAATGATTCTGAAGCTTTATAGCATTTAATTTGATGAATTATGCATGTTTGAATGTTCTGAAACTCGCGATGTAGCATGTTTTTGTTCATGTTCATGACTTGATTATGGACATTGTGATTGATGATTTGATATGATTTGAATTGCTAGGTTTAATTAATCATTTGATCAAAGATAATTTTTATTTTAATAGTTCTTTTGACCTAAAAAATCCACAAAAATTATTTGAGACTCCTAAAATAATGTGAAAATTGATTCTGACTTTGGTTCATCATTTTTCTTATTTTTGATTAAAAATTTAATTTCAAAGTTTATTTGTCATATTTGTTTGTTTTTTATTTTATTTTTAATACTTCTATTAATTCAAAAATTCTATAAAAAATCATCATAATCTTGTTTTTAATCATGGAATCTGATCATATTTTTGTTTTTGCATTTTTTGTGATTTTTGGTTATGATTTATATTTTCTTGCCTTTAAATAATAATTTCACTATTAATTGTTTATTTTTTTGTTTTTAATATTTTCCTTTGATCCAAAAATTTCACAAAAATTCAGGGATGTATGTTTTTAGCCCTAATATTTGATTACGGTCTTAGTTGGCCATTTTTCTTACTTTTTGATTTAAATATCATTTTGACATGTGAATATTTGTTAAGTACATAATGATTTGAATATTAATTTCTTTCTTGACTTTTCTTAATTCAAAAAATATGAAAAAATGTATATCCTGACTTTTAAGGTTTCTTGGTGTTTGGTTTGACCTTGGTTTGATTTGTTTGAGTTTTAATCCTATTTAATTAATATTTGGGATTAAAAGTCAAAATCTAGGGTTTTTGTTGCTTATGGTGCAAGTTTCATGTTCAAAACCCTTGTGCCTTGGACTTTTATTGGATTTCAGGTCTTGATCATAGTTCATGAATATATTGGGAATTTGAAAACTATTTTTCTTGAATTACTTGACTTGGTTTGGCATTTTTCCACAAATAATTTTGAAAACTTGTCTAGTTTGGTAGTTTTGCCAACTAGTCTTGAACTTTGAGTTTCATTTGACCTCTTCCCCAATCATTCATGAACTTAGGGCTTGCATTCTGACTTGAAAACATTTCCAAGATGTTAAGATGTTTTTGGTTTGAATTATGGATCCTTATTTCTATTTTTGGTGTAATTTTAAAGTGAAGGTATCCAGTTATGTTTGCATGTTTTGTTGTAATATGTTTGATGGCCAATGAACTTGAGTGAGGTCTATAATTAGGAACCTAATGATCATGTTGGTTCTGACTTGTCCATGTTAGCATCAAACCATTTTGCTCAATGTCCCATACTTGATTGTGTTGAACCTCCTAATGCATTATGTAGGTTTCATCCCCTTTTGGTATCCATGAAGTTGTGTTTGTACCAATTGTGCATGATTGAATATGTTTGCTACTAACCTTCATGGTTCTTGTTCATATTATTCTCAAGCTCTTATGATCCTTGATTGACACTCAATTGTCAATTCAACATGGTGATAGGAAAGAGCAACATTCCTCTGATTCTTTTGACCTAATCTGTGCATATGCTTGTCTCTTCTTGCTTATGATGTCTAATATTTGGTAATTGCCATCATGTTATTCTCACTTCTTCACCTTTTCGAATACTAACTTGGTTGTTGAATATGCGAGGTACTCTGAGAAAGTTGTCACTTTTGGCTTGAGGATTTTGTGTTCCATTTTATTTGTGGAACACAGTTTATTATATTGCCATTATTTTTGTGTTTGGATTGCTTGATGGTTTATGCAGGATACACATATCTATGATTGTGAATGTCATACATTGCTCATGGGATTTATTCATATCTGATAATTTTCTTACATCTTGATGGTGCAATTGCTGACTCAATTTGTCTACTGATGCCAGATTGCTTGAAGTTTCTCTGGGTTTCTTTTATTTTTGCTTGATTGCTACAAATAGTTATTTGTTTGGTATTGTACTACCTCCTTTCTCCCATTTTCATTTTGCATAATTCTCTGATTTCATGATGGGACCTCAGTTACAGAATATGTCACAAGGACCAAAAGAATCTTTCAAGGAATACGCTCAGAAGTGGCGTGAGTTGGCTGCAAGGGTTCAACCTCCACTCATGGAGAGAGAACTTATTGATATGTTTATGAGTACCCTGCAAGGGCCATTCTATGAACACATGATAAGAAGTACTTCGGCAGGATTTGCAGACTTGGTTATGGCTGGTGAAAGAATTGAGGTGGGTTTGAAATTGGGAAAGATTCAGATTGGAGGTTCTAGCGGCTCATCCGGGGGCAATAAGAAACCATTCAACAATTACCCTAAGAAAAGGGAAGGAAACGCAAGCGCGGTTTATTCTCATAGGGGACGAAGAGAGGATCGTCAGCACCAACAAATCAATGCTGTTTCTATTCCTGTTAATTCTCCTCCGCAGTAGAGACCGAATATAGTGCCGCAACAACAAAGGCAGCAAGATGCTCCCCGTCAGTATAATAACCAATAGAAGAGACATCCAAGGAAATTTGGTCCCTTTCCAGTAACTCTCACTGAAGCGCTCCACCACCTGCTTGATTTGAAGTTGGTCAGTTTGAGAAATATGCCACCGCCACCCGCAAGACTCCTTGTTAATTATGATGCTAATGCAAGGTGTGAATTCCACTCAGGCGGGGTTAGTCATTCTACTGACAATTGCTTTGCGTTGAAACGTAAAGTACAAGACTTGTTGGATTCTAAGGCGATTGAGTTTACTCCAGTGACCGGTCCGAATGTTACTCAGAACCCAATGCCAAGGCATGGAGGGGTTGTTAATATGATTGATGATAATGGTGAAGTGTTGAATTTAATCATGGATGTAGAACAAGTAACTACTCTGTTGAGCTTTGTTAAGAGGTATTTTCTTGACAATTTTATCTTCCAGGTTATACTTCAGAGTGTGCCAAGTGTAGAGAGCAACCGAAGGGCTGTGTTGATTTAAAAGCAGGTATCCAGTTGATGATAACAGAGGGTTCCATGTAGTTTGATAGAAGACCGAGCTACCGCAAGATTATTGATGAGGATGTTGCTATGATATCTATTCCTTACACCCGTGCGCGCATTCCTGCTCCTTCAAGGGCACCTCCCCTGATGATTAGGGTACCTGGTCCCATGCTGTATACCAGTGAGAAGGAGGTCATGTGGCATTACGGTGCCGATGTTTATTACCATGGGGTAAAGCAGGAAGTTAATGCTCGTATGTCTGAGGAAGAACGTGCTGAAGGTGATGAAGGGAAAGTCCATAACTTTTCTGGTGTGGGTCGAATGACTAGAAGTGGGAGAATATTTGGTCCTTCCAATGTGCAAGATGCGGCAGATACTTCTGCAAGAGAAAAAGGAAAACAACAGGTAATGATTGGTAATCCCAGGGTTAGGCCATCCAATGTGACTCAACCAATTCCGATACCAGAAGCTTCTTCAGTTCCCGATGAGGTTGAAGAGTTAATACGAATTATCAGAAAGAGTGATTATAGCATAATTGATCATTTGAGCCATACTCCTTCTAAGATGTCTATCTTATCTTTGTTGATTTATTCAGAACCTCACATAAATTCTTTGATGAAGTTGTTAAAGAATGCGTTCGTGCCACATGAAATAACAGTCAATCAGTTCGAAAATGTTTGTGCTAATATATCTGCCGGGAATGGTTTGGGCTTCATCGATTTTGATCTTCCTCCAGAGGGACCAGACCATAACAAAGCATTGCAAATTTTGATGGAGTGCAGAGGCACTACTTTATCTTGGGTTTTGGTAGACATCGGATCATCTTTAAATGTATTTCCCAAGTCAGCATTGATGAAGATTGATTATTATGGACTAGAGTTGGGCCCTAGTGACTTGATGGTGAAGATGTTTGATGGGTCCCGGAGGTCAGTATTTGGGGAGGTGGAGTTTCCAATTAAGGTTGGTCCTCGCACCTTCACAACTACATTTTTTGTGATGGATATACAACCAGCACAGTGTTGCTTGTTGGGGAGGCCGTGGATTCATAGAGCAAGAGCAATTACTTCTAATCTTCATCAGAAACTCAAGTATCCTGCTGAAGAAAAGGTGATAATGGTATGCGGCGAGGAAGAGTACATTGTAATTCATTTGACATCATTCCGCTATGTTGAAGTTGAAGGCGAGATACATGAGACTCCGTTTCAAGCGTTCGAGACAATTCATGATGTCAACTTTCCTCCTGCAGAGCATAAATGGAAATCGGAAACTGTTATGTCTTCTCCCAAAGATGCAAAAGATGTAGTAGAAGGTGGTAACCCTGAAGGTTGGGGTCAGGTGCTGGACGTTACTCCAAAGTTTGATAAATTTGGTCTTGGTTTTAGCCCAGGTCAACAGAGTGCATCTCCCAGAGCATCTAGTTTATCTACTCTTGTGAAGTTTTCCCGCCCTTGTGCTACTCAAGAAGGACACGTCAATGCAATTGGTGACGATAGAATTGATGGTTACAATGTTGAAAATTGGACTCGTCAGAGTATTCCAGGACAGACGCTGAACAATTGGACTTCTGTAGATGTTATCCAAGTTTCAAGCGCTGAGGAGTAATTTTCTTGTTTCTTTTATTATCATATCATAATTCCTACGCTTTGCCCAAGGCGTAGTGAATCATTTGTGTAGGGCCACCATGTTTATTTTCTCTTTCCACACACTGTCACTAAAAATGCAAAAATGTCATTCATGCAGATGCACTTCCACCACCGATCATATTGATAACGACTCTGTTATGGATCATTATGACTTTGATACTCCTATTTATCAAGCTGAAGAAGCATATGAGGATTGTGATCTTCCTGAGGAATTAGCCAGATTGTTAAAACAAGAGGAGAAGGTTATCCAGCCGAATCAGGATTCGATTGAGGTGGTGAATATTGGTATAGAAGAGGTAAGAAGAGAGGTCAAGATTGGGGCCGATCTCAAAGAAGGTGTAAAAGCCAGATTGATTGAGCTACTCCATGAGTATTCTGACATCTTCGCCCGGTCTTATGAGGATATGCCTGGTTTGGATATAGACATAGTGGTGCATCGACTACCGCTCAAAGAAGGTTGTTCTCTTGTCAAGCAAAAGCTCCGAAGAACTCATCCTGAGATGTCCAAGAAGATCAAGGAGGAGGTCCATAAGCAGTTGGACGCAAATTTCTTAAAGGTTGTCAATTATTCACCATGGATTGCAAATATTGTGCCTGTGACCAAGAAATATGGTAAAGTCAGGATGTGCATGGATTATAGGGATTTGAACAGGACCAACCCTAAAGACGATTTCCCTCTTCTGCATATTGATGTGTTGGTTGATAATACTGCTCATTCCAAGGTGTTCTCGTTCATGGATGGCTATTCGAGTTACAATCAAATTAAGATGGCTCTGGAGGATATGGAGAAGAAAACATTCATCACACCTTGGGGAACCTTCTGTTATAAAGTGATGCCGTTTGGTTTGAAAAATGTCGGGGCAACACATCAGCGTGCCATGGTCACTCTCTTTCATGACTTGATTCACAAAGAGATTGAAGTATATGTAGACTGTTGTACCCCAAAATTTGCCCTCTCATGTTTCCCAAAGTCTTCCCCCTGCATGATTGATCATAAACTCTTGCCTAAGGAAAAGAAAAAAATTTTGAGTGGTGCTTCAAGTACATTTCGATTGGCATTCTGAAAGACCCTTCGATTAGTGTTCTGAAGGAGCCTTTCGATTGGAATTTTGTCAAAGCATTTCGATTGGCATTATGAACAAACATTTCGATTGGCATTATGAACAAACATTTCGATTGGCATCCTGAAAGACCTTTCGATTGGTATTCTGAAGAAGCCTTTCGATTGGCATTATGGACAGGTACTTCGACTGGCATTATAACAGTGTCCTTCGATTGGAATTCCAAAAAGGTCCATTCGAAGAAGCATTCAAAAGGTCCATTCGAAGAAGCATTCAAAGGGTCCATTCGAAGAAGCTTTGGAAAGCATTCAAAGGAGGCCATCAGCCCATTCGAAAGGGAGCATTCGAAGGAGGCCATCAACCCATTCGAAAGGGAGCATTCGAAGGCCAGTTATTTGTCATTCAAAATTCAAAAAGGGACAGGATCCCATGTGTTTAGCCAACATTACAAACTCTCATTCATGGCTTTCAAACACATAATTAACGTTAAAAATGCTCATTCATGGCTGTCAAACACATAATCAAGGTCATTTAAACCTTTGTCTTCCTGTCCCCTCCACCCCCTCTATATAAAGAAATCACAAATGTTGCAAAAGGAGACGAAAAAATATACAGAAAAATAGAGAACTTGGAGATACGCTGCCAGCACTTCCAGGAGGCCATACCCAATCCTTGCACAAGCCAAAGCTGCCACCCAACGAACACCTCCACCCTCAGAACTACAAATCGAAGCACCTCTATTTTGTAAAAAATGATCTAGTCTCAAACTCATTTTTAAATTCATTTTGATTGCATATTCATATTATTGCTGCTGTTTGTGAATGATTTAATGTGCTACATATAAGCTACAACGCAGAGATGAGATTGTGCGATTTCTTGGGCACAATTTGAGCCTTTCCTTCGAATCCCATGATAAAATAAACCCAGACCCAGATTCAGCAGGTGCGAATAGGGAGGAGATTCGAACCAGGGGGGTAAAATCCCCCTAGACCTTTAACATGTGTTTCATTTTGCAGGACCTACATCATCAGATTCCTGTTCAGAGTTTCGAAGCTCAGCAGTTTAACTTCAAACTGGACCCAGGACATCCAGATCGAAGGATGACATTTCCAGATCGAACGCCCTCAGAGTTCAGCCCCTCATGCACCTTCGATCCAGTCTCTTCACTGGGTCGAAAGACAGCATGCACCTCTTTCGACCCAGACTTTCGACCCAGACTTCCAGAATTTTTTTTTCTTGTTTTGCTGCCTGGCCCATTTATACTTTGTTTACTTTGTTTTTGTTTATTTCCTTTAGTTTGTTTTTTTTAATCAACATAAAAATCATAAAAAATAAATAACTTAGAATTAGGATTTAATTTAGTTAATTATTTTAACTTATTTTCTTCAATTTTAAAATCAGTAGACTTAGGATTTATTTGAATTCAATCCTTTTCATAAACAAAAAATGCAAAAATATTAGGTATGTTTTAGAGTTAATTTTAATCAGTTTTTTTTTAATTAATTAAATTTGACTTAATTGAACATTTAGCATTTTCCCAAAAAAATAATATAAAACAACAAAAAGATCATATGCTTAGGATTTTTTTGAAGACTCACGCACGTTTATTTTATTGTAACTACTTATTATTCCCCCAATTTTGGACATGTAAATAATCCCCCTCCCCGAAGCCTTGTAATAGCGTAGGATTTACAATTTATGCACTTTAAATTCCTGTATATATATTAACTGCTTAGATGTATGCTAACTAGGATTGTATGGCAAGATCTAAAAATAAATGGTAGAACACCTAAAATACAAAGATGATATAAACTGAAAATTGACACACTTGCACATACCACTCCTAGGGTACACCTCACTTGGTTGCCTCAAATGTGGTCATTAAGTATAGGATGTTTTAGAGGTCGTCTTTCTGTCTCAAGATCATAAGTTGCCTCGAAATGGTTGCCTCGATAAAAATGATCTAAGACATTAGGATTACCACTAAAGCGTCCTAACGTTGCTTTAGTGACCACACGTCCCATAAATCGAGTTGACCCAAAAACTCCAACGACGATGCTACCTACTCCTCAATAGTGGGATAGCATTGTCTAAAGGATATTAGCACAATTTAATTCTTTTTCGAGTAGGTAGAGGTTCTTAAGTACTTGCTCCTTTTAAAAACAAAACAAACTTTTCACACTTACACTTTCTTCAAAAAAACAAAACTCTTTTCAAAACCCACAAACACAAAGAAAAGCATACTTTTGAAAACATAGTGAGCAAGTACCTAAGAGCCCGTGGATAACCACAGATAGAAAGGGTGCTAACACCTTCCCTTTCTATAATCTACCTCCCGAACCCGAGAAACAATCTCGAAAAGGAATTTTTCTGTGCTTTTGTCCTTTCCTTGTTGGATAAAATAAAAGACGGTGGCGACTCTTGCTTACCGCGACACTTTGTAAAAACAAACGCAAACGCGAACCATCATTCCAAAACAGTCAGTTCTCGTTCCCACCGATCACAGAATTGGCGACTCTGTTGGGGATGCTTAATAAGTGAGGTGTACCTTAGGACTAGATCACTTGTGTTTTCATTTGTATTGCTTTGTATGCTTTCAATTTTGTGGGCTTGTATCGGAGTTCTATAAATCCTCCACCCGGATTTGGGAAACATTCATAGATAACAATACGTTGTGGAAACTGTGCGGGGTATACCGACACGGTTGAAGCAATAGCTATATTAGTGCGACATATTTGTGAGTACCGGTAGCCTTTGAGTCAATCAAAGAGAATACGGGGCCGCTGAGTGATGTCACTAAGCACTAATGACCTAGAACCTTACTTGACCATCTTGGCCTTTTTTAGGGGTAGTGAGGTGACCGACTTTGGTGCAGTCTGAAGTTGGTTGATACTCGATACTACACCCATTGAGGATTGTTTTCTTGGAATATTTTGGTCGCCAGTTAAGTGGCTAAACCGAAACGATGAACATAGAAAACAATCCAATGATATTGAGCTCCTTAGAACCCGATTACTATTTATAGGACAGGTTTTGAGCCAACTAAACTCAAGAGGGTACTTACCTATGAAACCTCCTGCAAGCCTGAAACTAGGGTTTTTGTGTGACTTACTTGTACATGTGTTTTTGCATACATCATAAAGCACCATATGCATCTGCTAACCATTTCAAGGGTTTAGATCTTCATCTTTGTTCTTATTTTGCAGGACATGGAGTCTCTCCGTAGGAAAACAATTCAAGTCAACCTTGTAAGGATCCCTCTTCAACTCAAAGAGCTTACATCCAGGATTCCCGAGAATTCTCTCTTCAGTGAAAGACATGGTAGACTCCTCAGCTTGGTCAACACCAACATTGAAGAAGACGTGATGAAAGTGCTCTTCCAGTTCTTTAACCCCCTACACCACTGTTTCACATTCCCTGATTATCAATTGGTGCCTACTTTGGAGGAATTTTCTCAACTCCTGAGAATTCCTATTCTTAGTCAACTACCCTACAACGGTACGGAAAAGGAACCAAAACTTGAAGATGTTGCTCAAGCATTACGCTTACAACCATCTGACATCAAGGGGCATTGGGAAACCAAAAGTGGTATCAAAGGATTCTTGGAAAAGTTTCTGTTTGAGAAGGCACGAGAATGCTGGAATTCTCTTTATCTACAAGCCTTTGAAGAGATTGTGGAACTCCTTATCTATGGGTTGGTTTTGTTCCCAAATCCTGATCAACTTATAGATGTAAATGCTGTCAAGATTTTCATATCCAGGAATCCCATACCTACATTGCTTGGGGACATCCTCCACTCATTTTACACACGAACAATGAGGAAAAGAGGTGTTCTCATGTGTTGTACTTCTCTCCTAGAAAGGTGGTTTATTTCTCACCTTCCACAGTCAGTTTTGAAGAATGAGAAGGGTTTAAGGTGGTCACAACGATTGATGACCCTCACACATTCTGATGTACATTGGTGTTCTCGGTCCAGAGAAAATATCACCATCATTGATCGTTGTGGAGAATTTCCTAATGTTCCTTTACTTGGAATTAGGGGAGGCATTACCTACAACCCCTGTCTAGCCTTGAGGCAATTTGGATATGCTCGAAGGGATGGCCCTCATGACATGTTGATTCCTGATCTAGTTTTTGACTTCGACAACTATAAGCAAGGACTTCGACAAAGGTTCATCAGAGCTTGGAGGATGCCTAATAAGGTGGACAGTAAGACACTGGGGCACAATAATTCCATCCCCCTTGAGCCTTACCTCAAGTGGGTACGAACCCGCTCCCAGAATCTTATGATGCCATATCCTCACATTCTCCCCTTGATCAAAGAGCCTGTTATGGAAGGAGAGGTTCCATACGCCATCCTACATCCTGACATGCCAACATCATGGGAAGAAATGCAAAAGAGTTGGATCCAACTCAAGGAAGAGCGGAATACTTTTGAAGCCAGCTTCTATGCCAGTGAAAAGAAGGTTTTGGAGCTTACCCGCCGACTTCACGAGGAAGAGACCCTCAACACTTACATCGCTCCAAAGAGGATGCGCAATGTCTTTTTACATTAAGAATTTTGTAATATTTCGCCCATGGGGCACTTATGTACTAAATTTCTTCTTAATGTGACGTGTGTTCTTTTTTGTGTCTGCAACAAATTTGAATTTTTAAAACCTTTGAATGCATTACATAAATAGTGTACCATTCATCATATGCATAACAGGTACCCTTTTACAGGTCTCTTATCTTCTTCGCTGTTTATTTCAGCAATCATCATGTCTGCTAAAGCTTCCACTGAGCAAGCTATCAAGGCTATCCAGGCCCAAAATGCCCAATTTCAAGAGTTGGTCATGAGCCTGGCTAAGGGTCAACAGGACCTGAAGACCCTGATCCTGAAAGAGAGGAAGAAGAAGAAGAAGAAGAGGACCATCCTGTTCAACACCGGACGCAGGTTTGGAAACGGGCTGCAGAATGAAATTGATCTGGCCACCCCATCTAGAGAGAAAGACAGTCCACAAGAAAGGAGGGCTCCTAGCCCTGAAGTCTCCGACAACGAGACGGACTATGATGAAGAACAGTATCCTCCCGCTGAGGATAAGCACAAACAGCTGGAGGACCGTTTGAACGCTATGGAAGTACAGAAGGTGCCCGATCTGGATTTCAGAGATTTGGGTTTATCAACTGGGGTGGTGATCCCCCATAAGTTCAAGGCACCTGCCTTTGCCAAATATGACAGAGCTTCCTGTCCAAAGCTGCACCTTCGGTTATATGTGAGGAAGATCCAACCTTACACTACTGATAAGAACTTATGGATCCATTTCTTTCAGGACAATCTCTCAGGGACCCAGCTTGAGTGGTTCTATCAGTTGGATGGAGCCAGTATCTGCAGCTGGGAGGATTTGGCTGCTGCATTCTTTAAGCATTATCAGTATAATTCCGACCTCGCTCCTACGCGTACCCAACTCCAGGGTATGTTAATAGGTACGAGCGAAGGATTTAAAGAGTATGCTCAAAAATGGAGAGACCTTGCCGGAAGGGTGCAACCACCTCTAATTGATCGTGAACTGGTTGATATGTTTCTGGGGACCCTGTCTGGTCCATTCTTTAATCATCTGATTGGAAGCTCTTCAGCCGGGTTTACAGATCTTATCTTGACTGGTGAGAGAATTGAAGCTGGAATTAAAGCTGGGAAGATACAGAAGGGTGCCTCATCGAGCGCCAAGAAGAAACCATTCAAGAAAGAGTCCAGTGTTGTCTACAGTTCAAGAAGATAGAGTAGACCTGAACATCGCCAAGCTGTCAATGCGGTCGTTATTTCAAAACCTGCTGGTACTCCTCAGCATCACAACCAACAAAGGGACGAGAGACCTCGGAGGCAATTCACTCGCCTCAGCATGACTTTGTCTCAGATGTTGCCACAGTTGTTGAACACCAATCTGGTGACTCTAAGAGAAGCTCCAAGGAATCCAAATACTACATCATCGAAGTATAACCCTAACGCCTGCTGCGCTTATCACTCTGATAGCCCGGGGCATAATACAGATGATTGTTGGAGTCTGAAAAACAAGGTTCAAGACCTAATCGATGCAAAGGAGATTGAGTTTGAGGCGCCCGAGAGGCCTAATGTTGTGACTGCTCCCATGCCCAAGCATGGAGTGAATGCTATAGAGGAAGACTCGTTTGTAGTTTCTGTGGACGATGTTTTTACCCCTCTGATGAATATCAAGAAGAACCTGTTGCTAGCCGGTTTATTTCCGGGCTGTGGTGAAGGCTGCCACATGTGTTCTACTTTACCTACTGGTTGCTCATCTCTGAAGTCAGGTATCCAGAACCTGATGGATAGTAAAGAGATTCTTTTTGAGAATACTGCTGTTCCACCCGTTCATTCTGAAGAAGTTTCTATCATTACCATTTTCGACAATTCTTCCAAGGCTCCCTCGAGGACGCCTGTTAGAATTACATCTGTTCTGAAGACCACACCTATAATCATCACTGTTCCGGGGCCCATCCCCTATACATCTGACAAAGCTGTCCCTTGGCACTATGGGGCAGATGTTTATGTTCTTGGAGTTAAGCAAGAGTTTAGTGCTGATACCGGCGCCAGCAACGTTACTGGGCCTGCTAAAGTCACCCGCAGTGGTAGACTTTTCTCACCTGATATTGCTCCGCCAGTTGTCCGAAGACCTGTTGTCATTAAGCCTGCAAGTGTACCTGCTGCCATTCCTGATCAAGTCCTTGTTCCTACCCCTGTCGCCGAGTCATCTAACGCTCGGGGCAAAGGGATCACCACTGATATGCCTGCCCAGACGGAGGCGCCAAAGACAATCACTGTTGAAGCTTCCAAACAGGAGATGGAAGAGATTCTGAAGATTATTAAGAAGAGTGATTATAATGTAGTTGAGAAACTGGGGCAAACCCCATCCAAGATCTCTATGTTATCACTGCTTTTGTTTTCAAAGGCCCATGCCAAGGCTTTGATTACCTTCCTGAAGACGGCCCACGTACCGCAAGAGACATCAGCTGGTCAGTTTACCGATTGTGTGACCAATTTAACTGCTGATAATGGTTTGGGTTTCTCTGACGCTGATCTAACTGCTAAAGGGAAGAACCATAATAATGCCCTGCATGTCTCCATTGAATGCAGGGGCACTACTCTTGCCCATGTGTTAGTGGACACGGGTTCCTCATTGAACGTCTTGCCAAAGAAAGCTCTAGACAGGCTGGATTGCGAAGGTTTGGAGCTAAAGACGAGTAACATTGTTGTCTGGGCCTTTGATGGGTCTAAAAGGATGGTGCATGGTGAGGTTGATATACCAATCAAGGTTGGTTCTCAGGTCTTCAATTCTACATTCTACATGATGGACATTCGGCCGTCCTATTCCTGTTTGCTGGGTCGTCCATGGATCTACAAAGCTGGAGCCGTAACTTCAACGCTCCACCAGAAGTTGAAGTACCCGGTCAGAGGTAAGATTGTGACAGTACAAGGGGAGGAGGAATACATGGTCAGCCACCTCAACTAGTTCCGGTACGTAGAGATGGATGGGGAGTTCATTGAGACCCCATTTCAGCACTTTGAAGAGGTTCCTCAGACACTGGCGTCAGCTTAGACTATGATGGAAAATTCTCCTATGAAGATGGCTTCCTTAAAGGATGCCCGGGCTGTTATTGAGAAGGGTGAGTATGCAAACTGGGGCCGACTTCCTGATTTCACTCAAAAGACTAACAAGTTCGGTCTGGGTTTCACTGCAGAAGCTCATAGGGCTGTTCGAAGTGCAAGGATTGGAAGACCTCCTGTGTTCATCAGCAACTAGGGAGTAAATGCCATCAAAGATGACGTGGAGGAGTCTGAATTCGACAGCTGGATCTATCCTACGGCCTACGGTGGACCAAACATGTGGATAGAAAAGGATTTCATCCCTATTACTTTTATTACTCAGTAATGAGCTTTTTGTTTCGAATTTGTAACAGACAATGTTTTGAAACTTTACGGCCCGGTGTCTTACCCGGGGCACCGTGGCTTCATTTGTGAGGGCTTTTGTATGCCATTTTCATATATCATTAATGAAAGCATTGGACGTTTTCGCATTTCAAATTTTGTGCTCCTTGTCTTTCTTTATTACATATTACAAAACAACTATTTTACACACACTCACATATACAGGTCCCAATCCACTCTGGATCTCACTGGTAACGACTCTGCTACTTCCAGTTATGACTTCGAAAATCCGATCAACTTAGCCGAAGACGAAGGTGAAGATGATTGCGAAGTTCCTGGTGAGCTTGTAAGACTGCTACTTCAGGAAGAGAGGGCCATTCAGCCACATGAAGAGCTAGTGGAAACAATGAATCTGGGTACTGAGACAGACAGAAAGGAAGTTAAGATTGGTGCAAATCTGGAGCTTAGTGTGAAACAGCGGTTGATTTAGATGCTGCATGACTACGTGGAAATCTTTGCCTGGTCTTACGAAGATATGCCTGGATTAGATACCGACATTGTGGTTCATCGCCTGCCTACCAAGGAAGACTGTCCTCCGGTAAAACAGAAGGTTCGCCGTATGCGTCCAGAAATGTCTGAGAAAATCAAGGCCGAAGTTATGAAACAGTTTGATGTCGGTTTTCTAGCAGTAACTTCTTACCCTCAGTGGGTCTCCAATGTGGTTCCAGTGCCGAAAAAAGCTGGTAAGGTCAGAATGTGTGTTGATTACAGAGATTTGAACAAGGAAAGCCCTAAGGATGACTTCCCTCTGCCTCACATCGACGTTCTAGTTGACAATACTGCTCAACACAAGGTATTCTCCTTTATGGATGGTTTCTCCGGTTATAATCAGATCAAGATGGCTCCCGAAGACATGGAGAAGACCACCTTTATTACTCAGTGGGGTACCTTTTGTTACAAGGTCATGCCTTTTGGGTTGAAGAATGCTTGGGCAACATATCAGCGTGCCATGGTTGCTTTATTTCATGACATGATCCATCATGAGATCGAAGTATACGTCGACGATATGATTGCGAGATCCCAAACTGAGGAGGAACACCTTGACCATCTACAGAAGCTGTTTGACAGGTTGAAGCTATACAAGCTGAGATTGAACCCAAACAAATGCACCTTCGGGGTGAGGTCTGGTAAACTGCTAGATTTCGTCGTGAGAGAAAAAGGTATTCAAGTGGACCCTGCCAAGGTGAAAGCTATACAAGAGATTCCAGCTCCCAAGACATAGAAAGAGGTCAGAGGATTTCTAGGACGTCTGAACTACATTGCCCGATTCATCTCACACCTAACTGCTACTTGTGAGCCAATCTTCAAACTGCTGAAGAAAGATCAAGTGGTACGTTGGAACGATGAATGTCAGGCCGCTTTCAAAAGAATCAAAGAGTATCTCCAGGAGCCACCCATTCTGATGCCACCAGTGGAAGGGAGACCTATAATCTTATACTTGACAGTACTTGATAACTCAATGGGGTGTGTGCTGGGGCAGCATGACGAGTCTGGCCGAAAAGAGCATGCTATTTATTACCTTAACAAAAAGTTTACCGACTGTGAGACCCGATACTCACTGCTCGAGAAAACTTGCTGCGCTTTGGCATGGGCTGCTCGTCGACTGAGATAGTATATGTTGACTCACACTACTCCGTTGATTTCAAAAATGGATCCAATCAAATATATCTTCGAAAAGCCTGCCTTGTCCGAAAGAATAGCAAGATGGCAGATGATCTTGACCGAATATGACATCCATTACACAACTCAGAAAGCAATCAAGGGGAGTGTATTGGCAGACCATTTGGCACATCAGGCAGTGGATGATTACCAGTCTATGAACTTTGAATTCCCAGACGAGAATATCATGTTGATAACTGATTGTCAAACACCCGGACCAGATGAAGGACCTGAGGAAGGATCCCGATGGTCTATGCACTTTTATTGAGCTTCAAACGCTTTGGTTAACGGCATTGGCGCTGTGATCATATCTCCTAAAGGCTCTCATACTCCGTTTACCGCTCGACTATGTTTCAACTGCACTAACAACATGGCAGAGTATGAAGCATGCATTATGGGTCTTCGAGCTGCAATTGACCTAAGGATTAAGTTTCTGAGTGTCTTCGGAGATTCCGCTCTCGTGATCAGCCAAATCAAAGGCGAGTGGGATACAAAACACCCAAATATTATTCCTTACAAGGAGTATGTATTGACGTTGCTTCCCCATTTCGAGGAGATAACCTATGAACACTTCCCAAGAGAGGAGAATCAGTTGGCGGACGCGCTAGCTACGATGTCTTCTATGTTCAAAGTCAAATGGGACAACGAGGCTCCCTGGATCATTATTTGGAAATTGGATGAACCTGCACATTGCTGTGATCTTGAGATCGAAGAGGTAACAGAAAATCCTTGGTATCATGAAGTGAAGAGGTACCTTGAAGCTCAAGAATACCCCGAGGGTGCATCTGTTAATGATAAGAAGTTTTTGAGAAGGTTCGCGGCAAAGTTCTTCATCAGCAATGGGATTCTTTACAAATGTAATCATGATTCAACCTTACTGTGCTGTATGGATAAGATTGAAGCAGAAAGGATCATGGCAGAGCTGCATGAAGGTACCTTCGGGACCCATTCCAGTGGACATACCATGGCAAAGAAAATCCTTCGGGAAAGATATTACTGGTCCACAATGGAAGCCGACTGTTATCAGCATTCTCGGACATGTCACAAGTGCCAGGTCTATGCTGATAAGGTGCACATACCTCCAGTTCCTCTAAATGTCTTGACAGCACCTTGGCCTTTTGCAATATGGGGCATTGATATGATCGGCGAGATCAGACCTACGACATCCAACGGGCATCATTTCATCCTGGTAGCGATTGATTACTTTACGAAGTGGGTTGAAGCAGCTTCCTTTGCTACGGTAACCAAGAACGTCGTGGCATGGTTCATTCGGCATAACCTGATCTGTCGATACGGTGTACCAGAGAGGATTATTATGGATAATGGTACCAATCTTAACAACAAGATGATCACTGAGCTCTGCGAGAAATTCAAGATACAACACCATAACTCTTCTCCCTACCGGCCGAAGATGAATGGGGCTGTAGAAGCAGCTAATAAGAACATTAAGAAGATTGTGCAGAAGATGACAGTGACATACAAAGACTGGCACGAGATGTTACCATTTGCTCTTCATGGGTACCGTACCTCAGCACGGACGTCAACAGGGGCAACACCCTATTCCTTGGTTTATAGCATGGAGGCAGTCTTGCCCATTGAAGTTCAGATACCCTCTCTTCGGATCACGAAGGATGCAGGCTTGAGCGAAGATGACTGGATCCAGACCCGGCTTGATCATTTGAATCTAATCGACGAAAAGAGACTTACTGCTATTTGTCATGGTCAGACGTACCAAAAACGAATGATCAAGGCATTTAACAAGAAAGTCAGACGACAAGAGTATCAAGTTGTGGACCTGGTAATCAAGCGCATCATTCTACCTCAAGGTGATCCCAGGGGCAAATGGACCCCTACTTACGAAGGGCCATTTATGGTTAAGAACATCTTCTCAGGAGGAGCGATGATTTTAACCACCATGGATGGTGACGACCTTCCTCACCCCGTCAATGCATACATAGTAAAAAGATATTATGCATAATCAAAGACCCGCTAGGTTGACTGGCCTAGGCAAAAATAAGGGCTTCCCGGCGAACCAAAAGGGTTCGGGCAAAAATAAGGGATGAAAATAAAAAAAATCTGTACACCCGGCAAGTCGAAAACCTGAAAAGGCGGCTTGGGCAAAAATGGGTATCCCGGTGGACCTGAAAGGGCGGTCCAGGCAAAAGTTAGGGATTAAAGCGTAACACTATGTCTCATTGGATCACCTCACATCCGGACTTCGGTATCAACTATCAGGCTCGGACGACACCAGCCAATCAGATTCATCTTCAACTAAGTAGTAAAGTGACGAGATGCTTGAAGATATAAAGGCAATAACAGAGCTGGAACCCAGTGGGATTATTCACATAGCTGTTTTGTTTTCACAAATTCTATAAATTCTATTTGTTCGGCGGCGTTCTCTTACTAGGACGTCAGTCTCTTGTACAAAAACGCCTATTCACAGGCCAAACTTCAAAAATCAATACAAATTCATTTTCAGACAAATTTCAAATTATTTTTCCTTTATCTGTTTTGTTTTGCAAAGAACATCCAATGTTCATTTTTGATATATGCATTTGACATTAATTGCTGCTCATAAATATTTACATGCGAAACAAAAGACAAATTACGGGTGATATCAGAAACAGGGGCAATAAGATTTGTCCGAGCTGTCTAGTTGCTCTGTCCACCAAGGTACCGAGGTATATTCAGCTGAAGAATATGGCTAGGATACCTTCACTCCCTGCAGAATAAAAACGGTAATGGTAGTTGTTGTACCCCAAAATTTGCCCTCCCATTTCCTCAACATTTTCTCATCACAAGACATTTGAAGATCAAGATGCAATTAGGGTTTCCTCTGCTCAAGACTTCTCCTTGCACTGTGGACTCAAATTAGGGTTTGTGTTGGCACAAAGATGTTTTGACCTAAAATGCCTAAGATGACTTTCATGCTTCATGTTGGACTCCCAGGTTTACCTATACCAAGTTTCAAGTCTTGATTCCAAGTTTTACCCAGTCAATTGGACAGTTGACCTAGAAATCAGCTGTATTGGGGAAAAAGTCAACTGTGGCCAATTGACAGTCAAACCTCATGAAATTTGATCCACATCAACATTATGAACTCACATGGACCATTTGATCAAGTTTGGATCACAATTCCACAAGAAATTTGATCAGATCATCAAAAGGGCAAAATGGTCATTTCTAGGGTTTTGACTGCACAAAGGCAATTTTTGACTGTTTGACCTAGCCAATGGCAAACCAAGCTCACATATGGACTCAAGGACCCCATGGAATTATCTTGACATGTTCATCAAGCTCAAAAGATCCCAAGTACACAAGATTGACAGTTGAATTTCCCAGTCAATTGATCAATTTTGACTGTATACTGAAAAGTCAAACTTTGACTTTTTGGTCAAAATCAAGAGTCAAGATTCATTTTTCATCAAAACATGCCAAATCATGAAACTTGTTCACCAAGAAATCTCAAAATGTAAATTAGGGTTTGAAAATGGAATTTTTCATAACTTAGAATTTTTCTAAGTTATGAAAAACCCTAATTTTTTCCCAACTTTGCCCCATCTTTTCACCATGATCCATTTGGATTCAAACAAAAGTCAAAACATGAAAGTTGTAGATTGTTGCATAGTCTACAACTTTGATTCACAAAGTTTTCTCATTTGAAGCTTGTATCTCAAGTTATAATTTTTTGAATAAGGGCACTAAACCATCTTTTAACTTAGTGAAATTTGACCTATTTTTACAAGGTTTTCTACCCTACTTCAAGGCCACTTTTCATACCCTTCCACTTGGAATTTCAAGTTGCATTTCAAAGATGGATTGTAGTACACATTCCAAGCTTTCCAAAATGTCCAAAAACTTCTCAAACAACCTCATGGTTAGGGAGAATCGAATTTCACAATATAGCAAAAAACCACTTTGTTCATGACCAAGTTCCATGTTCATGCACTATGCATTTTTGAATTCAGCATGCTTAAGCTACATTGCAGGCCTCTAATCCCATTTTCACTCAATAATTCAATGCATATCCTTTGTGTTCTAGCATTATTTCGCTCATTTGGACAATACACACAAAATCAAGCCTAAACTAGAAAAAGCATATTATCCATTCTTGTAAAGTGTTACTTTATGGCAATTTTGCAAATCTATGAGGTACAATGCAGATCTTTGAGGCAAAAAGGCATGGACATATCCCACTGATCAAGACTCAAATGTGCAGCATAGATTGAGGCATTGTACTGGCCTAGAAACCAAGTTGACATTTGCTTGCTTCACATAGAAGTAACATCCATAACTTATGCCATCTCTCATACCAGCATAGAAACACAAGAACAAAGTTGTCAAACACATCACACATAACATATCCAAGCTAACGCACGAGCTTTTGACCTCCAATACACCCTCCATCTCAGAATCATCCTCAAACTGCACAAACAGGGGTGCCCCTGCAGTTTGAGTGCAATCTCTCAATCCCTTCGAGCATTTTGATCAAAACCTGTTCCTCTACCTTCCTTACAACCTATGCAAGCTATCCAGAAGCTAAGGCACGATCTGTAGCTGCTCTAACCACTTCCACCATTTTCACATCTTTGACTTGCAGGTGAAGTTCTACAGCTCGATACAAGAAGGTTCAAGACAAAGTGAGCATTGAAAAAGCATCCCTGGACCTCAAGGAAGCTTTTCCAATCATTACATTGCACTGAAAGTCTCTCATTCTCCACATAGAAGTTCAACTGCACAGGTAAAAGTTTGAATTCGTATCTCTCTTATTAGGCATCTTTAGTCTTAAGTTTGTGAAGAAACAAGGTCCTACTCATAGCCCTGAACATGTACATATCTTTACATTTCATTTATTTTGCCTGAGTAGAGAGAATTTGGAGCTTGAAAATGGTAGAAAAATTAGGTCAGAAAAGAGGGGGAGAGAAATTCTCCCTCATCTTAGAGAGATAGTTCAAGTTCTTTATATGTTTAGAACCGTCTCTTCATGCTTAACATCTTTTGTGTTGGAAGTTTGTTCAAAAAATCAAGGAATCAAGAGTTAGAAGAAGCTGAACATGGCGCGCGTTTTTTTCAAAGTTTGAAGCTGGAGGTTGAAGACAGTGTTTCATTGGGCTGGGCTTTTGTTGTTCCTTCTTTTCACACCATCCTTTTTGGCTTACACCCCCCTGAGCCCATTCACTCATTTTTTGACATTTTTGACTTTTTCCTTTTTTGCTGACTTTGTTTATTTTTCCTCATGCCATTTAAAAATTAAAAATATTTTTTTTTCATCATTTTTTGCATTTATTGCATATTTATTTGTTTATTTTCTCTATTTGTACATAAATATATATATATATATATATATATATATGATTATTAGAATAAAAATGTTAAAAATAATGTAAATACAATTTTATTTTTATTTACTTTCTGAAAATAGCTCACACAAAAAAATACTTTTTATTTTATTAAAATATTAAAATATTTATTTTGTGTTTAATACATATTTAGGGTTTTATATATTTATATATGTGATTATTAACATGTTTAAGATAAAAATATAAAAAATACTTGATTTTCCATTTTATTTAATATTTGATACAAAAATACCTTTTTTCACAATACACTTCATTTTATTTTATTTTTATAAATAATAAATAAATAGTAAAGTTAAATTAGATAATAATACCTTTTCTTTAAAAATTAGGGTTTTTTACCCTAAGTTCAAAATACTCAAAAAATAAATACATTTTTATTTTCTTTTCCCTTTTACATAAATAATATTTTCTCATACATATAAAAATTTTCTTTTTGCATTTCACATATTTATTTAATTTACATTTAATTATGCATTATTTAAATTGCAAATATTCAAATGTTGTAATAATTTAGATTTAAATTCTTGTCAATATCCCCCATTTGAACATTTGTACCCCCCTTCCCATATTTGGTTTTGTAATAGCTTAGTAATTTTAATTTCGCACTTTATTGCTTTCTAATAATAACATGTTAGAATTAGGGTTTGTATGCGAAAAACGATAAAAAATAGTTTGACCTAATACAAGATAAACAAGCATGAAAATGGACACACAAATCACACTTGCACCCCCTAGGGTATTCCACTTGTTGCCTTCAAATAAATGGGCCATGTTGCATGTTAAACTTCTTTGGGCAAAGCAAATGATTTTGAATGATCATAGTCCCTCGATAAAACTTTTCAAAAACAAACAAAAACAAATGATCAAGTCCCTTAGAGAAATTGCTCAAAGACATTTAACGCCGTCGCAATTATGGTCCAAAAACGATGACCCGCGCCTGTCCCTTTCACATGCTAACACAAGGTTGCCCACCAAATACAATGGTGGAGCAAACTTGTTAAAAGGGTTAAAGTATAGCAATGATCTTTTGAGAAATTTAGGAGTAGATAACCTCTTAGTTACTTGAATCAACTTGCAAAGCAAAACACTTGCCTAATTTCAAAATCACACATCACTACACTTTCAAAAACAACTTTCAAAAACAAATGAAAACTTTTTCAAAAGACATACATCTTTGTATACATCCCCACATGGATCATTACAAAGGTTGCCACCACATTGGCCTCTTTTCAAAAACATTTTTCAAAACCCACACACTCAAGCACCATTTAAAACAATTGAAAACAAAAGGCAAGTGATCTAAGCAAGTAACTAAGAGCCCATGGATAACCATGGATAGAAAGGGTGCTAATACCTTCCCTTTCTATAATCTACTCCCCGAACCCAAGAAAACATCTCAAAAGGTTTTTGCTGTGCTTTTTAACCTTTCCTTAGGATAAAATAAAAAGTCGGTGGCGACTCTTGCTAACCGCAACATTTGCGAATACAAACGCAAACCTCAAGTCAGTTCTCCCACCGTATCACAGAACTGGCGACTCTGCTGGGGAAAACTTCTAAAAGTGGAGTAACCTTAGGGTTTAGATCACCTTTGTTTTCAATTGTTTGCTTTGTTTGCTTTTACATTTGTGGGCTTTGTATCGGAGTTTCATAGATCCTAACCCGGATCTGGGAAAAACCCTTTTTAGGTAGCATAATCTGTGAGGGACCTGTCCGGCGTAGACCGACATGGGTGAAGCAGTGGCTACGTTGGTGTGGCATCTTAGTCTGTACCTATATCCCTTGTGTTGTAACGGGGAGAATATAGGTCTTCTAAGGAGTCATTAAACACCAACCAACCTTAGAACCCTAAATTGACCAACTTGGCTATTAGGACAGTAGCAGTATGCTACACTCATTGAGGCTAAACTCTCGAGATGGTTCTGGCCGCGAGAAAAGATTGCGATGCTGGAGTTATGACCGATTGAGGGTAGCCAATGATTTGAGATCCTCTAGAACCCGGTTACTTTTGATAGGACAGGTTTTAACCAACAAAACCAAAAGTGGGTAATACCTGAAACTCATGCTGGCCTGAAACCTAAGGATATCTTGTGTGACTTGTGTGCCTTATCTGTCTATGTGAATATTTGTGGTGTGTTTCATCATAGCATCATTCCATCATACCATTGCATGCATCCTGTGTAAAAGGCTAACCCATTTCAAAGACAAAAAGGTTTCACCTTTGCTCTGTTTTGTAGGACATTATGATGCCCGTGCGTAGAAATACTGTCCGGCTCAACTTTGTTCAACCACCAGTTTTACTCAAGGATCTGGTTGAAAGGATTCCAAACACTACCTCCTTCATCAACAGACATGGTTCCCTCCTTGGCTTGATCACTGCAAAATGGGACCAACAATTGATAAGTGTTCTGACCCAGTTTTATGACCCTCTGCATCACTGTTTCACCTTTCAAGACTTCCAGCTGGTTCCTACCCTGGAAGAATTTTCTTATTTGCTTGGGATTCCTGTCTTGGAACAAACTCCTTTCACTGGTTTGGAAAAGACTCCTAGGCCTGAAGAGATTGCTGCAATTCTCCCCTTGACCAAAGAAGAGGTGTTGTCCAACTGGGAAACTAGAAATGGGGTCAAGGGCTTTTTGGTCAAATTTTTGGTTGGCAAGGCTAATGATTTCTGGAATGACTTGGACTTCAAGGCATATGAGGATATTCTGGCTCTTTTGATCTATGGTCTGGTATTGTTTCCCAACCCTGACACCTTTATCAGTATCCATGTCATAAGAATCTTCATGTCTCGGAATCCGGTACCCACTCTCTTGGGTGACATTCTACAACAACTCTATGCTCGTACTGCTCGAAAACGGGGGACTCCGTGGTGTTGTGCTCCTTTGCTAGTAAGGTGGTTTATTTCGCACCTTCCTAAGTCCGTGCTGAAGAATGAAGAAGGAAAAGGTTGGGCTCGGAGGTTAATGTCTCTCACAGATAAGGATATCACTTGGACTCTCAGAGGTTTGGATGAGATAGCTGTTATCGACCGTTGCGGAGAATACCCTAATGTCCCGTTGATTGGTATCCAAGGAGGAATCTCTTACAATCCGTGTTTAGCTCTCCGTCAGTTTGGAAGAGCCAGAGGAGATGGGCCTCATGAAATGCTGGTTCCTCACTTCCATTTTGAGTTTCAGGCAGACAGTGACAAACTACGCCAGGGATTCATTAGAGCTTGGGACAGAATTCACAAAGCTGACCCACATGAGTTAGGACCAAAGACTTCTCTGCCATTGAAGCCCTATTGCAAATGGGTCCGCATCCGTGCTCAGAAGTTAGGTATGCCCTACGAAGCTGTTAGACCTCTCATTCTTGAGTCTCCTGTTGAAGATGGGTTGCCTCCAACTGTCCTCCCTCCTCAGATACCTACTGATTTTGACACCATGAAGAGATCTTGGGCGCAGCTATAGGAAGAACGGGATTTCTATCGGGAGAAGTTCAACGAGCAGGAAAGGAAGATCCAAAGGCTGACTAAGCAATTGGAGGAAGAACGGGTCCTGAACAACTACATCAGCACTGAAAAGAGGAGGCCATGGGAGCATTGAGGAGCTTTGGATGTTTCTTTTTATAGTTTATTTCCTTTCCAGTATTTTTCATTCCTGTAATGCCTAAGGGCAAATTGTTGAACAATTGAAAACTTTAATCTAATGAAGTGTGTTTCCTTTTTGTCTACAAAGTTGAATCTCGTTTGTCTTTGAAAACATAAAACATACGCATTCCATTACACCATATGCATAGCAGGTACCCTATTTCACAGGTTGCTTAATCTCCTTCGCTGTTTATTTTGCACAGTCATCATGAATCCAGAGTCCTCCAGCGAGCAGGCAATCAAGGCCCTTCAGGCCCAAAGTGCACAGTTTCAAGAGATGGTCCTAAGCCTAGCCCAAGGCCAACAAGAGTTGAAGACTCTACTCCTGAAGAAGAAGAAGAAAAAGAGGACTGCATTGTTCAACACCGGACGCAGATTTGGGAACACACTCCACAATGAAGCTGATCCAACCACTTCTTCTGCTGAGAAAAACAGTCCCCAAGGGGGAGGAGCTCCTAGTCCCGCAGTCTCCGACAACGAGACGGACTATAACGATGAACAATACCCACCTGCTGCCGACCGATACAAACAATTGGAGGACCGTTTGAGCGCCATGGAAATTCAGAATGTGCCAGGACTGGATTTCGGAGATTTGGGGTTATCTTCTGGGGTAGTCATTCCACACAAGTTTAAGGCGCCTGCCTTCGCCAAGTATGATGGGGTCTCCTGCCCAAAGCTGCATCTGAGGTCGTATGTAAGGAAAATCCAACCTTACACGGCGGATAAGAACCTCTGGATTCACTTCTTCCAAGACAGCCTCTCGGGGTCTCAGCTTGAATGGTTCTACCAATTAGATGGAACTAGCATCCGACACTGGGAAGATTTGGCAACCGCATTCTACAAACAATACCAATACAATTCTGATCTCGCTCCTACACGTACCCAACTTCAGGGTATGTCTCTAGGGACGAGTGAAGGGTTCAAAGAGTACGCTCAAAAATGGAGAGATTTGGCTGGCAGGGTGCAGCCTCCATTAACTGATCGAGAGCTGGTTGATATGTTCCTTGGGACGTTGTCTGGTCCGTTTTTCAATCATTTGGTTGGTAACTCCTCCGCTGGATTTACAGATTTGATATTAACAGGAGAAAGAATTGAAGCTGGCATCAGGTCAGGCAAGATACAGAAGGCTGCCTCTACAAGTGCTGAGAAGAGGCCATTTAAGAAAGAAGCAAGCGCCGTCTATGGCCCTAGAAGACAAGTCAAGCCCGAAAGTCGCCAAGCCGTCAATGCTTTGGTCATCTCCAAACCTGTTGCTGCTCCTCAGCAATACAATCAACAAAGAAGTGAAAGGCCCAAGAGGCAGTATACCCGACTGAGTATGACATTATCTCAAATTTTACCCCAACTATTATCCACCAACCTGGTGACCCTCAAAGAAGCTCCTAAAGTCGTCAACATTGCGTCTCCTAAATACAACCCGAATGCCCGGTGTGCTTATCATTCTGATAGTCCCGGGCACACTACTGATGATTGCTGGGCCTTGAGAAACAAAGTGCAAGATCTGATCGACGCGAAAGAAATTCAGTTTGAAGCGCCGGAAAGACCAAATGTTGTAACGGCTCCTATGCCCCAGCATAGGGTAAATGCCATTGAGGAAGAAGTGTACGCTGTTTCGGTAGATGAAGTTGTTACCCCTTTGAAGACTGTTAAGAAGAACCTACTGCGGGCCGGTTTATTTCCGGGTTGCGGCGAATGTTGCCCATTCTGTGCTATTTCCCCATCTGATTGTCCCTTGCTAAGGTTAGGCATCCAAGGCCTAATGGATAGCAAGGAGATTCTATTCAAAAAGACTGCTGTTCAGTTGGTTCCGATGAAAGAAGTTTCCGTGATTACCATCTTCAAAAATCCAATCAAGGCTCCCCCGAAGAAGCCTATTCAAATCATGACAATTGCGCCTGTGATCATTACTGTTCCAGGGCCCCTCTCCTACGTGTCTGATAAAGCTGTCCCCTGGCATTATGGGGCAGACGTGTATGTAAATGGAATCAAGCAAGAATTCGACGCTAGTGCCAGTATCTGCGATATCACTGGTCCAACTAAAGTCACCCGCAGTGGCAGGCTCTTCTCGCCTGACATTGCGCCGCCCGCTATCCGAAAACCCCTCCTCATAAAACCTGCAAGTTTACCAAGTCCTGTTGCTGATCAAATTGTGTCCCCTGCTGCCGAGTCATCAAATGCTCGGGGCAAAGGGATTGAAGAAGAGCCTGCCCGGATGGAGGCACCAATACCCGTAAATGCTGAGGCCTCCCGACAAGAAATGGAGGAGATTCTGAAAATAATAAAGAAAAGTGATTTTAATGTTGTCGAGCAGTTGGGGCATACACCCTCCAAGATCTCCCTGCTCTCCCTATTGCTATGCTCCGAGGCTCATGCTAAGGCCTTAATCTCATTTCTCAAGACGGCCCACGTGCCGCAGGAGACGTCTGCAGTTCAGTTCACTGACTGCATAGCAAATCTGACGGCGGACAACGGCTTGGGCTTTTCAGATGCTGACCTGACCGCAAAAGGGAGAGACCACAATGATGCCCTGCATGTCTCTATTGAATGCAGGGGCACTACTCTGGCACATGTATTGGTGGACACTGGTTCTTCCCTGAATGTCCTTCCGAAAAAGGCTTTAGATCGTCTGGATTATGAGGGCCTGGAGTTGAAACCTAGCAATATCATCGTCAGGGCCTTTGACGGTTCCAAAAGGATGGTTCATGGAGAGGTTAACATCCCTATTCGTGTGGGCTCTCAAGTGTTTAACTCTACCTTTTACGTGATGGATATACGTCCATCCTACTCTTGTCTGTTGGGTCGACCTTGGATCCATAAAGCTGGGGCAATGACCTCCACCTTGCACCAAAAGCTGAAGTATCCCGTCAGGGGGAAGATCGTCACTGTGCAAGGAGAAGAGGAGTATATGGTGAGCCATTTGAATTCCTTCAGGTACATCGAGATGGACGGAGAGTTCATTGAAACCCCCTTCCAGCATTTCGAGGAGGTGCATCCAATTTCAGCAGCGGCAGAGACAATGGCCGAAGAGAATGATTCCTTGAAGATGGCTTCCCTAAGGGATGCCCGGGCTGTGGTTCAGAAAGGCAATTGTACACACTGGGGTCAGCTTCCTGACTTCACTCAGAAGAACGACAAGTTTGGGCTAGGCTTTACTGCAGAGGCTCAGAAGGCGGTGCGCAAAGAGAAGATCGGAAAGGCTCCGGTGTTTATTTCCAGCTCAAGGGTGAATGCTATTGAGGAGGATGTGGAGGAAGCTGAGTTTGACAGTTGGATCTACCCGACTACCAGCAACGGACCAAGCAACTGGACGGCAAAGGATTTTACCCCTATCACATTTGTCACGCAGTAATTGATTTCTTTTGATTTCCAATTTGTAACAAACAATATGTTAAAACTCTGTTGGCTCGGTGTCCTACCCGGGGCATCGTGGCTCCATTTGTGAGGGCTTTTTTGTATGACATTTTCATATATCATCAATCAAAACATTGGACGTTTGTTGCATTTCAAATCTTTTGCTCTTTTCCTTTCTGTGTTATATATATTGCAAAACAACTGTATTTACACACACTCACTTATACAGGTTTCAATCCACTCTGGATCTTACTGGTAACAGCTCTGCTACCGCCAGTTATGACTTCGAAAATCCGATCAACTTGGCCGAAGACGAAGGTGAAGATGATTGCGAAGTGCCTGGTGAACTCGCAAGACTGCTACTACAGGAAGAGAGGGCTATTCAACCACATGAAGAGCCTGTGGAGACAATTAACCTGGGTACTGAGGCAGATAGGAAAGAGGTCAAGATTGGTGCCAATCTAGAGCTCAGCGTGAAGCAACGATTGATCCAGATGCTACAAGACTACATGGAGATTTTTGCTTGGTCCTATGAAGATATGCCTGGTTTGGATGCCGACATTGTAGTTCACCACCTGCCAACCAAGGAAGATTGCCCTCCGGTAAAGCAAAAAGTCCGACGGATGCGTCCAGAGATGTCTGAGAAGATCAAGGCCGAGGTTATGAAGCAGTTTGATGCCGGGTTCCTTGCAGTGACCTCTTACCCTCAGTGGGTTGCCAATGTAGTGCCAGTGCCGAAGAAGGACGGGAAAGTCAGAATGTGTGTCGACTATAGGGATCTGAACAGGGCCAGCCCCAAGGATGACTTCCCCCTACCTCACATTGATGTCCTTGTGGACAATACAGCTCAACACAAGGTGTTCTCCTTCATGGATGGTTTTTCAGGGTATAATCAGATCAAGATGGCTCCAGAGGATATGGAGAAGACTACCTTTGTGACTCAGTGGGGCACCTTCTGTTATAAGGTCATGCCGTTCGGATTGAAAAATGCTGGGGCAACCTATCAACGTGCCATGGTTGCTTTGTTTCATGATATGATCCATCATGAAATTGAGGTATACGTTGATGACATGATTGCAAGGTCTCAAACTGAGGAGGAGCACCTTGACCATCTGAGGAAGTTGTTTGACCGACTCAAGTTGTACAAGCTAAGATTGAATCCCAACAAATGCACCTTCGGGGTGAGGTCCGGAAAATTACTAGGTTTCATTGTAAGTGATAAAGGTATTCAGGTGGACCCTGCCAAGGTAAAAGCCATACAAGAAATGCCGACTCCAAAAACAGAGAAAGAAGTCAGAGGTTTCCTAGGACGACTGAATTACATTGCCCGATTCATCTCACATCTGACTGCTACTTGTGAGCCAATCTTCAAATTACTGAAGAAAGATCAAGTAGTACGCTGGAATGAGGAATGTCAGGCCGCCTTTGAAAGGATAAAGGAATATCTCCAAGAGCCACCCATTCTTATGCCACCGGTGGAAGGAAGACCTCTGATACTATACTTGACGGTACTTGATAATTCAATGGGGTGTGTGCTGGGGCAGCATGACGAGTCTGGCCGAAAAGAGCACGCTATTTATTACTTGAGCAAAAAGTTTACCGACTGTGAGTCTCGTTACTCACTGCTTGAGAAAACTTGCTGCGCTCTTGTATGGGCTGCTCGCCGGCTGAGACAGTATATGCTGACTCACACTACTTTATTGATTTCAAAGATGGATCCCATAAAGTACATATTTGAAAAGCCTGCTCTGTCTGGAAGAATAGCGAGATGGCAAATGATCTTAACAGAATATGACATCCAGTATACAACTCAGAAAGCAATTAAGGGAAGTGTACTGGCAGATCATTTGGCACACCAACCTGTGGACGATTACCAATCATTGAACTTTGATTTTCCGGACGAAGACATCATGGTGGTAACTGACTGTGAAGTACCTGGACCGGATCAAGGACCTGAGGAAGGATCCCGATGGTCTATGCATTTTGATGGAGCCTCCAATGCTTTGGGTAATGGCGTCGGCGCTGTAATCATATCTCCCAAGGGGACTCATACTCCACTCACCGCCCGATTATGTTTCAGCTGCACCAACAACATGGCAGAATATGAGGCATGTATCATGGGTTTACAAGCTGCAATCGATTTGAGGATCAAGTTTCTAAGTGTCTTCGGAGATTCCGCTCTCGTGATCAATCAGATCAAAGGCGAGTGGGATACGAAACACCCGAATCTCATTCCTTACAAGGAGTATGTGTCGACCTTGCTCCCTCACTTTGAAGAGATAACTTTTGAGCATTTCCCCAGAGAGGAGAATCAGCTAGCGGACGCACTAGCCACGATGTCTTCAATGTTCAAAGTTAAATGGGACAATGAGGCTCCCCGAATCATAATCTGGAAGTTGGATGAACCGGCATACTGCTGCGAGCTCGAGGCTGAAAAAGTGACTGAAAAACCCTGGTATCATGAGGTGAAGAGATACTTGGAAGCTCAGGAATACCCCGAAGGTGCGTCTGTCAATGATAAGAAGTTCATGAGGAGGTTTGCTGCAAAATTCTTCCTCAGCAACGGCATTCTCTACAAGCGGAATCATGATTCAACTCTGCTGCGTTGTGTGGATAAGGCTGAAGCTGAGAAAATCATGATGGAACTGCATGAAGGTACATTTGGAACACATTCCAGTGGACACACCATGGCTAAGAAAATCCTTCGGGCAGGATATTTCTGGTCCACAATGGAAGCCGATTGTTACCAACACTCCCGAACTTGTCACAAATGCCAGATCTATGCTGACAAGGTGCATATCCCTCCAGTTCCTTTGAATGTCCTAACGGCACCTTGGCCCTTCGCAATGTGGGGCATCGATATGATAGGTGAGATCCGACCAACGGCATCCAATGGGCATCGCTTCATCTTGGTGGCGATCGATTACTTCACGAAATGGGTCGAGGCAGCTTCCTATGCCACAGTAACCAAGAGCGTCGTGGCGCGTTTCATCCGGCATAATCTGATCTGTCGGTACGGCGTCCCGGAAAGAATCATTACGGACAACGGTACCAATCTCAATAACAAGATGATCACTGAACTCTGTGAACAATTCAAGATACAGCACCACAATTCTTCTCCCTACCGGCCGAAGATGAATGGGGCTGTAGAGGCAGCCAATAAAAATATCAAGAAAATTATGCAGAAGATGACAGTGACCTATAAAGATTGGCACGAGATGCTACCGTTCGCTCTTCATGGGTACCGCACCTCAGCAAGGACATCAACCGGGGCAACTCCTTTCTCCTTGGTCTATGGCATGGAGGCAGTCTTGCCAATTGAAATCCAGATACCCTCCCTCCGGATAATGAAGGATGCAGACTTGAATGAAGATGATTGGATCCAGACTCGACTTGATCAATTAAATCTGATTGACGAAAAGAGGCTCACTGCTATCTGCCACGGTCAAACGTATCAGAAACGGATGATCAGGGCATTTAACAAGAAAGTCAGACCGCAAGAGTATCAAGTTGGGGACCTGGTAATCAAACGCATCATCCTTCCTCAAAGTGATCCCCGGGGCAAATGGACCCCTACTTACGAAGGGCCATTTGTGGTTAAGCGTGTGTTCTCAGGAGGAGCCATGATCCTAACCACCATGGACGGTGACGACCTTCCTCACCCCGCCAATGCAGACATAGTGAAAAAATACTACGCATAAATAAAAGACCCGCTAGGTTGACGTACCTAGGCAAAATAAGGGCTTCCCGGCGAACCAAAAGGGTTCGGGCAAAAAACAAGGGATGAAATGAAAAAAATCTGTACACTCGGCAAGTCGAAAACCTGAAAGGGCGGCTTGGGCAAAAATGGGTATCCCGGTGGACTGAAAACCCGAAAGGGCGGTCCAGGAAAAAGTTAGGGATAAAAGCGTAACACTATGTCTCATTGGATCACTTCGCATCCGGAATTCGGCATCAACTATCCGGCTCCAGATTTCGACATTGACCAATCGGCTTCGTCTTCAACTAAGCAGCAAAGCGATGAGATGTTCAAAGACATAAAGGCGATAGCAGAGTTGGAACCCAGTGGGATTGTTCACATAGCTGTTCTGTTTCCTTTTTCAAATTGTAAACTCTATACTATTTGGCGATATCCTCTTACTAGGATGTCAGCCTCTTGTACAAAAAACGCCTATTCACAGGCAAAGTTTAAATCAATACAAATTCACTTTGTCTATACAAATTACTATTGTTTTTCTTTTTCTGTTTTGTCTTGCGAAGAACGTCCAATGTTCATTTTTGATATATGCATTTGACATTAAATTGCTGATTCATAAATGTTTGCATATGAAAAAAGAGATTGATTACAGGTGACATCAAAGACAGGGGCAATGCGGAGTTGTCTAATACAGTCTAGTTGTTTTGTCCGCCAAGGCACCAAGATAGGTTCAACTGAAAAATGTGGCCAAATCATCTCAATTCTCCGCAGAATAAGACAGGATGCGACAGTATTTTCCCCAAGCGGAGTCGATTCCCCGTCGATCCTGAAGAAGCCTAACATTCCCCGGCAGGTCCTAAAGCTCATCCCCAGTAGATTCTGCAAGCTTATCCCCGGCGAAGTACGGACGTCTCTCCCGAGTTTTATTTAGAGTTATTTCCTCACAAGGACTTATAACTAGGTTATCCTCAGCTAAAAGCCACGGAAGATCGCTCTCGACAAAGTTCCTTCAAATCCCCAGCGAAGTCTATCTTTGGTATTCCCAAGCAGAGTTTATCTTTAGAGTTCCCCAGCGGAGTTTATCACCATCATCCTCAGCGGAATCCATCATTAAAGTCCTCAGCAGGCCTCTCATCAAAACTTCGGCCAAGTATCTCTTCCACAGAGCAGCTTCCCGGCCGTTCGTCAAGGATTTATTTTCCTAAGATGAAATTACACTCATAAACATTTCACATTTTCATACATCTCGCTTACATACATGGTGAAACACATACAACATCTCATGTTGAACATCATGACATCATGCATATCATACATCATGACATTGCATACAACTTACGTCTTTGCCTTTTCAGGAAAAAGACAATCTCAAAAGCGACTACCTTCAACTGTCACAATTCCAGATTCGATACCTGTATCTAGCCAGGGCACATCTGAGAGTGATCAGTTTCCAGACTCGATTCCTGTATCTAGCCAGGGCACGTCTGCAGAGTTCAAAGATTCGACTCCTGTATCCAGCCAGGGCATATCTATTAAAGACTATTTCCAGATTCGATTCCTGTATCCAGCCAGGGCACATCTATCAACTACAACAGCTCCAGATTCGATTCCTGTATCCAGCCAGGGCATATCTGTTGACCACATTTCCAGACTCGATTCCTGTATCTAGCCAGGGCACGTCTGCAGAGTTCAAAGATTCGACTCCTGTATCCAGCCAGGGCATATCTATTAAAGACTATTTCCAGATTCGATTCCTGTATCCAGCCAGGGCACATCTATCAACTACAACAGCTCCAGATTCGATTCCTGTATCCAGCCAGGGCATATCTGTTGACCACATTTCCAGACTCGATTCCTGTATCTAGCCAGGGCACGTCTGCAGAGTTCAAAGATTCGACTCCTGTATCCAGCCAGGGCATATCTATTGACGACTATTTCCAGATTCGACTCCTGTATCCAGCCAGGGCACATCTATGAGCAACCGATTGTAGATTCGATACCTGTATCTAGCCAGGGCATATCTGCATAAGGAGACTGAAGATCAAACACCTGTAACAAGCCAGGAAAACATCCGTCTTTCTCAAATACGCAAATTCTCGCTAAGGAATCTCTTATGCGATCGACACTTCCAAATGGCATCTATAAGCCCATTCCAGACAAGGTTCTGTCACGTCTCCAGATGGCATCTATAAGCCCATCTCCCTATCCACCATCTCTCCAGATGGCATCTATAAGCCCATTCCCGGCTCCACGTTGTTAAGACTTCAACATGCGAGTGCAAATTTCCGGGCACTCTAGTGTCCAATCTCCTTTTACCCTCGAGTCACGAAAGGCAAACTTGCCAATTTAACTCATCAGGTCCAAGAAGATTGAACAGGGGCAACTGTTGTACCCCAAAATTTGCCCTCCCATTTCCTCAACATTTTCTCATCACAAGACATTTGAAGATCAAGATGCAATTAGGGTTTCCTCTGCTCAAGACTTCTCCTTGCACTGTGGACTCAAATTAGGGTTTGTGTTGGCACAAAGATGTTTTGACCTAAAATGCCTAAGATGACTTTCATGCTTCATGTTGGACTCCCAGGTTTACCTATACCAAGTTTCAAGTCTTGATTCCAAGTTTTACCCAGTCAATTGGACAGTTGACCTAGAAATCAGCTGTATTGGGGAAAAAGTCAACTGTGGCCAATTGACAGTCAAACCTCATGAAATTTGATCCACATCAACATTATGAACTCACATGGACCATTTGATCAAGTTTGGATCACAATTCCACAAGAAATTTGATCAGATCATCAAAAGGGCAAAATGGTCATTTCTAGGGTTTTGACTGCACAAAGGCAATTTTTGACTGTTTGACCTAGCCAATGGCAAACCAAGCTCACATATGGACTCAAGGACCCCATGGAATTATCTTGACATGTTCATCAAGCTCAAAAGATCCCAAGTACACAAGATTGACAGTTGAATTTCCCAGTCAATTGATCAATTTTGACTGTATACTGAAAAGTCAAACTTTGACTTTTTGGTCAAAATCAAGAGTCAAGATTCATTTTTCATCAAAACATGCCAAATCATGAAACTTGTTCACCAAGAAATCTCAAAATGTAAATTAGGGTTTGAAAATGGAATTTTTCATAACTTAGAATTTTTCTAAGTTATGAAAAACCCTAATTTTTTCCCAACTTTGCCCCATCTTTTCACCATGATCCATTTGGATTCAAACAAAAGTCAAAACATGAAAGTTGTAGATTGTTGCATAGTCTACAACTTTGATTCACAAAGTTTTCTCATTTGAAGCTTGTATCTCAAGTTATAATTTTTTGAATAAGGGCACTAAACCATCTTTTAACTTAGTGAAATTTGACCTATTTTTACAAGGTTTTCTACCCTACTTCAAGGCCACTTTTCATACCCTTCCACTTGGAATTTCAAGTTGCATTTCAAAGATGGATTGTAGTACACATTCCAAGCTTTCCAAAATGTCTAAAAACTTCTCAAACAACCTCATGGTTAGGGAGAATCGAATTTCACAATATAGCAAAAAACCACTTTGTTCATGACCAAGTTCCATGTTCATGCACTATGCATTTTTGAATTCAGCATGCTTAAGCTACATTGCAGGCCTCTAATCCCATTTTCACTCAATAATTCAATGCATATCCTTTGTGTTCTAGCATTATTTCGCTCATTTGGACAATACACACAAAATCAAGCCTAAACTAGAAAAAGCATATTATCCATTCTTGTAAAGTGTTACTTTATGGCAATTTTGCAAATCTATGAGGTACAATGCAGATCTTTGAGGCAAAAAGGCATGGACATATCCCACTGATCAAGACTCAAATGTGCAGCATAGATTGAGGCATTGTACTGGCCTAGAAACCAAGTTGACATTTGCTTGCTTCACATAGAAGTAACATCCATAACTTATGCCATCTCTCATACCAGCATAGAAACACAAGAACAAAGTTGTCAAACACATCACACATAACATATCCAAGCTAACACACGAGCTTTTGACCTCCAATACACCCTCCATCTCAGAATCATCCTCAAACTGCACAAACAGGGGTGCCCCTGCAGTTTGAGTGCAATCTCTCAATCCCTTCGAGCATTTTGATCAAAACCTGTTCCTCTACCTTCCTTACAACCTATGCAAGCTATCCAGAAGCTAAGGCACGATCTGTAGCTGCTCTAACCACTTCCACCATTTTCACATCTTTGACTTGCAGGTGAAGTTCTACAGCTCGATACAAGAAGGTTCAAGACAAAGTGAGCATTGAAAAAGCATCCCTGGACCTCAAGGAAGCTTTTCCAATCATTACATTGCACTGAAAGTCTCTCATTCTCCACATAGAAGTTCAACTGCACAGGTAAAAGTTTGAATTCGTATCTCTCTTATTAGGCATCTTTAGTCTTAAGTTTGTGAAGAAACAAGGTCCTACTCATAGCCCTGAACATGTACATATCTTTACATTTCATTTATTTTGCCTGAGTAGAGAGAATTTGGAGCTTGAAAATGGTAGAAAAATTAGGTCAGAAAAGAGGGGGAGAGAAATTCTCCCTCATCTTAGAGAGATAGTTCAAGTTCTTTATATGTTTAGAACCGTCTCTTCATGCTTAACATCTTTTGTGTTGGAAGTTTGTTCAAAAAATCAAGGAATCAAGAGTTAGAAGAAGCTGAACATGGCGCGCGTTTTTTTCAAAGTTTGAAGCTGGAGGTTGAAGACAGTGTTTCATTGGGCTGGGCTTTTGTTGTTCCTTCTTTTCACACCATCCTTTTTGGCTTACACCCCCCTGAGCCCATTCACTCATTTTTTGACATTTTTGACTTTTTCCTTTTTTGCTGACTTTGTTTATTTTTCCTCATGCCATTTAAAAATTAAAAATATTTTTTTTTCATCATTTTTTGCATTTATTGCATATTTATTTGTTTATTTTCTCTATTTGTACATAAATATATATATATATATATGATTATTAGAATAAAAATGTTAAAAATAATGTAAATACAATTTTATTTTTATTTACTTTCTGAAAATAGCTCACACAAAAAAATACTTTTTATTTTATTAAAATATTAAAATATTTATTTTGTGTTTAATACATATTTAGGGTTTTATATATTTATATATGTGATTATTAACATGTTTAAGATAAAAATATAAAAAATACTTGATTTTCCATTTTATTTAATATTTGATACAAAAATACCTTTTTTCACAATACACTTCATTTTATTTTATTTTTATAAATAATAAATAAATAGTAAAGTTAAATTAGATAATAATACCTTTTCTTTAAAAATTAGGGTTTTTTACCCTAAGTTCAAAATACTCAAAAAATAAATACATTTTTATTTTCTTTTCCCTTTTACATAAATAATATTTTCTCATACATATAAAAATTTTCTTTTTGCATTTCACATATTTATTTAATTTACATTTAATTATGCATTATTTAAATTGCAAATATTCAAATGTTGTAATAATTTAGATTTAAATTCTTGTCAATATCCCCCATTTGAACATTTGTACCCCCCTTCCCATATTTGGTTTTGTAATAGCTTAGTAATTTTAATTTCGCACTTTATTGCTTTCTAATAATAACATGTTAGAATTAGGGTTTGTATGCGAAAAACGATAAAAAATAGTTTGACCTAATACAAGATAAACAAGCATGAAAATGGACACACAAATCACACTTGCACCCCCTAGGGTATTCCACTTGTTGCCTTCAAATAAATGGGCCATGTTGCATGTTAAACTTCTTTGGGCAAAGCAAATGATTTTGAATGATCATAGTCCCTCGATAAAACTTTTCAAAAACAAACAAAAACAAATGATCAAGTCCCTTAGAGAAATTGCTCAAAGACATTTAACGCCGTCGCAATTATGGTCCAAAAACGATGACCCGCGCCTGTCCCTTTCACATCCTAACACAAGGTTGCCCACCAAATACAATGGTGGAGCAAACTTGTTAAAAGGGTTAAAGTATAGCAATGATCTTTTGAGAAATTTAGGAGTAGATAACCTCTTAGTTACTTGAATCAACTTGCAAAGCAAAACACTTGCCTAATTTCAAAATCACACATCACTACACTTTCAAAAACAACTTTCAAAAACAAATGAAAACTTTTTCAAAAGACATACATCTTTGTATACATCCCCACATGGATCATTACAAAGGTTGCCACCACATTGGCCTCTTTTCAAAAACATTTTTCAAAACCCACACACTCAAGCACCATTTAAAACAATTGAAAACAAAAGGCAAGTGATCTAAGCAAGTAACTAAGAGCCCATGGATAACCATGGATAGAAAGGGTGCTAATACCTTCCCTTTCTATAATCTACTCCCCGAACCCAAGAAAACATCTCAAAAGGTTTTTGCTGTGCTTTTTAACCTTTCCTTAGGATAAAATAAAAAGTCGGTGGCGACTCTTGCTAACCGCAACATTTGCGAATACAAACGCAAACCTCAAGTCAGTTCTCCCACCGTATCACAGTAGTTCTCCACACTGAGACTCGCAACCATGGACAAATCAGCAAGACTCTTCCTAAGCAGAGTTGATCTACCCTCAGCCCGAAAAGGTTTGGTATCCCCAGAAGGTCTTGATATTCCTCAGCAGAGTATAAGAATGTTCCCTAACGGAATACAAAATACCCCCATTGGAGTCATTTCCCCAGCGCAGTCTAAAAAAGCTTCCCCGCCAGGATTAAGTCATCTTACCCAGTAGATTCTGGAAGCTCATCCCCTCCAGAGTACAAAATAAATCTCCCCAGCCAAATTCAGAAGGTTATCCTCACAAGAGTCTAACTGGGTCATCCTCAACAAGTTGCAACTGAAAGATCATCCCTAGCGAAGTTCTTTCTTTCCCCAAGCAGGACTTCTATCCTCAACAGATTCAATATCGCCAGCAACGGTAATCCATCCCCAGTGAAGTTCATCATTGAAACCCCCGACAGAGCTTATCAATGGAATCCCCAGCGGAATTATCATTAAAATCATCATCAGAACATCTCTCCCCCACAGAGTAATTCCCCAACGGAGTCATCCTCTCCCGCAGGTTTATTCTTGCAATCATCTTTGTTCGTCATCCCCAGTGGAACCGAAGAATTCAACTCTATTCTCCAGCAAGTTATTCGGGATTTATTTTCCCCAGCTAAAACATTACATTTCCATACATCATGATACATGAATAAACACATCATACCACACAATCTCATTTATGTTGAGAACATCATTGCTTGATCCATATCATGCATTGCATATGACTGACCTTTACCTTTCAGGAAGGACACAGTTAGATTCTCAGCCATATCAAAGGCCTTCTCTGGTCCAGTTAAATTGATTCCTAAAGATTTTCCTGATGCCGATCCAGTTGAAGATTCCAAGACCTTGCCTGGTCCAGTTAAATCGATTCCTAAAGATTTTTCTGAGGCGAAGCCAGTCAATGGAGACAAGATCGGTTAAATCGATTCCTAAAGATTTTTCTGAGGCGAAGCCAGTCAATGGAGACAAGATCGGTTAAATCGATTCCTAAAGATTTTTCTAAGGCGAAGCCAGTCAATGGAGACAAGATCAGTTAAATTGATTCCTAAAGATTTTTCTGAGGCGAAGCCAGTCAATGGAGACAAGATCAGTTAAATCAATTCCTAAAGATTTTTCTGAGGTGAAGCCAGTCAATGGAGACAAGATACAGTTAAATTGATTCCTAAAGATTTTTCTGAGGCGAAGCCAGTCAATGGAAATAAGATCAGTTAAATCGATTCCTAAAGATTTTTCTGAGGCGAAGCCAATCAATGGAGACAAGATCAGTTAAATCGATTCCTAAAGATTTTTCTGAGGCGAAGCCAGTCAATGGAGACAAGATCAATTAAATTGATTCCTAAAGATTTTTCTAAGGTGAAGCCAGTCAATAGAGACAAGATCAGTTAAATCGATTCCTAAAGATTTTTCTGAGGTGAAGCCAGTCAATAGAGACAAGATCAGTTAAATCGATTCCTAAAGATTTTTCTAAGGCGAAGCCAGTCAATGGAGACGAGATCAGTTAAATCGATTCCTAAAGATTTTTTTGAGGTGAAGCCAGTCAATAGAGACAAGATCAGTTAAATCGATTCCTAAAGATTTTTCTGAGGTGAAGCCAGTCAATGGAGACGAGATCAGTTAAATTGACTCCTAAAGATTTTTCTGAGGTGAAGCCAGTCAATAGAGACAAGGTCAGTTAAATCGATTCCTAAAGATTTTTCTAAGGTGAAGCCAGTCAATAGAGACGAGGTCAGTTAAATCGATTCCTAAAGATTTTTCTAAGGTGAAGCCAGTCAATGGAGACAAGATCAGTTAAATCGATTCCTAAAGATTTTTCTGAGGTGAAGCCAGTCAATGGAGACGAAGTCAGTTAAATCGATTCCTAAAGATTTTTCTATGGCCAAACCTGTCAATAGAGACAACCTGTCAATGGAGACAACTCGTCAAAAGAGACACCCCGTCAACGAGGATATAACCACCTACCAACAATCTCCAAATGGAATCTGTAAGCCCATTCCCGACATCACAATACTGATACTACAGCATGCGAGTGAAAATTTCTGGGCACTCTAGTGTTCAATCATCTTCCACCTTTGGATCACGAAAGGCACGCAAGCCAATCTACCTCCTCAGGTTTAAGAAGATTAAACAGGGGCAACTGTTGTACCCCAAAATTTACCCTCTCATGTTTCCCAAAGTCTCCCCCCTGCATGATTGATCACAAACTCTTGCCTAAGGAAAAGAAAAAAATTTTGAGTGGTGCTTCAAGTACATTTCGATTGGCATTCTGAAAGACCCTTCGATTGGTGTTCTGAAGGAGCCTTTCGATTGGCATTTTGTCAAAGTATTTCGATTGGCATTATGAACAAACATTTCGATTGGCATCCTGAAAGACCTTTCGATTGGTATTCTGAAGAAGCCTTTCGATTGGCATTATGGACAGGTACTTCGACTGGCATTATAGCAGTGTCCTTCGATTGGAATTCCAAAAAGGTCCATTCGAAGAAGCATTCAAAAGGTCCATTCGAAGAAGCATTCAAAAGGTCCATTCGAAGAAGCATTCAAAGGGTCCATTCGAAGAAACTTTGGAAAGCATTCGAAGGAGGCCATCAGCCCATTCGAAAGGGAGCATTCGAAGGCCAGTTATTTGTCATTCAAAATTCAAAAAGGGACAGGATCCCATGTGTTTAGCCAACGTTACAAACTCTCATTCATGGCTTTCAAACACATAATTAACGTTACAAATGCTCATTCATGGCTGTTAAACACATAATCAAGGTCATTTAAACCTTTGTCTTCCTGTCCCCTCCACCCCCTCTATATAAAGAAATCACAAATGTTGCAAAAGGAGACGAAAAAATATACAGAAAAATAGAGAACTTGGAGATACACTGCCAGAACATCCAGGAGGCCATACCCAATCCTTGCACAAGCCAAAGCTGCCACCCAGCGAACACCTCCACCCTCAGAACTACAGATCGAAGCACCTCTGTTTGGTAAAAAATGATCTAGTCTCAAACTCATTTTTAAATTCATTTTGATTGCATATTCATATTATTGTTGCTGTTTGTGAATGATTTAATGTGCTACATATAAGCTACAGCACAGAGATGAGATTGTGCCATTTCTTGGGCATAATCTGAGCCTTTCCTTCGAATCCCATGATAAAATAAACCCAGACCCAGATTCAGCAGGTGCGAATAGGGAGGAGATTCGAACCAGGGGGGTAAAATCCCCCTGGACCTTTAACATGTGTTTCATTTTGCAGGACCTACATCATCAGATTCCTGTTCAGAGTTTCGAAGCTCAGCAGTTTAGCTTCGAACTGGACCCAGGACTTTCAGATCGAAGGATGACATGTCCAGATCGAACGCTCTCAGATTGCAGCCCCTCATGCACCTTCGATCTAGTCTCTTCACTGGGTCGAAAGACAGCCTGCACCTCTTTCGACCCAGACTTTCGACCCAGACTTCTAGAATTATTATTTTTCTTGTTTTGCTGCCTGGCCCATTTGTACTTTGTTTACTTTGTTTTTGTTTATTTCCTTTAGTTTGTTTTTTATAATCAACATAAAAATCATAAAAAATAAATAACTTAGAATTAGTATTTAATTTAGTTAATTATTTTAACTTATTTTCTTCTATTTTAAAATCAGTAGACTTAGGATTTATTTGAATTCAATCCTTTTCATAAACAAAAAATGCAAAAATATTAGGTATGTTTTAAAGTTAATTTTAATCAGTTTTTTTAATTAATTAAATTTGACTTAATTGAACATTTATCATTTTCCCAAAAAAATAATATAAAACAACAAAAAGATCATATGCTTAGGATTTTTTTTAAGACTCACGCGCATTTATTTTATTGTAACTGCTTATTATTCCCCCCAATTTTGGACATGTAAATAATCCCCCTCCCCGAAGTCTTGTAATAGCGTAGGATTTACAATTTCTGCACTTTAAATTCCTGTATATATATTAACTGCTTAGATGTATGCTAACTAGGATTGTATGGCAAGATCTAAAAATAAATGGTAGAACACCTAAAATACAAAGATGATATAAACTGAAAATTGACACACTTGCACATACCACTCCTAGGGTACACCTCACTTGGTTGCCTCAAATGTGGTCATTAAGTATAGGATGTTTTAGAGGTCGTCTTTCTATCTCAAGATCATAAGTTGCCTCGAAATGGTTGCCTCGATAAAAATGATCTAAGACATTAGGATTACCACTAAAGCGTCCTAACGTTGCTTTAGTGACCACACGTCCCATAAATCGAGTTGACCCGAAAACTCCAACGACGATACTACCTACTCCTCAATAGTGGGATAGCATTGTCTAAAGGACATTAACACAATTTAATTCCTTTTCGAGTAGGTAGAGGTTCTTAAGTACTTGCTCCTTTTAAAAACAAAATAAACTTTTCACACTTACACTTTCTTCAAAAAACAAAACTCTTTTCAAAACCCACAAACACAAAGAAAAGCATACTTTTGAAAACATAGTGAGCAAGTACCTAAGAGCCCGTGGATAACCACAGATAAAAAGGGTGCTAACACCTTCCCTTTCTATAATCTACCTCCCGAACCCGAGAAACAATCTCGAAAAGGAATTTTTTTGTGCTTTTGTCCTTTCCTTATTGGATAAAATAAAAGACGGTGGCGACTCTTGCTTACCGCGACACTTTGTGAAAACAAACGCAAACGCGAACCAGCATTCCAAAACAGTCAGTTCTCATTCCCACCGATCACATAGACGATATGATTTCTAATTATGACACGGAAGAGGAACATCTTGTTCATCTGGAAAAATTGTTCGAAAGACTGAGGCAGCTCATGTTAAGGTTGAATCCGAATAAGTGCACCTTTGGGGTGAGGTCTGATAAGCTATTGGGATTTATTGTAAGTGAGAAGGGTATCGAGGTGGACCCGGTCAAAGTAAAAGCGATACAAGAGATGCCTGAGCTGAGGACAGAGAAGGAAGTATGTGGTTTCTTGGGGAGGCTAAACTATATTTCCAGATTTATTTCTCATCTCACAGCCACCTGTGAACCTATGTTCAAGTTACTAAAGAAAAGTCAGACAATGAAATGGAATGAGGATTGTCAGAAGGCCTTTGAGAAAATAAAGGAGTATTTGCAGGAACCTCCGATACTCATGCCGCCAGTAGAAGGAAGGCCACTAATCATGTATCTAACCGTGCTGGAAAGCTCAATGGGTTGTGTCTTCGGTCAGAACGACGAGACAGGGAAGAAAGAGCAGGCTATTTACTACTTGAGTAAGAAGTTTACGGAATGCGAGTCAAGATACTGATTGCTGGAAAGGACTTGTTGTGCGCTTGTCTGGGCCTCCAAACGTTTGAGGCAGTACATGTTAACTCACACCACCTACTTGATATCCAAAATGGATCCAATCAAGTACATTTTTGAAAAGCCAGCTCTTACAGGCAGGGTAGCCCGTTGGAAGATGATACTCACCGAATAAGATATCCAATACACTACCCAGAAGGCAATTAAGGGTAGTGTACTGGCCGACCATCTTTCTCATCAGCCCATGAACGATTATGAACCGATGAAGTTTGGTTTTCCAGATGAGGAAATTGTGTATATTCGAGATTGTAATATACCAGACCCAGATGAAGGACCCGAGCCGGGATCACATTGGACGCTTGTTTTTGATGGTGCCTCTAATGCCATGGCAACGACATAGGAGCTATTATCACTTCTCCTAAGGGATATCAGATTCCTTTCACGACTCATATTTGTTTCGATTGCACTAATAACATGGCCGAATATGAAGCTTGCATTTATGGCATTGAAGCAGCGATCGACCTGCGCATCAAATTTTTGAAAGTTTACTAGGACTCCAATCTTGTTATCATCCAGATTAATGGAGATTGGGAGACTCGCCATCAGAACCTAATTCTGTATTGTGAGCATGTTATGAAGCTGATTTCGTACTTCGAGGAAATCATGTTTGAGCACATTCCTAGAGAAGAAAACAATCTAGCTGATGCACTGGAAAATTTGTCCTCCATGTTGAAGGTTAAGTGGGCTAATGAGGCACCTTCCATTACTATCAGGAGTTTGAGTGAGCCAGCTTTCTGTTTTGAGGCCAGTTTGGAGCTAGATGGTAACCCTTGGTTTTATTACGTTAAGCGATATCTGGAAACACAAGAATACCCTGAAGAGGCATCCGTCGCGGATGAGAAGTTCTTGAGAAGATTTTCAGTCAAGTTCTTTCTCAGTGGTGGTGTGTTGTACTGAAGGCATCATGATGGTTTACTGCTAAGATGTGTTGACAAGAAAGAAGCGGCTAGAATCAATGAGGAGATACATGAAGGTGATTTCGGAACCCATTCCAACGGACATACCATGGCTAAAAAGATCTTGCGAGCATGTTATTATTGGTCCACCATGGAGACTGACTGTTACAATCATGCACGGGTTTGCCACAAATATCAAGTCTATGCTGACAAAGTGCATGTGCCTCCGGTACCTTTGAATGTCTTGACCTCCCCTTGGCCATTTGCAATGTGGGGAATCGATATGATCAGCAAAATTGAACCGACTGCATCCAACGGGAACCGTTTCATTCTGGTTGCCATTGATTATTTTACCAAATGGGTCGAAGCTGCATCCTATGCCAATGTCACCAAGCAAGTGGTAACTCGGTTCATTAAGCACAACATTATCTGTCACTACGGAGTGCCTAAGAAGATTATTACTGATAATGGATCTAATCTGAACAACAAGATGATGAAGGAGCTTTTTGAGTCCTTCAAAATCAAGCATCATAACTCTTCCCCATATAGACCAAAGATGAACGGCGTTGTCGAAGCGGCCAATAAAAATATCAATAAAATCATGCAGAAGATGGTGGCAACCTATAAAGATTGGCATGAGATGCTGCATTTCGCTTTGCATGGTTATCGCACCATGATGCGTACTTCGACTGGGGCAACCCCATTTTCATTGGTTTACGGCATGGAAGCAGCGCTGCTGGTAGAAGTCGAGATTCCTTCTCTTAGGGTCATGAGAGATGTTGAGCTGGATGAAAGTGAATGTGTACAGAATCGGCTGGATCAATTGGAACATATTGATGAGAAGAGATTGACGACCGTATGTCATGGTCAGGTATATCAGCAAAGGATGAGAAAAGCTTTTGATAAGAGGGTACGACCTCAGTGTTACAAACCAGGCGATCTTGTGCTCAAAAGGATAATTCTTCCCCAGGGAGATCCCAGGGGAAAGTGAGTTCCGACTTATGAAGGTCCTTTCGTGGTCAGAAAAGTTTTCTCTAGAGGGGCGATGATGCTCACAACTATGGATGGAGAGTACTTCCCTCTCCCTATGAATGCTGACGTAGTTAAAAAATACTTTGCATAAAAAAAATAAAAACCCTCTAAACTGAAAACTCGAAAGGGTGGTTTAGGTAAAAAGAGGGTGTCCTGGTGAATCGAAAACCTGAAAGGGCGATTCAGGCAAAAGTTAGGGGCTTAAAGCAAATGACTGCGTTCAGCATGAGTTTCTGTTTCTTTCCTTCGTTTCATCACCTGGCTTAAGCTCGAAGCTAATCCAATAGTGGCCTGTTCGGAAGCAGGAAGATGAGAGTTATAGCAGAGTCGGGACTTGGTGGATATTCATATTCACATTCATGTTGCCATTTGTAAACACTTGTTTGTTTTAATTTTGTAATTTCTTGCTTCCAAATGTAAATGCCTTTTTCGCAGGCAGATTTCTCAAAATCAATAAAATATCTTCTTTCAAGTATACGTATGCTTTTCTTTTCTTTTATTTTGTTTACAAAAACGTCCAATATTTTTGATAAGCATGAGCATATAAATTTCGTGGCCCTTACATAGATATGATAGTCTAAGACAAGATTGGCCGATCGCTTGAGATACGGATAACAAACACAACCACCGATGTGTAAGGGGCATGTTTGGTTCTATGTTTGATAAATCCCTCCTTCACTCTATTGGTGTTTGCCTTGCCATTTTGTTTCACAGCTCCGGGCCGTTGTTAACGATCATGGGTTAGGGTAATATCAAGATTACGGCAATTCAGTGGGACCGGTGAACCTGGTTTGAGATACTTCCTCCCTATAATGGCTTTTATTACGTTTCTTTTCCGTGCTTTCATGTGTTATCTTGATTGATTGTTTTAAGCATTATCGGCATATAGGGTTTTGTTTATAGCTGAATGTCAGTCTTGATGCGTTGATTGTTTTTGCCTAAATTTTTTTATACAAAATCACTCTTTAATTGTTTTCCATGCGTTTTGATACCAACTGTGTCAATTCTTTTGCTTGACCAAGAATTTGGAGGAGGAACTTTAGTTGAAAATGGTGACTATAGTGGTATGCTTTTGAGTAGAACCCTGTTGACGATGTACAGGCATTGTTTCAATCCCAAAACACTGAAGATATAAGGGAGTTAGACCCTCGTTAACCCCTCTGAGCCTTCTAAGTAGGAGTTTCCTTTTCGTTAAAAAAACCTTTTTTTTAACCAGGGGCAGGGTAGACGTTCAGTTGATTTGCCCAAGCATTCAATTTTCAGAAGGAATGTCTCCTATGAGGATCATTACATTTTATCTGAACCGTGCTTTTCATTTTCCTCACGGAATCCTGAGGTTGAGATCGAATCGATACAATAATGGCTATCCCTCGCCGACCAAGGAATGAGGCATTTGTTTTCTTCAAAAAGAGAAAAGAGAAATAGAAAGAAAAAGTTCAAAGACCTAAAGTCACATTGACTTGTTTAAAGCAGAATGCATGAATAAGAAAGAAACAAAAAGCCCCGCTAAGTCGAAACTTGAAAACAAGTCGCTTAGGCAAAAGTTAGGGCATCCCACTGGACTCCCAAAATAGAAATTCAAGAGATTTTGTCCAGGAAAAATTTAGGGAAAAGAGAGCCTAAAAGGACGAAAAATATATATTCAATAAAACTTTCATCAAAAAGAAGAGGGGCAATAATATCAACAACAAAAGCATCAGAAGTTAAGCGACGATCACGTTAGAGGATTTGTCGTGATCACTCAACCATTATAAATCATTTTGAAAGATGAATGTTTGTGATAAATCAGCTGAACTTAGGACAGGAGAATATCACGAAGGGGGTGGGCACCAAATAACTTGAGCCTTGAAAAACTTTTTCAAAAGAACCTTGAACCAGGCCACGTTACAACTTCTAAAAGTCCTAACTGAAACAGGGGTTTAACTCAAAAGCATACTGCGATAGGATAACATTTCCTAAACACCCCAAATATGTGTTGCATAGCCGTGTTGGTATCTTATCACCCGCACTTTAACTCGTTTTTCAAAAAAGGGAAAGAAAATTTTTAAAACCTTTTTGCACTCTAACCAGTGATTCATTCACAACAGAGATGCGACATTTTGTTAAAGTTTTCAACTTCAAAGCTTAAATAATTAGCGCATCAGGTCTATCATTCTCAATAAACATTTTTCTGTATGCAAAACAGCTATTTGACATCAAAAAAAAAGTTTACACGTTGAACACCTGTAAAGAGCTTAATGATGGTCAAAAAGGGAATGTTCGGTTTTCTTTTTCTGCTTATCCCCTGTGAAGTTTCGTTTCCCCAGTAAAGTTTCCTTTCCCCGGTGAAGTTTCATTTCAGCAGCAAAGTTTTGTTACTCCAGGGATTGTCTCTCAAAAGCCTCGTTCCAAGACTTCAAGTTTGGATATTTCGCCTATCCCTAGTGGAGTTGTTAAGTGGGAACCCACATTCTGAAGGAGTTTCAACTCCCCAACGGGATTCTTCCTTTGGTTGCATTCCAAAAGAATATCTCTCTAGCAAGATAATCTTCAACAGAGTTCTATCTCTCCAGTGAAGTCCCACCTCTTCAGCAGAGTTTTGTTCCCCTAGCAAAAGGTTTTTGTCCTTTTCCGGAAGTTACAGTGTCGACCCGATCTTCCCCAGGAATTTGCAATTTATTTTTGCAGCTCCTCTCTTTGTTTGTGGCCCGTTTCTGCTAGTTGCTCGTTTGTTTCTCCGCGAAGCTCCATCTCTCCGAGGTTCCCTCTCTAGCGGTTCCCCGTATTTTATCATACCCTTTGGATTTTGCAATTTATTTTTACAAGTCATGTCAGATTCAGACTTCTTGGTTTTTGGCTTCTCAATTGGCCATTCTCCAGTAAGACTTTTTAAACATGCATCATTACATTGCATATACCCAAACACGTAGTATTTCCATTATATGGAGCATTGCGCTAAAAAAAAGAGTTCCAACATGCATCGGAACATAAGCCGTTATTATTTGTCATTCCCAGTGATTTGCTAACACTTCGGATTTAATCCTCAGCGAGGTCTTCATCCTCATAATCTCAGTTTCCTCCCTATACCAATATCCTTTTGACATCAGTCATTTGTTTGTTTGAGTGTCTACTTTTGACTATGGCTGCTCAGTTTCGCCCTGACGCGGTCTTCTTGGGTTTAGTCTTTACTACTCTCTCTAGTTTATCCCAATATCTATTGGTGCACCTTTTCGAATACCAGTTTCGCCCTGATTTTTGCTTTCAGCAGGTTTTTAGGTGTACGCCCTAATCTCCTCACTTTGGGTCGAGTTTCGCCTCATAGCCTGTGTATGAAATCCGGCTTCGTCCTGGTACTCATCTAGTTTAGTTTCGTCTAACTAGTTATTGAGTCGATTTTCGTCTTGTTTTTGCTTTCCTACCCTGGACTCTTTAACGATGTACGTTTACCGAGTGCAATGTTCGTGTTGCGTCCCTGGTTTGAAATCCGTCTCCTTTGTTCCTTGGATTCTCCTATCAGCTTTTGTCGTTGTTTATCCATTGATCTGAGACCAACAGGTGCTCTGAGAAACATGCACTCTCATCACTTCGCTTTGGGTCAAGTTTCGCCTCATTACCCGTGCGTGAAATCCAGTTTCATTCTGGTACTCATCTGGTTTAGTTTCGTATAACTGGTCTTTGAGTCGAGTTTCGTCTCGCTGTTGTTCCTCATTTCTGAGATTCTTTCAGTTCCTTCATACTGTCTATCTTAGTTGTGATTGGCAAGTGTTTCTAGAATCGCGCACTCTAGCCACTTTACCTTGGGTCGAGCTCAGAGTTTCGTCTCCTCACCCGCGTACGTTTTCTGTTACAGAGCTTAGTTTCGTCTATACTCTGTTGGTTGAGTTTTGTCTCACCCCTTCCTTTTGAAGCTCAGTTTTGCCCTGGCACGTTTGTCCGGAAGTTTAGTTGCGTCTACTCTTCTTTTGTTTTTGTTTTGTTTCAACCTGCGTTATATCTTCCTTCTGACGCATGTCTTGGGAGTTTTTGTTTATGTTTCTTTCAAGAGTGTAAATTTTCGGGTTCTTTCTTATTCAAACATCTTCAACCCTGAACGCTCGAAAGTTATCACTTTTCTCACTTATCATGTTGAAGATATTTGAATAGGGGCATCTGTTGCACCCCAAAATTTACCCTCTTGATTTAGGCTTATGTTTCATCATGAACATCATAGTGCATTGCATTCATACATTGTGATAGGATCAAAATACTTAGGTGACCAAGTTTTCCTCAAGCTTTGAAGGTTGATAGCATAGACAAGATGCTCAAGAAGAATCTTATCATCTAAACTTTTGAACCTTTCAATCTTAAATGCTTTTGCATATCTCAAGTTGTTTTTTTATTCATCTCTTTGGACCCCTAGAAGATTGGAGCTGGTGTTTGATCACAAATGAAATCACTCTTTGGATTCATCAGTGAAATTAGGGTTTTGTTTGAAGTAAGGCTATTGGTCCTTCTAATGAACAAGATTTGATTTAGGGAGCTACAACATTTCTTTGATATTTTGAAGGTCTTTGTACAAGAATTTGGTCAGCATGCCCAGAGGTTTTGAAGTTTTGAAGATGATTCATCAGTCTCCTAATGTGTTGACCAAAATTAGGGTTTTGGTTTTCATCAAGATTTCTTGAGAATTTTGAAGTGAAACTTTGCACATGGCCTTTATATGTTTGGAAGATCATATGTTTGAAGTTCTGATCATCAAATTTGAAGGAAAGTGGATCAACTGGTTCAAAGGGGCAAAATGGTCATTTTGGTCCAAATCAGTCAAAGTCAAGGTTGACCAAGGTTTTTTTTTGGACAACCATCAATTCAAGGATGTGCTTTTCATATTTCAAGTCCATTTTGTTCATTGGATCAAAGAGATTGAAGTTTGGGTTGAAACTTGTTTTTGAAGAAACCCTAGAAGTTACTAATTTTGGAAAATAAGGGCGTAATTTTAAAAAATCATATTTTATCCATCCTTGATCAAGAAGGTGAAAATGAAATATTCTTGGAAAGCTAAGAGAATTATCTTTCATCTCCCTTTGGTCTCATGTCCAAATTGGCAAGGAATCAAGAGTTATGGTCTTTTGAAGTTACAAAACTATAGGTCATTTTTCAAAATTAGTGAATTTAAAGCTAGATATTGGGAGTCTTAATGGATTAATTTGCAAAAAATAAAAACTAGGGGATTGTAGATCTTTTCATGTCCTTTCCAAATTGTACTCATTTGTGCAAAAATTCAAAAGTATGAGCAAGTTATGAGTTTTGGAATTTTGTGGCCTTTTAGTGAAATTTGGCAAATGTGCAAAATGGCCATTTCTTGCAAACTCAGGTTTTAGCCATTCTTCTTGCTTCTAATCAAGCCCATTGATGATTTGTGACATGTTGAGGCCCATCATACTCACTATTTCGTGCCCCATATGGTATTGCACATGTTGGAATCAAAAAATGCAAAACTTGCTCAAAATGGCCAATTCACTAACACTCTCTCATTTCAAGTAATCATGGGTTGGCATTTTGAACATGGACTTCTGACTTCATTTGGCTCACAAAAGGCATAAAAGGCAGAAGAATGCACGAGCAAAACGCATGATTCAATATACACTTCATTTTTGGCCAAAATTCCCAATCCTGCCCTCCAACGGATTTAAGGACAAACTTCCACTTCTAACCTTCTCTACAAGCTCTATATAAGTGAAAGCAAGCAAAGAGAGAGATGAGGAACGCGCTATTTTCAAGAATTCCAGATCTGAAAATTTTCTTCCTCTTCTACATTTTGATTCGATTCTCTCAATTCCTTGGTGCTTTCTTCAAAATTCTTGTGGATTCTGCTTCAGCAAAGCAAGTAGATCAAGCCAGCACCATTTGTTTGCATCTGGAGTGAAGGAGACAGTAAATCACTTTTCACCTTGAGGTAATGATTCCAAACTCTGATTCTTGAGATGCGCTTGTTTATTGAGATGTTTGAGCTTGAATTCATGTTCAATGATGTTAATGGACTGATTCTGAAGCTTTATAGCATTTAATTTGATGAATTGTGCATGTTTGAATGTTCTGAAACTCGCGATGTAGCATGTTTTTGTTCATGTTCATGACTTGATTGTGGACATTGTGATTGATGATTTGATATGATTTGAATTTCTATGGATTCCTTGCCATGCTAGCTTTGATTTGCCTTTGATTTCGTGAAAAATGATGCAAAATTGAGTGAGTTGTGTTGATCTGAAAGTGAGCCCTAATCCTGAGTCATGCGCGCGCTTTTTGGATATTCAGAGGTTGAAGATGATGATGTGGCACATCCTGATTGGTTCGTTTGAAATTTTGGTTTATTTGAATTTTTGTTTTATAATTTTATTTCCATGATTTTATTTCTTGCTCAAAAATGATTGGAAAATTCTGAAAAAATTATCATAATTTCAAAATAATTTTTCTGACTTTGTGTATTTTTTTGATGATTTTTTGGAACTTTTTTGATTGGTTCAAAAATTGTTAGGTTTAATCAATTAATTGATCAAAGATAATTTTTATTTTAATAGTTCCTTTGACCTAAAAAATCCACAAAAATTATTTGAGACTCCTAAAATAATGTGAAAATTGATTCTGACTTTGGTTCATCATTTTTCTTATTTTTGAATAAAAATTTAATTTCAAAGTTTATTTGTCATATTTGTTTTTATTTTATTTTATTTTTAATACTTCTATTAATTCAAAAATTCTAAAAAAAATCATCATAATCTTGTTTTTAATCATGGAATCTGATCATTTTTTTTTCATTTTTTGTGAATTTAGTTTATGATTTGTATTTTCTTGCCTTTAAATAATAATTCCACTATTAATTGTTTATTTTTTTGTTTTTAATATTTTCCTTTGATCCAAAAAATTCACAAAAATTTAGGGATGTATGTTTTTAGCCCTAATATTTGATTATGATCTTAGTTGGCCATTTTTCTGAATTTTTTATTTAAATATCATTTTGACATGTGAATATTTGTTAAGTACATAATGATTTGAATATTAATTTCTTTCTTGACATTTCTTAATTCAAAAAATATGAAAAAATGTATATCCTTACTTTTAAGGTTTCTTGGTGTTTGGCTTGACCTTGGTTTGATTTGTTTGAGTTTTAATCCCATTTAATTAATATTTGGGATTAAAAGTCAAAATCTAGGGTTTTTGTTACTTATGGTGCAAGTTTCATGTTCAAAACCCTTGTGCCTTGGACTTTTATTGGATTTCAGGTCTTGATCATAGTTCATGAATGTATTGGGGAATTGAAAACTATTTTTCTTGAATTACTTGACTTGGTTTGGCAGTTTTCCACAAATAGTTTTGAAAACTTGTCTAGTTTGGTAGTTTTGCCAACTAGTCTTGAACTTTGAGTTTCATTTGACCTCTTCCCCAATCATTCATGAACTTAGGGCTTGCATTCTGACTTCCAAACATTTCCAAGATGTTAAGATGTTTTTGGTTTGAATTATGGATCCTTATTTCTATTTTTGGTGTAATTTTGAAGTGAAGGTATCCAGTTATGTTTGCATGTTTTGTTGTAATATGTTTGATGGCCAATGAACTTGAGTGAGGTCTATAATTGGGAACCTAATGATCATGTTGGTTCTGACTTGTCCATGTTAGCATTAAACCATTTTTCTCAATGTCCCATACTTGATTGTTTTGAACCTCCTAATGCATTATGTAGGTTTCATCCCCTTTTGGTATCCATGAAGTTGTGTTTGAACCAATTGTGCATGATTGAATACGTTTGCTACTGACCTTCATGGTTCTTGTTCATATTATTCTCAAGCTCTTATGATCCTTGATTGACACTCAATTGTCAATTTAACATGGTGATAGGAAAGAGCAACATTCCTCTGATTCTTTTGACCTAATTTGTGCATATGCTTGTCTCTTCTTGCTTATGATGTCTAATATTTGGTAATTGCCTTCATGTTATTCTCACTTCTTCACCTTTTGGAATACTAACTTGGTTGTTGAATATGCGAGGTACTCTGAGAAAGTTTCCACTTTTGGCTTAAGCTTTTGTGTTCCACTTTATTTGTGGAACACGGTTTATTATATTGGAATTATTTTTCTGTTTGGATTGCTTGATGGTTTATGCAGGATACACATATCTATGATTGTGAATGCCATACATTGCTCATGGGATTTGTTCATATCTGATAATTTGCTTACATCTTGATGGTGCAATTGCTGACTCAGTTTGTCTACTGATGCCAGATTGCTTGAAGTTTCTCTGGGTTTCTTTTATTTTTGCTTGATTGCTACAGATAGTTATTTGTTTGGTATTATACTACCTCCTTTCTCCCATTTTCATTTTGCATAATTCTCTGATTGCATGATGGGACCTCTGTTGCTGATATATGTCAGGAGGCCCTCTGGTTTTTGTCTGATATATGTGTTGTGTTTGCTTTTGATCGGTGAGTCAATCAATTTAGACATTGAGATCACGACTTCGCTCTCATTGCATGCTCCCTATAGGATGTTTATTTCATTTCTTCTTTATTTGTTGATCGATGAGTCACTCAATTTAGATATTGAGATCACGACTTCGCTCTCATTGCATGCTCCCTATAGGATATTTATTGCTTTTCTTCTTTATTTTTTGATCGTTGAGTCACTCAATTTAGACATTAAGATCACGACTTCGCTCTCATTGCATGTTCCCTATAGGATAATTTTGTTAAGCTTTCTTTGACATGCTGATTAAGGTAGGAATCCATGTATGCAAATATAGGATATGATTTTCCCTTATCCTCAACCTTAGGGTCAACCATTGTATGATAACACTAGGGATAATGCTAGGCTAGTTCCCCTTAGTTAATTTTTCCTTTCTTTGCATTTTGCATCTTAAAACAAAAATTTGTTTCTTGGCAAGTCATAAAGAACACCTCTAATAAACTCAAACTCCTCTTCAAAATAAAAGATACAAACCAATCCTATTAGTTTGTGTGCCTTTTGGCTTTGTTTTTACTATCTATTTTATTGATGTTTTTCCATCTCTACCATGCAATCTTTTAAAGCCGATGTTTCACCGTCGCACATGTCTGTTATCCTACTTTGATTCTCAATATCATTGTTAGGTGTGATGTTTCATCATTTGTTTTATTGATGTTTTACCATCTTTGCCATGATATCTTGTTATCTTGAAGCCGATGTTTCACCGTCACACATGTATGTTATCCTACTTTGTTCCCAATATCATTGATAGGTGTGATACTTTACTATCTATTTTATTGACGTGTCACCATCTTTGCCATCATTTCTTGTTATCTTTTGGCCGATGTTTCTCCATCACACATTTGTTTGAAGCCGATGTTTCGCCATCGCATATGTTTGTTATCCTACATTGATTCTCGATATCATTGTTAGGTGTGATGTTTCGTCATTTGTTTTATTGTTGTTATGCCATCTCTACCATGATATCTTTGTTATCCCTTAGCCGATGTTTCACCATCGCACAGTTGTTTGAAGCCGATGTTTCGCCATCGCACATGTTTGATTATCTAACTTTGATTCTCAATGTCACAGTTAGGTGTGTTATTCTACCATTTGATGTCTCGCAATCTTTGACATGTTACGTTATTATTATTTAGTCGATGCTTGATCACCTCATTTGTTTGTTGTTTCTTTTGATGTTTTTCCATTTGGATTGTTTTGTTTGCCTTAACTAAAAAACACAAACCAACCAAAACACATAAGCCGAACTACGGCTGCTCTGATTTCTTAAAAGGGATACGTAGGCATTGGGGTAGGGCCCAACCGAGCATATATTTTATTTTCCCTACATTATTTTCTTTTCTTTTGCATGCATTCCCTTTACAGTTTTAAGCCATGGACATAGGATTTGACCACACCCATGTAGATTAGACAACAAGAGTGGATACCATAGAGTACTACGGGCGCGTGGGGTGCTAACACCTTCCCCTCGCGTAACAGACTCCCTTACCCGATCTCTCAGTCGAAAGACCGTGATTTCTCCCTTTTCAGGTTTTATTGATGTCTACCTTTCCCTTTCGGCGGGATAAAAGACGTTCGGTGGCGACTTCATTGTTCGATGATTTTCAGATGGTGGTTCCACTAGTAGACAACACCGCGCAACACAAGATCTTCTCCTTCATGGATGGTTTTTCTGGCTACAACCAGATCAAGATGGCTCCTGAGGACATGGAGAAGACAACCTTCGTTACACAGTGGGGCACCTTCTGTTACAAGGTAATGCATTTTGGGTTGAAGAATGCTGGGGCAACTTATCAGCACGTTATGGTCGCCTTGTTCCATGATATGATTCATCACGAGATCAAGGTTTATGTTGATGACATGATAGCCAGGTCCCAGACTGAGGAAGAGCACCTTGATCATCTCCAGAAACTGTTTGAAAAGTTGAAGACGTACAAGTTAAGGTTGAATCCGAACAAGTGTACCTTCGGGGTATGGTCTGGTAAGCTTCTGGATTTTGTTGTCAGTGACAAAGGTATTCAGGTAGACCCTGCGAAGGTAAAAGCCATACAAGAGATGCTGGTCCCCTGCATAGAAAAAGAAGTTAGAGGTTTCTTGGGACGTCTGAATTACATCGCCAGGTTCATTTCACATCTGACTGCTACTTGTGAGCCAATCTTCAAGCTGCTGAAGAAAGATCAAGTGGTAAAATGGGATGTGTGCTGGGGCAGTTGAAGGAAGACCTTTGATATTATACTTGACAGTGCTAGACAATTCAATGGGGTGTGTGCTGGGGCAGCATGACAAGTCTGGTCGAAAAGAGCACGCCATTTATTACCTTAGCGAAAAGTTTATTGACTGTGAGACCCGATACTCGTTACTCGAGAAAACTTGCTGCGCTTTGGCATGGGCTGCTCGCCGACTGAGACAGTATATGCTGACTCACACTACCTTGTTGATATCGAAGATGGATCCAATCAAGTATATTTTTGAGAAGCATGCCTTATCCGAAAGAATAGCAAGATGGCAGATGATCTTAACCGAGTATGACATCCAATACACAACCCAAAAAGATGTAATCTCAATCCTCAACTCAACTTTAGTTTTGATGAAAGACAAACAAGCACTATGACAATAAGGAAAAGAAGTGGAATTAGCGTAAAGCATCATTCACTCAAAGCTTCAAGGATCATGACAAGAAAACAAGTATATCAATTCTCATTTGAACTAAATTGATTAGAAATGCTCAAAAATGATATACACACTTGCCACAACACTTCACTTAAAGTTTAAAGCAAATTCTAAGTTTTTCACTAATGTAAATCGATTAACATATCATGTAAATCGATTTACACATGTTTTTTCAAAAACTGATTGCCCCTGGCAGCAATCGATTTACATGGAGTGTAAATCGATTGATTACTGAACTGAGTTAATTTTTTTTTAACACCTGTAAATCGATTAACACATCATGTAAATCGATTTACACTTCAAATTTTTTGAAAACAAGAACATTACAAACCCGTGCAATCGATTTACATCTAATGCTAATCGATTTACACGTTGTAATTTTTGAAAAATCTGAACTTGATTCAAGATATCCTTCACACCTTTTCTCCAATGGTTGCATGGTCATACATTGCACCTTCTCAAGTTTTACAAAGAGAAAAGTGGTATTCATTTGGAAAGGCATCTTGATTGCTTTAAATACAAAATCTTTCAAATTATAAAACAACTTTTCTCTTATGCAATAATTCTGAACTTTGTAGAATATTCAAACTTCATATTTCTTAATTTTTAAGAACAAAGATTTTCTGCACTTTCACACATATAAGAACAGAAATCTTTGAGCATTTTCTAACCATTGTGTTACAGTTTGAATTGCTTACAAGAGAAGAAATAAGAAACTTCATTGAAGTCACTCTATGTGATCAACATATTTCAAGAAATCTTATTTCATAGAATTATACTAAAGTGTAACTTATTTCCAGGATTGTTGGAATTAAGTATTAGAATACTCTTGTACCTTGTTGTCCATTGTTGGAAACAAGAGGTATCTTTTGAGAGGATTGTTCTCAAGATACTTATTGGAAATCCAAAAGGGTGTTCTTGGTATTTGTTAGTGTCTTTAGTTGATAAGACTAGGAAGAGTCTTGTAAAAGTTCTAACAAAATAGTGAAATCTCTTGCGTGTTTACAAGGGGACTGGACGTACTTCCGGGGTGTGGAAGGAACCAGGATAAATCTTCGTGTCTCTTTACTTTCTGCACTTTACCGTTTTCCATAACACTAAAACAAAACCAGAAAGTGTAAAATAAATCAAAAATCGACCACCACCTAATTCACCCCCCCCTCTTAGGCGCAATCTTAAACTTACAATTGGTATCAAAGCAGGTTATAGGTAACCTGCTCCTAGAGATCCAGAATGGCTTCCGCAAATCAACAACCCGTTTTCAGAGATGGTGGTAGTAACAACAAGCCTCCTCTATTCTGTGGTGAATATTTTGACTTCTGGAAAATACGCATGAAGACGCATCTAGAAGCGCAAGGAGAGGAAATATGGGATCCCGTTGAAAATGGTCCATTTATCCCAGTAACGGTAATCAATGGCGTTGGCTCTTCAAAGCCTAAAACTGCATGGGACGACGATGATAAAAAGAAAGTTCTCTATGACAAAAAGGCAATAAACCTTCTTCAAGGTGCACTTAGTATGGACGAATTTTTCCGTGTCTCGACATGCAAAACAACAAAGGAAATATGGGATACCTTGGTACAAACTCATGAAGGAACGACTGAAGTAAAAATATCAAGGCTAAATACCCTAAGTCAAGAATACGAACTACTTCGAATGCATCCCGGAGAATCCATTCTTGACTTACAAAAAAGATTTGTGCACTTGACAAATCACTTAAGTGCTCTTGGTAAAACCTTGACAAATGATGAACTCAACTTGAAAGTCCTTAGATCATTGACTAGGGAATGGGAACCAAAGGTAACGGCAATCTCGGAAAAGAAGAGTCTCTCCACAATGACTTCCGCTACATTATTTGGCAAACTTCAAGAATACGAAACGGAACTCGGTAGACTTGAAAAACATGAGAATCTAGAAAAGAAATCCAAAAACATTGCTTTGAAAATTGATTCAAAGGAAGTAGTAAAAGAAGACAATCCGGAAGAAGATGAAAATTGCATGCTTCTTGTTAAAAGACTTGGGAAGTTTTTTGGCAGAAATGACAAGGGCGGATCTCATGCAAATAAGAGAAAGCACTTCAAGAAAAGAGAATCCTCCACATCAATACAAGATGTCTCATGTTATGAATGTGGAAAGCAAGGACATATCAAGCCAAACTGTCCAAATCTCCCAAAGAAAAACGGATTCAAAGGAAATGACTCAAAACACAAGAAAGCCTACATAGCATGGGAAGATAATGATATGAGTGGTACATCGGAATCGGAAAGCGACGAATGTGCAAATTTAGCCTTAATGGCATCGCATCACTCCGACGACGAAGAAGAGGTTAGTAATGAAATTAATCTTTTTGATGATGATGTTCAAGGTGCCATTGATGAACTCTTGAAAGAATGCAAAAGTTTATACAAAAAGGTGTCAAGCCAAGAAAAAGAACTTCTAATTTGTCTTGAAAAAATTGACACCATGACTAAAGATTTTGATCTTCAAAAACAGAATTTTATAAAAGAAAAAGAAAACTTTGCATGCACCAAGTGTGAATCAAATGTCTTTCAAATTGTTCAATTGAAAGGAGTCATTGAACGATATGAAAAAGGATAAATAGGATTGGAAGGATTACTAAGCCAACAACGTTATCCAAATGATAAAAGAGGTCTTGGTTATGTGAATACTAAGAAACCAAGTAACAATCTCACTGTTTTTGTAAAGGCTAGTAATAGTTCCAATCCCAAAATAGTAGAAAAGAAGCAAGTTGTTCAAAATCATCAAAAGAAAAAGACTAATGCATCTAAAAGAAAACAAATTCCTAGATACAAGAGAAAATTTGTTCCAAACTGTTTTTACTGTGGTATTATTGGACACACACCTAATGCATGTTATATTAGAAATTTCAGTATGGCTAGTGGACACTATGCATGGGTGAAAAAGGGAACTAGCTATGAAGGACCCAAGGCCACTTGGGTACCTAACAAGAAATAATTTGTTTTTGTAGGTATTCTTGAAATCCACATCAAACCTTTGGTATCTTGACAGTGGATGTTCAAAGCATATGACAGGAGACGTACACCAATTTTCATATCTAGTACATAAAGCCAAAGGGTATGTCACCTATGGAGACAACACCAAAGGAAAGATTCTTGGCGTTGGAATAGTTGGCACACCTCCATCCATTCAAATTGAGGATGTTCTCTATGTTGAAGGATTAAAGCACAACCTTCTTAGCATAAGTCAACTTTGCGATAGAGGGTTCAAAATAAAATTCAACAAAGAAGAATGCCTAATTATGGATGAGGCAACCAATGAGGTAAAACTCAAAGGTATAAGATCTAACAATATTTTTATGATTACTTTAGATGATTTGTCTATGAAGGTACAATGTCTCATGGTAAACAACAATGACGTTTGGTTATGGCACAAGAGGATTGCTCACATATACATGGAGCACTTGAACAAATTAGTTAAGCATGACTTAGTTATTGGTCTACCAAAGATGAAATTCATCAAAGACAAATTATGTATTGCATTCCAAAAGGGCAAACAAACCAAATCAACTTTCAAACCAAAGAATGTGGTTTCAACAACAAGACCACTTCAATTGTTGCACATGGATCTTTTTGGTCCATCTAGAACAAGAAGCTTCAGAGGTAACATTTATGCTTTAGTTATTGTAGATGATTTTTCCCGTTTTACTTGGACTTTGTTTTTAGTGCACAAAAATGACGCATTCAAGGCATTCAATAGATATGCAAAACAAGTTCAAAATGAGAAGTCATTAAAGATAACATCAATCCGAAGTGATCATGGTGGAGAGTTCCAAAACAGTCTATTTGAAGAATTTTGTGAAGAAAATGGGATCTTCCACAATTTTTCAGCACCAAGAACTCCACAACAAAATGGAGTAGTTGAAAGGAAAAATAGGGCTTTGGTAGAGCTTGCAAGAACCATGCTAAGTGACTCATGTTTGCCTAAATATTTTTGGGCGGATGCGGTAAGCACGGCATGTTACGTAAGCAATCACGTGATCATAAGACCTATACTAAAGAAAACTCCATATGAGATTTACAAAGGAAGAAAACCAAATATCTCTCACTTTCACAATTTCGGGTGCAAATGTTTTGTCCTTAACAATGACAAAGACAATCTCGGTAAGTTCGATGAAAAATCAGATGAAGGTATTTTTCTTGGTTACTCCCTTTCTAGCAAAGCTTTTAGAATTTACAATAAAAGAACTTTAATTATAGAATAATCAATGCATGTTTCTTTTGATGAATCTAACACCTCCAAGGAGGAAGTTTTTATTTGTAATGATGATGATTCTATAGATTTACCTCATGAGAATTCATGCGAAGGTGGCAAAATTGTCAACCCGGAACAAACACATGAACTTTCACATCAAAATGGAAATGATGATGGTCTTCCTCAAGAATGGAGAACTCATCGTGATCATCCAATTGACAACATAATTGGAGATATTAGCAAAGGGGTATCTACTCGACTAAATATTAAGGATGCATGCTTAAATATGGCTTTTGTATCTCAAGTTGAACCTACCAAAGTGGCTCAAGCACTAGAAGATGATCAATGGATCCTTGCCATGCAAGAGGAGCTAAACCAATTCGAGCGGAACGAAGTTTGGGAACTTGTTCCTAATCCAGGAAATAAACGTATCATTGGAACCAAATGGGTATTCAAAAACAAGATGGATGAAAATGGTATAATCACTCGAAACAAGGCAAGACTAGTTGCTCAAGGATACAACCAAGAGGAAGGAATTGATTTTGAAGAAACTTTTGCTCCGGTAGCACGTTTGCAAGCAATAAGATTATTACTTGCATATGCATGCTCATTGGACTTTGAACTTTTTCAAATGGATGTAAAAAGTGCATTTCTCAACGGATTCATAAATGAAGAAGTCTATGTAAAGCAACCTCCCGGATTTGAAGACTTTAAACATCCTAATCATGTCTTCAAATTGAAGAAAGCTCTCTATGGGCTGAAGCAAGCACCAAGGGCATGGTATGATAGACTAAGCGCATTCCTATGTGAAAAAGGGTTTGTAAAGGGTAAAGTTGATACCACTCTCTTCATAAAAATGTTAATCATCATACTTTACTTGTACAAATCTATGTAGATGATATTGTTTTCGGTTTAACTAACCAAAATATGTGCAAGGAATTTTCATCTATGATGCAAGTAGAGTTTGAGATGTCTATGATGGGAAGATTGAATTTATTTCTCGGTCTTCAAATTAAGCAACTCAAACACGGTATCTTCATAAACCAATCAAAATATTGCAAAGACTTTATAAAGAAGTTTGAGATGGAAAGCAGCAAAGAAAGTGCAATTCCTATGGGATCCGGTACCTATCTTGATCCAGATGAATCAGGGAACTCTATTGACATAACTAAGTATCGTGGAATGATTGGCTCTCTTCTCTATTTAACAGCAAGTAGACCTGGCATCATGTTCAGCGTTTGCCTATGTGCAAGATATCAAGCCAATCCTAAAGAGTCTCACCTTGCAGCAGTCAAGCGCATAATAAAATATCTCAAAGGAACAACCAACGTCGAATTATGGTATCCAAAAAGTAGTATGTGCAATATAGTTGGTTATTCTGATGCTGACTATGCAGGTTGTAAGACTGGTCGCAAAAGTATAAGTGGAATATGTCACATTCTCGGAAATGCCTTGGTTTCATGGTCATGCAAAAAGCAATCAAGTGTCACTCTTAGCACTGCCGAAGCAGAATACATTGCGGCTGGAAGTGGATGCGCTCAAATTCTTTGGCTAAAACAACAGTTACTTGACTATGGAGTAAACATTGGATGCATTCCACTTCGATGTGATAACACAAGCGCGATCAACATTACAAAAAATCCAGTTATGCATTCCCGGACAAAACACATTGACATAAGACACCATTTCATCAGAGATCACGTACTCAAAGGAGATGTCGATATTACTTTTATGGATACTCAAAATCAACTCGCGGACATCTTCACAAAACCACTTGCAAAGGATGCATTCTTCAAAATTCGTCGTGAACTCGGAATCCTAGATGAACAAGATATATAAGGTGCACTCTATCCTTAACTATACATAAATGTACATATATATGGGCTTAGAAAATGTTTCAAATGTTAAAAATATTTTTTTAAAATTTCTTTCTTTTAAGTAAATCGATTTACTTAGTGTGTAAATCGATTTACCACTGAATCTGAAGCGTTTTTATTAAATTTTTCACTATGCAAATCGATTGATCCTACACGCCAATCGATTTACATTTGTTCAGCATGTGATATTTTTATGAGTCTTTAATATATTGGTCAACCTTACCTTGCCTCTCAACCTCCCACCTTCTTTTTGACCAATCATGGAATCTTGACCAACTCCACCAAATTAAGTCTCATAAAGACCTCACTTACTCTACTCTACTATTTAATCTCACCAAAACTCCCTCACTATCTCATAATACCAAAACTCACTCACTATCTCATAACAACATCAAAAATTCTCTATCTTTCTTACTCAAAACCCTAACCATCGCCATGGCTCCCAAAAGAAAAGCAACAGCCTCAGAAAAAGGAAAGAAGAAAACTGTTGCAGCCTCTGAAAACTCATTGCTCGAGTACCTCTCGGATACACAACGTGAAAGATTCATCAAGCATTTTCAAAAGAAAATAATCTCAGCTCCCAAATTCGGTATGTTATCTACCTTTCCCGATGAATGCTTCACTTTTCAAAAGGATTTTATTTCTTATGGGTTAGAACCGTTAATATCATCACGTGGTTACTATTATCTGGATCTAGTTTGAGTATTTTACAGCAACATGCAATATGATAACAACAAATGCTATACCTATGTGCTCGGAACAAGAATTCCTCTGCATTCAAAAATAATAGACAGAATTTTGAACATCCCATATACTGGAAGTTCTCTCTATGATCCAGAGGATGCTGATTGGGAAAATTATAGGAAGAGAGAATTCTTCTACATCATTGGCCGGTTGTCAGAAGCATAATACCGTGCAAAGCGGATTCGTAGTCTTGGCGGTGTTATTCCGGCTCAGGACACTTGGAGTGCTGGTAATTTTCACATTGATGATAGATTGTTTCATTATTTTCTGGTATATATTTTATTTCCTAGAGCAGGAAATCATTGTACTGTGACCGATCTAGAATTGCAAATTCTCTATGCAAGGAAAAATGGCATTTCGGTAAACTGGGCTAAACTGATTGTGGTGCATATGCTAAGAGTTGCCACAAGGGCTACTTTTCTTCCATATGCATACTTCATCACAAGGATCTTGGAAGCATTTGATATTCATTTTACTGGGTTTGAGAGGGTTGAAATGGATCCAATCAGCAATAGGATCTCCATCAAAAATGTTGATTCTCGGATGGGTGTTCATTTCGATTCTGAAGCAAAAACCATCACATATATTGGAGAGGATGTTGTAGGTGATGAAGGCAATAATGCGGATGAATACGAAAATGAAGTTCCTCCTCCTGCTGCCTCTTCTGGTCCAACCAACCAAGATGTTATGGATTATATAACTCAATAGTTTGCATCTCTCAACACTAACATCAATGCTCAATGGACCGCGATAAATGATTCTACCTCCTCTCGCATCAATGCTTTTCAGAACAATGTGAACCAACAGTTTTCATACCTCTACTCACATCTCCATATTCCTCCATATGATCCAAACAATCCAGCACCTCCGCCTCCTCAATACACCGGACCACCTCTGCAACAACAGTTTCCATATCAAGGACCCTTCTAATATTTTCCTGACCAATATTATTAAATTCCTGTTATTTATCATTATGTTTTTTGTTTTGAAAATTGCTTCAAGTGTTAGTGTTTGTATTATGTGAATTTGAACTTCGTTCAATATTTTTAGAAATTTGTGTTTTAGTTTATGTTCATATCTGGTTCAAATTGTTATAAGTATCATCTTATGTTACATATTTCCCTTCTTTTTGATAATGTCAAAGGGGGAGAAGGATGTGATAGCACTTTATGGTTGTTTGTTTCAGTTTTCTTTTCAGGGCAAGTTTTCAAATCTTTTTCTCCATAGGGGGAGAAATCTATCTTAGGGGGAGAAAACTCCTTTTGCTCCAATTCTGAACAACTCATAAAGAAAGATGGTTTTTCATCATCAAAAAGGGGGAGAATGTAATCTCAAGCCTCAAATCAACTTTAGTTTTGATGAAAGACAAACAAGCACTATGACAAGAAGGAAAAGAAGTGGAATTAGCGTAAAGCATCATTCACTCAAAGCTTCAAGGATCATGACAAGCAAACAAGTATATCAATTCTCATTTGAACTAAATTGATTAGAAATGCTCAAAAATGATATACACACTTGCCACAACACTTCAATTAAAGTTTAAAGCAAATTCTAAGTTTTTCACTAATGTAAATCGATTAACATATCATGTAAATCGATTTACACATGTTTTTTCAAAAACTGATTGCCCCTGGCAGCAATCAATTTACATGGAGTGTAAATCGATTGATTACTGAACTGAGTTAATTTTTTTTAACACCTGTAAATCGATTAACACATCATGTAAATCTATTTACACTTCAATTTTTTTGAAAACAAGAACGTTACAAACCCGTGAAATCGATTTACATCTAATGCTAATCGATTTACACGTTGTAATTTTTGAAAAATCTGAAATTGATTCAAGATATCCTTCACACCTTTTCTCCAATGGTTGCATGGTCATACATTGCACCTTCTCAAGTTTTACAAACAGAAAAGTGGTATTCATTTGGAAAGGCATCTTGATTGCTTTAAATATAAAATGTTTCAAATTATAAAACAACTTTTCTCTTATGCAATAATTCTGAACTTTGTAGAATATTCAAACTTCATATTTCTTAATTTTTAAGAACAAAGATTTTCTGCACTTTCACACATATAAGAACAGAAATATTTGAGCATTTTCTAACCATTGTGTTACAGTTTGAATTGCTTACAAGAGAAGAAAGAAGAAACTTCATTGAAGTCACTCTATGTGATCAACATATTTCAAGAAATCTTATTTCATAGAATTATACTAAAGTGTAACTTATTTCCAGGATTGTTGGAATTAAGTATTAGAATACTCTTGTACCTTGTTGTCCATTGTTGGAAACAAGAGGTATCTTTTGAGAGGATTGTTCTCAAGATACTTATTGGAAATCCAAAAGGGTGTTCTTGGTATTTGTTAGTGTCTTTAGTTGATAAGACTAGGAAGAGTCTTGTAAAAGTTCTAACAAAATAGTGAAATCTCTTGCGTGTTTGCAAGGGGACTGGACGTACTTCCGGGGTGTGGAAGGAACCAGGATAAATCTCCGTGTCTCTTTACTTTCTGCACTTTACCGTTTTCCATAGCACTAAAACAAAACCAGAAAGTGTAAAATAAATCAAAAATCGACCACCACCTAATTCACCCCCCGTCTTAGGAACAATCTTAAACTTACAAAAGAAATCAAGGGGAGTGTATTGGCGGATCATTTGGCGCATCATTCTATGGATGACTATCAGTCTATGAATTTCGAGTTCCCGGATGAGAATATCATGTTGGTAATCGACTGCGAAGATCCTGGACCGGATGAAGGACCCGAGAAGGGATCCCGATGGTCTATGTATTTTGATGGAGCCTTGAACGCATTGGGTAATGGCATTGGCACTGTAATTATATCTCCTGAGGGTTGTCGTACTCCATTCACCGCCCGATTATGTTTTAACTTCACCAACAATATGGCGGAGTATGAAGCGTGTATCATGGGTCTTTGAGCGGCCATTGACCTGAGGATTAAGTTCTTGAGTGTATTCGGAGATTCCGCTCTGGTAATAAGTCAGATCAAAGGCGAGTGGGATATGAAGCAACCAAATCTTATTCCTTACAAAGAGTATGTATTGACATTGCTCCCACACTTTGAGGAGATAACCTTTGAACATTTCCCACGAGAGGAGAACCAGTTAGCGGACGCGCTAGCTACTATGTCTTCTATGTTCAAAGTTAGGTGGGACAATAAAGCTCCCCAGATTACCATTGAGAGGTTGGATGAACCTGCACATTGTTGTGACATTGAGACTGAAGAGGCAGTAGATAAACCCTGGTTTCACGAGGTAAAGAGGTATCTTGAGGCCCAAGAATACCCCGAGCGGGCATCTGTTAATGATAAGAAGTTTCTGAGAAGGTTCGCTGCGAAGTTCTTCATTAGTAATAAAATCCTCTATAAGCGTAACCATGATTCAACCTTACTGCGGTGTGTAGACAAGAGCGAGGCATAAAGGATCATGGCAGAGTTACATGAAGGTACCTTCGGAACTCATTCCAATGGACATACTGTGATACGGTGGGAGAACTAACTTGAGTTTTTGCGTTTGTATTCGCACTTGTTCGGTTTATCAAGAGTCGCCACCGACTTTTTATTTTATCCTAAAGGAAAGGTTAAAAAGCACAGGAAAAACCTTTTGAGATGTTTCGTGGGTTCGGGGGGGTAGATTATGAAAAGGGAAGGTATTAGCACCCTTTTCATCCATGGTTATCCATGGGCTCTTAGTTACTTGTTTAGATCACTTGCCTTGATTTTCAATTGCTTGAAATGGTGGTGTGTGTGTGTTTTGAAAATGTTTTGAAAAAGACGCCTTGTCTAGGCAACCGTTGTAACAATTCTTTACTCGAATGTTTTACAAAGGTGTGTATCTTTTCGAAAAGATGTTTCAAATGTTTTTGGAAGTTGTTTGGAAATTGTGTTTGTGAAGTGTAGTTTTGAAAAGTAGGCAAGTGTGTTTTGCAAGTTTGATTCAAGTAACTAAGAGTTGTCTACCCCTAAATTTACTCAAAGATTTTTCTCATGTTTTAACCCTTTTAACAGTATTGTTCCACCATTGTATTTGGTGGACAATCTTGTGTTAGGATGTTAACGGGACGGGCGCGGGTTATCGTATGGACCATGAATGCAATGGTTCCAAGTGTCTTTGGAAATTTTGCTTGAAGGGACTATGATCATTTTTAGGCAACTTCGAAAGCGTCGTCGAGGGACTATGATCATTTTGTTTTGTTTGGCCAAAGAAACTCAACGTGCAAGCATGGCCCATTTTGGAAGGCAACGAGCGGGATTACCCTAGGGGTGCAAGTGTGATTGTGTATTTATTGTCATGCATTTGTCTTTGTATTAAGTTATCTAGCGGTTGATTTTATTTACATACAAACCCTAGGTCTAAACATGGTATAATTAAAAGCGATAAATTGCGGGAATTTAAAGTCTACGCTATTACAAATAAGTATCCGGGAGTGGGGGTACAAATATTTACAAATGGGGATGAGACTTAATAGGAGAATAGTGTCCAAATAAATTTACAACCAAATCGAATCGCATTCTCAATGTAACATGTATCAATGTTTTAGAATAAAAGATAAGCAAATGTATTTGTGTAAGTGTATATGATTTATTTACAAGTGAGTAAAAATGTATTTTAACTTAGTGCAAATATTAAGTGTTTATTTGTTTTTTAGATGTTTGTTGATTATGTACAAACAAAGGTTTAATAAAAGAAAATTCCTAAGAAATTCTATTTTATGTATTGATGTTTATATACAAAGTTTTAATTAAAAGAAAGTAAAAGTTTTAAGTTTAAGAAAAATTAAAGTTTATGTATGAAAAAGATTTATTAAAGAGAGTTTTTAAGGTAAAAATCTATTAACCTAATTAAATATAATATTTATGTATTTTTTTAAATATAATAAAATAAAAGAAAGTTTTGTATAAAAATAAGGTATTGTTTTATTTAACAAAATAAATAAAATATATTAGTTAAAAAAAAGAAAAATAAAAGGATAAGTAAAAAAAGATATAAGTTTATGAGAAAAAAAAAGAAAGAAAAGGTTAAGAGAATTTTATGGGCTTTAAGGGGAAGCTGGCCCAAAATGCACTGAAGATGGATTAGGAAAGGGGGTGCACGCCAGGTTTTGAGATTGGGCTTAAGCAGTGTTATGAGGGATCCGGCCCAAGCATGTGACAACATTTGTTTTTTAGGGTTTCATGAGTTTGGTGTCATTTGGAAACAGATTAGGCTTGCAAGCTTGAGAGCGGTGCCGCTTCTTCGTCTTCGTTCCTCTTCATCTCCTTGTTCGAACCACATTTCTGATGCTTTTCTCCATCCCAGTTGCCATGCGTCACCTCCGTTTCTCCTCTCTCCACATGGTTGCTCCAGGCGGTGGTTATACAAAAGGTATGTGATCTTGTCTTAACGCATTAGGGTTTCAGTTCATATGTTATTAGTTCTGATCTTTATCTTTGTTATTCGTCTCTGTTTGAGGTGCATGAAAAGGAAGAAAACGATACCTTTGTTGGAGACGGAGGAATGGATTGGAGGCGCCTAGGGTTGCCGGAGACGGAGAACACTTGATGCTGCGAGCTTTGTGGCCTTCCCTGGTTTGTCTAGTACCCTTTGTGGCTTTATGATGATGTTTTCCTGAAAGCCCTAGTTTAAACACTTCTTTTCTTCTTCCTCTGTTTGCTTCTGTATGATATTTGATGAGGTTTTTGCTTCTGAATACTGGTTATTGAAAGGTTGATGTTGATTTGAATATTGCTTTTGTGAGTTATTGGCCCAATGATGAAATCATTCTGAGGGTGTTGGACTTGAATGCTTCAAGGCTTGGTATGGTTATTTGGAATGGCTTTTTTCTGGCTTTGGCTTTTTCTGGTTTGTGGCTTTTGTTAAGTTACAGCTTGAGGCTCGTATGGCTTGAAACAGGTTTTTTAAAAGGGCTTGATATGTTAGTGTGTTTGAAACAGTTCAGGCAGGTTTTGATGGCTGGTTTCAAGGGGGCTTTGAGGCTTATGTTTTGAAGCAGGTTATGGCTTTATGCTTGTTTACTTGTGTTTGAAGCAGGTCTGGTGACAGGCTTCAAGGTTTGGCTTGCTGTTTATAACTTATGCAGGTTTTGGCTTGGGGCTTGATGCATTAGCAAGTTTTGAAAAGGGGTTTGAAGGTTGGCTTCTGTTTGAGGCTTGTATTACAGGTTTAGATCCTGTGGCACTCTGTGTTTACAGGTTTGTATATAAGCTTGTGTTTGAAGCAGGTTGGAGGCAGCTCTGTATGTTTTTGTTGATACAGTTTTGTGGTCTTTGCTTTGTGTTATTTCTGCCACCTCTTTCTTGTTCTGATATCTTTGTCTTATATCTTTTTCTTTCCAAGCCTCAAGCCTGCTGTAAGCCTGTACTTCTTTTACTCTCTCTCTCTCTCTTCTCTCTACAGATTTAAGCATTTGTTTACTGCTTAAAAGTAGCTTTTCTGAAAAAGTAGCTGGCCTTGAAAATGATGTAACTTGAAATGTTTGCTTGCATTATGGTTTAGCTCTGCATATCTCTTTTCCAGATTTCCTGCATACTGTGTACTTTGTTGACAGCTTTGACATCTCTTTTGGACAGTTCTGCACTTGGTTGGCATCTTTGGCTTAGTTTGGTTCAGTTTGCCTTTGTACATCAGTTTGCCTTTTGGACTTAGTTTGGAATTTTGACAGCTTTGCTTGACAATTTTGAATTATGAATTATGCAGCTTGTTTGACAATTTATGCAGTATGGTAGCTTTTGTGCATTTCACATTTTATTTGCAAACACTATTTCTATCCCTCTTTGTGAACCAAGAGTAATCTTGTGATTTGCAGAGAGGGCAAACAAACTGATTCCGGCCAATTACTTTTAATGATGATTTTTGAATTAACTGTCCGCCTTTAATTTTATCTGCATTTGACTTCCTTTTTCTTCTTTTTGCAGGTAAAAAATAATTGAGCAATAGGGAGCGTCAAATAGAAGACGAAGACTTAGAAAAAATAGGATGCAATTTTATTTCATTTCAATTATTTGTAACATTATTATTGTAAACAAAGATGTAAATAAATTTACAGTTGTTCAAATAATAATTTGTAACAAAACAATTAAAGATGAATAAAAAATCCTTTTTTGATCAGTTAATTCTCTTTTATTTCTCTTCAATTGTTTATTTAATTATTTGAGTTTCTTAAATTAAAACAACTGGAGGTAAATCCAATTATTCTGACTTAGAAAAAGAAATAATTAATAAACGTCCGGCGTTCCGAATAAAACATAACCATGCACAGTCAATCACAACAAATGTCCATATTCCTTTGCCTTTACTGAATAAGTCAAACATTGCAAGTTCTCAATCAACAGCCTCAGCCCATATCCTAGAGTAAATTGAAAAAGAATGGTAGAATTAATTCTTTCTGAGAAATGTGCGCACAAAACCCTGATTCTTGATTTAATGTCAAAGAAGCGTCCGCCTGATCAAACCCTGAGCCAAACTCAACCAAACCCTAATAATATGCCTAAACTGTTCCAGAGCCATAAAAACCCTAATTTGGATAGACTGATAAGAAAAAGTCTGTTTGACTGATTCCTACGCCAATCTGAAAAAGTCAGGGAAAACCCGAAGCTGTGATTTCTTGTGGAAAAATAGGAGGGCAAATTTTGGGGTACAACATTTGCCCCTGTTCAATCTTCTTGAACCTGAAGAGTTAGATTGGCAAGTTTGCCTTTCGCGACTCGAGGGTAAAAGGAGATTGGACACTAGAGTGCCCAAAAAATTTGCACTCGGTGATGTGATGGTAGAGGGAATGGGCTTACAGATGCCATTTGGTGATGGGCTTAAAGATTCCATCTGGAGATGTGACAGAATCTTGTCGGGGGATGGGCTTAAAGATGCCATCTGGAAATGTGACAGAATCTTGTCGGGGGATGGGCTTAAAGATGCCATCTGGAAATTGCTGGTAGGAGGATGGGCTTAAAGATGCCCTCTGGAAATTGATGGTAGGAGGATGGGCTTAGAGATGCCATCTGGAAATATTGTTGAACTGTATGTCGTTGGTGAGTGGACGAGTATCAGAAAGGTATCCATGTTTTGGACCATCTCTGAACTGGGGGTCTGAACAAGCGATAGATTGACATCCATGTTTGGAGAATCCGTAAACTGTTTTCAGGAGTTGAAGAATCTGAACAAGCGATAGGTTAACATCCGTTACTGGAGAACCCGTGAACTGTTTTCAGAAGTCTTGAAGTTGAATAAGCAATAGAGCAGCATCCGTTGTTGGGAAGCGTCCGTAAACTGTTTTCAAAAGTTGAAGAATCTAAACAAGCGATAGGTTAACATCCGTTACTGGAGAACCCGTGAACTGTTTTCAGAAGTCTTGAAGTTGAATAAGCAATAGAGCAACAACCGTTGTTGGGAAGCGTCTGTAAACTGTTTTCAAAAGTTGAGAAGAATCTGAACAAGCGATAGGTTAACATCCGTTACTGGAGAACCCGTGAACTGTTTTCAGAAGTCTTGAAGTTGAATAAGCAATAGAGCAGCATCCGTTGTTGGGAAGCGTCCATAAACTGTTTTCAAAAGTTGAGAAGAATCTGAACAAGCGATAGGTTAACATCCGTTACTGGAGAACCCGTGAACTGTTTTCAGAAGTCTTGAAGTTGATTAAGCAATAGAGCAGCATCCGTTGTTGGGAAGCGTCCGTAAACTGTTTTTAAAAGTTGAGAAGAATCTGAACAAGCGATAGGTTAACATCCGTTACTGGAGAACCCGTGAACTGTTTTCAAAAGTCTTGAGTCTGAACAAGCGATAGATTAACATCCGTTACTGGATAATCCGTAAACTGTTTTCAGAATTTGAAGAAGAATCTGAACAAGCGATAGGTTAACATCTGTTACTAGAGAACCCATGAACTGTTTTCAGAAGTCTTGAGTCTGAACAAGCGATATATTAACATCCGTTACTGGATAATCCGTAAACTGTTTTCAGAAGTCTTGAGTCTGAACAAGCGATAGATTAACATCCGTTACTGGAGAATCCGTAAACTGTTTTCAGAAGTTGAGAAGAATCTGAACAAGCGATAGGTTAACATCCGTTACTGGAGAACCCGTGAACTGTTTTTAGAAGTCTTGAGTATGAACAAGCGATAGATTAACATCCGTTACTAGAGAATCCGTAAACTGTTTTCAGAAGTTTGGAAGTTGAAGCTTACTAATCTTTATCCTGAAAAACGGTAAGATATTAGCTGAAACACAAAATCATGTTGTATGAAATGTATGATGCAATGTATGTTATATCAATGTTTATGATATGAATGTAATGAATGCGCATGTAAGCTGATGAGTTGTCTTGCTGAAGATAGATGAATCCTGGATAGCTGGAGACAAAAGAATATTGACTGCTGCCGGAGAAAGTAATTCTTTGACTGCTGCAGGGGAGGACAAGAATCTTTTGATCGTTGAAGATGAGAAGTCCTGGGACCACTGTTAGGGAATCAGGAGCTTGGTTTATATGCCAATCTACTGGGGATTCCTGTCTTAAGGAGATCTTTACTGGAGAATATTCGAATATCCTGTGTGGAACTGAGAATGAGAGTCTTTGTTCTGCTCGGGGATTGATAGTTGGAAGTTTTAGCTCCGCTGGGGATTGCAAGAATCTTTTGATTGCTGCAGGTGTTTTAAAAGGTTGGTCAAGGAGATACTGTCCTGGCTGGTTTCAGGTATTGATCTCTGACCTGAGAAAGAAAGATGGTTTTCCTGGCTTGTTTCAGGTATTGATCTTCAATCTCTTCATGTAGATAATTTCCTGGCTTGTTACAGGTGTTGATCTACAATCAGTCGTCCATAGATATTTTCCTGGCTTGCTACAAGTATTAATCCGGAACTTAAGAAAGGTTGGTCAAGGAGATATTGTCCTGGCTGGTTTCAGGTATTAATCTCTGACCTGAGAAAGAAAGATAGTTTTCCTGGCTTGTTACAGGTATTGATCTTCAATCTCTTCATGTAGATAATTTCCTGGCTTGTTACAGGTGTTGATCTACAATCAGTCGTTCACAGATATTTTCCTGGCTTGCTACAGGTATTAATCCGGAACTTAAGAAAGGTTGGTCAAAGAGATATTTCCCTGACTGGTTTCAGGTATTGATCTCTGACCTGAGAAAGAAAGATAGTTTTCCTGGCTTGTTACAGGTATTGATCTTCAATCTCTTCATGTAGATAATTTCCTGGCTTGTTACAGGTGTTAATCCAAAATCAGTCGTCCACAGATATTTTCCTGGCTTGCTACAGGTATTAATCCGGAACTTAAGAAAGGTTGGTCAAGGAGATACTTTCCTGGCTGGTTTTAGGTGTTGATCTCTGACCTGAGAAAGAAAGATAGTTTTCCTGGCTTGTTTCAGGTATTGATCTTCAATCTCTTCATGTAGATAATTTCCTGGCCTGTTACAGGTGTTAATCCACAATCAGTCGTCCATAGATATTTTCCTAGCTTGCTACAGGTATTAATCCGGAACTTAAGAAATAAGCCACTTTGAGAATGAGAATCTTCATTCTGTTGGGAGCCATAAATTGGGAGTGTACCAATCTTCTGAGGTGATGAGAATCTTCAAGCTGTTAACGGTCAGAAACTAGGAGTATACCAATTTCCTGAGGTGATGAGAATCTTCATGCTGTTAACGGTCAGAAACTGGGAGTATACCAATCTTCTGAGGTGATGAGAATCTTCATGCTGTTAACAGTCAAAAACTGGGAGTATACCAATCTTCTGAGGTTTTAAGGATGAGAGTCTTCATTCTTGAGAGAAACAGATTTTTAGGAGCTTCAGTTGTCCGTTATTCTGTCGGTGGTTGTAACTTCCAGCAGGTGATGAAGGAATTGTTGAAGACCTTGGTTTTGATATTCAAATGCCCCAAGTGATGATGAAGGAGACTTGCCCCAAGTTAACTCTGCAAGTTGAGAGATTTTGGTGAAATCTTGACTGGACTGCCCCAGGTTAACTGAACTTTTGAAAGATCTGTTGAAACCTTGACTGGACTTCCCCAGGTTAACTGGATAGTGACATGTGATGCCCCTTGTTAATAGGAGTTTTGTTAATGGAAGTGTCATCCTCTTTGAAGTGATTTTGTTCACTGAGAGAGCATTCGTTCATCGGATATTCGTTGTGTGAATTTCTCCGTTGTCAAACAAAAAGCCAAATGCAAACAGTGATATTCAAGCAATGCAAAGTTTATGTCTGTCTCGAAGTTTTGAAAAATGCGTTTTTTAGCAGAAAACTTTTCATAAGACAAAATCAACACAAGATTTAGAGCAAAGCCTTACAGGAGTCAGGATACCTTTTTGTAACAGTATGCTTTCGAACTAACCCATGCTCCAATTAGGACTTTCAAAGGGTTGTAACGTGGCCTGGTTCACGGTTTAAGAAACAAAGGATAAAGGCTCAGAGTATATTTGTACCCACCCGCTCTTCGTGATGTTCTTCAATCCTAAGCTCAGTTAATTGTGCGTCGCACTCTATTTGAGTTTGGAACGACTTTTTGGGTGATGGTTCCCCAATTGAATTTTGGAAGACAGTCATCATCTCCTTTTTCTTTTGCAACATTTTTTTTCATGTTGTTGAGGATTTGTAATGACCTCGTTCTTTTGATTTGTTATCCCTAACTTTTGCCTGACTGTCTCTGTTTTCGAGATCGCAGTCAGCGGGATGCCCCAGCTTTCTTAAGCCTCCTTTATAGGTTTTGGCTCAGTGGGCTTTTATTTTTTGAGATATTGATTGCCTATGTGATAGGGAACCATCACTGTCTTTTGATTCCAGAAGAATGCTTTTCTTTGACGTCGTTCGTTGTATTACAAACTGAGAGTTTGTGACTTCAATGCGCACCTTTTTAAATTAACTGAGAGACTACCCTGCCCCAGGTTTATATCAAAGGTTTTGATTTGTTTAGAACAAAAAATTCCTACTTCTTTGGCTCGAAGGGGTTGACTAGGGATTATCTTCCTTATAACTCCAGTGTTTGGGAATTGAAAGAAATGCCTGTACATCATCAACAAGGTCTGTTCAAAAGCATACTGTATGAGATTATGGTATTGTTTCGTCATCCTCCCTCTAAAGGCTTGCAGCTTTTTATCAAGAGTTAAATATCATAAAGAAAACACAAGAGTAGTGAAAACGAATGGATGAATTCAAGACAAACATATGCAATGCATTAATGAAACAAAGTTTGACATTAATAGATAATTGTTTGAATAACAAAAGAAATTACAACTTGAAAATTCAAATGAAACAAAGACAATCTCAATGATTTGGCATAGGAGGAGTGATCATGCTAGAGTCTCTGGAGGGTCAAACTCGATCTCCTCGACATCAATCATGTCTTGGACCTTGTTCTTCAGAGCCTAACAGCTGTTTGTGTCATGCCCCGGGCTATCACAATGATAAGCACATCTTGCATCCGGGTTGTAATTGGGAGAAGAAGTCTTAGGGTCCAAATGAGGAACCTTTAATGTAATCAACCCCTTCTTCAACATGTGTTGTAGCGCCTGAGCTAATGACATGATGATCTTGGTATATTGTCTTTTAGGCGCGTATGGCCTTCGTTGATTTCCCTTTGGCTGTTGTCGGCGTGACGTAGAACCAGAGATCAGGACTGCCTCTGCATGTTGGTCACGGCGTCTCTTCTGACTGTTCACAACATTGGACTCTTTCTTCCCATGGTGGGGAATTTTCTGGGTATCCGAGGGTGTAGCTCCTTGGATTTTTCCACTTTTGATGCCAGCTTCGACCCTTCTGCCGGTCAGTATCAGCTCGGTGAACCCGGCTGAGGAGCTTCCAATTAAGTGATTGAAGAAAGTTCCAGTCAAAGTTCCCATGAAGATGTCAATCAGCTCTCTGTCAGTTAAAGGGGGTTGCACCCTACCAGCCAGATCTCTCCATCTTTGGGCATATCCTTTGAAGCTCTCGTCGGGACCCATGGTCATGTTCTGCAATTGTACACGAGTTGGTGCAAGATCAGCATTGTACTGATACTGCTCATAAAAGGAAACAGCTAAGTCCTTCCAGGTGCGGATGCGAGAACTCTCCAATTGATAGAACCACTCGAGTTGAGCCCCTACCAGGCTTTCTTGGAAGAAATGGATCCAAAGCTTTGGATCAGTTGTATATGGTTGAATCTTGCGGACATAAGACTTTAGATGCATCTTAGGGCAAGAGACTCCATCGTACATGGCAAAGGTAGGGACCTTGAACTTCGGCGGGATGACCAATCCGGGAACCAAACCCATGTCTCCTAAATCCAAGCCAGGTATTTGTTGAACCTCCATAGCATCGAGGCGATCCTCCAACTGTTTGTACTTGTCATCAGCGGGAGTATATTGTTCCTCAGAGTAGTCAGCTTCATCAATCTCCAGATTATGGTCTTCTTCAAGACTTACCCCCTTGTCTTTGAGAAGGAGAGCTTTCAGATCTTCTTGCCCTTTACCCATAGCCAGAAGCATTTGCTGGAATTGAGCGTTTTGAGCCTGGAGATCTTTCACCGTTTGTTCCATACCCATCTTACTGAAATAAACAGTAAGAAGATAAGAAAACCTGCATGGGAGAAACCTGTTATGCAATGATATGTATGATATATGTATGCAATGTTTTCAAGGATCTCTTGGGGTAAACACAAGAGAATGTTAGAGGTTGAACTTCGATCTTTGATTGGAGAACTTTGCACCTGTGGATGTCTTTCCACGAGAATCAAGCTCACCATGTCAAGTGGGTCATAGCCTCTGATTCAAGTTGTTGCACTTGATCTATGATGGTATTGGTTAGAGGAGAAACCTCTTACCCTTTGGTAGACGTCTGGTTCAATGTGACCCTGCATCAAAAGAACCCTCGAGATCCTTGAAATGGTTAGTGAAAAAATGCTATGGTATGATGTTATGATGTTATGTACATGTATGAAAAAACCAGTAAGTGTATATACAGGTAAATCATATTCACACAAAGCAAACAAGTCCTTAGGTTTAGGCTTGCACGGGGGTTGTAGGTAAGTACCCTCTTGAAGTTAGTTGGCTCATCCTGTCCTAGAATAGAAGTCGGGTTCTAAGGAGCTCAATATCATTGGATTGTTTTCTGTGTTCATTGTTTCGGTTTAGCCACTTAACTGGCGACCAAAATATTCCAAGAAAACAACCCTCAATGAGTGTAGTATCGAGTATCTACCAACTTCGGACTGTACCAAAGTCGGTCATCTTACTACCCCTAAAAAGGCTAAGATGGTCAATTAATGTTCTAAGAGTTCGTTAGTGCTTCACGACATCACTCAGCGGCCCCGTACTCTCCTTGATTGAACTCAAGGGTTACCGGTACTCACAAATATGTCACACTAACATAGCTTACTGCTTCAACCGTGTCGGTATACCCCGCACAGTTCCCTCACAGTTTTATTGCTATTTACCTAAAAAGGTGCCCCCAAATCCGGGTGTAGGATTTACAACGAACCCAAACAAGGACCTAAAAAGTAAAGCAATTAAAGCAATCAAAGCAAGAATGTAAAGGTGATCTAAACCCTAAGGTAACCCCACTTTTAAATTCTCCCCAGCAGAGTCGCCAGTTCTGTGATACGGTGGGAGAACTGACTTGAGTTTTTGCGTTTGTATTCGCACTTGTTCGGTTTAGCAAGAGTCGCCACTGACTTTTTATTTTATCCTAAAGGAAAGGTTAAAAAGCACAGGAAAAACCTTTTGAGATGTTTCATGGGTTCGGGGGGTAGATTATGAAAAGGGAAGGTATTAGCACCCTTTTCATCCATGGTTATCCATGGGCTCTTAGTTACTTGTTTAGATCACTTGCCTTGATTTTCAATTGCTTGAAATGGTGGTGTATGTGTGTTTTGAAAATGTTTTGAAGAAGACACCTTGTCTAGGCAACCGTTGTAACAATTCTTTACTCGAATGTTTTACAAAGGTGTGTATCTTTTCGAAAAGATGTTTCAAATGTTTTTGGAAGTTGTTTGGAAATTGTGTTTGTGAAGTGTGGTTTTGAAAAGTAGGCAAGTGTGTTTTGCAAGTTTGATTCAAGTAACTAAGAGTTGTCTACCCCTAAATTTACTCAAAGATTTTTCTCATGTTTTAACCCTTTTAACAGTATTGTTCCACCATTGTATTTGGTGGACAATCTTGTGTTAGGATGTTAACGGGACGGGCGCGGGTCATCGTATGGACCATGAATGCAATGGTGCCAAGTGTCTTTGGAAATTTTGCTTGAAGGGACTATGATCATTTTTAGGCAACTTCAAAAGCGTCGTCGAGGGACTATGATCATTTTGTTTTGTTTGGCCAAAGAAACTCAACGTGCAAGCATGGCCCATTTTGGAAGGCAACGAGCGGGATTACCCTAGGGGTGCAAGTGTGATTGTGTATTGATTGTCATGCATTTGTCTTTGTATTAAGTTATCTAGCGGTTGATTTTATTTACATACAAACCCTAGGTCTAAACATGGTATAATTAAAAGCGATAAATTGCGGGAATTTAAAGTCTACGCTATTACAAATAAGTATCCGGGAGTGGGGGTACAAATATTTACAAATGGGGATGAGACTTAATAGGAGAATAGTGTCCAAATAAATTTACAACCAAATCGAATCGCATTCTCAATGTAACATGTATCAATGTTTTAGGATAAAAGATAAGCAAATGTATATGTGTAAGTGTATATGATTTATTTACAAGTGAATAAAAATGTATTTTAACTTAATGCAAATATTAAGTGTTTATTTGTTTTTTAGATGTTTGTTGATTATGTACAAACAAAGGTTTAATAAAAGAAAATGCCTAAGAAATTCTATTTTATGTATTGATGTTTATATACAAAGTTTTAATTAAAAGAAAGTAAAAGTTTTAAGTTTAAGAAAAATTAAAGTTTATGTATGAAAAAGATTTATTAAAGAGGGTTTTTAAGGTAAAAACCTATTAACCTAATTAAATATAATATTTATGTATTTTTTTTAAATATAATAAAATAAAAGAAAGTTTTGTATAAAAATAAGGTATTGTTTTATTTAACAAAATAAATAAAATATATTAGTTAAAAAAAAAGAAAAATAAAAGGATAAGTAAAAAAGATATAAGTTTATGAGAAGAAAAAAGAAAGAAAAGGTTAAGAGAATTTTATGGGCTTTAAGGGGAAGCTGGCCCAAAATGCACTGAAGATGGATTAGGAAAGGGGGTGCACGCCAGGTTTTGAGATTGGGCTTAAGCAGTGTTATGAGGGATCCGGCCCAAGCATGTGACAACATTTGTTTTTTAGGGTTTCATGAGTTTGGTGTCATTTGGAAACAAATTAGGCTTGCAAGCTTGAGAGCGGCGCCGCTTCTTCGTCTTCGTTCCTCTTCATCTCCTCGTTCGAACCACGTTTCTGATGCTTTTCTCCGTCCCAGTTGCCAGGCGTCACCTCTGTTTCTCCTCTCTCCACATGGTTGCTCCAGGCGGTGGTTATACAAAAGGTATGTGATCTTGTCTTAACGCATTAGGGTTTCAGTTCATATGTTATTAGTTCTGATATTTATCTTTGTTATTCGTCTCTGTTTGAGGTGCATGAAAAGAAAGAAAACGATACCTTTGTTGGAGACGGAGGAATGGATTGGAGGCGCCTAGCGTTGCCGGAGACGGAGAACACGTGATGCTGCGAGCTTTGTGGCCTTCCCTGGTTTGTCTAGTACCCTTTGTGGCTTTATGATGATGTTTTCCTGAAAGCCCTAGTTTAAACACTTCTTTTCTTCTTCCTCTGTTTGCTTCTGTATGATATTTGATGAGGTTTTTGCTTCTGAATACTGGTTATTGAAAGGTTGATGTTGATTTGAATATTGCTTTTTTGAGTTATTGGCCCAATGATGAAATCATTCTGAGGGTGTTGGACTTGAATGCTTCAAGGATTGGTATGGTTATTTGGAATGGCTTTTTTCTGGCTTTGGCTTTTTCTGGTTTGTGGATTTTGTTAAGTTACAGCTTGAGGCTCGTATGGCTTGAAACAGGTTTTTTAAAAGGGCTTGATATGTTAGTGTGTTTGAAACAGTTCAGGCAGGTTTTGATGGCTGGTTTCAAGGGAGCTTTGAGGCTTATGTTTTGAAGCAGGTTATGGATTTATGCTTGTTTACTTGTGTTTGAAGCAGGTCTGGTGACAGGCTTCAAGGTTTGGCTTGCTGTTTATAACTTATGCAGGTTTTGGCTTGGGGCTTGATGCATTAGCAAGTTTTGAAAAGGGGTTTGAAGGTTTGCTTCTGTTTGAGGCTTGTATTACAGGTTTAGAGCCTGTGGCACTCTGTGTTTACAGGTTTGTATATAAGCTGGTTTGTAAGCTTGTGTTTGAAGCAGGTTGGAGGCAGCTCTGTATGTTTTTGTTGATACAGTTTTGTGGTCTTTGCTTTGTGTTATTTCTGCCTCCTCTTTCTTGTTCTGATATCTTTGTCTTATATATTTTTCTTTCCAAGCCTCAATCCTGCTGTAAGCCTGTACTTCTTTTACTCTCTCTCTCTTCTCTCTACAGATTTAAGCATTTGTTTATTGCTTAAAAGTAGCTTTTCTGAAAAAGTAGCTGGCCTTGAAAATGATGTAACTTGAAATGTTTGCTTGCATTATGGTTTAGCTCTGCATATCTCTTTTCCAGATTTCCTGCATACTGTGTACTTTGTTGACAGCTTTGACATCTCTTTTGGACAGTTCTGCACTTGGTTGGCATCTTTGGCTTAGTTTGGTTCAGTTTGCCTTTGTACATCAGTTTGCCTTTTGGACTTAGTTTGGAATTTTGACAGCTTTGCTTGACAATTTTGAATTATGAATTATGCAGCTTGTTTGACAATTTATGTAGTATGGTAGCTTTTGTGCATTTCACATTTTATTTGCAAACACTATTTCTATCCCTCTTTGTGAACCAAGAGTAATCTTGTGATTTGCAGAGAGGGCAAACAAACTGATTCCGGCCAGTTACTTTTAATGATGATTTTTGAATTAACTGTCCGCCTTTAATTTTATCTGCATTTGACTTCCTTTTTCTTCTTTTTGCAGGTAAAAAATGATTGAGCAATGGGGAGCGTCAAATAGAAGACGAAGACTTAGAAAAAATAGGATGCAATTTTATTTCATTTCAATTATTTGTAACATTATTATTGTAAACAAAGATGTAAATAAATTTACAGTTGTTCAAATAATAATTTGTAACAAAACAATTAAAGATGAATAAAAAATCCTTTTTTGATCAGTTAATTCTCTTTTATTTCTCTTCAATTGTTTATTTAATTATTTGAGTTTCTTAAATTAAAACAACTGGAGGTAAATCCAATTATTCTGACTTAGAAAAAGAAATAATTAATAAACGTCCGGCGTTCCGAATAAAACATAACCATGCACAGTCAATCACAACAAATGTCCATATTCCTTTGCCTTTACTGAATAAGTCAAACATTGCAAGTTCTCAATCAACAGCCTCAACCCATATCCCAGAGTAAATTGAAAAAGAATGGTAGAATTAATTCTTTCTTAGAAATGTGCGCACAAAACCATGATTCTTAATTTAATGTCAAAGAAGCGTCCGCCTGATCAAACCCTGAGCCAAACTCAACCAAACCCTAATAATCTGCCTGAACTGTTCCAGAGCCATAAAAACCCTAATTTGGATAGACTGATAAGAAAAAGTCTGTTTGACTGATTCCTACGCCAATATGAAAAAGTCAGGGAAAACCCAAAGCTGTGATTTCTTGTGGAAAAATAGGAGGGCAAATTTTAGGGTACAACACATACCATGGCTAAGAAGATCCTACGGGCAGGATATTACTGGTCAACTATGGAAGCAGATTGTTATCAGCACTCTCGAACCTGTCATAAATGCCAAATCTATGCTGATAAGGTGCACGTACCTCCGGTTCCCCTGAATTTCTTAACAGCTCCTTGGCCCTTTGCAATGTGGGGCATCTACATGATCGGCGAGATCATACCTACTTCGTTTAACGGGCATCGCTTCATTCTGGTAGCAATTGATTACTTCACAAAGTGGGTTGAGGCAGCTTCCTTTGCTACATTAACCAAGAACGTCGTGGCGCGATTCATCTGATACAATCAGATCTGTCGATATGGTGTCCCAGAGAGGATTATTATTGACAATGGTACAAATCTCAATAACACAATAATCACCGAGCTCTGTAAACAGTTCAAGATACAGCATCATAACTCTTCTCCCTACCGGCCGAAGATGAATGGGGTTGTTGAAGTGGCTAACAAGAACATCAAAAAGATTATACAGAAGATGACGGTGACATACAAAGACTGGCACGAGATGTTACCATTCTCTCTTCATGGGTACCGTACCTCAGCACGGATGTCGACAGGGGCAAAACCCTACTCTTTGATGTATGGCATGGAGGCAGTCCTACCCATCGAAGTCCAGATACCCTCTCTCAGGATTATGAAGGATGCGGGTTTGAACAAAGACGACTGGATCCAAGCCCGACTTGATCAGCTAAATCTAATCGATGAAAAGAGACTTACTGCTATTTGTCATGGTCAGGTGTATCAAAAGCGAATGATCAAGGCTTTTAATAAGAAAGTCAGACGTCAAAAATATCAAGTCAGGGATCTAGTGATCAAACACATCATACTACCGAAAGGTGATCCCATGGGAAAATGGACCCCCACATACGAAGGGCCATTTGTGGTTAAGAACATTTTCTCAGGAGGAGCTATGATTATAACCACCATGGATGGTGACGACCTTCCTCACCCCGTCAATGCAGACATAGTGAAAAGATACTACGCATAATCAAAGACCCTCTAGGTTGACTGGCCTAGGAAAAAATAAGGGCTTCTCGGCGAACCAAAAGGGTTCGGGCAAAAGTAAGGGATGAAAATGAAAAAACTATACACCCGGCAAGTCGAAAACCTGAAAAGGCGACTTGGGAAAAAAAGGGTATCCCGGTGGACTGAAAACCAGAAAGGGCGGTCCAGGTAAAAATTAGGGATCGAAGCGTAACACTATGTCTCATTGGATCATCTCACAACCAGACTTCAGTATCAACTATCAAGCTCGGACAACGCTAATTAATCTGATCAACCTTCGGCCAAGCAGCAGGGTGATGAGACGCTTGAAGATATAAAGGCAATAGCAGAGTTGGAACCCAATGGGATTATTTCACATAGCTATTTTTCATTCTTTTACACAAATTGTATAATTTTTATTTTTTGGTGGCGTTCTCTTACTAGGACGTCAGCCTCTTTGTACAAAACGCCTGTTACCGGCCAACATCAAAAAAATCAATACAATTCATTTTCACAAGAAATTTCCATTTGTTTTCTTTTTCTGTTTTTTTTTTGCAAGAACATCCAATGATTCATTTTTTATATATGCATTTGAAAATGATGGTTGCTCAAAAATATTTACATAAGAAACAAAAGACGATTACTCGTAATTCAAGGAACAGGGAAAAACAAGAAGTGCCCAAACCTTACAGTTACTCTGCCCATCAGGTACAGGGATAGGGCCAGCTTGAGAACAGGAGCAGTGGTACATACACTCCCCACGGAGTAAAAAGTATCCAAAGACAGTGATGTTAGCTTTCCCGAATAGGGCATAGCTCTCCCCAGTTGAGGTTCATAATCGCGAGTGAGTCGGTAAATTTTTCCCCAAGAAGATTTTATTTCTCTCACAAGCAGGAATTCAATCTCCAACAGAATTCACTATCACCAACAACGGAAATTCATCCCCGACTGAGTTTATCTCTCTAAGTTAGCAAATCTATCAATAGAGTATCTCCTCTCCAACAGAGTTATTCCCTGCAGAGTCATCCTTAGGCAGGGTCTCTTTCGACAGAATATCCATAAGCAAGGGGCATATCCCCAGCATAGTCATCTTCGTTCACCATCCCCAACAGAAGTAGAGGAACTTTGTTTTTACAGAAGTCAAGAATACCATTCCTCATGCTCTCCAAACAGGAAATCAAGGATTTATTTTCCCGGACTCAAATTATTAGGTCTGCATCTCATGTTCATACATCATGACATGTGCATACATCACATATAACATAGTCTCATTTATTTTGAGAACGTCATTATACAATGCATCTCATGCATTGCACATAACTAATCATGTATTTCTTTCAGGAAAGACAATTACTATCAACAATTTCCAGCATGGTCCATGATCAACACTCAAAGATAAACAGAGTAATCATCGGTGCGAGAAAAGCGACCTTACCCAGGTTCCTCCTGAAGTCCTACACTGACTCATCACAAAATAACCTTACCCAGGTTCCTCCTAAAGTCCTACACCGACTCATCACAAAGCAACCTTACTCAGGTTCTCTCTGCAGTTTTACCCAAACTCATATTGAAGTAACCCTACCATCCAGGTTCCTTCTCACAGCCTTACTACCCAGGCTCTCATGTCGAAGTAACCCTACTATCCACGTTCCTTCTCACAGCCCTACTACCCAGGCTCTCATATCGAAGTAACCCTACCATCCAGGTTCCTTCTCACAGCCCTACTATCCAAGCTTTCATATCGAAGTAACCCTACTATCCAGGTTCCTTCTCACAGCCCTACTATCCAGGCTTTCATATCGAAGTAACCCTACTATCCAAGTTCCTTCTCATAACCCTACTATCCAGGTTCCTTCTTACAGCCCTACTATCCAAGCTTTCATATCGAAGTAACCCTACTATCCAGGTTCCTTCTCAAGCCCTACTATCCAGGCTTTCATATCGAAGTAACCCTACTATCCAGGTTCCTTCCCAAGCCCTACTATCCAGGCTTTCATATCAAAGTAACCCTACTATCCAGGTTCCTTCTCAAAGCCCTACTATCCTTGCTTTCATATCGAAGTAACCCTACTATCCAGGTTCCTTCTCATAACCCTACTATCCAGGTTCCTTCTTACAGCCCTACTATCCAAGCTTTCATATCGAAGTAACCCTACTATCCAGGTTCCTTCTCAAGCCCTACTATCCAGGCTTTCATATCGAAGTAACCTACTATCCAGGTTCCTTCCCAAGCCCTACTATCCAGGCTTTCATATCGAAGTAACCCTACTATCCAAGTTCCTTCTCACAGCCCTACTATATAGGCTTTCATATCAAAGTAACCCTACTATCCAGGTTCCTTCTCATAACCCTACTATCCGGGTTCCTTCTCACAGCCCTACTATCCAGGCTCTCATATCGAAGTAACCCTACCATCCAGGTTCCTTCTTACAGCCCTACTATCCAGACTTTCATATCGAAGTAACCCTACTATCCAGGTTCCTTCTCACAGCCCTACTATCCAGGATTTCATATCGAAGTAACCCTACTATCTAGGTTCCTTCTCATAACCTTACTATCCGGTTTCTTCCTCTCTTATCCCAGACAGCAGTCCACAACACTGTAAGACCGGGACCTGATCAAACATAATTGATTTCACATTTCCCCAAAAAGTCGTGGTGCAACATATACCTCGACCAAACACACAGTTCACTTCCGTTTTACAAACCAGAATTATTCCCCAGTAGAGTAACGGACAACTAAAGTTCCTAAAACTCTATTTCTCCCAAGACAGAGACCAACATTCCCCAGTGTAGTCCTCTTCAACAACAGGTATACAGGTTCTCGCAAAGGAATCTCTTATGCGATCGACACGTCTTTGGATGGCATCTTTAAGCCTATCTCCAACAATCTTCCATTATCGACCTATGAATGGCATATGTAAGCCCATTCTCGATGTCACAAATCAAGTGCCACTTCATGCGAGTGCAAATTTCTGGGCACTCTAGTGTTCAATCATCTTCCACCTTCAGATCACGAAAGGCAGACAGCCAATCTACATCTTCAGGTTTAAGAATATTGAACGGGGGCAGATGTTGTACCCCAAAATTTTCCCTCCCATATTTCTCACACATGGCAAGTGAGGTCCCCAAATTGCTCATGTAAGCCCAAGAGTTGACCAGACAAACTCTCTCCTAAGGCAGTATATCTCAAATTAGGGTTTCTATTTCCATCAGGATATGTGAACCACAAAGGACTCAAATGCTAACCATTGTCCTAATATGTTTCAAGATCATCCATGTCAAGTTTCAAGCCTTGCAGAAGAAGTTTGCTCAGTCAATTGCTCAAATGCCTGAAAATCAACTATACTAGGTCAAAAGTCAACTGTGGCCCACATACAGTCAAACTTCAATATTTCTGCTCAACATCCTCATTTTGAAGTATTATTCATCATTTGATCAAGGGTTGATCATGATTCCTCAATGATTGCTCACAATTTATCAAAACCCAGAAGTTGCTAAATTAGGGTTTTGCAGGAAAAGTCAACTCAACTTTGACCAAGCATAACTTTCTCATACTTTATTAGAAATGACCCATCCAAAGCTCATTTTGAAGAGGATGCAATTCCCTACAATTCATATTCATCCCCAAAATTCAGAATATGCACCCACAAAAAGATATGAATTTTGACATTATAGGTCCTTTTGAAAAGTCAACAAAAACATCTTTTGGGTCAAAGCTTCATACATGAACTTGGAAGACTCAATTGAGATGATACCAAAAGTGTTGCTTAAAGGACATCCTAAGCTTTCTAAAAAGTCAAAGAACACCTATCTAGGGTCAAAATTGGGAGAGTTATGAATTGGCCAAGTTGACCATTTTTGCAAAATTGCCAAAAGTCAAATGTGCTCAAATTTGCATTTTTAACTAAATGGGCCTAACTTTTTATACTTGCACCTCACTTATAACATGGTCCACGACCCAAATGCTCACTCACATGTTATTTGCTTCATTATTTATTTTATTTTTATTTTTTATTTATTAAAAATTAAATTAAATCAAATAATTGGTAAATAATAACAAAGATTTGTTTTGATTGGATTTTTGGACAGAATCATAAGCTCATTATGCTGGCATATCAAAATCAGATCATATCAAGGCTGATTGGCACAAGATTGACATGATTAGGCCAAATTTGGAAGGATATCATACAAATTGAAAATCAAATCAAATCTCATCAAAGCTTCAAGATTTAATCTGTTTTGAAACCCTAATTCATTAAGGGATATATAATGAGCAAGAACAAAGCAAAAAAAAGGTTAGAGGGCGTGAAACTATCAGAAGAAAACTCAAAACTTTAGACAAAAAGTGTGAGATTGAAATCCATCCTAGAGACGTCCTCAAGGAGTTTCAAGGCTAGCAATACATTCCCGGGCATCTCAGGAAGCTTCTCCAATCGATTGCACGCCCCTACACGTCTAGAATCACTCCCTATCACTCTCACGGTTTGCAAAATTATCCAAATTCGATTACTTTAATTCTTGCATCTTTAGCATGTTTAAGTTACATATTTGTGATCATCATCATGTTTGCAACATTTCTGGATAGTTTTATTTAAGTTACAGTGCGGGAACAAGCTTTTGCCATTGTTAGGGTTTCGTGCTCCAATTTGGGGTTTTGGGTTTCAAGCAAAATTAGGCTTGATAATGGGTACCATGATGATAAGAGCTTCAAACCCAGTTGATTCATGGTCCCCAATTGAATTTATATTGCGTGTGCTTGATTTTTGAATGACACGGGTTTCAGCAATAAACCCGCGTCTACAGGTAAAGGTTCAGAGCCTAAAACGACTATTCCAGGGAAGAAGACAACAGCGTGTCACAACCTGATTGGCTGGTTTAAATTTTGGCGCGTTATTCTGGCCACTAACTTGTTTTCCAATATATTATTTGTTTTTATTATATTAACAAGTTAACATCCAGCGCAGTTGGTCAGAGGAAGGAAATCAGAAACTCATGTCCTGGGTTCGATCCCAGGCGTGAGCTTTTGGCATTTTCTCCATTATTTTCCCCAGATCCAGCATACACCTTCTGAGGGTCATCATCTTCTGGATCCATCAACTAGAACTAGATCCAGCGCACCTCACCTTCTGAGGGTCATCATCTTCTGGATCCATCAGCCAGAACTAGATCCAGCGCACCTCACCTACTGAGGGTCATCATCTTCTGGATCCATCAGCCAGAACCAGATCCAACACACCTCACCTTCTGAGGGTCATTATCTTCTGGATCCATCAGCCAAAACGAAATCCAACGCACCTCACCTTCTGAGGGTCATCATCTTCTGGATCTGTCTCTAGCCAGATCTGCTGACAGTAGGCCCATTTGGTTATTTCTACTATTTTTCTTTAATTCCTTTTCTTTAATTATCTTTCTTTTTATCAACACAAAATTTATTTTAAATTAATCAATCAAAAATCACAAAAAAATATTTATTTTCTTAATAAATGTTTTTTAGTTAATTAGTTTAATTAATTTAGGGCAATTTTAATTTCTTTCACAATTAAAATTCAATTAGGAAATTAGGTTAACTCTTGATTTAATTTTTCTTTCTTTCTCAAATAAATGAAAAAAATACAAAAAATAGTTTTAGAATGAATTAATCTATTTTTCTTAATTTAAAATTAATTAGAGCTTAGGTTTTTCTTTTTATTTCAATTATTTCATTGTTTTCTCAAATAACAAAACATGACAAAAAAACCTTTTTTTTAATCAATCGTAAATAGGGCTAGTCAAAGGGTCAAAACCCTAATCGCCTCACATTTAATTTGCCGCGCGCTTATTATGTATTTTGCCAATATTTTGTAACTATTCAGGGTTTGTAATAGTTATTTAGGGTTTTATTTACTGTTTAAATTCCCGGGTTTTTGGCTATGTAATTAATCCCCCTCCCCGAAGCCTTGTAATAGCGTAGATTTATTTTCTCGCATTTTTAATTCCTGTAAATATTTAACTGTTTAGATGTATGCTAATAGGATTGTATGGCAAGAATGCATTACAAATTAATACGGTTAGAAAACCCTAATGTGCAAAGATAAATAACTGAAACAAATCACTCGCACATATCACTCTTAGGGTATGCTCTCACTTCGGTTGCCTTCGGTAAATGATCATTAAGCATAGGGTGTCTTAGTGGTTACCCTCTAGTCTAAAAAGATCAAAATGTCCCGTTCGAAAGTTGCCTCGGAAATGTTGCCTCGAGAAAGATCTTAAGACTCTAGGGTTACTACTAAGGTGTCCTAACATTGCTTTAGTGATCATACGTCCCTTTCTAATTGACCCTTACAAACTCCAACTACGGTGCTACCTATTTCTCAATAGTGGGATAGCGCTGTCTAAAGGAAACAAAAATAGAAACGATCTTTTTTCGAGTAAGTAGATGCTAGTAGGTACTTGCTCAAATTAAAACTTTTCACACTTACACTTTTCAAACAAACTTTCAAAACAACTTCGTCACACCTTTGAGGACTGATACAAGGGTTATCACGATGTAAAAAAAATTTCAAAAACAAAGCACACAAACACAAGCAATTTAAAAATGAGCAAGTACCTAAGAGCCCATGGAAAACCATGGATAGAAATGGTGCTAACACCTTCCATTTCTATAATCTACCCCCTGTACTCAGAATATCTCGAAAAAGGATTTTTTTTTCTGTACTTTTTTCTTTCCAATTGGTTGAAATAAAAGTCGGTGGTGACTCTTGCTTACTGCGACATTTTGCAAACACAAAACGCAAAACGCAAACACGTATTAAATAGTCGGTTCTGCCAATGTATCACACACAACCTGATAAGCAAGGTGATCAGCTAGCACACTGCCCTTTATTTCTTTTTATGTAGTATATTAAATGTCGTATTCAATAAAGATCATCTTCCATCTTGTTATTCTTCCTGACAGAGCGGGTTTCTTGAATATGCATTTAATTGGATCCATCTTGGATATCAATAAGGTAGTGTGAGTCAGAATATACTGTCTTAACCGACGAGCAGCCCATGCCAGAGCACAACAAGTTTTCTCGAGCAGTGAATATCTGGTTTCACATTCGGTAAACTTTTTGCTCAGGTAGTATATTGCATACTCTTTTCGGCCAGACTCGTCATGCTGCCCCAACACACACCCCATTGAATTTTCCAAGACTGTTAGATACATGATCAGAGGTCTTCCCTCAACTGGAGGCATCAAAATGGGAGGCTCTTGAAGGTTCTCTTTGATCCTATCGAAGGCAGCCCGGAAGTCGTCGTTCCATTCCACCAATTGCTCTTTTTTAAGTAATTTGAAGATTGGTTCACAAGTAGCAGTTAGATGGGAAATGAATCGGGCGATGTAGTTTAACCGTCCTAAGAATCCCCTAACTTCCTTCTCAGTGCAAGGAGCATGAATTTATTGTATTTCGTTTAGCTTTTTAGGGTCCACATCGATACCTTTGCCGCTGACAATGAAGCTTACGAGCTTGTCGGACATTACTCCAAAAGTGCATTTATTCGGGTTCGGCCTTAGTTTGTATCTCTTCAGTCTTTCAAACAGTTTCTGCAGATGGTCCAAGTGTTCCTCTTTAGTTTGATATTTGGCTATCATTTTATCCACATAGACCTCTATCTCGTGATGGATCATGTCGTGAAACAGAGCTACCATGGCACGCAGATAGGTTTCCCCAGCGTTCTTCAATTCGAATGGCATAACTTTTTAACAGAACGTGCCCCATTGTGTGACAAAGGTCATTTTTCCATGTCCTCGAGTTCAATTTTGATCTGTTTGTATCCGGAGAAACCGACCATGAAGGAAAATATTTTATGTCGTGCGGTGTTGTCAACCAGAATATCGATGTGGGGAAGCGGGAAATCATCCTTGGGGCTTGCCATATTCAAGTCTTTGTAATCCACACACATATGTACCTTACCGTCTTTTTTAGACCCTGGAACAACATTTGCGACCCATTGTGGATAAGAGGTGACAGCTAAGAATCTGGCGTTGAACTGCTTCATGACTCCAGTCTTGATCTACTCTGACATTTCTGTTTGCATGCGATGGACCTTCTATTTTACCGGAGGGGAGTCTTTCTTTATCGGTAGACGATGGACCACGATATCAGTGTCGAGTCCTGGCATGTCTTTGTACGACCAGACAAAGACCTCAACATAGTCATGTAGTAACTGAGTTAAGCGCTTCTTGACACTAGGCTCCAGGTTGGCACCTACCTTGACTTCTTTCTTGTCCTCTTCAGTACCTAAGTTAATTATTTCCACTGGCTCTTCGTGGGGCTGTATGGTCCTTTCTTCCTGTTGCAATAACCTGGCTAGTTCCCCTGGTACCTCACAATCTTCCCCACCTTCGTCTTCGGCTTGTTATATCGGATTTTCAAAGTCACAATAGGCCATAGAAGAATCCTTACCCATGGGATCCTGAGTGGATGTGGATCTGCATTTTGATATGTGAGTGTGTGTAAGAGCATATCTATCTTTGAAAATAAAGGATAAAAAGAAAAACAAAGAGTGTAAAATTTTGCATGCAAAAGATGTCCATGATTTAATGATGATATATGAAGATTAAGTAACAACCCTCACAAATGGACCATTATGCCTCGGGTAAGACACAAGGTTTTAAAGTCTATATTGTTTAATTATTATAAGTCTGACAAAAAATTAAAAGACAATTACTCTTGAATAAAAGTAATAGGGACAAATTCTTTAGCCTCCCAGTTGTTGAGTCCTCCGCTGATGGTTGGAAAAATCCACTCGTCCATACCATAGTTGCCGTCATTGTCTTCCACCGTGTTGACTTCCTGATTGCTGATACGTAAAGGTGGCCCCCCGGTGCGAGTTCTTCGAACAGCTCTTTGGGCCTCCAAAGTAAAACCCAAACTAAATTTGTTGGACTTGTAGGGAATATCTGGAAGTTGACTCCATATGGTACATCCACCTTCCTCAACCACTTCTCTAGCATCCTTTAGAGAGGCCATTTTCAATGGCGGTCTGGTAACCTTCGGAGTCTTGTTTGTAGTCTTGGCTGCCGCAACTGTTTGTGGGACCTCCTCAAAGTTCTGACATGGAGTCTCAATGAACTCATCATCCATTTCCACGTATCTGAAAGAATTCAGGTGGCTAACCATGTATTCCTCCTCCCCATGGACAGTGATGATTTTTCCCTTGATTGGGTACTTCAACATCTGATGTAAGGTAGAGGTGATGGCACCAGCGCCAAGAATCCAGGGTCGTCCCAATAGACAAGAATATGAAGGGCGAGTATCCATCACATAGAAAGTTAAATCAAAAGGTTGAGTTCCAACTTTTATAGGGATGTCAACTTCTCAGTGCACTGTCCTTTTAGAACCATCAAAGGCCCTCACCATAATGTTGCTAGGCTTTAAAGTAAGTCCTTCGCAATCTAGCCAGTCAAGAGCATTTTTGGGCAAGACATTCAACGATGAGCCCATATCCACCAGAACATGGGCTAGCATAATGCCATTGCACTCAATGGAAACGTGTAAGGCATCATTGTGTTTCCTTCCTTTGGGAGTTAAATCAGCGTCAGAAAAGCCCAATCTGTTATCAGCAGTTAGACTAGACACATAATTCTCAAATTGGTCAATGGAAGTCTCTTGCGGCACATGGGAGGTCTTTAGAAATTTTACCAAGGCCTTGGCATGAGCCTCAGAATACAAAAGTAAGGCCAACATTGATATTTTTGAGGGGGTCTGCCCCAACTGTTCCACGATGTTGTATTCACTTTTCTTGATTATCTTTAGTATCTCTTCTATCTCTTTACTGGAAGCTTCAAGAGTGACCTTTGGACGTGTCTTCTTCTGGACAGGCTCAGATAATACCTCATTGCCCTTTGTCTTGGCAGCAGGGATAATAGTAGGATTGTCAACAGGAGTATCATTGGGAATGCTGGTAGCAGCGGTAGCGGGAATAATTACAGGAGTATTAATGCTATTTGGATAGATCTTAGGTGAGAAGACTCTTCTACTTCTTGTTTTCTTACTAGTCCCAACGACATTGCCGACGTCAGGATCAGTGTCTTTCGCAACTTTGTCTTTGATAGCCAATAGATCTTGCTTGACGCCATAGTAATAGACGTCAGCCTCATAGTTCTAGGCAACAACTTTATCCGAAGAATAAGGTATTGGTCCTAGCATGGTGATGATTAGGGGAGCATACTTTGGAAAATATGTAATCCAAACGGGTCTTTTGGTGGAGACCCTGGGAGGATTGTCGGAAATGGTGATTATTGAGACATCTTCACAGGAATTTCTGGTAAAAGGAAATTTTTCAAATAGGATTTCTTTGTTAGCCATCAGGCGCTGGACGCCCATCTTCAGTAGCAAACAACCATTTGGTAGAGACATACATAATTGATAACTTTCATCACAACCTGGAAACAGACCGGCTTGCAAGAGATTTTGTTTAATAGTCAAAAGAGGAGTAGTCAAATCATTTATAGAGGAAATAAAGCAATCATCATCAACAACATTGACACCTTGATCGTGTTTAGGCATTAGCGCTGTTATTACATTAGGTGTTTCTGGGGGATCAAACTCAATCTCTTTCGCCTCGATAAGGTCTTGTACCTTATTCTTCAAGGCCCAACAATCGTTTGTATTATGCCCCGGGCTTTTAGAATGATAGGCACATCAAGCATTCGGGTTGTAGTGGGGAGAGGTAGTATTTGGGGTTCTTAGGAGCTTCCTTTAGGGTTGCCAAATTGGAATTTAAAAGATGTGTCAAAACTTGGGACAAGGTCATGTTGATTCGGGTGAATCGTATCATGGGCACCTCTGGCCTGCGTTGATAATTTCGTTGGTGATTTGGTACAGGATTAGAAATCATAACAGCCCCTACCGTCAGGCGACGTTCAGTTTTGTTTTGATTCCTATGGTCGTATACAACACTGCCCTCCTTTTCTCCGGTAAAGGGTTTCTTCATCGTGCTCGAGGATACATCTCTTTGAATTTTGTCACTTTTTATACCCGCTTCTACTCGTTCACCGATCATGATTAATTCGGTAAATCCAGCCAAGGAGCTTCCGAACAAATGGTTGAAGAATGGATCAGATAGCATGCCTAAGAACATATCCACCAATTCTTTGTCAGATAGATGGGGTTGGACCCTTCCTGCGAGATCCCGCCATTTTTTAGCATTGGATTTGAAACCTTCACCAGCACCCATAGACATGCCTTGCAATTGTGTTCGAGTTGGAGCTAAGTCAGCATTATACTGGTATTGCTTGTAAAAGGCGGCAGCCAAATGTTCCCAATTACGAATATTGGTCCCTTCTAATTGATAGAACCAGTCCAACTGCGTCACTGACAAGATTTCTTGGAAGAAATGCACCCATAGGTTCCTATCGGCAGTATGGGGTTTAATTTTCCTGACGTATGACCTTAAATGCAGCTTTGGACAAGAGACACCGTCATATTTAGAGAAAGTGGGGACCTTGAATTTTTGTGGGATGACAACCCCTGAGAGAAGTCCTAGCTCTTCAAAATCCAATTTGGGTACCCTCTGGATATCCATAGCATTGAGGCAATTCTCCAACTGCTTGTATCTGTCATCGGCTGAAGGATACTGCTCTTCAGAGTAATCAACCTCTTCCTCTTCTTCAGACTCTGGATGGTCATTTACTTCCTTGTTTTTTCCTTCTTGATTGTCTCCTTCACCTGACGAGGTTGCTAAATCTAGAGTTCATCTGGCTGGTCCTTTGAACCTTCTTCCCATATTCAAAACACCAACCGGTTTCTTTGCTTTCTTCTTTTTCTCTCTGATCAACAAAGTTTTCAAATCCTCTTGTTCTTTTGCCAACATCAAGAACATATGTTGGAATTGAGTGTTTTGCGCTTGGAGATCCTTTACTGTCTATTTAATATCCATCTCACTAAAATAAACAGTAGAAAGATAAGGAGACATGTTGTGAGAAACCTGTTTGTGTCATGATGAATGAAAATGTAGATGCAAATGATTTCAAGGAGATTATATATTTAAATTTGTTTAGACAAAAAGGAAACCTACGTTAAATTGATAAATCCAAGTTTGAGTACATCATGCCTCTTTGGGCTTACAACGAACGAGATAAAAATACAAGAACTCCTAAGACAAAAAGGTTGAACGCGTCCTCTTTGGCGCGATGTAGGCATTTAGACTCCGCTCTTCATGAAGCTTCTTGGTGAGTTCCATAACTTTCTTCTCGCTGGCGTAGAATTGGGCTTCGAAAGTGTCTCGTTCTTCCTTTAGCTGAATCCAATCCTTTTGCAAGTCTTCGAGAGAGGTAGGCATGTTGGGATGAAGGATAGTATACATGACGTCTCCTTCAGCCACAAGCTCTATGATGATAGGAAGGATGGAGGGGTAAGGCATTGCGAGACTCTGAGCACGAGTTCGTACTCACCTAAGGTAAGGTTCAAGGGGAATGGAATTTTTATGTCCCAATGTCCTAATATCCACCCTATTTACCAACCTCCAAGCTCGTATGAACCTATAACGGTAGCCTTGATCGTTTCTTTCATAGTCGAATACCACTCCTTGGATGAGCATATCATGAGGACCATCTCTTTGTACGTACCCAAATTGTTTCATAGCTAAGAAAGGGTAATAAGTGATACCTCCCATAATGCCAAGAAGAGGGGAATTAGGGAATTCCCCACAATGGTCGATGATAGTAATGTCCTCCAAGGATCGAGAACACTAGTGGATATCCGAATGTCTGAGTGACATCATCCTATTGGACCACCTCAAACCTTGCTCGTTCTTCAAAACGGATCGAGGGAGATGTGAAACAAAACATCTAGCCAATAGAGGAGTACAATACATGAGGGTTCCTCTTCTCTTCATGGTGCGAGAGTGGAGAGAATGCAAGATATCTCCCAACAAAGTAGGCACTGGATTGTGAGATAAAAAGATTTTGACGGCATTTACATCTATAAGTTGGTCAGGATTTGGAAATAGTACCAACCCATAGATGAGAAGAGCAAAAATTTCTTCGAAAGCTCGTAAATCCATATTGTTCCAACAGTCTTGAGCTTTTTCCAATAAGAACTTGGCTAAGAACCCTTTGACACCACTTCTCGTTTCCCAATTAGACGTGATGTTGGATTGTTGCAAGTATAGAGCTCAGGAAACCTCTTTAGGACTTCAGTCTCTTTCAGTACCGTTGAAAGGTAGTTGATCGAGAATAGGAATTCCCAAGAGTTGAGAAAACTCTTCCATAGTTGGTACAAGCTGGTAATCGGGGAAGGTAAAGAAATGGTGCAAAGGGTCAAAGAAATGGAAAAGCACCTTCATCATATCTTCATCAAAGCTTGAGGTAACCATGTTGAGAAGTCGCCCATGTCTTTTGGTGAATGGAGAATTCCCAGGGACCCTTGATGCTAACTCTTTGAGCTGAAAAGGTACTCGTACAAGGTTGACTTGGATTGCGTTCCTGCGAGAGGAAGTCATATCCTACAAAACAGAACAAAGATGAATCTCAAAATCCTTGAAACGGCTAGTCTAAAATGCTATGGTATGATGTCATGATGTTACGTACAAGCATATGCACAACTTAAATCAAACAAATCCTTAGGTTTAGGTTTGCATGAGGTTTATAGGTAAGTACCCTCTTGAATTTTAGTTGATTCAACCTGTCCTAGAAAGTAACGGGTTCTAGGGGATCTCAATATCACTGATCTTTCTTCATCGGGCATTGTTTCAACGTAAGCCTCTTTAGTGGCGAACGAAATATCCCGAAAGTCCAATCTCAATGATCGTAGTATCGAGTATCAACCAACTTTGGACAGCAGCAAAGTCGGCTACCTCACTACTTCCTGATGGCCAAGTTGTTCAAGTAAGATTTTAAAGTCAGTTAGTGCTTCATGACACCATACATCGGCCCCTTATTCTCCTTTACTACTCAAGGGCTACCGGTACCAACAAATGTGTCACACTAACGTAGCTATTGCTTAGACCATGTCGGTATACCCCGCACAGTTTCCACAACTTATTGCTACTTACCTAAAAAGGTGCCCCAAATTCGGGTAGAGGATCAAAACAAGCCCAAACAAGGAACCATAATGTAAAGCAAACAAATCAAACAAAGGAAAGCAAGTAAAGGTGATCTAGCCCTAAGTTAACCCCACTTTAAAGTAAGTCCCCGGCAGAGTCTCCAGTTCAGTAATACGGTGGGAGAACTGACTTGGGTATTTTGCGTTTGATTGCAATTATTGCGGTTAGCAAGAGTCGCCACCGACTTTTCTTTTATCCAACAAGGAAAGGTTGAAAAGAACAGGAAATACCTTTCGAGATTATTTTCTTGAGTTTGGGGGGTAAGTTATGAAAAGGGAAGGTATTAGCATCCTTTTCATCCGTAGTTATCTACAGGCTCTTAGTTGCTTGATAAATCACTTGCTTTTTGTTTGAAAATGTGTTTGGTAGTGTGGGTTTTGAAAGTAATTTTGAAAAGGAATGTCCTTGTAATGGTTCTCGTCTCTATAAGAACGCATACAAAGTGTTTTGTCTTTTGAAAAATGTTTCAAAGTGAAAGTGTGGGTGTATAAAACATTTTTATTGTGAGCAAGCGAGCAACTAGGAGCAAGTTACCTACTCAAAAGGTCTTAAATATTATTTTTCTCCTCCTTTAGATGTTGTTATCTCACCATTGTTTTGGTAAGAAACCCCATCGTTTGATGTGAAGGGACGGAAGCGGGACGTTTGTATAGTCATAGAAGGCAACCTATGGGACGTTTTAGCAATGTCGTTTTAGGGACTAGATCGTTTACCGAAGGCAACATTGAGGGTCATCGAGGGACTACGATCTTTTATCGAGGGTCTTTTCTAAAATTCCCATATTCGAGGGACATGACTATTTTCCGAAAGGCGACAAAGCGGGATTACCCTAATGGTGCAAGTGTGAACGGTGTGTTTGATTCACATGAATTTAGTATTGATTAGGGTTATCTATTTGTTGATTTTATGTCTTCCCATGCAAATCCTAATTACTAGCATTTATATTTGAAAATGATAAATTGAGAAAATGTAAAGTCCTACGCTATTACATCATTTAGGGATGAGGGTACAAATTTACAAATGGGGGGTTGCAAGAATCTTAAATCCTAATTATCTATTACAACCATATTGAATTGTTCAAATGCAAGAAAAGGAAAGGACTTGTTTTGAAAATGATTTTTTTTGTCTTAATAAGTTAAAAGGAAAATAATTATTTAATAAAATAAAATATTTTTGATGTCTTTTTATGTTAATAAAAATAGTACTAATGCTAAAAATAATAAAAATAAGCGAGAAAAAGGAAAAATAATGAGAAATAGGATAAACATGTTGCTGAAAGGAAAATAAAGAGGACCAGGAGTTCTGATGCCAAGCGTGCTGTGGTTCAGAAATGTCAGAGGAAACCAGAAGTTCTGGATTGATGCACGCTAAGGTCCTAAAAGAGACGTTAGAGGGAAAAACAAAAGTTTTGGGTTGTTATGCGCTGAAGTTCTGAGTGTTAGAACAATGAGAAAATCCTAGAAGTTCCGTGTGTGTTAAAATAGTAAGACAACCTAGAGATTCTGGTGATGTGTTAAAACAGTAAGACAGCCTAGAAGTTCTATGTATTAAAACAGTGAGGAGAACTCAGAAGTTCTGTGTGTGTTAAAACAGTAAGACAACCTCGAAGTTCTATGTGTTAAAACAGTGAGGAGAACTCAGAAGTTCTGTGTGTGTTAAAACAGTAAGACAGCCTAGAGATTCTGGTGTTGTGTTAAAACAGTAAGGAGTACTCAGAAGTTCTGTGTATGATAAAATAGTAGGAAATAAAACCCAGAAGTTATGTGTTACACTTCACATCCCTCCTTACATTAGTCAGAACATCTGCAACTTATTCAGTTCTTAACAACAGCAAATCAGAAAGATAAAAGCACGACAGATTATAGAACTTCTAACCCAAATTTTGAGCCTAGCTTTATTCAAAAAGTTCTGATCCACAAATTTTTTTCCTACTTATGCAATGATATGGACAGCATCAACACCATGATATTTACATATTTAATGATGTTCTGAATGAAAAATTCAAAGTCAGAAAGACTTACCTTGAATCTGAAGTGTGTGTTTGGGATTTGAGCTGCTGCCTTCAGATGTTCGGGGGTTAGTAAGGAATGGAACAGAATGTTATGTTCTTTGATTCAAAGGGAAGAACAAAGGTTTGGTTTTGTTTGGGAATTTTGGGTTTACGAATGTTTGACTGTTTTATTTTCTCTCTTTGATAATTCTCCCTTTTCAAAAGACAGCCCCTTGAACGTGTGATGGAGCAACTTATTTATAGATGGGTTTGTTGTAGTTTTGGGGGGGAAAACAAATGGGATTTTAAACCTTTTTGGCATATTGTTCCATTGCTTTTTAAACACAGCTTTTGTATGCTAATTTGGTGCAATTATGGGATTTAAGAAAATGCAGGCATGGACTGGATCGGCAACAATTTGGAGCGTTGTGGAAGTTGGGTGCAGGATTGTGCCATTGCAGTGCAGTAGGCTGTTCAAACGGGGTTTTGGGGCTTGGTGATGTTCTTACTGAAGGAAACCAACATGAGATTCGAAGGGTGATATTCTGATTGGAGCGTAGAACATAGTCTCCATATGCTGAAGAATCATGTTCTGGTTGAAGAAAATAGTTTCCATATGTTCTGAATGAAGAGTCATGTTCTGAACCATGTTTGCAAATTCTGATTGCACTTGTGTTAAGGTTGACCCAGAAGTTCTGGAGTATCATATTCTTCTAACACTTAGAAAATTTTCTAAATGTTTAGAAATTTGATTTTTCAAAGTAATTTCTGACTTTTGATTTTTGATGAACCAATTTCATGTTCTGATGAAATATGATTGTTGAAACTTGCTTTTTGATCCAAAAGTCAAAGTTTGATTTTTTTAGTGTGCTTTTGATAATTTTTCCCTTGTGAAAGACTTTCTTAGAAAACTGTAATCTGATACTTGAAACTTGACAGAAGCAAACCTGGGGATCTAAGATGATCCTTTGAGAAATGAGAGGGCAAATTTTGGGGTACAACGTATAACATTTAATTTAACTTTGAAAAAGTTTAGGGTTTCTGGTTTTATCAAAAATCCATGAGCTATTGTCCATATTCATTTATGATGTTTACATTTTTGAATTCCTTGTTAAAAACTGAGCAACTTTGATCTTTACATCTTTCCTTTTGGTTGAGAAATGTGAAAGTTAGAAAAATCACCATGGATGTTATCGTTGTTGATTTCACGATGAAGAAGGTGACGACGGTGATTAGGTGGAGCGTTTTTCATTTTTCAATTTTCATTTTATAATATAGTAAATTGAAAACGTGTTTTGAACGAATGAAGGGGTTGGCGCAATGGTTAGTATGTTGTGTACATGCGAGTGTGAGGGTGCGGGTTCAACCCCTGGTGGAGTCATTCCCACCCTTTTGTTTTGTTTCATTCTTATATTAAAATTATGATCTTACTTTAATATAATTTCAACCGGTTGTGTGTTATTGTCACCACAAGTGTGTGGCTGTTTACCCTCGAATTTTGGTAAACAACCACTGATCTTCCAAATCCTTTCACGGATCCAGTTACTTGCAAGATCGATCAAATTGATCTCAGGACACGAGTGTCTTTATTAATATTTTAACTTGATTGTTGTATTTAACATGTTTTGTATATGAAGACATGGCTTCAAATGTCGAATTAAAATGCATATAAAGTGAAAGTAAAATTACTTCTAAACTTGAAATGGTAAAAGACTTAAGTAAATGTTACTGGAAATTCTGCAGAAAGTAAATGCATTTATATTAAATGGGTGTATCATACGTACATCCTCAATAAACTCGTTTCTCTTTAACATTTGGTACTTTGAGTAATTTCTGAGTAATTTGTACAAAGATATTCACCACCTAAATCGAAATACTAAAGCCACTATTTATAATACTTCGACCCTAACGGTCTTCTACACGAACTAATGCCACGTTTCTGTTTGCATGTCTTCGACGAACTCAGAGCCTTCCACACGTCTTTTTGGATAAGATCAAAATATTTTAATTCAAATCTCCTTCTTATCTTGAGCGCCAATCTCTGAAGATGGTCAAACGAAAAAATGTTTGAAACCTTAGCCACATTTCGAATAATAATCTTTATTCAATAATTCGAATTGGTAAACCTTTCCAACGAATTTTACTCAATTAGAATCTCAACCTTTATGGCTTCACATAAGTAAAGTAGTGGAATATTCTGAAGTATATTCAAGTCTAACTTTAAAATCCTTATTCGAAATTTCCAGCTAACAGTGGCCTAGTGGCTAAGTTTCAGTGTTGTAATCATCAGGGCCTGAGTTTAAGTCCCTTTGGCCACAAATCCTTTCTTTTTTATTAGTTGTTTTATTCACTGTTTTTTTCTCATTTTCTCTTAATTATTTCTAATGCAAATTATATTAGTTATAATTTATTTTTTGCATACTTTTCATTTATCCCCTCTATTTTATTAATCCATGAAAAAATACCAAAATTAATGTTTATTTTACCTATTTTTATTTAGTTCATAATGAAGTATTTTTAAGTGTTTTTTTAAAGTTTTTTTGGGATATCTTTTGATTGTTTCTTTGACTTAATTGAACATATGTGTTTGTGTGGCTATGGTATGGTTTGAGTGTGTCTTTTTTAATGTTGATGACATGATTAAATTATTTTCTACCTAGGGTTTAGCATGTTTTAAATGAATAAACTTTGATTTTGATACTCTAAAACCCTAATTGATCATGATACTTTCTCTTTAGTTTTAATGCATGATGTAGATGTCCCTGATTGTTCCTTCATATCATGATGATGTCTTGATAATTTTTTTCCATGAGTTTAAGTTTCCTTTTATGCATGTTCATGTATTCTCCTAACTTTGACGCCATGATTTTGTTTAAAACTTTGATGTCTACCATCTTTAAAATTTCTTGATGTTTAGAATTAATTATTGTCATAACATGAATGTTTTCATTTCCATGTGCCTTGTGTGCTTATGTGATCCATGATTGAATGTTTTGCCAAAGTATGTTTTTATCTTCTATCTTTTGTCACAACTTTTACTTGATAAACATGTTGACTTTCCCTTTGTGTTCATCTTTGATTTAACATTTTTCTTAAATGACTCTCTTAAAAGTTGTGTTATTTTGTGATCTTTCCCTTAATATTTATGTGGTTGTCCATTTGTATTAGTGATTAGTATCTATACTTTGTTGTGTTAGTACTTGTGTCCAAAATCCAAGAAAATGGATAGTATTGTGGACTTTATAGTCATGTGTATATGCATTGCCTTGGGTTTACCCTTATATGTTTATCTTTTGTGTAATATCCTCATGAATGTTTTCCTTGCATGTTCTTATGAACTCTAAACCCTAAAAGCCTAATTTCAAACTTTAAACACCTTCATATAAAAAACTTTGACTTTGTGTCATTGCCTTTTTTCAAATATTTTTTCTTTTAATAAATGCTTCAATACACTTAAGCATATTAAAAAATTTCAAAAGACTATAAAAGATTCAACCTCACCAAAATTATTTTTCCACTTGGTTTTTAAATTTAAAACCTTTTTCTCAAATATTGGATATAAATTATCTTCATAGTAGAGATGTAATTCTCCTATCCCCATAGTAATGATTGAAGTAAATGTCATTCTTTCCACTTGAGGGAGATAATAGAAACTTTTTGATCTTTATATCCAAGTTAAGAGCTATTCCTTCATGATGATGAAAGATCCATCTTCTCATACTTGTGGTAGAATTAGTTGAGTATTCTCCTAAAAGATGATGTAATATATCTTCTAAAATCAACCACAACAAACTCTTTTATTATTTTTACCACGAACTACGAGGTTTTGATTCTTCATTGGTACTTAGGTATAAGAATATGTCTTTCTAAAAAAATATAATAAAAATAAAATTCTTTTCCCATCTCCACGATATTTTTAGCAAGCAAACATTTTTAACCAAAAACAGATTTTACAAGAGGTTCCTATTGAATACAATAGATACATAGGGTGTTAGTTCCTTCCCTTTGTATAAACAGCCCTTGTATCTTAGATCTCTTATTATTAAATTTTTTTTAGTTTTTACTTCTTTCATTGCATGTTTAAAATATAGGGTTTTGATCTTTTCCTTTTTCCTTGGAAACAATAAAGTTCAGTGGTGATTTCTTAAATTTTGTGAGTCAAGTTAGTCAATAACTTGGTCTTCCAATTTTTCACAATGACAAAGTGGTAATAAGAAATAATACAATTATATTTGGAGAGATTAAACTCCCCCTGATTTAAATGAAGAGTATACTCGACTCCCCCTGAGAGTATACTTCTCCCCCTTTGTCGAAATCAAAAGGCGAGTAAAGATGCATTGCAAAAAAGTAAATATGCAAACAAGAGCAATTTAGAAATTTAGAGAAGGAAAACATCACACTCATATTATTAAAAATACAAAAGGGAATTTTGCTTGATTAAAGGTACAAGGAATAAAATGCATAACAAGAATGAAAACATCTAAGAAACACTTATTCAGCCCTGCAACACTTATTCTTACTAATTCTGGGTATCTCTCATGAGGTTTTTCGAAGACAAAGTTATTCAGCTCTGCAGCAGTGAAAACTACAATGAATGAGAAAATATTGAAGAGATCCTCGTCTAAGTAGTGATAGGAAAAAGTTCTTTATCATAGTAGTAGAGCTTGAAATTTGTTTCTTGAGCTTAAGAGGAGAAATCTTTGAAGAAGTATCAAGATGACAGTTGAAAAGAACAGGTTCTTTTGGGGCCATTTTGAGGTGATGGTGATGAGTGATAAAACTAGTGTGTTTCTAATGCAATGAATAAGTGATAAGAATGAGAAAAGTGATGAGATTAGAAGAATGAGAAATTACCTCTTCTTATAGCCTCTCTCTAATTGATGTGCCAATAGCTTAGAAATGGTAAGAATTAAGATTTTTCAGTTACAAGTATCTATTACCATAATTACTCACAAAATTATTCGTTGTGGTAAGCTTCAAAGTTTGAATTTCTCCATTTTCAAATGATCTAATAGATTAGACATAAGTGTCAATCGATTTTTTTTTGGATCAATTCACCATATCTTATTTTCGGCTTTGTGCTTTGTACCCCTCCTTGGTTTTATTTGCACCTATTTCTATACAACATTAGAACACTCATCTTTTATGGTTAGGAAAAAGTTTATGTTCCTGAGAAAAAAATTAAAATCATTATTTTAAGTGGTTAATCATAAATTCCTGATTATTTCAACCTTAAAATGATATATATTTTTTTTATCAATAAGTCTTGATAAATATTTCCCAATAGGGAAGTTCTAAATATACTATGCTGTATCCTTTTATATACATTGTTGGATGCGAGAGTTTGAAAAGTCCATAAAATGAATAAGTCTATTTCAGATATATTCATTCAGGTGATCCCTATGAATCATAAACTTTGAGATATTCTCAAAAAAATTGCTTTGATCATAACAGTTGACATTTGACATCATCATTCATCTTTAGATCAGAGACTTCATACTTATTGTATACTTCGAAAGTATATTATTTCTTTGTACAACTTTATTAATATTCGTCAAAACTCCAAGCTGCAAAGTACACCTGCAAAACATTTAAGGTTTCACCTTTGGTGTTTGTATGTTCTTGGGCTCAAGTGTATTAGATACAGAATATCTAAGTTGTTTACCTTTATATATTTTCAAATTATCAAAACAAAAAAGTTCTAAGTGACCTATTATTTTACAATGTGCGCACTTATATAGTGGACATTTCTTTCCCTTATGATCTATGTCTTTTCTTTTAAATCCTAAACCATATTTATTTATGGGAGATATTTGACTAGATAACGTTAGGTCAAGCTTCTTTTTTCCTTGTGTAAACTTTCCTAGGGTTTCACGTGGATCAATAACTTTTTTATAATGGATTCACGTTATTTACATTCCTTTTTCTAATTTCTAAGCTTAGTTATCTCTATTTTGAAAGAATTATTGATTTCCTTAAGATATGTTATGGAATCCTTAAGACCTAGGGTACACTTTTCTTTAATTTAGTATTTTCTTTATCTAATTGATCACATATTATAAATAGTTAAGTATAGGATGGTTGGATACCTGGAGTAGTATCCTCCTTGCAGGATGCCTTTAAGCATATTTCATCTTATTATTTGGAAGAAGATTTCTTCATATTTTCCCCCAAGTTTGGTGTCCCTCCTCCTCTTCTTAATTCGAGTATTGAAGATATTTATTCATCTTCTTTGTTATTCTTTGAACAAGAGGGTCCTTCATTTGATGTTGAATCTTCCGAGGATTGTTCAACAACTGAGTATGTTCTATCGAAGGATTGCACATGAGTTGTGTGATAGGAGTATGATGATGATGATTAAGTTTGGATTCCTTCATTGTAAGTAATTGAACTAAATCATTTAACTTTTCTATAGTCTCCTTCTTTCTTGATTTTTCCTGAAATTTATGAAGGCTCTTATCTCTTGAATTAAGAATTGGATTAAAATTCTAAGTCTTAATTCTTAGGTATTTGTTAGTGAAACAATTCCAAACAAAATTTCCAATATTTCTAAATTTAGAAAAAACATCCATGTTTGGCATCTTCACTTCGTATATTCATCTTTTCTTGTTCCGTACTTGGAGAAACTCCATATTTCCTTCCAATAGCATCCCACATTTACTTGGCATTTTTACAACGATAAACATCATAAAGTTTACTATCATCTAGAGACATTATTATAAAGATTTTTGGTTTAAGATCTATATATATCTTTCTCTTTTCTTCTTTGGTCCAAAGGGAATAATGTTTATCCACTACTTAATAATTTACTTGATGAGTCGGGTAAACGGGATCATTGACTATTATTTCCCACAATTCATGATTTATTATTTGAAGAAATATTATAAACTTAGCTTGCCATATGTTAAATTTACTATCATTGAAAAGTGGTGGTGTGTCTAGAAAGGATCTGTTAATCGAAGTCACATTTCTCTTGAGATGATTAGTCCTTAAACAGGAATTTGGCTTTGATGCCACTAGTTAGACTTGAGACATCACACACAAGAGGAGGGTGAATTGTATGGTTTAGAAAAAAGTGTTTTTGAAAAACTTTTGGAATTAGAATTAGAGTTTTAAAAAAATTCAAAAATACTTAGCAGTGAAAAATAAAAAGCAGAAATAAAACTGTGAAAATTAAAAAAGTTAAGTGAAAAGAGGAACACAACGAACTATAGAGGTTCAGCCAAAACAAAAGAACTTACTCCTCTTCCAAAGAATTATTTTGTAGATTTTCCAATAAATGTTGAGAGCTTTTAGTAGGAAAGACTTGAGAACCCCCTTATATAAGGAAATGATGGTTGATGTCAACCTAAATAGTATAAGACTTTGAAATATGGAAGTTGGAGTATTATCTTCCGAATAGTCAATTAGGAGGTTAGTCCTGTCTCCACAAACAAGGATCTTGGAGCGGGTAGTCTTCATGTTCCTAAACCTTGCAAGTTTTTACATGAACTAAGCTCATGAACCTTAAGCATTGGTTTTATATAGATAACGTGTGAGATTTTAATATCTAGATAATCTCAAACCTACTATGCTTTTATTATCAGACTGAGCTTGAACCTAATATTGGTTTTAATACCAGGCTAACCAAGAACCTATGAGATTTTATAACGGGCTAATCTCAAACACAAACATGAAATGAATCATACAATCCCAAGCTAAAGCTTTTAACGGGTTTAGCTTCTAAACAAAATAATTTTTTAAATGGATAGTATTCAACCAAGGTGTATACAAAATATTTCTTTCGAGATATTATAATACTACCCTTTCATAAATTATAATGATATCCTCACTCACGAAAGGACTTTGCTCACAAAAGTACTTAGGCTAAAATATTAGTGAGATAAAGTGTGTAAAACTTTAGAGAGGGAGGTGTGTCAAAACAGATTTCTAGATGAAATGGAATTAGAAAATTACGTTTATTTATAGTCTAGAGGTAGGCTCAAATAGCAATTTCAAATAAGTACTTTTTATAATCATGTAATAGGTTAGAACATCGTCACAACCAATTAGATTTTTGAAATATAATCGATAATAAGTTTATAAAAGAAAGGAAAAGATACCTAGTGGTTTCACATCATTAAGGTGTTGTCCTAATCTCTTATTACTCAATTTTGAGTTGAGCTAACCGATTAGACAAAAGTGCCAATCGATTAGATAAGTCAAAAAATTTCCTCTTGCACGTTTGACAGTTCCTAATTCATTTGATAGTTTATGATGAGACTTTAGATTACATTCCATTTGATTTCCATCATCAGATAGTCAAGTCCATCAAATTCTAATAATTAGGTTTGCATATGTATTCGCTTAATCGTTCAAGCTTGAATTATTATAAGACATTAGTTATCATCATCAAAAGATGATGTCCTTGTTGAAAGCATATCACCTGAAAAAAAGGTTCCACACCTTTCAAAAGCATCTTTCTAACTTATTATAATCTTTGCCTCCTCTTTTGCCTACTCTTTTTCCTCATCTAATTCCTTTTTAAGATATTTTTAGGTGTATAACAATGAAGAAAGTTCATTATTCTTGGCATCCAAAGCTTTTTGTGTAACCTCAAAATTACTCCAATCATATTTTGCTTATTTTCTTAGGTGGTCCATTACTGGAGAACCTCACCTAGCTATGCCTTAAAAGATTTTATCTTGGACCAAGCTTTCACTTCCTAAGAACAAAATTTTCCTTCCTCTGTGAGCTTACAACCGATCAGGTTTACTACCTTGGCTAAGTAAGGGAGACATTCAACAAAGACTCGTTAGCGACCAAAAGACCCTATATCTATTAAATAATTAGGATTTCCCTCATTGATCACTCTATAGAGTCCCTACATATAAGTATCTACAAGACCCTATATCTATTAAATAATTAGTATTTTCCCTCATAGGTCACTCCATAGACTCCCTACATATAAGTATCTATGGTTGGTATAAACTTCCCTTTCTCTTAACCACGATATATGAGATTTTTATTCTTTTAGAAGAATGAGAAAGTGACGAAGATGGAGGAAGTTCCACATTAACAATTGATGTTGAGGGGTTTCCCACATGATTAGAAACTAAGCTTTTGCATACACACTTGGCCTCGACAACCTTCACTAAGGCTTAGGCTCGTGACTTCTTCAAAGCTTTAAGTTGATCTTCAAATTCCATAATATATGCAACAAGAAAACACAAATCCATCAACATAATAAAAAGAAAAGGTTTAACATAATAGAAAAAGTACCGAGTGTCATCCCAAAAACTTCTTAGCATCATCCGAGTCCATAGCCAAAACCAAGGATCGAGTGTCCATGTATTGGTCCCTCATTCTATAAGTATTATACTTATGATCATGGAAAGATACATGGTCAAAAAACTAACATAATTTTCTCTCTCCCCTTGAGAAAATATGGGAATTTTAAGGAAATTTTTTCTTTCACTTTACTATAGATATCCATACTCTACCACCGGGGAACTCAGGATTAAATGCTACAATCAAGGCCTCGTCCTCATAGCCACATATGTTGGAGAGAATCTCAGTCGTGATTTCCTGCACCATCACATAATGAAACGTATGGTTCTTTAGAGATTCTAAGAAAGCCTCAAACAATTTGAGATTTTATTTTAAAGTGAATTAAAGAAAAAAGAGAAGAAGAACCTTCCCATCCAACCCAAAAAATGTAAAAGAAGACTTTGACAAAAACTTTAATGTCTAACTATAACAAACATATTCAAAAGCTCGAATTAGTGTCAAGCAATTAAGGTACAATTGCGAGGGTTCCATAACCAAGTATGAAAAAGTTTTTGTTCAAAATTGGAAAATGTCAAGAAAAAAACTCATATCTTGAAATACTACATCGAACATAGGGAAATACATGTGAATAAAATATTGACACAATCTATCTTTAAAGGGGGATATTGATCTTCCTAGCATTAGGAGGACATATGAATTCAACAACAACACCATAGTTCTTTGATTCCTTTTTGAATTAGAGTATATTGAAGTTGTCCATAATATGCATCACTTATCTAAGGAATGTGTATATCTCTTTTCTTAGAATGTGTATATCACTTATCTATATAGATAAAAGAACTAGTCAGATATCTGTACTCTCGCACGAATGAATTTTTTTTAGTATAGTATTTTTTGAATTATATGAGTAATATAAATAAAAAGAATTATAAATAATTTGCATAATCAAAATATAAATTATTAGTTTAATCATATAAAGAAAAAAGACATAAATATAATTAAAATTGATGTTAAATCTATTAATTAGTTGTTCTATTAATTACTCTATTAATTGATCCATTATGAGAAAATTATTTATATTTAATTTATTGACTATTTTATAAAACATATGTCTATCAACATGATGTGGATGAGACTATCTATCAATGTAATTAATGTATGTTAGAGTAGCTATAAAAAACTACTCCAACTAAAGTTTGAACTTTTATGTTAGCAAAAATTTGCAAAAATGTCACAGCTATATGGTAGATTTTTTATATATAAATAATAATTATAAATATGTATTAAAAAATATAATTTCTTTATAGTTGCTATAAAGTTGAATACAAAATAATTTCTTTCACAATGAATCTTAATTTTTTCATAGTTGTTACAAAAATAATTTTAGTTGAATTGAGCAAACTATATAATTTTGTTGAATTTTTAATTGCTTAGACATGAAATAATTTTGTTGGTGCATACTTAACTATAAAATGAATAATATTCATATCGATTTAATTATATAAAAATAATTATATTAAAATAAGAAAGAAAAAAAAAGTAAAATGGAGAAAAATAATATATAAAAACAAATATTTTATTTTTTTAAAAAATTATTAATTTAAATAAAATAGATTATTCTCGTAAAATAAAAAAAATAACTAATAGATATTGTGTCGATAGTGATCCGTAAAAAAAAATGATATGATTAAAAATAAATACTAATATTATATTGAAATTCTAAAAATAACTTATAAATTTAATTGAAATTTTAATTTATTTATATAAACTAATAAGAATTGATATATTTAGTTTTGTAATGCAATTGATGATATTAAATGAAAAGAATATTAAAAAATTTAAATAATTGATAATTTTTAAACACGTAACAAATATAATTATTAAATTTGCATAATTGATTATACCACTAACTAAAGTCCTATACATCTTAAATGTGAGGTCAATTTGCATAATTGTCACAAAAGTTGTCAAAAACAGGTATATAAATATAAGTTTCCCAATATATTATTAGCAAAGATGGACATGATTCAATTTATATGTTAGATCAAGAATTCAATTTTTTTCCAACAATATAAATTCACAGTTAGATAATAGCTGATATAGTTTTTTGGAATTAAATTCAAAGTTTATTCAACGATATTTGTATGCGAAAAGATACTTTCCTAAACTGCTTCACCCATATTTTGACTCCTTCACTCGTGTTGTACTTATCAGCTGCAACTCTTCTACAGCATCCTTGAGAAAGACTTGATGTTTTTCAATTCATCTTTAATCTCTGCAAATTCTTTGTGAACACCTTTGAGAAGATTGACTTCTTCTTTTAACAATGGAAGAAGCTAGTTAATAGCAAAAGACACTGCTATTTTTGTCATTATTGTTGAGTAAACTTTAATGTCATTAGTAATGAGTTTTTCATATTAAATAAGATAGTAGGAAGATTAAGAATCAATGTAATTTGGAAGGTCAAAAAGTCAGTAGGTTATGGTTGTTTTTATTAGTAGCAGTTATATTTTTTTGAATTGTAAAAGTCATTGGGTCTATATAAAGACCAAGAGTGTACTTTATTTAAAAACAACAATAGAAAAGTTTGCCTCTTTCTTAAAACAAACACAATCGAAGTCTGCTTCATTATAACAATTTGGCATCTGAGCTCATGGCAAACATGATGAATCAAATGTCGTTGCCACGACTAATGAAGTCAAATTATGAAAACTGGAGTATCCAAATGAAAGCTCTTCTTGGATCTCTAGACGCGTGGGATGTGACTCATGAAGGGTTTGAAGATCCAACAGAAGTTGGCGGATATACGGGAGCTCAAACGAAGGCGTTGAAAGAGACGCGATCGAAGGACAAAACGGTATTATACATGTTGTTCGGGGCTATAGATGAATCAGGTTTCGAAAAAATTGCTGGTTCGACTACGTCGAAACAAGCATGAGACACGATAGAAAAAATGTTCAAAGGAGCAGATTGAGTGAAGCAAGTTCGACTCCAAACTCTTCGTGGCGAATTGGAGAGGATACAGATGAAGGATACAAAAACTGTATCTGACTACATCACACGTGTGTAAAAAGTGGTGAATCAACTCACCAGAAATGGAGAGACAATAACGGATGCACGAGTTGTTGAAAAGATCTTGAGATCTTTAACAGACAAGTTTGAGAATATTGTGTGTGCAATAGAAGAGTCGAAGGACCTTTCGAGGCTCTCAGCCGAAGAGCTTGCTGGTTCTCTCGAAGCACATGAACAACGAAAGATGAAAAAGAAAGAAGAAGCAGTCGAAGAAGCAAATCAAACAAAGGAATCGAACAAAGACGAAAAGGTACTCTTTTCTCAAAACTTTCGAGGAAGAGGACGTGGACGTGGAGGTCGTGACAGTGGTCTAAGTGGTAGAGGTAGCAACTTCGAAAGAGGACAATCGAGCCAACAAAATTGGTGTGGAAGAGGACGTGGACAAAGAGATGGTCGTTCGAATCACTCCAACTTTGAATGCTACAAGTGTGGTAAATATGGTAATTACGCAAAGGATTGCAACTCCTACAAATGTTATAACTGTGACAAAGTGGGACATCTTGCAAAATACTGTCGAATCTAAAAGAAGATTGACGAAACAACTAACATAGCCTTGGAAGCTGAATTGAATGAAGGCTTTCTCCTGATGGTTCAAAACTAAATCAACACCAATAATGACATTGTTTGGTATCTTGACTCAGGAGCAAGTAATCACATATGTGGTTATAAACACCTGTTTAAAGATATGAAGAGAATTGAAGATGGTAATGTGTCTTTTGGAGATGCATCGAAAGTGAAGGTCGAAGGAAAGGGCACAATCAGTTACTTGCAGAAGGATGGCTTGATTGGATCAATCGAAGACGTTTACTATGTACCATATCTCAAGATCAACATATTGAGTCTGGGACAACTTACAGAAAAAGGTTCTTCCATACTTATGAAAGATCGAACACTGCATTTGAAGGACAAAGTAGGACATCTGATTTCCCGTGTCAAAATGGAAAGAAATTGAATGTACAAACTGAACCCGAGGAACGTTCGAGAGAAATGTATGCAAATCAAAGTGCAAGACAAAGCGTGTTCTGTGAAGAGACTACCAGACATGGATTTCGAAGGAAAGTTCTGTGAAGAATGTGTGCTCAGCAAACAAACAAGAACCTCATTTCAAAAGAAGGCAGAGTATCAAGCTAAACATATTCTCAAATTGATACATACTGACATATGTGGGCTAATCACTCCAGAATCCTTCAGTGGAAAAAGGTACTTCATTACTTTTATTGATGACTTCTCAAGAAAGACCTGAGTTTACTTCCTGAAAGAAAAATCTGAAGCATTAGAGGTGTTCAAAAAGTTCAAAGTAATGGTGGAGAAGGTAACAGACAGACACATCAAAGCAATTCGATCTGACAGAGGAGGTGAGTATACTTCGACGGACTTTGTGAAGTACTGTGAAGAGCAGGGCATAAGGAGATTCCTAACTGCACCATATTCACCGCAGCAAAATGGTGTTGCTGAAAGGAAGATTCGAACTATTCTTGACATGATAGAATCGAACTATTCTTGACATGATTCGATCAATGCTCAAAAGCAAGAACATGTCGAAAGAATTCTGGGCAGAAGCAGTACAATGTGCTTTTTATGTTTAGAATAGATGTCCACGTTCGAAGAAAGATAAAATACCACAAGAAGTATGGAGTGGACAGAAGCCAACAATTTCTCATCTCAAGGTATTTGGTAGTGTAGCTTATGCACGTGTACCAGATCAACGAAGAACAAAGTTTGAAGACAAAAGTCAGAAGTACATATTCATTAGATATGATGAGAAGACAAAAGGGTACAAGCTATTCGACCCCATAAGCAAAAAAGTGATCGTGAGTAGATACGTTCAAATAAACGAAGCAAGCAAGTGGGACTGGAATAATTCGACAGAGGTTATTGACGCAGTCGAAGAAACAATTGTAGCTGTACCAACAAGTATTCCAATAGAACATGAAGAAACTGAAGATGAAGATGAACCTCTACAACCCAAAATGAGAAGTTTTCAAGATTTATATGATTCAACAAGTGAGGTGCATCTTGTGTGCCTTCTGGAAGATGCTGAAAACATCAGTGTCGAAGAAGCATTACGAGACAAGAAGTGGAAAAGTGCCATGGACGAAGAGATTAGAGCAATCGAACGCAACAATACTTGGGAGCTAGTCGAATTGCCAAAAGGTAGTCAACCCATTGGTGTAAAGTTGGTATTCAAGAAAAATATGAATGCTCAAGGAGAAATCGAAAGATTCAAAGCGCGACTGGTTGCAAAGGGATACAAACCGAAAGCAGGAATTGACTATGATGAAGTGTTTGCGCCTGTTGCAAGAATGGAGACAATTCGATTGCTCATTTCTCAAGCTGCTCAATTCAAATGGCCAATATTTCAAATGGATGTCAAGACAACATTTTTGAATGGTGTGCTCGAAGAAGAAATCTATGTCGAACAACCACTTGGGTATATGAGAATTGGAGAAGAGAAGAAGGTGTTGAAATTGAAGAAAGCACTGTATGGGCTGAAGCAAGCACCTAGGGAATGTAACACACGCATTAACACATATTTCAAAGAGAATGGATTCGAGCAATGTCCTTATGAACCTGCCCTCTATGTGAATAAAAATGGAAGTAATGTATTACTTGTTGCTCTCTATGTTGATGATCTTATTTTTCTAGGCAGTGATGTTCAAATGATAGAAGATTTCAAGAGCACCATGACATGCGAATTCGAAATGACAGACTTAGGTCTGATGAGATTCTTTCTTGGTTTGGAGGTTCGACAAGAAGAAACTGGAATCTTTATCTCACAAGAAAAATATGCAAAGAAAATCTTGAAAAAATATAAGATGAAGAATTGCAATCCAACTTCGACGCCAATGGAACCAAGTGCAAAACTGTCAAAGTTTGATGGAGGAGAACGGGTTAAAGGAAGCAAATATCGAAGCTTGGTAGGTAGCCTTCGATATCTCACATGTACAAGGCCAGACATTTCATTAAGTGTTGGCATTGTAAGTCGATTCATGGAGGAGCCAGTACACACACATTGGAAGGCACTGAAACGAATTCTAAGGTACATCCAAGGAACAATATCACTTGGAATATTTTATTAAAAAACAGAAGACTACAAGTTAGTTGGTTATTCTGACAGTGACTGGTGCAGAGACATAGACGATCGAAAGAGCACTTCTGGATATGTGTTCTTCATGGGAAACACATCATTTACTTGGCTATCGAAGAAGCAGCCTATAGTAACACTTTTAACGTGTGAAGTTGAATATGTGGCAGCATCCTGGTGCGTCTGTCATGCAGTATGGCTCAGAAGGTTGATAAACAAGATGAAGCTAAAACAGAAAGGTCCAACAATAATACAAGTGGACAATAAATCAGCTATTGAATTGGCAAAGAATCCACTGAATCACGAACGAAGCAAACACATTGATGTTCGATTCCACTTTATTCGTGAACATGTGAAGGAAGGAAGTGTCGAATTGAGGCATGTAGCAAGCAAGAACCAAGCAGCGAATATTTTCACAAAACCACTATCGAAAGAGATCTTCGATAGAGACAAGAAGATGATAGGAATGCTGGATGGAAGAAACACTGAAGTTTACAAAAATGTTTTGTTGAGTAAACTTTAATGTCATTAGTAATGAGTTTTTCATATTAAATAAGGTAGTAAGAAGATTAAGAACTAATGTAATTTAGAAGGTCAAAAAGTCAGTAGATTATGATTGTTTTTATTAGTAGCAGTTATATTTTTTTGAATTATAAAAGTCATTGGGTCTATATAAAGACCAAGAGTGTATTTTATTTAAAAACAACAATAAAAAAGTTTGCCTCTTTTTTAAAACAAACACAATCGAAGTCAACTTCATTATAATAATTATAAGATTTTTTTCTGTTATTATGTAAAATGAAGTGTGTTGAAAGAGCAGCCAGTAAGCAACATATATAACAGAACGGATGCATTTTATTAAAGGTGCTACCTTAGAATATTTTTGACGTGACACATGAAGAAATCTCGTGTTGGCATAAAACTCGAAACTCTATTTCAATATATCATAAAAATTAAACAGATTCTCTACATTAGAAATGTGTATAGTAATTACTGATTTGCTAAGGAGAATATGTAAAAGTCAATAATTCCATGTTAGTTGAAAATGAAAAATATGAGAATATTCAATCAACCATACCTTTTTGTTAGAACATTATTCTGACATCAGTATAAATTCTTGTTGATCACGTTGATGCTTATATGAATGTTGTAGTATCCTATCCTATCCTAGTGGAGAACATCCAGTGACAAAGTTCTATAAAAACCTAAACCTTAACTCACATTTTCTCAAACCAAAACCAAAACACAATATCACAACAATTACTAAAATCCTTTACATTTTTCTTGATACTATCTTTTCTACTTGCAGATGTCTCTGGTGGCTGGTTTGCTGGCTTGTTGAATTGATTCAAAAATCTCAAATCAAAGTTGAAAAATGATATCCCTCTCTCTTATTTATGCAATCCTTCAATTAATAATTTGCAAAAGAGAAATGAAAAGCTTAGAGAAAATACTGAAAAGGTTAAAGAAACAGTTAAGGATATGATCGAGGTGAAGGATTACTTAGAAATATGCAGATTCTGAAACTCTTCCACTTCGCCTTCAGATCCCATGGACGAATCATTAATAATCAAATTTCAGAAGTTTTTTAATCTCATAAATACAAGTACATTTGATGAAAATACAATTGAAACACTTTTAAAATCACGTTAGTAGTGTACATATTGTTGAAATATTATATTAGATTTGATTTGATTTAATATTTAAATATAATTCAAGTTGTGTTAGTCCAAGTCCAATTAGGGTTGTATATAAATAGTCATAGTGTATATTATTATTTGTACAATTTAATAATACAAATTCTTATTTCTTTTATTATTCTCTCTTTCTCTCCTCATTAAAAGTGTCTCACGCACTAACAAATTTGTATCAGAGCTTTCGGTTATTGTTCTTGATCAAGTTTTCAAGAATTTCACGTCAGAAATCATTTTTCTAGGGCAAGTGAATCAAACGCTGCGAAGATGGCTAGTGATAAGGGCATTCTGAATTCTCTTCCAATGCTTGACGGTAAAAATTGGATCCGATGAAAAAACAGATGCAATCCTTGTTTGACTTCCATGAAACCCTTGAAGTGGTTACCGACGGTGTTCCTGTGTTGGTTGTAAATGCAACCGACGAACAAAAAAAGCCCACAACAAAGTCAAGAATAAAGATTGCAAGACTGCTTATTGCATTCAAACGACTGTCGATGCTGCTAACTTTGACAGAATCTCTCATGCTGAAACGACGAAGGAGGCATGGGATATTCTGGTGAAGTATTACGAAGAAGGTGATAAAGTCAAGATTGTCAAATTAAAAACCTTGCATCGACAATATGAGTTGTTGTCGATGGGAGAAGATGAAAAAGTTGCAGAATATGTGTCGAAGGTTCAGAAACTCGTCCATCTCATGAAGGGTTGTGGTGAAACCTTTACTGATAAGATGATAGTTGAGAAGGTAATGAGAACGTTGAACTCTCACTTTGATCATGTTATCATAGCTATTCAAGAATCTAACAATCTTGAAACTACTAAAGTGAAAATTTTGGTTGGTTCGTTGGAGGCACGTGAGATGAGGATTGTCGAAAGGAATGGAGTTCAAGACTCGATACAGGCACTGCAAGCTCAGTCATGGAAAATGGATGGTGGTTCCAACAAATTAAAAGGCAAGTTCGACAAGACTCATGGCAAGAAGTCTTGGTCGAATCCCCATAAGAATAAGGTCGAAGATAGATCTTCTGAGTCCTCGAAAAGGGGGAGGAGGAAAATATAGAAAGGAAAAAGAAGATAAGAACGGTATGTAGTATTATAACTGTGAAAAGTGGGGACACTTGGCCAAGAATTGTTGGTACAATAAAGACAAGGGATCGAAAGGCAAGGACGAAGGAGCGAACCTTGCACGCTAAGATTTAGATGATTCTGAAGGTGGTATGGTGGTTATGGCTGCAGTTGCAGATAACCATGTCAAATCCAATATTTGGTTTCTCGACTCAGGATGCTCGAACCACATTACTGGTCGAAAGGAGTGGTTGGCAGATTTTGACGAGTCAAAGAAGAGTAAGGTAAAACTTGCTGATAATAGTTCGTTGCAAGCAGAAAGTACTGGCAACATAGTCTTTCAAATGAGTAATGGAGGGAGAGCTATGATCAAAGATATGCTCTATGTACTGGAATGAAATGCAACTTGCTAAGTGTTAGGAAACTATTCGAAAAAGGTTTCAGTTGTCATGAAAGATGGACTTTTGAAATTGTTCAACACCAAGAACAATTTGGTCTTAAAATCTCCCTTGTCGAAGAACATGACATTTAAGACTATGATCAGTTCGACAGAAGTTCAATGTTTGAAAACTATTGTCGACCACAAGGATAGTTGGTTGTGGCATTTGAGGTTTGGACATTTGAATTTTCGATCACTTAATTAACTGATTACTCAAGATATGGTTACTGGTATTCCAAGCCTTGAGATGCCTGAAAAACTTTCTGAAGGTTGTTTAGTGGGAAAGTAATCCAGAAATTCTTTCGTTTCGACTATGTCAATGAGATCATCCTGCATTCTCCAAGTGGTGCATTCAGATGTATGTGGTCCATTCGAAGAACATACAATTGGTGGAAACATATATTTTGTTTCGTTTGTTGATGATTTTGGTCGAAAGTTGTGGATCTATGTGATCAAATGAAAGGACGAAGTATTCTAAATATTTAAGAGATTCAAGATACTTGTCTAAAACTAGAATGAGAAGAAGATCAAAGTTCTACGAACATATGGAGGTGGCGAATACATATCCAAGATGTTTGAAGATTTATGTGCAGAACATGGTGTTGATCATGAGGTAACTGCTCCTTATACACCTCAACATAATGGAATTTCTGAAAGAAGAAACAGAACCATATTAGATATGGAAAGATTCTTGCGGAAGCAAAAGAATTTGCCAAAGTCTTTATGGGGAGAAGCTGTTTCGACTGCAGTTTATATTTTGAATTGGTTTCTGTTGTACCCCAAAATTTGCCCTCCCATTTCCTCAACATTTTCTCATCACAAAACCCTTGAAGATCAAGATCCAGTTAGGGTTTCCTCTGCTCAAGACTTCTCCTTGCACTGTGGACCCAAATTAGGGTTTGTGGTTGAACAAAGATGTTTTGAACTAAAATGTCTAAGATGACTTTCATGCTTCATGTTGGACTCCCAAGTTTATCCATACCAAGTTTCAAGTCTTGATTCCAAGTTTTGCCCAGTCAATTGGACAGATGACCTAGAAATCAGCTGTGTTGGGGAAAAAGTCAACTGTGGCCAATTGACAGTCAAATCTCATAAAAATTGACCCACATCAATATTATGAACTCATATGGACCATTTGATCAAGTTTGGATCACAATTCCACAAGAAATTTGATCAGATCATCAAAAGGGCAAAATGGTCATTTTTAGGGTTTTGACTGCACAAAGGAAATTTTTGACTGTTTGACCTAGCCAATGGCAAACCAAGCTCACATATGGACTCAAGGACCCCATGGAATTATCTTGACATGCTCAACAAACTCAAAAAATCCCAAGTACACAAGATTGACAGTTGAATTTCCCAGTCAATTGATCAATTTTGACTGTATACTGAAAAGTCAAACTTTGACTTTTTGGTCAAAATCAAGAGTCAATATTCATTTTTCATCAAAACATGCCAAATCATGAAACTTGTTCACCAAGAAACCAAGAAATGCAAATTAGGGTTTGAAATGGAATTTTTCATAACTTAGAATTTTTCTAAGTTATGGAAAACCCTAATTTTTTTCCAACTTTGCCCCACTTTCTCACCAAGATTCATTTGGATTCAAACAAAAGTCAAAACATGAAATTTGTAGCTTGTTGCATAATCTACAACTTTGATTCACAAAGTTTTCCCAAATGAGGCTTGTATCTCAAGTTACAAATTTTTGAATAAGGACACTAAACCATTCATAACTTAGTGAAAATTTGACCTTTTTGACAAGGTTTTCTACCTAACTTCAAGGCCATTTTCCATACACTTCCACTTGGAATTTCAATTTTCATTTCAAAGATGGATTGTATTACACATTCCAAGCTTTCTAAAATGTCCAAGAACTTCTCAAACAACCTCATGGTTAGGGAGAATCGAATTTTGCAAAATGGGAAAAAGTCACTTTTGTTCTTGGCCATGTACATGTTCATAACACTATGCATCTTAATCTCAGCATGCTTAAGCTACATTACAGGTCCTAAAACCCTTTGACACTCATAAATTTAATGCAAAACCATTGAACCAAGTTGTTATTCTAAGCCTTTGGACATTACATGGAGAATTAACCCTAAACTAGAAAAAGCATTATTTCCATTTTGAAAAAGTAGAACTTTATGTCAAGTTTGCAATCCAAGTGGTACAGTCCAAATCTTCTTGGCACAAGTTTGTGAGAAAATTGCACTGATCAAGGCCAATGTGTGCAGCATAGTGTGAGGGCCTGTACAAGCTAGAATGATCAAGTGGCCATTGCTTGCTTCAAGTTCAAGTAAGATAGCATAACTTGTACCAACTTCCATCTCAGCTTACAAACATTTAGACAAACTTATCAAACACACTCAAGACATCTCAACCAAGCTATTGCACGAGCCTTTTACCTCCAATCCCTCCCAAAACTCAGAATCACTGTGAAACTGCTCAAACAGAGCAACCTCTGCAGATTGAGTTCCAACTCTCAATCCTTTCAAGCATTCTTGCCCAAACCAGCTCACATACATTCCCTAACATCTATGCAAGCTAACCAAAAGCAAAAACACGACCTGTAATCCCTCTAACTGGTTCCACCATTTTCACATTTCTGACTTGCAGGTGAAGTGCTCTAGCTCGATTCAAAAGCTTTCAAGACAAAGTAAACATTGGAATAGCATCCCTGGACCTCAAGGAAGCTTTTCCAATCATCACCTTGCACTGAGAGTTTCTCCATTGCCAGATAGAACTTCAACTGAACAGGTAAGTTTTTGAATTCGTATCTCTCTTATTAGGCATTGTTAGCTTTAGGTTTGTGAAGAGAATATGTCATAATCATTGCCCTGAACATGCCCATATAATTAGATTTTATTTATATTATGTGTGTTGCAAGAATTTGATGTCTGAACTTTGAACAAAAATTAGGTTAAGAATTGGGAGAGAAGAAATTCTCTCTCATTTCTGAGAGTTAAAACATGTTTTTTATATGTGTGAATTCGTGGGAAGATGCTTAACAGTTTTGATGTTGGAAGTTTTTGCTAAAACTCAAGGAATCAGGACCTTGCAATGGAAGAAAGTGGCGCGCGTTTTGTTCAAACAGAAGGCTGGAGGTTGAAGAAAGGTCTTCATGGGTTGGGCCTGTGTTGACTTTTCTTTTTGCACCACATAATTGCTTCTGAACCCCCTGAGCCCATTTTGCTTATTTCTTTGACTTTTTGACTTTTTCTTTTTTTTATTGACTTATTTATTTTTTCTCATGACATTAAAAATATAAAAATATTTTTTCTCACCATTTTTGATTTTATTAGGCATTTATTTAGTTTTCTTTTAGTTTATACATAAATAGATAAATACATATATTTTTGTTTAAAATACTAAAATAGTGCAAAATACATTTTTATGCACTTTTATTTTTGTTTTACTTTCTGAAAATATTTTATAGAAAAATACTTTTTTTTATTAAATATTAAATATTATTATTTTATATATATATATAATACATATTTAGAACTTAATACACACATATATATATTTATTAGTATATTTAGGTTAAAATACAAAAATACCTATATTTTTCATTTTATTAATATTTGACATAAAAAAATACTTTTTATAAATATACTTCATTTTATTTTATTTTTTGTACTTAATAAATAAATACTTGCATTAAATTAAATAATAATACATTTTATTTAATAGAATTAGGGTTTTGCCCTAAATATGAAAATACTCCAAAAAATAATACCTTTTTATTTTCTTTTTTATTTTACATAAATAATTCTTTTTTCATACATAAAAAAATTCTTTTTGCATTCTTGCATATTTGTCTTATTTTATTTAATCTATGTAAATTAATCATCTTGCAAATATTCAATATTGATGTAATAGTTTTAGGTTTAAATTCCTTGTCAAAATCCCCATTTGAACATTTGTACCCCCCTTCCCATATTTGGTTTTGTAATAGCTTAGTAAATTTATTTTCGCACTTTATTGCTTTCCAATTATACCATGTTAGAATTAGGGTTTGTATGCGAAAAACGACAAAATAGTTATGACCTAATCTCAAGACAAACAAGCATGAAAATGGACACACAAATCACACTTGCACCCCCTAGGGTATTCCACTTGTTGCCTTTCAAAATTGGGCCATGTTGTATGTTAGGTCTCTTTGGGCAAAACAAACAAATTGAATGATCATAGTCCCTCGATAACACTTTCAAAATGTTTACCTAAACAAATGATCAAGTCCCTTAAAGAAAATGCCCAAAGATACTTGCCACCATTGCAATTATGGTCTAAACGATGACCCGCGCCCGTCCCTTTCACATCCTAACATGAGATTGTCCACCAAATACAATGGTGGAACAAACTTGTTAAAAGGGTTAAAACATAGCAATAATCTTTGAGAAATTTAGGAGTAGATAACCTCTTAGTTACTTGAATCAAACTTGCAAACTAAAACACTTGCCTATTTTTTAAAACCACACCTCACAACACTTTCAAAACAAACTTTCAAAAACAAATGAAAACCTTTTCAAAAGACATACACCTTTGTATACATCCCAACATGGATCATTACAAAGGTTGCCACCACATTGGCCTCTTTTCAAAACATTTTTAAACCCACACACACAAGAGCACCATTTCAAACAATTGAAAATTAAGGCAAGTTGATCTAAGCAAGTAACTAAGAGCCCATGGATAACCATGGATAGAAAGGGTGCTAATACCTTCCCTTTCTATAATCTACTCCCCGAACCCAAGAAAACATCTCAAAGGTTTTTGTTGTGCTTTTTAACCTTTCCTTAGGATAAAATAAAAAGTCGGTGGCGACTCTTGCTCAACCGAAACATTTGCGAAAACAAACGCAAAACCTCAAGTCAGTTCTCCCACCGTATCACAGAACTGGCGACTCTGCTGGGGAGTACTTATAAAGTGGAGTAACCTTAGGGCTTAGATCACCTTTGTTTTCAATTGTTTGCTTTGTTTGCTTTTATATTTGTGGGCTTTGCATCGGAGTTTCATAGATCCTAACCCGGATCTGGGAAATACCCTTTTTAGGTAGCATAATCTGTGAGGGACTTGTCCGGCATAGACCGACATGGGTGAAGCAGTGGCTATGTTGGTGTGGCATCTTGGTCTGTACCTATATCCCTTGTGTTGCAACAGGGAGAATATAGGTCTTCTAAGGAGTCATTAAACACCAACCAACCTTAGAACCCTAAATTGACCAAACTTGGCTATTAGGACAGTAGCAGTATGCTACACTCATTGAGGCTAAACTCTCGAGATGGTTCTGGCCGCGAGAAAAGATTGCGATGCTGGAGTTATGACCGATTGAGGGTAGCCAATGATTTGAGATCCCCTAGAACCCGATTGCTTTTGATAGGACAGGTTTTTAACCAACAAAACCAAAAGAGGGTAATACCTGAAATTCATGTTGGCCTGAAACCTAAGGGTGTCTTGTGTGACTTGTGTGCCTTACTTGCCTATGTGAATACTTGTGGTGTGCCTCATCATAGCATCATGCCATCATACCATTGCATGCATCCTGTATAAAGGACTAACCCATTTCAAAGACAAAAGAGTTTCATCTTTGCTCTGTTTTGTAGGACATCATGATGCCCGTGCGTAGGAATACTGTCCGGCTCAACTTTGTTTAACCACCAACTTTGCTCAAGGATTTGGTTGGTAGGATTCCAAACACTTCTTCCTTCATCAACAGACATGGTTCTCTCCTTGTCTTGGTCACTGCAAAGTGGGACCAACAACTGATAAGTGTTCTGACCCAGTTTTATGACCCTCTGTATCATTGTTTCACCTTTCAAGACTTCCAGCTGGTTCCTACCCTGGAAGAATTCTCTTACCTGCTTGGGATCCCTGTCTTGGAACAAACTCCATTCACTGGTTTGGAAAAGACTCTTAGGCCTGAAGAGATTGCTGCAATTCTCCCCTTGACCAAAGAAGAGGTATCAGCTAACTGGGAAACTAGAAATGGGGTCAAGGGCTTTTTGGTCAAATTTCTGGTTGGCAAGGCTAATGATTTCTGGAATGATTTGGACTTCAAGGCGTACGAGGATATTCTGGCTCTTTTGATCTATGGTCTGGTATTGTTTCCCAATCCTGACACCTTTATCAGTATCCATGTCATAAGGATCTTCATGTCTCGGAATCCGGTACCCACTCTCTTGGGTGATATTCTACAACAACTCTATGCTTGTACCGCTCGAAAACGGGGAACTCCGTGGTGTTGTGCTCCTTTGCTAGTGAGGTGGTTTATTTAGCACCTTCCTAAGTTCGTGCTGAAGAATGAAGAAGGAAAAGGTTGGGCTCGGAGGTTAATGTCTCTCACTGATAATGAAATCACCTGGACTCTCAGAGGTTTGGATGAGGTAGCTGTTGTCGACCGTTATGGAGAATACCCTAATGTTCCGTTGATTGGTATCCAAGGAGGAATCTCTTATAATCCATGCCTAGCTCTCCGTCAGTTTGGAAGGGCCAGGGGAGATGGGCCTCATGAAATGTTGGCTCCTCACTTCCATTTTGAGTTTCAGGCAGACAGTGACAAACTACGCCATGGATTCATTAAAGCTTGGGACAGAATTCACAAAGCAGACCCACATGAGTTGGGGCCAAAGACTTCTCTACCAATGGAACCCTATTGCAAGTGGGTCTGCATCCGTGCTCAGAGGTTAGGTATGCCGTATGAAGCTGTTAGACCTCTCATTCTTGAATCTCCTGATGAAGATGGGGTTCCTCCAACTGTCCTCCCTCCTCAGATACCTACTGATTTTGACACAATGAAGAGATCTTGGGCGCAGCTAAAGGAAGAACGGGATTTCTATCGGGAGAAGTTCAACGAGCAGGAACGGAAGATCTAGAGGCTGACTAAGCAATTGGAGGAAGAGCGGGTCCTGAACAACTACATCAGCACTGAGAAAAGAAGGCCATGGGAGCATTGATGAGCTTTGGATATTTCCTTTTATAGCTTTTATTTCCTTTCCAGTATTTTTCATTCCTGTAATGCCTAAGGGCAAATTGTTGAACAATTGAAAATTTTAATCTAATGAAGTGTGTTTCCCTTTTTGTCTACAAATTTGAATCTTGTTTGTCTTTGAAAACATAAAACATACGCATTCCATTGCACCATATGCATAGCAGGTACCCTATTTCACAGGTTGCTTAATCTCCTTCGCTGTTTATTTTGAACAGTCATCATGAATCCAGACTCATCCAGTGAGCAAGCAATCAAGGCCCTTCAGGCCCAAAGTGCACAGTTTTAAGAAATGGTCCTGAGCCTGGCCCAAGGTCAGCAAGAGTTGAAGACTCTACTCCTGAAGAAGAAGAAGAAAAAGAGGATTGCGTTGTTCAACACCGGACGCGGATTTGGGAACACACTCCATAATGAAGCTGATCCAACTACTTCTTCTGCTGAGAAAAACAGTCCCCAAGGGGGAGGAGCTCCTAGTCCCGCAGTCTCCGACAACGAGACGGACTATAACGACGAACAATACCCACCTGCTGCTGACAGATACAAGCAATTGGAGGACCGCTTGAGCGCCATGGAAATTCAGAATGTGCCGGGGCTGGATTTCGGAGATCTGGGGTTATCTTCTAGGGTAGTAATTCCACACAAGTTTAAGGCGCCTGCCTTCGCCAAGTATGATGGGGTCTCCTGCCCAAAGCTGCATCTAAGGTCGTACGTAAGGAAGATCCAACCTTACACGGCGGATAAGAACCTTTGGATTCACTTCTTCTAAGATAGCCTTTCGGGGTCGCAGCTTGAATGGTTCTACCAATTAGATGAAACTAGCATCCGACACTGGGAAGATTTGGCAACCGCATTCTACAGACAATATCAATACAATTCTGATCTTGCTCCAACGCGTACCCAACTTCAGGGTATGTCTCTAGGAACGGGTGAAGGGTTCAAAGAATATGCACAAAAATGGAGAGATTTGGCTGGCAGGGTGCAGCCTCAATTGACTGATCGTGAGCTGGTTGATATGTTTCCAGGGACTTTGTCTGGTCCATTTTTCAATCATTTGGTTGGTAACTCCTCCGCCGGGTTTACGGATTTGATTTTGACGGGAGAAAGAATTGAAGCTGGCATCAGGTCAGGAAAGATACAAAAAGCTGCCTCCACAAGTACTGAGAAAAGGCCGTTTAAGAAAGAAGCAAGTGCTGTCTATGGTCCTAGAAGACAAGTCAACCCGAAAGTCGCCAAGCCGTCAATGCTTTGGTCATTTCAAAACCTGTGGCTGCTCCTCAGCAGTACAATCAACAAAGAGGTGAAAGGCCCAAGAGGCAGTATACTCGGCTGAGTATGACCTTATCTCAAATTTTACCCCAACTGTTATCAACCAACTTGGTGACCCTCAAAGAAGCCCCTAAGGTCGTCAACACTGCGTCTCCTAAGTATAACCCAAATGCCCGGTGTGCTTATCATTCTGATAGTCCCGGGCACACTACTGATGATTGCTGGGCCTTGAGAAACAAAGTGCAAGATCTTATCGACGCAAAGGAAATTCAGTTTGAAGCGCCTGAGAGACCGAATGTTGTAACTGCTCCTATGCCCCAGCATAGAGTAAATGCCATTGAGGAAGAGTTGTATGCTGTTTCGGTGAATGAAGTTGTTACCCCTCTTTTGACTGTTAAGAGGAACTTGCTACTAGCCGGTTTATTTCCGGGTTGTAGCAAGGGTTGCCTCCTATGTGCTGTTATCCATACCGGTTGTCCGCTGCTAAAATCAGGCATCCAAAGCCTGATGGATAGCAAGGAAATTCTGTTCAAGAAAACTGCTGTTCCGTTTGTTCCCGTTGAAGAAATATCTGTTGTCACAATTTACAATCCTGCCAAAGCTCCCGTGAAGAAACCAGTCCAAATTATGTCTGTTGCACCCATCACTATTACTGTCCCAGGGCCTCTCCCGTATGAGTCTGATAAAGCTGTTCCGTGGCATTATGGGGCCGACGTGTATGTGCTTGGAGTGAAGCAGGAGTTCAACACCAATACCAGTATCAGTAACATCACTGGTCCCGCCAAGATTACCCGCAGTGGCAGGCTCTTCTCACCTGACATTGCACCACCAGTTATCCGAAAACCTCTCACCATCACACCCGCAAGTGTGCATGTTCCAGTTCAAGTTCCTGTGTCTACTACTGCCGCCGAATCCTCTGATACTCGGGGCAAAGAAGTTGCTACCGATTCGCCTGCCAGGACGGAGGCACCAAAAAAGAAGACTGTTGTGGAAGCCTCCGAGCAAGAAATGGAGGAAATCCTTAAAATTATCAAAAAGAGTGACTTTAATGTTGTTGAACAGTTGGGGCATACTCCCTCCAAAATCTCTATGTTATCATTGCTGCTATGCTCAGAAGCCCATGCAAAAGCCTTGATTTCATTTCTGAAAACGGCCCATGTGCCGCAAGAGACCTCCGCAGATCAATTCACCGAATGTGTGGCTAATTTGACGGCTGACAATGGCTTAGGGTTCTCGGATGCTGACCTTACCGCCAAAGGGAAAAATCACAATGATGCCCTGCATGTTTCCATAGAATGCAGGGGCACTACTCTCGCACACGTGTTAGTGGATACCGACTCTTCCCTGAATGTCTTACCCAAGAAGGCATTGGACCGCTTGGATTGTGAGGGCCTGGAGTTGAAACCTAGTAACATCATTGTTAGAGCCTTCGACGGTTCTAAGAGGATGGTGCACGGTGAAGTAGACATCCCTATTCGTGTGGGTTCCCAAGTTTTCAACTCAACGTTCTATGTAATGGATAGGATATTCGTCCATCTTACTCCTGCTTGTTGGGTCGACCCTGGATTCACAAAGCTGGGGCAGTAACGTCCACTCTACACCAAAAGCTCAAATACCCTGTCAAAGGGAAGATTGTTACTGTGCAGGGTGAGGAGGAATACATGGTTAGTCACTTGAATTCATTCCGATATATCGAGATGGACGGGGAGTTTATTGAAACCCCCTTTCAGCATTTTGAGGAAGTACCTCCAGTGTTGGCATCGGCTGAGGCAGTGATTGAAGAAGATTTTCCGTTGAAGATGGCGTCCTTGAAGGATGCCCGGGCTGTAATCGAGAAAGGCAATTGTGCAAACTGGGGTCAGCTTCCTGACTTCACTCAAAAGAACGACAAGTTTGGGCTGGGCTTTACTGCAGAGGCTCAGAGGGCTGTGCGCAAGGAAAAGATCATAAAGGCTCCGGTGTTTATCTCCAACCCAAGGGTGAATGCTATTGAGGAGGATGTAGAGGAAGCAGAGTTTGACAGTTGGATCTATCCGACTACTAGCAACGGACCAAGCAACTAGACGGCAAAGGATTTTACACCTATCACATTTGTCACGCAGTAATTATTTCTTTTGATTTTCAATTTGTAACAAACAATGTGTTAAAACTTTATTGGCTCGGTGTCCTACCCGGGGCATCGTAGCTCCATTTGTGAGGGCTTTTTGTATGACATTTCCATATATCATCAATCAAAACATTGGACGTTTGTTGCATTTCAAATCTTGTGCTCTTTTTCTTTCTGTGTTATATATATATATTGCAAAACAGCTATATTTACACACACTCACTTATACAGGTTTCAATCCACTCTGGATCTCACTGGTAACAGCTCTGCTACCGCCAGTTATGACTTCGAGAATCCGATCAACTTGGCCGAAGACGAAGGTGAAGATGATTGCGAAGTGCCTGGTGAACTCGCAAGACTGCTACTCCAGGAAGAGAGGGCTATTCAACCACATGAAGAGCCAGTGGAAACAGTTAACCTGGGTATTGAGACAGATAGGAAAGAAGTCAAGATTGGGGCTAATCTAGAGCTCAGCGTGAAGCAACGATTGATCCAGATGCTACATGATTACATAGAGATCTTTTCCTGGTCATACGAAGATATGCCTGGTTTGGATGCTGACATTGTAGTTCATCACCTGCCAACCAAGGAAGACTGCCCTCCGGTAAAGCAAAAGGTCCGCCGTATGCGCCCAGAGATGTCTGAAAAGATCAAGGCTGAGGTCATGAAGCAGTTCGATGCCGGGTTTCTAGCGGTAACTTCTTATCCTCAATGGGTGGTCAATGACGTGCCAATGCCAAAAAAGGACGGTAAAGTCAGGATGTGTGTCGACTATAGGGACTTGAACAGGGCAAGCCCCAAGGATGACTTCCCCTTACCTCACATCGACGTTCTTGTTGACAATACCGCTCAACACAAGGTTTTCTCCTTCATGGATGGTTTTTCAGGGTATAATCAGATCAAGATGGCTCCGGAGGATATGGAAAAGACTACCTTTGTGACTCAGTGGGGCACCTTCTGCTACAAGGTCATGCCATTCGGGTTGAAAAATGCTGGGGCAACCTATCAACGTGCCATGGTTGCTTTATTTCATGATATGATCCATCATGAGATTGAGGTATACGTTGATGACATGATTGCAAGGTCTCAAACTGAGGAGGAGCACCTTGACCATCTGAGGAAGTTGTTTGACCGACTTAAGTTATACAAGCTGAGGTTGAATCCCAACAAATGCACCTTTGGGGTAAGATCCGGAAAATTGCTAGGTTTCATTGTAAGTGATAAAGGTATTCAGGTGGACCCTGCCAAGGTAAAAGCCATACAAGAGATGCCGACTCCAAAGACAGAGAAGGAAGTCAGAGGTTTCCTGGGACGACTGAATTACATTGCCCGATTCATCTCACATCTGACTGCTACTTGTGAGCCAATCTTCAAATTACTGAAGAAAGATCAAGTAGTACGCTGGAACGATGAATGTCAGGCTGCCTTTGAAAAGATAAAGGAATATCTCCAAGAGCCACCCATTCTTATGCCACCAGTGGAAGGAAGACCTCTAATATTATACTTGACAGTACTTGACAATTCAATGGGGTGTGTGCTGGGGCAGCATGACGAGTCTGGCCGAAAAGAGCACGCTATTTATTACTTGAGCAAAAAGTTTACCGACTGTGAGTCTCGTTACTCACTGCTTGAGAAAACTTGCTGCGCTCTAGTATGGGCTGCTCGCCGGCTGAGACAGTATATGCTGACTCACACTACACTATTGATTTCAAAGATGGATCCCATCAAGTATATATTTGAAAAGCCTGCTCTGTCTGGAAGAATAGCGAGATGGAAAATGATCTTAACAGAATACGATATCCAGTATACAACTCAGAAAGCAATTAAAGGAAGTGTACTGGCAGATCATTTGGCACACCAACCTGTGGACGATTACCAATCACTGAACTTTGATTTTCCGGACAAAGACATCATGGTGGTAACTGACTGTGAAGTACCTGGACCGGATGAAGGACCTGAGGAAGGATCCCGATGGTCTATGCATTTTGACGGAGCCTCCAATGCTTTGGGTAACGGCGTCGGCGCTGTAATCATATCTCCCAAAGGAACTCATACTCCACTCACCGCCCGATTATGTTTCAACTGCACCAACAACATGGCAGAATATGAGGCATGTATCATGGGTTTACAAGCTGCAATCGACTTAAGGATCAAGTTTCTGAGTGTCTTCGGAGATTCCGCTCTCGTGATCAATCAGATCAAAGGCGAGTGGGATACGAAACACCCAAATCTTATTCCTTACAAGGAGTATGTGTCAACCTTGCTTCCCCACTTTGAAGAAATAACTTTCGAACACTTCCCAAGAGAGGAAAATCAGCTAGCGGACGCACTAGCTACGATGTCTTCAATGTTCAAAGTTAAATGGGACAATGAGGCTTCCCGGATCATTATCTGGAAGTTGGACGAACCGACATACTGCTGCGAGCTTGAGGCTGAAAAGGTGACTGAAAAACCCTGGTATCATGAGGTGAAGAGGTACTTGGAAGCTCAGGAATACCCTGAAGGCGCATCTGTCAATGACAATAAATTTATGAGAAGGTTTGCGGCAAAATTCTTCCTCAGCAACGACATTCTCTACAAACGGAATCATGATTCGACTCTACTACATTGTATGGATAAGGCTGAAGCAGAGAAGATCATGATAGAACTGCATGAAGGTACATTCGGGACACATTCCAATGGACACACCATGGCTAAGAAAATCCTTCGGGCAGGATATTTCTGGTCCACAATGGAAGCTGATTGTTACCAACACTCCCGAACTTGTCACAAATGCCAGATCTATGCTGACAAGGTGCATATTCCTCCAGTTCCTCTGAACATCCTGACGGCACCTTGGCCTTTTTCAATGTGGGGGATTGATATGATCGGTGAGATCCGACCGACGGTATCCAATGGTCATCGCTTCATCTTAGTGGCGATCGATTACTTCACGAAGTGGGTTGAGGCAGCTTCCTACGCCACAGTAACCAAGAGCGTCGTGGCACGTTTCATCCGGCATAATCTGATCTGTCGGTACGGTGTCCCGGAAAGAATCATTACGGATAGTGGTACCAATCTCAATAACACGATGATCAGTGAACTCTGTGAACAATTCAAGATACAGCACCACAACTCTTCTCCCTACCGGCCGAAGATGAATGGGGCTGTAGAGGCAGCTAATAAAAATATCAAGAAAATTATGCAAAAGATGACAGTGACCTATAAAGATTGGCACGAGATGTTACCGTTCGCTCTTCATGGGTACCGTACCTCAGCAAGGACGTCAACCGGGGCAACTCCTTTCTCCTTGGTCTATGGCATGGAGGCAGTCTTGCCAATTGAAGTCCAGATACCCTCTCTCCGGATTATGAAGGATGCAGACTTGAGTGAAGATGACTGGATCCAGACTCGACTTGATCAATTAAATCTGATTGACGAAAAAAGGCTCACCGCTATCTGTCATGGTCAGACGTATCAAAAACGCATGATCAGGGCATTTAACAAGAAAGTCAGACCACAAGAGTATCAAGTTGGGGACCTGGTAATCAAGCGCATCATCCTTCCTCAAAGTGATCCCCGGGGCAAATGGACCCCTACATACGAAGGGCCATTTGTGGTTAAGCATGTGTTCTCAGGAGGAGCCATGATCCTAACCACCATGGATGGTGACGACCTTCCTCACCCCGCGAATGCAGACATATTGAAAAAATACTACGCATAAATAAAAGACCCGCTAGGTTGACATACCTAGGCAAAAATAAGGGCTTCCCGGCGAACCAAAAGGGTTCGGGCAAAAATAAGGGATGAAATGAAAAAAATCTGTACACCCGGCAAGTCGAAAACCTGAAAAGGCGGCTTGGGCAAAAATGGGTATCCCGGTGGACTGAAAACCCGAAAGGGCGGTCCAGGCAAAAGTTAGGGATAAAGCGTAACACTATGTCTCATTGGATCACTTTGCATCCGGAATTCGGCATCAACTATCTGGCTCAGACTTCGGCATCGACCAATCAACTTCATCTTCAACTAGACAACAAAGTGATGAGACGCCTGAAGACATAAAGGCGATAGCAGAGTTGGAACCCAGTGGGATTGTTCACATAGCTGTTTTGTTTTCTTTTCAAAATTGTAAACTCTATGTTATTTGGCGGCGTCCTCTTACTAGGATGTCAGCCTCTTGTACAAAAACGCCTATTCACAGGCAAAATTCAAATCAATACAAATTCACTTGTCCATACAAATCGCCATTGTTTTTCCTTTTTCTGTTTTGTCTTGCGAAGAACGTCCAATGTTCATTTTTGATATATGAATTTGACATTAAATTGCTAATTCATAAATATTTGCATGTGAAACGAAATATCAATTACAGGTGACATCAGAAACAGGGGCAATGTGGAGTTGTCTGATGCAGTCTGGTTGCTTTGTCCGCCAAGGTACCAAGGTAGATTCGACTGAAGAATGTGACCAAATCATCTCAACTCCCCGCAGAGTAAGACAAGATTCAGCAATACTTTCCCCAAGCGGAGTTGATTCCCTGTCAATCCTGAAAAGGCACAACATTCCCCGGCAGGTCTTAAAGCTCATCCCCGGTAGATTCTGGAAGCTTGTTCCCTACAGGATACGGACGTCTCTCCCGAGCTTTATTCAAGAGTTATCCCTCACAAGGGCTTATAACTGGGTTATCCTCAGCTAATTGCCACGGAAGATCGCCCTCGGCAAAGTTCTTTCATTCCCCAGCGGAGCTTATCTTTGGTTATCCCCAACGGAGTTTATCTTTGGTTATCCCCAGCGGAGTTTATCATCATTATCCCCAGCAGAATCCATTATTGAAGTCCTCAGCAGGCCTTTCATCAAAACTTCAGCAAAGTATCTCTGCCACAGAGCAACTCCCCGGCCGTTCGTCAAGGATTTATTTTCCTAGACGAAAATACATTCATAAGCATTTCACATTTCATACATTTGGCTTACATACATGATAAAGTACATATAACACTATCTCATGTTGAACATCATGACATCATGCATATCATACATCATGACATTGCGTACAACTTATGTTTGTGCCTTTTCAGGGAAAAAGACGATCCCAAAGACAACTACCTTCAACTGTCACAATTCCAGATTCGATACCTGTATCTAGCCAGGGCACATCTGAGAGTGATCAGTTTCCAGACTCGATTCCTGTATCTAGCCAGGGCACGTCTAAAAAGTTCGAAGATTCGATTCCTGTATCCAGCCAGGGCACATCTATCAACTACAACATTTCCATATTCGACTCCTGTATCTAGCCAGGGCATATCTGTTGACCACATTTCCAGACTCGATTCTTGTATCTAGCCAGGGCACGTCTGAAGAGTTCGAAGATTCAATTCCTGTATCCAGCCAGGGCATATCTATTGACGACTATTTCCAGATTCGACTCCTGTATCCAACCAGGGCACATCTGTGAACAACCAATTGTAGATTCGATACCTGTATCTAGCCAGGGCATATCTACATAAGGAGACTGAAGATCAAACACCTGTAACAAGCCAGGAAAACATCTGTCTTTCTCAAATACACAAGTTTTCGCTAAGGAATCTCTTATGCGATCAACACTTCCAAATGGCATCTATAAGCCCATTCCCGATAAAGTTCCGTCACATTTCCAGATGGCATCTATAAGCCCATCTCCATATCCACCACATCTCCAAATGGCATCTATAAGCCCATTCCCAACATCACATTACTGATACTTCGACATGCGAGTGCAAATTTCCGGGCACTCTAGTGTCCAATCTCCTTTTACCCTCGAGTCACGAAAAGCAAACTTGCCAATCTAACTCTTCAGGTTCAAGAAGATTGAACAGGGGCAACTGTTGTACCCCAAAATTTGCCCTCCCATTTCCTCAACATTTTCTCATCACAAAACCCTTGAAGATCAAGATCCAGTTAGGGTTTCCTCTGCTCAAGACTTCTCCTTGCACTGTGGACCCAAATTAGGGTTTGTGGTTGAACAAAGATGTTTTGACCTAAAATGTCTAAGATGACTTTCATGCTTCATGTTGGACTCCCAAGTTTATCCATACCAAGTTTCAAGTCTTGATTCCAAGTTTTGCCCAGTCAATTGGACAGATGACCTAGAAATCAGCTGTGTTGGGGAAAAAGTCAACTGTGGCCAATTGACAGTCAAATCTCATAAAAATTGACCCACATCAACATTATGAACTCATATGGACCATTTGATCAAGTTTGGATCACAATTCCACAAGAAATTTGATCAGATCATCAAAAGGGCAAAATAGTCATTTTTAGGGTTTTGACTGCACAAAGGCAATTTTTGACTGTTTGACCTAGAAAATGGCAAACCAAGCTCACATATGGACTCAAGGACCCCATGGAATTATCTTGACATGCTCAACAAACTCAAAAAATCCCAAGTACACAAGATTGACAGTTGAATTTCCCAGTCAATTGATCAATTTTGACTGTATACTGAAAAGTCAAACTTTGACTTTTTGGTCAAAATCAAGAGTCAAGATTCATTTTTCATCAAAACATGCCAAATCATGAAACTTGTTCACCAAGAAACCAAGAAATGCAAATTAGGGTTTGAAATGGAATTTTTCATAACTTAGAATTTTTCTAAGTTATGGAAAACCCTAATTTTTTCCCAACTTTGCCTCACTTTCTCACCAAGATTCATTTGGATTCAAACAAAAGTCAAAACATGAAAGTTGTAGCTTGTTGCATAATCTACAACTTTGATTCACAAAGTTTTCCCAAATGAGGCTTGTATCTCAAGTTACAAATTTTTGAATAAGGGCACTAAACCATTCATAACTTAGTGAAAATTTGACCTTTTTGACAAGGTTTTCTACCTAACTTCAAGGCCATTTTCCATACACTTCTACTTGGAATTTCAATTTGCATTTCAAAGATGGATTGTAGTACACATTCCAAGCTTTCTAAAATGTCCAAGAACTTCTCAAACAACCTCATGGTTAGGGAGAATCGAATTTTGCAAAATGGGAAAAAGTCACTTTTGTTCTTGGCCATGTACATGTTCATAACACTATGCATCTTAATCTCAGCATGCTTAAGCTACATTACAGGTCCTAAAACCCTTTGACACTCATAAATTTAATGCAAAACCATTGAACCAAGTTGTTATTCTAAGCCTTTGGACATTACATGGAGAATTAACCCTAAACTAGAAAAAGCATTATTTCCATTTTGAAAAAGTAGAACTTTATGTCAAGTTTGCAATCCAAGTGGTACAGTCCAAATCTTCTTGGCACAAGTTTGTGAGAAAATTGCACTGATCAAGGCCAATGTGTGCAGCATAGTGTGAGGGCCTGTACAGGCTAGAATGATCAAGTGGCCATTGCTTGCTTCAAGTTCAAGTAAGATAGCATAACTTGTACCAACTTCCATCTCAGCTTACAAACATTTAGACAAACTTATCAAACACACTCAAGACATCTCAACCAAGCTATTGCACGAGCCTTTTACCTCCAATCCCTCCCAAAACTCAGAATCACTGTGAAACTGCTCAAACAGAGCAACCTCTGCAGATTGAGTTCCAACTCTCAATCCTTTCAAGCATTCTTGCCCAAACCAGCTCACATACATTCCCTAACATCTATGCAAGCTAACCAAAAGCAAAAACACGACCTGTAATCCCTCTAACTGGTTCCACCATTTTCACATTTCTGACTTGCAGGTGAAGTGCTCTAGCTCGATTCAAAAGCTTTCAAGACAAAGTAAACATTGGAATAGCATCCCTGGACCTCAAGGAAGCTTTTCCAATCATCACCTTGCACTGAGAGTTTCTCCATTGCCAGATAGAACTTCAACTGAACAGGTAAGTTTTTGAATTCGTATCTCTCTTATTAGGCATTGTTAGCTTTAGGTTTGTGAAGAGAATATGTCATAATCATTGCCCTGAACATGCCCATATAATTAGATTTTATTTATATTATGTGTGTTGCAAGAATTTGATGTCTGAACTTTAAACAAAAATTAGGTTAAGAATTGGGAGAGAAGAAATTCTCTCTCATTTCTGAGAGTTAAAACATGTTTTTTATATGTGTGAATTCGTGGGAAGATGCTTAACAGTTTTGATGTTGGAAGTTTTTGCTAAAACTCAAGGAATCAGGACCTTGCAATGGAAGAAAGTGGCGCGCGTTTTGTTCAAACAGAAGGCTGGAGTTTGAAGAAAGGTCTTCATGGGTTGGGCCTGTGTTGACTTTTCTTTTTGCACCACATAATTGCTTCTGAACCCCCTGAGCCCATTTTGCTTATTTCTTTGACTTTTTGACTTTTTCTTTTTTTTATTGACTTATTTATTTTTTCTCATGACATTAAAAATATAAAAATATTTTTTCTCACCATTTTTGATTTTATTAGCCATTTATTTAGTTTTCTTTTAGTTTATACATAAATAGATAAATACATATATTTTTGTTTAAAATACTAAAATAGTGCAAAATACATTTTTATGCACTTTTATTTTTGTTTTACTTTCTGAAAATATTTTATATAAAAATACTTTTTTTTTATTAAATATTAAATATTATTATTTTATATATATATAATACATATTTAGAACTTAATACACATATATATATATATATATATATATATATATATATATATATATATATATATATATATATATATATATATATATATATATATATATATATATATATATATATATATTTATTAGTATATTTAGGTTAAAATACAAAAATACCTATATTTTTCATTTTATTAATATTTGACATAAAAAAATACTTTTTATAAATATACTTCATTTTATTTTATTTTTTGTACTTAATAAATAAATACTTGCATTAAATTAAATAATAATACATTTTATTTAATAGAATTAGGGTTTTACCCTAAATATGAAAATACTCCAAAAAATAATACCTTTTTATTTTCTTTTTTATTTTACATAAATAATTCTTTTTTCATACATAAAAAAACTCTTTTTGCATTCTTGCATATTTGTCTTATTTTATTTAATCTATGTAAATTAATCATCTTGCAAATATTCAATATTGATGTAATAGTTTTAGGTTTAAATTCCTTGTCAAAATCCCCATTTGAACATTTGTACCCCCCTTCCCATATTTGGTTTTGTAATAGCTTAGTAAATTTATTTTCGCACTTTATTGCTTTCCAATTATACCATGTTAGAATTAGGGTTTGTATGCGAAAAACGACAAAATAGTTATGACCTAATCTCAAGACAAACAAGCATGAAAATGGACACACAAATCACACTTGCACCCCCTAGGGTATTCCACTTGTTGCCTTTCAAAATTGGGCCATGTTGTATGTTAGGTCTCTTTGGGCAAAACAAACAAATTGAATGATCATAGTCCCTCGATAACACTTTCAAAATGTTTACCTAAACAAATGATCAAGTCCCTTAAAGAAAATGCCCAAAGATACTTGCCACCATTGCAATTATGGTCTAAACGATGACCCGCGCCCGTCCCTTTCACATCCTAACATGAGATTGTCCACCAAATACAATGGTGGAACAAACTTGTTAAAAGGGTTAAAACATAGCAATAATCTTTGAGAAATTTAGGAGTAGATAACTTCTTAGTTACTTGAATCAAACTTGCAAACTAAAACACTTGCCTATTTTTTAAAACCACACCTCACAACACTTTTAAAACAAACTTTCAAAAAAAAATGAAAACCTTTTCAAAAGACATACACCTTTGTATACATCCCAACATGGATCATTACAAAGGTTGCCACCACATTGGCCTCTTTTCAAAACATTTTTAAACCCACACACACAAGAGCACCATTTCAAACAATTGAAAATTAAGGCAAGTTGATCTAAGCAAGTAACTAAGAGCCCATGGATAACCATGGATAGAAAGGGTGCTAATACCTTCCCTTTCTATAATCTACTCCCCGAACCCAAGAAAACATCTCAAAGGTTTTTGCTGTGCTTTTTAACCTTTCCTTAGGATAAAATAAAAAGTCGGTGGCGACTCTTGCTCAACCGAAACATTTGCGAAAACAAACGCAAAACCTCAAGTCAGTTCTCCCACCGTATCACAGTGTCCTACTAAGATATTGAAGAACAAGGTTCCTGAAGAAGTGTGGAGTGGCAAACGACCATCAGTAAGTCATTTGAAGGTGTTTGGCTCTATGTGTTACAAGCATGTTCCTGATGCAAGGAGAAGGAAGCTTGATGACAACAGTGAACCTATAATTCTGGTAGGATATCATAAAACTGGTGAATACTGACTATTCAATCCAGTTAATGAGAAGATTGTGTTGAGTCAAGATATTGTGATTAATGAAAATTCTTTCTGGGATTGGAATTCTAGAAACAAGCCATTAACGAACTTTTATTTCGACGAAGAAACTAATGAAGTAGTGGTCGAAGCAATTGTTGAGAATCCAGTCGAAGGAATTATTGAGAATCCAGTTGAAGTCTAAGAAGAAGAAGTTGCTGACACTCCTGACACAGTCAAAGTCAAAGAGGTTGTGGCTGAAACAAGCCAAAGACCTCATTGAAATAGAGTTCTTCCAACAAGACTTCATGATTATGAAGTGGTGGGTGATGATGGAAATCACACCATATGGAGAATAAGTTCATTTTTCTTTACTTGCAGGTGCTGAACCAATCAACTATAGCAAAGCTTTGAAGAATAACAAGTGGAAGTTAGCTACGGTCTAAGAGTTGTACGAAATCGAAATAAACAACACATGGGAGTTAGTCAAATTTCCAGCACATACAAAAGCTATCAAAGTAAAGTGGGTGTTCAAGTTGAAACACAATGCAGATGGGTTAATAGTAAGACATAAAGCAAGATTAGTAGCTCAAGGTTTTATTCAAAGAGAAGGACTCGACTACTATGAAGTATTTGCTCCAGTAGCAAGATTAGAGACTGTTCGACTAGTGGTAGCATTGGCATGCAATCAAGGCTGGTCAACATTCCCTCTAGATGTGAAATTAGAATTTATGAATGGTCCTTTAGACGAAGATGTTTATGTCACACAACCTCATGGGTTTATGATTCAGAAGGAAGCGAGTAAAGTATATAGATTTCACAAAGCGCTCTATGGCCTCAAGCGGGCACCTAGGTCATGGAACAAGAAGATCGACTCATACTTAGTCGAATTGGGATTTGTCAAATTCAAATCAGAGTATGGTGTCTGTGTTCAGGTTATAGCACAAGATATAACAATCATATGCTTGTATGTTGGTGACTTGTTAGTAACTGGAAATAGTTTGGAGAACTTATTGAAGTTCAAAGAGCTGAAGATGAAGGAATTTGAAATGTCGGATCTAGGAAAATTATCTTATTTTCTAGGAATAGAATTTCAAATGTCGAAGCAAGGTATGGTGCTACATCAAAGAAAGTATGTCAAAGAGATACTAAAGAGATTCAGAATGGATGATTCGAATCCTGCATCCTCACCTGTTGAACCAAATGTGAAGTTGGAGAAGAATGGAGAGGAAGACAAAGTCAATGCAACTTTTTTCAAGAAAATTGCGGGATCTCAGAGGTATATGTGCAACAGTCGACCTGATATAGGTTTTGCAGTCGGATTAGTAAGAAGATATATGGGTGAACCAAGAGTGTCACATATGAAGGTTGCAAGAAGAATCCTGAGATATTTGAAGGGTTCAATAAATTGTGGAATACACTTTCGAAGAGATTCTGAAGGCAAAGAAGTAAGAGTTAATTGTTTTTCAGATGCTGATTGGTGTGGAGATAAGGAAGATCGAAGAAGAACAACTTGATATTTCTTTCAAGTATTTGGTGCCCCAATCTCATGGTGTTCGAAGAAGCAACCTGTGGTGGCATTGTCATCGTGTGAATCTGAATATATAATAGGATCTTACGTTATATGTCAAGCAATTTGGATCAGATATGTACTTCAAGAAATGACTATCGAAGTGAAGAAACCTCTAGTATTGCAAATCGACAACAAGTCAGCCATAAATCTGGCGAAGAATCCAGTTCTGCATGGATGAAGTAAACATATTGAAGCAAGGTTTCACTTCTTGAGGGAAAAAGTAAATCAAGGTGAACTTGAAGTTAGGAATTGCTCAAGTGAAGCACAGTTGGCCGACATTTTTACCAAAGGATTGAAGAATGATAGATTCCTCAATTTGAGAAACAAATTAGGAATAGTTCAGATTGACTATTTTTGAGGATGTTCGACAACTTGGATTATGGGGGTGTGTTGAAATATTAAATTAGATTAGATTACATTAGATTTAATATTTAAATATAATCCAAGTTGTGTTAGCTCAAGCCCAATTAGGGTTGTATATAAATAGTTATAGTGTGTATCCTTATTTATATAATTTAATAATATAAATCCTTATTTCCTTTATTATTCTCTCTTTCTCTCCTCATAAAAGTTCCTCACGCACTCGTACATATAATGTAAATATAATAGTGTAATTTTTTTTTAAAGGAAGGGTATTTTAGTTAATTTGGGAAATGTCTTAGTAAATGTTAGATAATAGATGTGAGATAGGAAGAAACCTTACACACTTATCACTCTTCCTAGAACTACCTCCGTATAACAAAGGCTAAAGATATTAAATATATAAATAAGTGAGTATATAGACTTACCAATTAAAGATGATTAAGTAGTCACACAATATAGAAACAAGAACACTTAAAAAATAGTTGGAAATAATATTCAAAATAGTTGTAGAGAATGATGAATTAGCAAATGAGAAAAGTTTAGTGCCTTGAAATATTTATACTCGTATGAAGGAGAAAACAAAATCGGAAAAACCCAAACATCTACAAGTACAAAAAGTAAATATTTGAGTGTCAACCAATGAACAAAGTACACATAATCAAAAACATTGTTAGAGTTATCATAAAAAATATAGAACGAGACATGAATAAAGTTAGCTCATTAGTGTAATGAGTCACAAGAAAAAATCATTCTGGTATCAGATATGTGATGTCGAAGGAGATGTCACGACACAAATATCTAAGGATAATATAAGAGGCAACAATATTAAAAGTAGTAAAAACACAAGGGAATATTAACTCAGTTCGGTATACAACAAAACTTACTCTGGGGGCTACCAAGCCAGGGACAATTCCACTAAATAGTATCAATTCATAGACTCTCAGTAAACAACTAGTTTACGATCTAATCACTTAATCACTACCCGTGTTATACTTCTACCTAAGACACACCTAGTTATGAGACCCTACTCAAATCCATTCAATCACTAACAGTGAAGAACATCACAATTATTAAGTTTTAAAGACTTCAATCATTCAATACTTAAAAGCTTATGAATGATGCATAATTAACAACTCAAATTACAACTCAAGTATTAAACCAATACTTAGAGTGTATTACAATCAAAAAGACTTAGACTTCTAAAACAAAAAGAACATATTTTTCTTCGAAAGTTACAGTCAAATGAATAAGGATGCAAGTCCTTATAAAGGCACAATAGTGGGCTTGGGCTGAAAAATAAATATTCCAATCCCTTGAATATTTTCATGAAAACATGCCAAGATATCATCCATAAAGATAATACAGATAGAAAAATATTCCTCCATATTTTTCGCAAGCTATGAGTCACAAATCCTGAATAATGGCGCGCATAAAAATAGGAAACAAAATATTGGAAACAAATATTAAGTCACATTCATATCAGGAGGCAGATGTCAAGACATATGCTTTGACATTATTCAAAAACAGTTTGCTTCAAATGTCAAGGCATTGAGCAAAACATTATCAAGTCAGTGTTTTACCAAAATTGGTGCCAACAAACACTTACACAGGTGTTTACCAAGGGTTCTTAATGGCATATTAAGGAGTTTTTCAGAGACAACAACATTTAGTTATGGAAAGTTAAGATGTAAGCTTTATCAACTCAAGATAAGTGTATTGAAGCATTGAAAGGCGAGACATCAATTCCAGCACGCCTAACAGAAGTTGAGAAGTTTGAGTTGGTGGATAAGTCCTGAAATGTCATTATCTTCTGCTAAAGTATAAATTCATATGCAAAGTGGCGAAGGAGAAGATTACGACTTTAGTATGAGCAAAACTTGAATAATTATATAGTACCAAGTCTTTGGCTCACAAGTTGTGTTTTAAACAACAATTATATTCATTCTAAATGGTAGAGAATAAATTCATAGTGGAACAATTGACAAAATTTCACAAGATCATTGATAATCATAAGAATATTTAGGTGAATATTGATGATAAGGACAAGAATATACTATTTGTTGAGCTTGTTACCGAGATCCTCTAATATTTTTAGGTATGCACTTATTATGGTAAGAAAGGTACTATCATTTTGGTTGAAGTCCAAACAACTATGAGATCTAAATAATTTTCAAAGTTGAAAGATTTAAAGATTGACAACAGTGGTACCCACTTGAGTGTCTCAAGTGGGGGAATTAAACATAGAATGATGGACAAAATTAAACATATAATGATGGTAAAAATGAAAAAGGTTTGATAAGTCAATGTTAAAATTATTTATTCGTCATAAAATAGGTCACTTAACCAGGGATTATCCCGTGAGGAGGCGCAATGATTATTCTATTCAAATTGTAGTAGTCTTTGATGATAATAGTCATGAGAGCCCTAAGATACTAGTAATGTCTAGTTAAGAGAGTGAAGAATTATGGGTATTGGACTAAAGTTGATCTTATATAATGTTTAAGAAAATAATACCTTTAGACCTTGAAGTTGGAGGAAGGTGGAGTAATTCACCTTTGTGACAATAAGGTTTGCAACATTCGATGTATTACTACATTTATTCTTGAAATGTTTGATGATCATGAATTTATTCTTCAGAACATTAGGTGTGATTCAGATCTTAGGCGAAATATGTTACCCATTAACATATTTGATAATCTATACTATTTCACTAATGTTGAACTTGAGGTATTGAAGATTTCACGTGATGCAGTGATCTTAGCTAAATATTAAAAATGTGTGGCTTATATAATCTAGAAGGTTCCAATATTGTTGCTAATTTATCATAAGCTAATGAAAAATTTAACTCAAAAAAGCATAGGGATCTGAGGTTACGGCATAGTGGATGCTTGAAGGTCGTTTTGGAGCACTTTAATGAGTTTTTCGAAAGACAGTGGCTAAAAACACATTCGACTGCTGAGTTTTCATGGAGTTTTAGTTTATCGACCAATTTTAGTATTTTGACCAATAATGTCATATAACTAACATATATTTTTAAAGTTATAGAATTTTTAAAAGTAAAATGATGTTGAGTTTAATTACAATTTTGAGATAAATGGGGAATGCAATTCTATAATTCGAAACTGGTTGGAATGAAAATGAACACTACTACAAAAGTAGATACAACAATGCCAAAGTTACAACGGTATCCTATACATTGTTGTAATATGTTAAAGTTGAAGCGCTCTATGAATACCTTTTTTTTATAAAAAAGTAATTTAATGACGATTGTTCTTAAAAATCATGGATATAATCTACGTGTAACAAGCTTCGATTCCCGACAACTATATTTTTTCCTTTTTTTCGAGTACATTAAGTGTGTGTTGCTTAAGTCCATTATCGAAAACATAAATTTAAAATGATTTAACAACGGTAACCATTGTTAGATGATTTAAATTTCCACTACAGTTGAATTGTTCAACTATGGTTAAAGGTTTTACTGATAAATTAAAACAAAACTTATTCTGCATTTCTTTCATTATATTTCCTAGGCAAACAAGTGAACTAGAGACGAAAACGGTAGCATTATCATATCCATTCATTTGTAACTCAAATCTTCACCCTCTTTGTTCATTTGAATCGCAAATCTTTAACATCTTCGTTCTTGTTCTAGTCCTCATCTTTGAAGTGCAATAATCTTCATCTTTGGTTTTCATTCCTTTTTTCTAGGTACATGTTGTTTGCTTCATATTTCATTCAATGTTGTATATTGTTCTTGGCTCATATTTACAGATTGTTTATTATTCTTTTTGTTCCCCCAGATGAAACATGTACCTTTTTTGTGTTCATGTTGTATGCTTCAGGTTTTTTTGTTGGATATAGAAGTGAACACAAATAGTATATTGTTGTGATGGATATGCATATGCTTAAGGTTTAGAGTTATATTTTTGTTATGAATATGCTTTAGTTTTTGGATATGGTTTTGGCTTAGATTTTGGTGTGTCATTCACATTATTATTCGTGCATGTATAAATTTCAGAAGTTGTTATGGACCGTAGTTGGATGAAATCCGATAGATTAGGTTCGATCTATGAAAAATGAGCTCTTGAAATCCTTGAATATGTTGATAAAAATATTCCCGACAATGATGACATCTTTTATTATCCTTGTATTAATTGCGTGAATATCGATAAAGCTATAAAGGATAAATTATTTCATCACCTATGTTGTGATATTATATGTCAAAATTATACAATATGGACGTGGAATGGTGAGGTGGATAAAGAGGGAAGTCGGGTGTCCCAAAGTTAAACTGTGGATGAAGATGAATATATGGATGATCGACTAGAGGATATGTTTCGTGATATTGGAGAATCTTCTGTTAGACGGTGTGGCAAGTAATCGAGAGGGGTGAATAGATCACCTCCTTATTCTTCAAGGATTTAAAATATTTTATCAAAGTTTGTTAAAAGCAGCGGAAAAGTAAGGTCCGGAATAAAATTCCATCTATTTTGAACCAACTATTAGAAAACCGGACATGCGATAAACTTTCTGGATTTTATTAGTATAAAATAGATGAATCTTAAACACAAATTACTTAACGTTTTTAATGCACTTATCACTAGAACAATGTTTCCAATGAATTAAAACTTGTAAGCAATTTTGTAAAACGGTTGGCGTATGCTTGTTTGATGATTAATAATGGTGATTTAATGAAAGTATTTGAACCACTATTTTATCATTAAACAGAAAACTCAACAAGCCAATTGAATCATAAAATTGCGGAAAATGTAAAGAGGTAGAGAGAAAGAAAGAACAATACGCAGCCAGTTTGGTAAGGAAGTTCCCCACTGTCGTCCTCGCGTGTGGGTACGTCTCCCTCTCAATTCCAAAATTGAAATTGAGAACTCTTATAAAAAATTTGCTGAATGTTTGAATACAAGGTTACACTTCACAGATAGACAAAAATACCTAAGATCTTCTTCTTCTTGTAAGAACCTCCACTTGATATAAGCCTTATCAAGATTCTCTGCAAGATCCACAACTAATCCTCTGCTTCCACGACCTGTTTGCAAAAATCCCTCTGATTTCCAAACCCCTCACTACGGCTAAATCCGACTTGTGCGACCGTGACTAACAAACCCTCAAGAACATGTCCGTTCTTGAAGGACAAACCCCTTGGTTTTTCCTCAAAGCCTCCTTCAGATTCTTCAACCCAGCTGAGATTCCTTGAATGCACAGTTGAACATTATCTCTTGATCTCTTGATCTCTTGATCCAATTGAATAAAGATGTTTGATTTTCGTTGTTGTTGTTGAATTAAGATGATTGAGAAGATGATGAAGATGAAGTATCTTTCAGGCTTCTTGTTGCTCAGAATTGATTCTCACAATTGTAATATGTGTCATGCCTTTTTGCTGCTAAAAAACTTGCTTATATATGAAACGGAAAATGGTTAGAGACAAAAATTTGTATTATGAGTCAATGCATGTTAGCATGAGTCGACTCATGTTAGTTATGTAACACAGAATGAGTCGATACATATTATTATGAGTCGATGCAAGCAGATATTACAACATATTACAGAACCAACCATTTTACATGAGTTGATGCATAACACGTATGTGTCGACACATACTGGATTGAACTTTTGATTTTTGAAGACAAAACGTGTTATGAGTCGATGCATGATGTTATATATCGATGCATAAAAGTTCAAAAATGTTTTCCAAGGACATCAACATATCATGTGTCGATGCATGAAGTCATGTATCGATGCATAAAGGTTGAAGGTTGTATTCCAGGGGCATCAACATGTTATGAGTCGATGCATAGCATGGATGTATCGACTCATACTGAAGCATAATCGTTTTTATGATTCTTTGCTTAAGTATGTGTCGATGCAAAGCTGTTTGTGTTGACTCATAACCGTGTTTTATGTGTAAAACATATTCTTAACTCATTTTAAACATGTTATACTATATTTTTACAATGCACACATGTAGGTAACATTCATTGATTATTTTACATATATTTGCTATCATTCAAAACCAATTATATGAAGGGGTTGCTCACAAACTCCCCCTTTTTGATGATGGAAAATATTTGATGATGTGTGATGATATAGTATGGATGAATGAGCCGCTCCCCCTGAGTTTGTGCATATTAAGAATCCTTTTCTAACAATTTGTGCATATTAAGAATCCTTTTCTAGCATCATCTTATTCTCCCCCTTTGACAACATCACAAAGAGAATAAGATAGATTTTCAACAATTTTAGCACACATGAATTGAGATGCAATCTCAACAATCTTGTAACAAAAAGAACCAATTTCATTCACACAGAACAAGTCTTGGCATAAGCATGATAATAAATGAGTAAATAGAAAATAAATATGGTGAAAGCATTTAACGCAAAGAATATTCAGTTTATATAAGTTATAGCAAAAAATGTTTGAATAGAACATTAATACAAACTTCAAAGCAAAAGACATAAGGACAAATGTTATGAGATGTATGACATGACATGTTTAAGGATTGTTTCCATCACAAGATTCATCATAGTTGTGGGGTGGAGGAGGCGGAGGAGGTGGGTTGATATCAGGGTTCTGGGTCATGAATTGATATCGTTGAAATCTATTTTGGATATCGACGTTTCTGAAATTTTCCATGATTCCAGGATTATCACGACAGTCATCCATAAAGCTAGTCATTTCATTGTAAAATACTTGGTGCCATTTGACCAAATCCAAGTGCCACGAATGCTGGTTTTGGTACATTCACGTATGCTCCTCATGCCATTCTTCATGATCCTTGTGCCATTCACTTTGCTGGTTATGCCAACGTCTCGCTTCTTCATGTCGAGATTCATTGACAACCTCCATCTGTTGAAACATGACAGTTAGATAAGCAGGAGCTTCCAAGGAAGAGCCTGCAGCAGTAGTGGCAGCAACATCAGGTGGTACAGTTTGATCAAATTGATGGTTTGTAGGAGACCACAGGTTTGGCACCCACTCACCCTGTTGCACCCCAAAATTTTCCCTCTCATTTTACTCAACACATGCTCATTGGGGTCCTCAATTTGCCCAAGGATGCCTAAGGATTGACTAGACAAATCCTCCTCCTAAGATAATGAGCCTTAAACTAGGGTTTCCATTTTTATCAAGATGTTTGAGTTACAAGGGTCCCAAATTATTTCCATGGTCCTAATATGTTCTCAATATCATCCATGTCAAGTTTCATGCCTTGCACAAGAAGTTTGCTCAGACAATTGCTCAGATGCTTGAGAATCGACTATATTAGCTCAAAAGTCAACTGTGGCCCACATACAGTCAAACTTCAATATTTTTGGTCAACATCAACATTTTGAAGTGATATTCATCATTTTATCAAGGTTTGATCATGATTCCTCAAGGAATTCCCCTAATTCATCAAAACTCAAAAGTTGCTAAATTAGGGTTTCTCATGAAAAGTCAATCAAACTTTGACCATGCATAACTTTCTCATACTTTATCAGAAATTTCTCATCCAAGGCTCATTTTGAAGAGCATCCAATTCCCTACAACTAATCTCATCCATAAAGTTCAAAATATGCACTCATCAAAATATATTAATTTCTACATTATAGGTCCTTTTGAAAAGTCAACAAAAACACCTTTTGGATCAAAGCTTCTTACATGAACATGGAAGACCCAATTAGGATGATACCAAAAGGGTTGTTTAGGGGACATCCTAAGCTTTCTAAAAAGTCAAAGAACACCTCTTTAGGGTCAAAATGGGAAGAGTTATGCATTGTCAATGTTGACCATTTTTGGAAAATCGCCAAAAGTCAAATGTGCTCACAAATGCATTTTTTGACAAATGGGCCTAACTTTTTATGTTTGCACCTCACTTCCAATATGGTCCACGACCTAAACATCCCCACACATGTCATTAGTCTTATTTATTTAATTTATTTTGATTTTTATCCTTTAAAAATCAAATTAAATCAAATAAATCATCTAAGCAATAAAAAATTTCATTACAAATCTTTTTATCATCAATGAGCAATAAACAAAAGCGGACAAGATCAAAGCAAATCTTGGAAAGAGAGTAAAGATTGGATTTGTTCCAAAAATAAATAAAATCAAAAACTTGAAAGAAAAATATTTTGTCATCAAAGCATGGGATTTTCTCCAAATATGTTGACCTAGTATGCTATCATACATAGGGACAAACATTCCAAATAACAAGGAGACGGGAAGGCTGCCTGGAGACCAAGAAAAAGTTTCCAAAAATTCAAGAAAAAAGTGTAATTCATATCAATGTTCTAGCTATTTTCCAGTCAGAACAAGCATATAATTTTCCTTCATAAGACTCAAGGAAGTGTTCCATACAGTTAGGCTATCCCAGTACACGCAGGAACTCCCTCACACGATCTCTCCGATTGGTAAACTTTCTCTACTCTCAAACCCGCGTAGCACTTAATTTTAATCCATATCGCTTGCATACATGTGTTTCTATTGATGATTATGAGTGTTCGGACGTATGACATGCGAAGCTAACACCCAGGAATGTCCTTTGCCATTAATGACCCTCATCTCACGATTTTTTCTCATAACATTGTTTACAAGCTGTTTTAGGACAAGAGGAGGTCACCATTGGATCCGCAACCCTCAAATTAGGGGGGTGGGGTCTAATTAATCTTTGTTTTCGTAAGTTTGCGCGAGTTTGGATGAAGGAGATGGCCGAAGAAGACGAACGGAGCTAGGGCTCTGGCGCTTCTCCGATGAGTCAAAGTTTGAATAAAGTTTGACTGCTAACGAGGCTGATTCTTATAACATGATTGACCCATACTAGCTGACGTGGGTGTTTGTTTAATTGACTGGGTTTAACACATGGATTTCCCTTTTATTATTTGCTTTTGGATATATGTATGAATAAGCAGGTTGGTGTAGTGGTAAGGCACATGGTTGTGAAGCCAGAGGGCCTGGGTTCGATCCCCATGCCTTGGTTTTATTTTTCAGCATATGTTTCCCACAGATCAGGTGTTCAACGCACCTTGGAGAGCATCATGCATCCTCATCTCCAGGCGGTTTGATTATCATCAATGTGGATCAAACGGTCAAGATCCAAACATCCACGATAGACTATCAAAAGACAAATACACTGGATCTGGCGCAAGCATGGGCTCAGTATGGGCCTGGATAAATTCAAAAAGGCACCCCCCATTTTCTTATCATACAGGCCCAGATTCTTACTTTTTTTATTTTAATTCTTTTTCTTATTATTTATTAATTATGTTTTTTTAATAACACCAAAAATAAATATTTTTTTATTTAATCAAAAAACCATAAAAGCACCAAAAATATTTTTTCCTTAAATAATTTACTAATTAACTAGTTTAATTAAATTAGGGTAATTTAATGTCTTTTTATTATAATTTAAAATAATTAGATTAGGGTTTAATTTCATACTTAACCTAATTTTTCCTCAAAAAAACCACACAAATATTTTCTCCAATTAGATTTTTAGGTCGTATAATTCATTTCTCACATTTAAATTGCCGTGCGCGTCCTTATTTTCTTCATTCTTATTAAATCTTGTAACTACTTCCAAAGTGTAATAGTTAAATTAGGTTTAATATTTCGCTTATCATTTTTCCCGGGTTTTTGAATATGTAATCCCCTCCCGAAATTATTGTAATAGTTAGGGTTTTAATTTCTCGCACTTTACTTTCTGCAACTATTAACTGGCTAGATGTATGAATAATAGGATTGAATGGCAAGACAAATAAATTTAAAACGGTAGAAAACCCTAATTGTGCAAAGATAAAATTAACTGAAATCAAACACTTGCACATGCTCACTCCTAGGGTTTACTCCACTTCGGTTGCCTTCGGTAAACGGTCATGAAGCATAGGGAATTTTAGTGGTTGCCCTCTAGTCCCAAAAGATAAAAAATGACCCTTTCGGATGTTGCCTCAGAAAAGATCTTTAGGGTTTTAGGGTAACCACTAAAGTTTCCTAATCATTACTTATGTGACCGTATTCGTCCCTTCGAATGTCCCTTAAATTCCAATGACGGAGCTACCTACTCCTTAATAGTAGGATAACACTGTCTAAAGGAAAACGAACATACTTTTTCGAGTAGGTAGAGAAATCTTAAGTACTTACTCAAAACAAAAACTCTTTCACACAAACACTTTTCAAAACAAGTTTTAAAACAACTTCGTCACACTCTTGAGGACAGGAACAAGGGTTAAAACGAAGTAAAACAAAACTTTTCAAAGCAAAGCACACACAAGCAATTTCAAAATGAGCAAGTACCTAAGAGCCCATGGAAAACCATGGATGGAAAGGGTGCTAACACATTCCCTTTCTATAATCTACCCCCCGTACTCAGAAATATTCTCGAAAAAGGTTTTTTCTGTTCTTTTTCCTTTTCCTTTGTTGGATGAAATAAAAGTCGGTGGCGACTCTTTCTTACCGCGACATTTGAGAATGAAAAATGCAAACCAGTATAACAGTCGGTTCTGCCACTGTATCACAGAACTGGCGACTCTGCTGGGGATAATTAATAAAGTGGGGTTTACCTTAGGATCTAGGTCATTTTAAAATTGCTTTCTTGTTTGTTTGCTTTATTCTTAAAGGGTTTTGCTTGGGTTACTATAGATCCTACACCCGGATCTGGGGGCACTTTTTTAGGTAAACAACAATAGATCGTGGAGACTGTACAGCATAGACTGATATGGTTTAAGCGATGGCTGTGTTGGTGTGACACTTTGGTTGGTACCGGTATCCTTCGTATGGAAATGAGGAGAATACAGGGCCGCCGCGTGGTGTCGTGAAGAACTAATGGACCTTAGAACCTTAGTTGAACAAACTAGGCCATTAGAAAGTAGTGAGATAGCCAGCCTCGGTATAGAGCTGAGGATTGGTTGATACTCGATGCTACACTCATTGAGATCAGACTTTCGGGATATTTCGGCCACAAGAAAAGATTGCTTGAGCTGAAATAATATCCGATAAAGGATGGTCAGTGATATTGAGAATCTTTAGAACCCGATTACTTTTCTAAGACAGGTTGAAACCAACTAAAATTCAAGAGGGTACTTACCTTTAACTTCATGTAAGCCTCTAAACCTAGGGACTTGGTGTGATTTGTCTGTGTTTGCTATACCTGTGATTTATCATGACATCATGCATCATAACATAGCATCCATTCTTATTTCACTAACCATTTCAAGGACCAAGGGAATTTATCTTTGGTCTGTTTTGCAGATCATGGCCTCCGTTCATAGAAACACTATCTGAATCAGCTTTGTGAAGATACCTTCCCAACTCAAAGAGATAATATCAAAGGTTTCTGAAACTTCTGCGTTCACTAAGAGACATGGTCGACTTCTCAACCTGGTTACTTCAAACTTTGATGAAAAGATGATGAGTGTACTCTTTCAGTTCTTTGATTCCAAGCACCACTTCTTCACCTTTCCAGACTATCAGTTAGTGCCTACCATGGAAGAATTCTCTCAACTGTTGGATATACCCATTCTTGAATAGTTGCCTTTCACGGGTCTGGAAGAAGTTCCTAAGCCATAAGTCATTGCCTTGGCTTTGCATTTGAAACGGGCCAACGTGGTATCCAATTGGGAAACAAGAAGTAGAGTCAAGGGTTTTCTAGCCAAGTTCCTGATAGACAAGGCCCAACTGTTTTGGGATGATATGGATTTTTAGGCTTTTTGAGGAGGTCTTGGCCCTTCTAATCTATGGATTAGTACTATTCCCTAATTTAGACTTATTAATAGATTTGAATGCTATCAAGATCTTCCTCTCTTGCAACCCTGTGCCTACCTTGCTCGAAGATATTTTGCACACTCTCCATACTCGTACCATGAAGAGAAGAGGGGTGCTTATGTGCTGCATGCCATTGCTGTCGAGGTGGTTTATTTCTCACCTTCCTAAGTTCGTACTGAAGAATGAAGAAGGTGTGGGTTGGTCACAAAGGATAATGTCACTCGCTCACATGGATATTCTCTAGTGTTCCCGAGCTATAGAAAACACTGCTATTATTGACCGCTGCGGGGAGTACCCTAATGTCCCGTTACTTGGCATCAGAGGGGGTATAACCTACAATCCTTGTTTAGCTATACTACAATTTGGTTACGCTCGAAGGGATGGTCCCCATGAGTTACTTATCAAGGGCATTGTATTCAACTATGAGGATGATGTTCAAGAATATCGTTGGAGGTTCATACGAGCTTAGGGCATGGTAAACAGATCTGGCGCCAAGGCTTTAGGGCCAAAGGCTTCCATTCCTATGGAACCCTATCTCCAATGGGTACGAGCTCGCGCCCAGAAACTTGTGATGCCCTATATGGCCGTTCTACCAGTGATTATGGCACCGACTACTGAAGGGGGGTATTCCTTACACGATTCTCTATCCTGATATGCCCACTGATCTTGGAGAATTACAGAGGTCCTGGATTCAAGTGAAGAAAGAGCGGGATACTTACAGGGATCAATTATATGCCCAGGAGAGGAAGGTTTTGGAGCTCACAAAGCAGCTCTAGAAGGAAAGAAGACTTAATGGCTATCTCGACACAAAGAGGAAGCATCCATGGGAATTTTGATTTTTTCTAGTTTTAGATTTGTTTTTAATTGTAACGCCTAAAAGGCATTTGAACTTTGAATTCAACTAATAAAATCTTTGTTTCATTTTGGTTTGCAAATTTAAATTTCCCAAAGTCTTTGAAATTATTGCATGTGCATCCCATTCATAACATTGCATGTACAGGTACCGTTACAGGTTTCTTATCTTCTTAGCTGTTTATTTCAGCAAAAATGTCTTCCGAACAAAGCATCAAGGACCTTCAGGCACAAAACACCCAGTTCCAACAAATGTTCATAAATCTGGCAAAAGGGCAGGAGGATCTGAAAGCCCTCATCCTAAAAGAGAAAAATAAAAAGAAGAAGGCTGCCGGTATTCTAAATATGGGCAGAAGGTTTAGAGGGCCATTGAAGCAACAAGTCGATCTGACCTCTTCATCCAAGGAAGGGGAGAATCAAGAAGAAGAGACAAGGGAGAAGGATCCCAGTCCTAAAGTTTCTGACAATGATACCGACTACAATGATGAGAAGTATTCTCCCACTGAGGATAGATACACGCAGTTGGAAGATCGCTTGAGTTCTATGGAAGTCCAGAGGATACCTGGGCTGGATTTCGAAGAATTGGGATTGGTGTCGGGAGTGGTCATCCCGCAGAAGTTCAAAGCTCCAATTTTTGCAAAGTATGATGGGGTGTCCTGCCCAAAACTCCATCTTCGCTCTTATGTCAGAAAGATCCAGCCCCACACCGTTGATAGAAATTTGTGGGTTCATTTCTTTCAAGATAGTCTGTCAGGGACTCATCTCTAATGGTTCTACAAACCAGAGAGAGCCAATTTCCGAAATTGGGAAGATCTGGATGCTGCTTTCTATAAGCAGTATCAATACAACGCCGACCTTGCTCCTACTCGTACTCAACTCCAGAGTATGTCCATGGGAGCGAGTGAAGGATTTAAGGACTATGCACAAAAGTGGAGAGACTTGGCTGGAAGAGTCCAACCCCCGTTGTCTGATAGGGAGTTGGTTAATATGTTTTTGGGAAAGCTATCTGGTCTATTCTTTAATCATTTGATCGGAAGCTCGTCATTTGGTTTCACCGAGCTGATCTTGATTGGAGAGAGAGTAGAAGCTGGGATTTGGAGCGACAAGATACAAAAGGATGCTTCTTCGAGTTTGGTAAAAAAGCCTTTTGCTGGTAAGAAAGAAGCCAGTGCCATCTACAGCCCGAGGGGCCAAAGCAGAGATGAACATCATCAGTCAGTAAGTGTCGTAATGATACATAGGCATGCAACCGCTCCATAATGCAACAGTCAACCAAGGGTGGAAAGGACACAACGAAAGTTTAACCGAATTAATATGACGTTGGCTGAAGTTCTACCTCATCTGCTGAGATCCAACTTGGCGACCTTGAAAGAGGCTCCCAAGAATCCGAATACCACATCTCCCCGATATAATCCAAACGCTTGGTGTGGCTATCATTCTGAGAGTTCTGGCCCCGATACCAATGACTACTGGGCTCTAAGAAATAAGGTACAAGATCTGATCAAAGCCAAGGAAATTGAGTTCGATGCTCCGGAAAAGCCCAATGTCATAATTTCTCCCATGCCTAAGCACGGTCGTGGAATTAATGATGTTGATACCGACTTGTTTGTGACCTTGGTGGATGAAGTTTCTACTCCTCTCATGACTGTGAAGAAGAATTTGTTGTTGGCTGGTTTATTTCCGGGTTGTGGTGAAGGTTGCCACATGTGTACATTTCTGCCTTCTGGTTGCCATTTGCTGAAGTCAGGTGTTCAACGCCTAATGGACAACAAAGAAATTTTGTTCGAGAAAACTTTGGTTCCTGTTGTTCCATCTGAATACATTGCCATTATAACCATTTCCGCCAATCCTTCCAAGGTCTCCTCAAGAAGACCTGTTAGGATTACATATGCTCCAAGAATCACTCAGTTAATAATCACTATTCTTGGTCCTGTCCTGTATGCCTCGAACAAAGTTGTCCCCTGGCATTATGGTGCCGATGTGTACTATCATGGCATCAAACAAGATCTGAAAAATTAAGAGGTTGATCCTGATATCGGTAACATTGTCGGGACCAGCAAGGTTACCCGAAGTGGAAGGGTCTTCTCTCCCAAGATTTTCCCTAAGACTGTCAACAAGCCTATTGTCATTCACTCTGTTGTTCCTGCTAGTACATCAACTACTACTCATGTTCTTACTCCAATTATTACCCCTGTAGGCGAATCATCTGGTATCCGCGGCAAAGAAGTTATAGGTGAGTCTGCCCGGACGGAGGCGCCTAGAAAAAATGTCATGGAAGCCTTGAAGCAAGAGATAGAGGAAATACTGAAAATAATCAAAAAGAGTGACTACAACATGGTCGAGCAGCTGGGGAAGACCCCTTCAAAGATATCCATGTTGTCTCTGTTGTTGTGTTCCGAAGCCTATGCGGAGGCTTTGATTGCATTCCTCAAGACTGCGCATGTGCCGCAGGAGACCTCAGCTGATCAATTCAAAGATTGTGTGGCTAGCCTGACTGTTGACAATGGGCTGGGTTTTTCAGAAGCGAACCTGACACCGAAATGGAGGAAGCATAATGATGCTCTGCATGTCTCGATTGAGTGCAGAGGCACCACTATGGCTCATGTGCTGGTAGATACTGGGTCTTTGCTGAATGTCCTTCCTAAGAAGGCGTTGGATCAGTTGGACTGTGAGGGCTTGACCTTAAAGGCTAGTAACATTGTGGTGAAGGCTTATGATGGGTCAAAGAGAACAATGCATGGGGAGGTGGACATCCCTGTCAAAGTAGACTCTCAAACCTTTGAGTCCACCTTCTATGTAATAGACATTCGATCATAATATTCTTATTTGTTGGGTCGTCCTTGGATCCATGAAGCTGGGGCAGTCACTTCTACACTACACCAGATGCTAAAATATCCAGTAAGAGGAAAGGTTGTCACTGTGCAAGGTGAGGAGGAGTATATGGTGAGCCACCTCAATTCTTTCAAGTACGTAGAGATGGGTGGGGAATTTATAGAGACTCCTTGCTAGAATTTTGAAGAGGCTCCCCAGATCTTGGCATCGGCTGAGGCTACTACCAGTAACAAACCTCCTCTGAAGATGGCTTCTCTCAAAGACGCCAGAGCCGTGATTGAAGAAGGTGGGTGTACCAATTACAGACAACTCCCCGATTTTACTCACAAAACTGACATGTTTGGTTCGGGATTTACTTCAGGAGCTCAAAGGGATGTTCGACAAGCTCGGGCTGGAAGACCTCCCATACGCATCAGCAATCGGGGAATTAATGCCATTGAAGACGGTGAGGAAGACTCAGACATTGACAGTTGGATCTACCTAACTACCAACGGTGGACCGAGTAACTGGACGGCTAGTGACTTTATACCAGTTTCTTTTACTCCGCAGTAATTGTCTTACTTGTTTTTAAGATATGTAATAAACAATTTAAAACTCTACGGCCTTGTGCCTTGCCCGAGGCATATTAGTTTTGCTTGTGAGGGCTTGTATTTGTCATTTCATATATCATTAATAAAGCATTGGACATTTCTTGCATACAAATTTTGCGCTCTCAGTTTTTCTCTTCTGTTTTCACTTTATCAAACATAGTTATGCTCTTATACACACTCACGTATCATACTGCAGATCCATATCCACTCTGGATCCCATTGATAAAAACTCTGCTACTATCCGTTATGACTTCAAAAATCCGATCAACCAAGCCGAAGACGAAAGTGAGGATGATTGCAAGGTACCTGAAGAACTTGCTAGACTATTACAACGGGAATAAAGGGCTATATAGCCTCATGAAGAGGAGGTTGAGACAATAAACTTGGGCACAGAGATAGACAGAAAGGAGGTCAAGATTGGTGCAAATTTGGAAGTTAAGGTCAAACAGCGGTTGATACAAATGTTGCACGACTACGTTGAGATCTTTGCCTGGTCATATGAAGACATGCCAGGTTTAGACACTGATATTGTGGTTCATTGTCTGCTGACCAAAGAGGATTGTCCTCCGGTTTAACAGAAGGTCCATCGTATGCGCCCTGAAATGTCAGAGAAGATCAAGGCAGAGGTCATGAAGCAGTTCGATGCAGGATTCTTAGCTGTCACTTCTTATCCACAGTGGGTTTCTAACTTCGTTCCGGTACCTAAGAAGGACGGTAAGGTGCGGATGTGTGTGGATTATAGAGATCTGAATAGGGCAATCCCCAAGGATGACTTCCCTCTTCCTCACATTAATGTTATGGTTAACAACACCGCATAACACAAAATATTCTCCTTCATGGATGGTTTCTCTGGCTACAACCAGATCAAGATGGCTCCTGAAGACATGGAGAAGACAACCTTCATCACGCAGTGGGGCACCTTCTGCTACAAGGTGATGCCTTTTGGGTTGAAGAATGCTGGGGCAACCTAACAGCGCGCCATGGTCACTTTGTTCCATGATATGATTCATCACGAGATTGAAGTTTATGTTGATGATATGATAGCCAGGTCTCAAACTGAGGAGGAGCACCTTGATCATCTACAAAAGTTGTTCGACAGGTTGAAGATATACAAGCTGAGGCTGAATCCTAACAAGTGCACCTTCGGGGTAAGGTCTGGTAAACTTTTGGGTTTCATTGTCAGCGACAAAGGCATCCAAGTAGATCCTGCAAAGGTAAAGGCTATTCAAGAAATACCGGCTCCCCGTCCAGAGAAGGAAGTTAGAGGTTTCTTGGGACGCTTGAATTATATCGCCAGGTTCATTTCACATCTGACTTCTACTTGTGAGCCCATCTTCAAGCTTTTGAAGAAAGATCAAGTGGTAAAGTGGAATGACGACTCCCAGACAGCTTTCGAAAGAATCAAAGAATACCTTCAAGAACCACCAATTATGATGCCTCCGGTTAAAGGAAGACCTTTGATATTGTACTTGACAGTGCTAGACAATTCAATGGGGGTGTCTGTTGGGGCAGCATGACGAGTCTGGTCGAAAAGAGCACGCAATATACTACCTTAGCAAAAATTTTACCGACTGTGAGACAAGATACTCACTGCTCGAGAAAACATGCTGCACTTTGGCATGGGCTGCTCGCCGGCTAAGACAATACATGCTGACCCACACTACTTTATTGATATCTAAGATGGATTTGATCAAATACATCTTCGAGAAACCCGCCATTTCCGGAAGAATAGCAAGATGGAAAATGATCTTAACTGAGTACGACATACAATATATAACCCAAAAAGCAATCAAGAGGAGTGTTTTGGCTGATCATTTGGCTCATCAGGCTGTGGATGACTACCAGTCCATGAATTTTGAGTTCCTGGATGAGAATATTATGCTGGTGACTGACTACGAAGAAGCTGGACCAGATGAAGGACTCGAGGAGGGATCCCGATGGACTATGTTTTTTGACGGAGCTTCGAACGCACTGGGTAATGGCATCGGTGCTATAAACATATCTCTTAAGGGCTGTCATACTCCTTTCACTGCCCGACTATGTTTCAACTGCACTAACAACATGGCGGAGTATGAAGCTTGTCTAATGGGACTCGAGGCCGCTATTGACCTCAGGATCAAATTCATGGATGTTTTCGGGGATTCAGCCTTGGTAATAAGTAATATCAAAGGTGAATAAGATACGAATCACCTGAATCTCATCCCGTACAAAGAGTACGTATTGACATTGCTCCCACACTTTGAGGAGGTAACTTTTAAACATTTCCCACGAGAGGAGAACTAGTTAGCAGACGCGCTAGCTACCATGTCTTCTATGTTAAAAGTTAGGTGGGACAATGAAGCTCCCAAATCACCATTTAAAGGTTGGATGAACCAGCAAATTGCTGTGAAATCGACACCGAAGAAGTGGCAGGAAAACCCTTGTTTCACGAAGTCAAAAGGTATCTCGAGGCTCAAGAGTATCCCGAAGGGGCATCTGTCAATGATAAGAAGTTTCTGAGAAGGTTCGTTATGAAGTTCTTCCTCAGTAATGGAATCCTCTATAAACGCAACCATGACTCCACGCTACTACGATGTGTAGACAAGAGTGAAGCAGAGAGGATCATGACAGATCTACATGAAGGCACCTTCGGAACCCATTCTAGTGGACACACCATGGCTAAGAAGATCCTACGGGAAGGATATTACTGGTCCACTATGGAAGCCGATTGTTATCAGCACTCTCGAACTTGTCATAAGTGTCAAATCTACGCTGATAAGGTGCATGTGCCTCCGGTCCCCTTAAACGTCTTGACAACTCCGTGGCCCTTTGCAATGTGGGGCATCGATATGATCAGAGAAATTATGCCCACCGCTTATAATGGACATCGCTTCATCCTAGTAGCCATTGATTACTTCACGAAGTGGGTTGAGGCGGCTTCCTTTGCTACAGTAACCAAGAACATCGTGGCGCAGTTTATCAGACATAATCTGATTTGTCGATATGGTGTGCCAGAGAGAATTATTACTGACAATGCTACGAATCTCAACAATGCAATGGTCACCGAGCTCTGTAAACAGTTTAAGATACAACATCATAATTCTTCTCCCTACCGGTCAAAGATGAATGGCGATGTTGAAGCAACTAACACGAACATCAAGAAGATTGTACAGAAGATGATAGTGACATACAAAGACTGGCATGAGATGTTACCATTTGCTCTTCATGGGTATTGTACCTCAACACAGACGTCGACAGGGGCAACACCCTACTCTCTGGTATATGACATGGAGGCAGTCCTACCCATCAAAGTCCAGATACCTTCTCTCAAGATTATGAAGGATGCAAGTTTGAACAAAGACGACTGGATCTGAACCCGACTTGATCAGTTAAATTTAATCGATGAAAAGAGACTTACTGCTATCTGCCATGGTCAGACGTATCAAAAGCAAATGATCAAGGCTTTTATTAAAAAAGTCAAGCATTAAGAATATCAAGTCGGGGATCTAGAGATCAAGCGTATCATACGTCCGCAAGGTGATCCCAGGGGTAAATGGACCCCCACGTACGAAGGGCCATTTGTGGTTAAGAACAATTTTTGGGTGGAGCTATGATTCTAACCACCATGGAAGGTGACGACCTTCCTCACCCTGTAAATGCAGACATAGTGAAAAGATATTACCCCTAATCAAAATACCCGCTAGGTTGATTGGCCTAGGCAAAAATAAGGGCTTCCCGACAAACCAAAAGGGTTCGGGAAAAAGTAAGGGATGAAAAGAAAAAATCTGTACACCCGGCAAGTCGAAAACCTTAAAGGGCGACTTGGGCAAAAAGGGTATCCCGGTAGACTGAAAACCTGAAAGGGCAGTCCAGGAAAAAGTTAGAGGTATAAAGCGTATCACTATGTCTCGTTGGATCATCTTGCGACCAGATTTACGTATCGACTATCAAGCTCAGACGGCACTAATCAATCTGATCAACTTTCGGCCAAGTAGAAAAGTGATGAGACGCTTGAGGATATAAGGGCAATGACAGAGTTGGAACCCAATGGGGTTGTTTCACATAGATATTTTTCTTTTACACAAATTTTATAGTTGCTATTTTTTGGCGGCGCTCTCTTACTAGAGCGTCAGCCTCCTTGTACAAAAACGCCTATTACAGGACAACTTCAGAAATCAATGCAAAATTCTTTTCACAAGAAACTTTGAGTTTGTTTTTCTTTTTCTGTTTTGCTTCGCAATAACGTCTAATGATTTATTTTTGATATATGCATTTGAAAATGATTGCTGCTCATAAATATTTACATAAGAAGCAAAAGACCATTACTCGTAATTCCAGAAACAGGGGAAAAAACAAGAAGTGCCAAACCTGACAGTTACTACGCCAAGCAGGTACTGGAACAAAGATAGCTTTGGAACATAATCAGCAATACATACACTCCCCAAAGGGTAAAAGTATTCAAAAGCATTGATGTCAGCTTTCCCGAAATAGGACGTAACCTCCCCAGCCAGGGTCATTCAGAAACCTGACAGTTATATCCCCCAGCCAAATTTCATAATCGCAGGCGGGTCAGTAAATTTCATCCCCCAAGCAGAGTTTATTTCTCTGGATGCAGAGGCTCAATCCCCAACAGAGCTCGTTACTTCAGATGTGAAGTTTCACTTTCTAATTTTGTTCCTCGCAGAGTTTATTCTCAAGTAGAATCTCTTCCTGACAGAATATTCATAAATCTAGGAGGAAGGTTTTGGAGCTCAATAAGCAGCTCTAGGAGGAAAGAAGACTTAATGTCTATCTCGACACAAAGAGGAAGCATCCATGGGAATTTTGATTTTTTTCTAGTTTTAGATTTGTGAAATTCTGGCAACAGATACTTAATGTCACAGTGAATGTTATGACACCGTATCTGACAAATTGTACACAAACCAAACAGTAATTTAAAAGACAGTAAAGAACACAATCAATTGTTAACCCAGTTCAGTGTATAACAACACCTACATCTGGGGGCTACCAAGCCAGGGAGGAAATTCACTATAAGAGGTATTAATTTAGGAATAAACCAACCAGTTTATCTCCTTCCCTTAAGACCTACCCAATGCAACTTCAATCTAAGTCCTACTTAAACCTGAGTTCCTACTCACTCCCCCTCAATCACAGCAGTGCTACTAATCTACTAATTAATAAGATTATGAAGACATTCTTCAATACACACGCTTGATTTTGCTTCAAAGCTTTAATCAAGAGACACAACACTCGTGCTTCAAAGCTTTGAGTGATAAACAACCCTTACAACCACATCCTACTCCAAGTCACTTATCAAGTGATAATTGCTTAGCTCACAGTAATTACTAAAACTATCACAACTACAAAATGCCTTATTGATCTTCTCTAAAGGCGCTGCACACCATTAGGATTCGTGAGAAATATATATGAAGTCTATTCTTCATTTTGGGCTTCCATAAAAATAGCTAGGGTTAACCAAAGTTAACCTAAAGACTTAGTCTTGGGCTTTCATCATAACAGATTAGGGTTAAGCAAGGTTAACCTAATATCCACGTGAGCATCTGATCTAGTCAATATACTCCAACTCAGAATAGCACACCAGATTCCTGAAAATTCTCAGGAATAATAAATCTGCACAACAACTTGATCAGTACAGGATATCTTAACATTGGTTATGACATCATGTATCCTGCTCACTGATTTTGGTAGAATTCAGTACATATGATCATAGCTTAATCATCATGATATTCACTCATACTGAGTTGTTCCTGTAGAACATTCCTTCTGCAGAATTTGTCTTTATCCCAGAATGTTATGACATCAGTCATGACATTCGCAAATCTGGTTTTACCAAAAATTAATGCCAACAAGCAAACACTTACAAACTCCCCCTTTGGCAAATTTTTGGCTAAAACCCCTAAACAATCAGAGATTAGAATGCAGAAATAACATGCAGTAGAACCACAATTACTTCTCCCCCTTTTTAGCCATAAAGAGGCCAAAGGATCTAGTACTTCAAGTTATACAGTCATCAAAAGAAAATCCAAAATACATAGAAACAGAGAGAAGGTATCAAATAGCAGCAGCAAGTTCCAGCATCAATCTTTACAACTCAGCAAACACAGACCTTCAGGTACTGTCATCCCCTGAGGAAGTACTATTTTCAGCAGCATCTTCTGGTGAGCTTCTTGCAGAACCATCATGCTATTCTTCATCAGCATCCTATTCCCTCATTTGTTCTTCATTCTCCTCCTGTTCCAGACTAGTAATTAGCTCTTCAAGAGTCCTTTTTCTTGCATCAAGCTCTCTGCAGGTTTCTTTTAGAACAGCTATAACATCAGCCTTCTTGGAATGAGCTTTGACATTTGATGTCTCAGCAGATGTCATAACAATGTCAGGGACATGTGTTCCCTGAAATATCTTATAGTGAAAACCAAGTGCAGGGGCTCTTTTGCACATATAGTCCTTTTCAACCAGAATATCAGGATACTGATCAATGATTATACCACACAGGAGAGAGGGAAAAGAAATAGGGCCTTTAATAGCATATCTCTCAACATGTTTCATTGTTTGATCAAAGATGTAGTTGCCATAATCAAAGTTTGTTCTGGTTCCAACAACATAGATAAATCTTCTTGCATGTCTGGTTCGCAGCTTCTTGACCTTAGTAGGATCAACTGCCATTGCACAAAGTGGAGTTACCTCTAGAACATCAGCATCCATGGGGTTTACGTTTGCCCTAGGTTCGGTGTCAATGGGTGAGGAAGATGCAGTTGCCTTTGATGAAGATGATGACACAGATTGTTGAGACATCTTGAGAGATTGAGAATACAAGTGACAGCGAGTGTGCAATTTCTTTTGAGGGAATGGAGAGTGATGCAACAAACTGAGAAGAGGGAGATATAAATATGTCTATTCCTCTTCTTAAACTTTTGGAAAGAAAGAGGGAAACAAATGATTATCCCAATCAGAATAAACATGATTAAAATATCTCTTTCAAACCTTGTATTAAGCAAAATTAATTGCTACATCTCTTCATATTGGCAAATACCCAGCTTGCCCCTTAAATTCTCAAACTGACTAGCATCAAGTGCCTTGGTAAAAATATCAGCCAATTGTAGTTCAGTGGCAACATGTTCCAGCTTAATCACCTTCTCCTCCACAAGATCTCTGATGAAGTGATGTCTAATGTCAATATGCTTAGTCCTGCTGTGCTGTATAGGATTCTTGGATATGTTAATAGTACTCAAATTGTCACAGTACAATGTCATGATATCTTGTGTGACATTATACTCAGTCAACATCTGTTTCATCCAGATCATTTGAGAACAGCTGCTACCAGCTGCTATGTATTCAGCTTCAGCAGTAGATAGAGACACACAGTTTTGTTTCTTGCTGAACCAAGAGACAAGATTATTTCCTAAAAAGAAGCATCCTCCAGAGGTGCTCTTTCTATCATCAGCACTAACAGCCCAATCAGCATCACAATAACCAGATATAATTGGTTCACATCCATGAGAGTACAACATGCCATAATTGTAAGTTCCACTCACATACTTCAGAATTCTTTTCACCTGGTTGATGTGACTTACTTTGGGTTCAGCCTGGTATCTTGCATATACTCCAACTACAAAGGCAATGTCAGGTCTGCTGGCTGTTAAGTATAGAAGACTTCATATCATGCTTCTGTACAAGCTTTGATCCACTTTTTCCCCACTTGTGTCTTTGGAAAACTTTAAATGAGTAGGTGCATGAGTCCTTTTATGACTGGCATTCTCCATCCCAAACTTCTTGACAATATTCTTTGCATACTTGCTTTGAGACAGAAAAATTGAGTCTTCCATCTGTGTGACTTGTAGTCCAAGAAAGTAGGTCAATTCTCCCATGAGGCTCATTTCAAATTCAGCTTGCATCTGGTTAGCAAAATGTTTAACCATTTTATCTGACATTCCTCCAAACACTATGTCATCAACATAAATTTGAGCTACCATTATCTTTCCTCCTTCATCCTTGACAAAAAGAGTTTTATCCAAACCTCCTTTCCTGTATCCTTTGTCAGTGAGGAACTTTGTCAACCTTTCATGATCAGGACAGTTTGGATCCACAAATCCTTTAGGCTGTTCCACATACACTTCCTCATTTAAGTACCCATTTAGGAAGGCACTCTTCACATCCATCTGAAACAGCTTGAACCTAAGGAGACAAGCAACTCCCAAGAGAAGTCTGATTGATTCCAGTCTGGCTACAGGAGCAAAAGTCTCATCAAAATCAACCCCTTCAACTTGAGTGTATCCTTGAGCAATAAGTCTTGCCTTATTCCTGGTGACAACTCCTTCAGCATCTGACTTGTTCTTGTAGATCCACTTTGTGCCAATGATGTTTGTTCCTTCTGGTCTAGGAACTAACTCCCAAACTTCATGTTGCTTGAACTGGTTAAATTCATCTTGCATTGCTCCAATCCAGTATTCATCAGTCAAAGCTTCTTTAACATTTTTTGGTTCAATCTTAGACACAAAACAAGAGTTTGTGATGTGTGATCGGTGGATCTGGAACTGACTGTTTAAAGCTAGTTTCGCGAAATGTCGCGGAAGCAAGAGTCGCCACCGTCTTTTATTTTCTCCAAATGGAAAGGACAAAAGCACAGAAAAATTCCTTATAGAGATTGCTCTCGGTTCGGGAGGTAGATTTATAGAAAGGGAAGGTGTTAGCACCATTTCTATCCATGGTTATCCATGGGCTCTTAGATACTTGCTCATTTGTGTTTTCAAAATTGTTTGTTTGCTTTTCAACTGTGGGTTTAAAAAAAGGTTCCTTTGAAAAATTCAGTTCGACTCTTGTATCAGTCCTCAAGAGTGTTTGAAAAATTGCTTTTGAAAGCTTTTTGAAAGGTGCCGGTGTGAAAAGAAGTTTTGATTTGTTTTTGAAATTAGAGCAAGTATCTATGAGTCGTCTACCTACCCTAAGGAATTCGTCTGTGTAAATGTCCTTAAAGTAGTGCCATCCCACCATTGAGAGGTAGGTAGCACCACCGTTGGAGGTGTTCGGGTCAATTCGAGGGTTCGGGACATGGTGATCACCAGAGCAATAGGAAGACACCTTAGAAGCTATCCTCATGCCATGTTCATGGACATGAGGACTTACTAAAACATCCTCTACTCGACGACCACCTTTCGAGGGGCAAGGCAACAATGAGGCGTACCCTAGGGGTGGTGTGTGATTTGTGTGTCATTTTCAATTATGTTTGTCTTGTTCATGCATTGGTGATCTACGCTTTGTTTTTATTTTTGGCATTCATTCTTTCATGCAAGTTATTAACAGTTAAAAGGTGCGGAATTAAAAAGTCCTACGCTATTACAAAGGCGCGGGTCTACATCGCCAAATTAATCCAAGACCCGATTTGAAATAAAATAAAATGCGGAAAGATAAATGTCTAATTAATCTATTACACGGCTTTGGGATAAATACATTATATTCACAAAAAGAAATAAAAGTAAAATGCGAGAAGAAGTAAAGTCGGGAATGCGAGGGCGTTGGACCCTTTTAAGGAAATTAAATTACAATTAATAAATTAATTAAGTTAAATGAGAAAAGGAAATTATTTTTGAGGTTTTGTATTTATGGAATTTAGTAAGAAAATTAAATGAAATTAAAACCCTAATTCTAAACTATTTTTAATTTATTAAAAAAATGTTTAAATCTAACCTAGTTTTAACCTAATTATTTAATGGCAAATTTATTTACAAAAAATAATTAATTATTAATAATGGTAAAAGAAAAGAAAAAAGGATAAAAGTATTTAAAACCCTAATTTTACATTTTTTTAGTTTATTAAAAAAACATTAAAATTAAACCTAGAATTGAAACTAAATTAATTGTTGAATTTATTTACAAAAATGTTAGTGAGTTAAACATTAAAACATATTTTTTTTTTATAGTTTCTGATTTTTTGGTATTTTTATGTTATGAAAAATTAATTTAAAGAATTAAAATAAAACTAAATAAAACAAATAAAATAGAAAAAATAAAAAGAATGAAAAATAGAATGCAAACCAATGGGGGGTGTTGACCCCAATTTTGGAGGTAAATTGCCAGCAATCTGGCCCATTTATTGGAGGCCTGGTTGACTTTTCTGGGATGCGTGTGGCACATTTGACTGATGGCCATGGTGGGGATCCTGTGTTGGCCCTTGGATTCATCTTCTGAGACGCGTGGCAAGCTCCAACGCTGGATGTATGGTAGAATTCTGGGCGTGTACTGCATAGAATCACATTAAAACAAAATGCATTGAGAAATATGGGGGACCTGGGAATCGAACCCAGGTCCCATGGATTGCATGACAACACATTAACCACTCATCCAGGCGCGTTGGTTTTTATGTATATTTAACAATGAGCATTATATGTGAAAAAGCATTAGTGACTGTAATAATAAAAAAAACGCGCCAAGCTTCAAATCAACCAACCGCTGGCTTACACCTCATCTTCTTCTCCACTCGTTTGCTTTGGCCAGGAAAAAAACAGATGGATAGCGGGGGGTTTTAAACCCCCACTAAATGAAGAACATGATAATAGCGATTAGGCCACCGTTGCTCATAAATTGAGCGCGACATGTGTAATCAATTCGTATGAAGGTCACGAGTCTAATGGTCCAGGTCTTGTGGTTCAATTTTCCCATATGAGTGAAGCCCTAATTTTTGACCTCTGAAAACCTAACGAGCTTCCATGGCAACTTTCCATATAGGCTATAAAAACTTAATTAAAATACACCATTAGCTTTAGGGAGTGCATATTAGTACAAAATGATTATTAGAATGCATGAATATGGTATATATATTAAAACATGATTATGAGAAAAGTTTGAGAAAATTGGACTTCTATATACCAATTCTTGATGCGTGAGGACTGGAAAAAGATTGAATCACGTTCAGGAAAGCCTCAGAAAGCTTTTGGAATTGGTTATCAGCTTTGAATCACGCTCTATGTGTGAAATTAGTTTTGAAAAAATTGACAAAAAATGCAAAGTGTGTATTCTTTTCTAAGCGTAGCTTCAAGGTTCTGAGCATTAGGTTTAGCATTCTGTATATGTATGGGACGAATTAGGGTAGAAATTTGAGTCAAGAAATCAATGTTTTGATGAATCAAATATTTGATTTTTAATGAAATCCTTTCAAATCTTTTCCATGTGCTTTTGATACCAATCATGGCCAAATCTTTCCAAATTGGGTGTGCACGAAATCTTGAGGTTTTATGGAGGGAATATGCTGCAAAAAGGGATTAAAAAACATGGTTTTCTATTTTTGTCATATTTTATTTCATTAAATGAATTAATAGTGATAAAAATTCAAATAAATAATAAAAAATGATGAAATAAATCCTCTTTGGGTCAAATGGTCGTGCATAACCTTTGGATGATGATTCTTGGAAGAAAATGTGGCCCATTAGCAATTTTGAGGCATTTGAAGCAAAGTTGACTTTTCAAAATTCCCAAAAATTTCCCAACTTCCACAAGGCATATCTTGCTCAATTTATAAGCTTTGATCATGTTCTTGGACATTTTGGAAAGGTCTTGAGGTCCTCTAACCAATGCCTTTGGTCCCATGTCATTTTGATTTACCAATCTCAAGTTATGGTCTTTGACTTAAAGTGTCTTTTTGTTGACTTTTGAAAATGACCTATAATGTTGAAATTGATAACTTTTTGTGAGAGCCTTTCTTGGACTTGAAGTGTGAAGAGGAGTTGTAGGAAATGTCATTCTCTTCAAAATGAGATTTGGATGGAATTTTTCTGATAAACCATGTGGAAGTTATGCCTTGGTCAAGTTACAGTTGACTTTTTCAATTGTCCAAATATGGAAACTTTTGCATCTTGAGACTTTTCGAGCCATGCCTTGAGAATCATGATCAAGAATTGATCCAATGATGTTTGTGGCTTCAAATTAAGATATTGACCAAAAATTTGGACTTTTGACTGTCAAATGACCATTTTGCCCCTGCAGTTGACTGTGAAGCAATTAGGGTTTTTGACTGTGCAATTTTGTGTTGTGAGTCTTAAAACTTGGCATAAGGATGCTTGAAAATGTTTATAGGCATGTGGGACTTGTTTGGACCCTTGGAAACTTCAATTTCTTTGCCAGAACCAAAACCCTAATTTTTGACTGTTAGGAGACCCTTGAACTGTGCAACCCTTGGGGAGATTTTGAAGCTTTGACTTGGAAAATCTTGAAGAATATGGGAGGGCAAATTTTGGGGTACAACAGTTGCCCCTGTTCAATCTTCTTAGACCTGAGGATGCGGATTGGCTGACGTGCCTTTCGTAATCCAAAGGTGGAAGATGATTGAACACTAGAGTGCCTAGAAATTTGCGCTCACATAGTAGTGTGATGTGGGGAATGGGCTTACAGATGCCATTTGGAGATTGATGGATAGGATGATGGGCTTATAGATGCCATGCTAAGAGATGATGGAAGGTGGATGGGCTTATAGATGCCATCTGGATGTCGATCGCATAAGAGATTCCTTAGCGAGAACTTGCGTACCTGAAAAAGAAAGATGATTACCTGGCCTGTTACAGGAGTTGGTCTTCAAACTCTTATGTAGATGCGTCCTGACTGGTTACAGGAATTGAATCTGGAACTTCAAAAGGTTATGAATGAACCAGGGATGGTTACAACCTCAACAGGAACGCTGAGAGAACCTTGGGTGATTACTACCTCAACAGGGATGCTGAGAGAATCTTAGGCGACTTCAACCTCAACAGTAACGATGAGAGAATCTTGGGAGACTTCAACCTCAACAGTAACGATGAGAGAATCTTGGGCGACTTCAACCTCAACAGTAACGCTGAGAGAATCTTGGATGTCTTCTACTGGGATAAGAATCAGGGAGATCTTAGGGTCGATCTGACTGAGCCGAAGAAGGCCTTTGACTGCATAAGAATCAGGAAAATCTTAGGGTCGATTTAACTGAACCAGGCTAGGTCTTGGAATATCTTCAGCTGGATAAGAATCATGGAGATCTTAGGGTCGATCTGACTGAACCAGAGAAGGCCTTTGACTGGATAAGAATCAGGAAAATCTTAGGGTCGATTTAACTGAACCGGACAAGGTCTTGAAATATCTTCAACTGGATAAGAATCAGGGAGATCTTAGGGTCGATCTGACTGAACCAGAGAAGGCCTTTGACTGGATAAGAATCAGGAAAATCTTAGGGTCGATTTAACTGAACCGGACAAGGTCTTGAAATATCTTCAACTGGATAAGAATCAGGGAGATCTTAGGGTCGATCTGACTGAACCAGAGAAGGCCTTTGACTGGATAAGAATCAGGAAAATCTTAGGGTCGATTTAATTGAACCGGACAAGGTCTTGAAATATCTTCAACTGGATAAGAATCAGGGAGATCTTAGGGTCGATCTGACTGAACCAGAGAAGGCCTTTGACTGGATAAGAATCAGGAAAATCTTAGGGTCGATTTAACTGAACCGGACAAGGTCTTGAAATATCTTCAACTGGATAAGAATCAGGGAGATCTTAGGGTCGATCTGACTGAACCAGAGAAGGCCTTTGACTGGATAAGAATCAGGAAAATCTTAGGGTCGATTTAACTGAACCGGACAAGGTCTTGAAATATCTTCAACTGGATAAGAATCAGGGAGATCTTAGGGTCGATCTGACTGAACCAGAGAAGGCCTTTGACTGGATAAGAATCAGGAAAATCTTAGGGTCGATTTAACTGAACCAGACTAAAGTCTTTGAAATATAGCTGAGAACTTAACTGGATCTTTCCTGAAAGGTAAAGGTCAGTCATATGCAATACATGATATGGATCAAGTAATGATGTTCTCAACATAAATGAGATTTGTAAGATATGATGCGTATATGCATGCTATAATGTATGAAAATGTGATGTTTATGAATGTATCTTTTTGTCTAGGAAAATGAATCCTTGACGGGTGCCGGGAAGTTAACTCCTGGGATGATGCTGGAGAATAGTGCTTTGTTGTCTCCGCTGGGGATGATAGTTGCAAGAATACCGGTAGGAGAAGATAACTCCGTTGGGGGATAAACTTGGCGAATGGATTACTCTGCGGGGAGAAAAGTACTCTAGTGATCTTGCTGGGGAATAATACTTTGTGGGGAGAGAGGTACTCGCTGGGATATTGATGGTAACTCCGCTAGGGATACCGTTGTTATGTTGGAAGTGTTAATAGACTTCGCTGGGGATAAGAAGACTTCGCCGAGGACGATCTTTCCGTGGCTTTTGGCTGAGGATAACCCAGTTACATCCTGGTAGGGAAATAACCTTTGAATAAAGCCGGGGGAGAGCGTTCGTACTCTGTGAGGGATAAGCTTCCAGAATTTATTGAGGATAAGCTTCCTGCTTGGGGAGATGGATCCCAACTTTCCTGGGGAAACTGGATTGGACTCTCCTGGGGAAAATTTGAACTATATTGGGGAAGTGACTCCATTGAATGTTTGATATACCGTCGGGGAACAATCTTTAGACCAAGACTGTCGGGGATGCTTGTTAAGAATGCATGTATATTGCTAGGGAATGTTGAGATATGCTGGAGGATATCCAACTTCCCTAAGGTTGACTGTAACTTTGCTTGGGGAGAGTGTATTGACTTGCTGACGCACTCTCTGGGGAATTAAGATATACTGGTTATGTTCTTCAGCCGAACTCACCTTGGTACCTTGGTGGACGGAACTATTAGATCTCTTAGACAACTCTTTATTGCCCCTGTTTCTAATGTTACCTGTAATTAATCCTTTGTTTCGTATGCAAATATTCCTGAGTTAGCAAATTATTGTCAATGCACATATCACAAATTGAACCTTGGACGTTCTTCGCAAAACAAAACAGAAAAGGAAAAACAATTGGCAATTTTAACTGAAAAGTGATTTTTGTATTGATTTTGAATTTGCCTATAAAATAGGCGTTTATGTACAAGAGGCTGACGTCCTAGTAAGAGAACGCCGCCGAACAAAAGAGTTTATACAAATTTGTACAAAGGAAAATAAACAGTTGTGTGAATAGAATGATCCCACTGGGTTCCAACTCTGCTATCGCCCTTATATCTTCGAGCGTCTCATCACTTGATGACCTAGTTCGAGGATGAAGCTGATCGATCGATGTCGTCTGAACTTGATGTAGATACCAGATTCTGGATGCAAAGTGATCCAATGAGACATAGTATTACGCTTTATCCCTAACTTTTGCCTGGACCGCCCTTTCGGGTTTTCAGTCCACCGGGATACCCATTTTTGCCCAAGCCGCCTTTTCAAGTTTTCGACTTGCCGGGTGTATAGATTTTTTCATTTCATCCCTTCATTTTGCCCGAACCCTTTTGGTTCATCGGGAAGCCCTAATTTTTGCCTAGGTATGTCAACCTAGCGGGTCTTTTTCATGCGTAGTATCTTTTTACTATGTCTGCATTGGCGGGGTGAGGAAGGTCGTCACCATCCATGTTGGTTAGAATCATGGCTCCTCCTGAGAACACATGTTTAACCACAAATGGCCCTTCGTATGTAGGGGTCCATTTGCCCCTTGGATCACTCTGAGGAAGGATGATGCGTTTGATCACCAGATCCCCAACTTGATATTCTTGTGGTCTGACCTTTTTGTTAAATGCCCTGATCATCCGTTTTTGGTACGTCTGACCATGACAAATAGCAACAAGTCTCTTTTCGTCAATAAGGTTTAATTGATCAAGTCGTGTCTGGATCCAATCATCTTCGCTCAGATCTGCATCCTTCATTATCCGGAGAGAGGGTATTTGTACTTCGATCGGTAAGACTTCCTCCATACCGTAGACCAAGGAGAAGGGAGTTGCCCCGGTTGACGTCCTGGCTGAGGTACGGTACCCATGTAGAGCAAACGGTAACATCTCGTGCCAATCTTTATAAGTCACTGTCATCTTCTGCACAATTTTCTTAATGTTCTTATTCGCCGCTTCTACAGCCCCATTCATCTTCGGCCGATAGGGAGAAGAGTTGTGGTGCTGTATCTTAAACTGCTCACAGAGCTCAGTGATCATCTTGTTATTAAGATTGGTACCGTTGTCTGTAATGATTCTTTCAGGGACACCATATCGACAGATCAGATTATGCCGAATGAACCGTGCCACAACGTTCTTGGTTACCGTAGCGTAGGATGCTGCTTCAACCCACTTCGTGAAGTAATCAATCGCCACTAGGATGAAGCGATGCCCGTTGGATGTCGTAGGTTTAATCTCACCGATCATATCTATGCCCCACATTGCAAAAGGCCAAGGCGCAGTCAGAACATTTAGAGGAACTGGAGGAACATGCACCTTGTCTGCATATATCTGGCATTTATGGCATGTCCGAGAGTGTTGGTAACAGTCGGCTTCCATTGTGGACCAGAAATACCCTGCCCGAAGGATTTTCTTTGCCATAGTGTGTCCACTAGAATGTGTTCCGAAGGTCCCTTCATGTAGCTCTTCCATGATCCTTTCTGCTTCTGTCTTGTCCACACAACGCAGTAAGGTCGAATCATGGTTTCGCTTGTACAGGATGTCGTTGCTAAGGAAGAACTTCGCTGTGAACCTTCTCAGAAACTTCTTATCGTTGACAGATGCACCTTCAGGGTATTCCTGAGCTTTCAAGTATCTCTTCACCTCATGGTACCAAGGCTTCTCAGTCACCAACTCAGTTTCAAGATCACAACAGTATGCCGGTTCGTCCAGTTTCCAGATGATGATCCGGGGAGCCTCATTGTCCCATTTGACCTTGAACATAGAAGACATTGTAGCTAACGCGTCCGCCAGTTGATTCTCCTCTCTTGGGAAATGTTCAAAGGTTATCTCTGTGAAGTGGGGGATCAAGGTCAACACACATTCTCTGTAAGGAATAAGATTCGGATGTTTCGTATCCCACTCCCCTTTGATCTGATTGATCACGAGAGCGGAATCTCCGAAGACACTCAGAAACTTGATCCTTAAGTCGATCGCAGCTTGGAGACCCATGATGCATGCCTCATACTCCGCCATGTTGTTGGTGCAGTTGAAACATAGCCGGGCAGTGAGTGGAGTATGAGTGCCTTTAGGGGATATGATCACAGCGCCGATACCGTTACCCAAAGCATTGGAGGCTCCGTCAAAGTGCATAGACCATCGGGATCCTTCCTCAGGTCCTTCATCCGGTCCAGGTACTTCACAATCAGTCACTATCATGATACTCTCGTCTGGAAACTCGAAGTTCATTGACGGATAGTCGTTTACTGCCTGATGTGCCAAGTGGTCTGCCAATACACTTCCTTTGATAGCTTTCTGAGTCGTGTACTGGATGTCGTATTCTGTCAAGATCATTTGCCACCTTGCTATTCTCGCAGACAGAGCAGGCTTTTCAAATATGTACTTTATAGGATCCATCTTTGAGATCAACAAGGTAGTGTGAGTCAGCATATACTATCTCAGCCAGCGAGCAGCCCATACCAAAGTGCAACAAGTTTTCTCAAGCAGTGAGTATCGGGTCTCACAGTTGGTAAACTTTTTGCTAAGGTAATAAATGGCATGCTCTTTTCGGCCAGACTTGTCATGTTGCCCCATCACACACCCCATTGAGTTGTCAAGCACTGTCAGGTATAGTATCAGAGGTCTCCCTTCAACCGGTGGCATAAGGATGGGTGGTTCTTGGAGATACTCCTTGATTCTGTCAAAAGCGGCCTGACATTTACCATTCCAACGTACTACCTGATCTTTCTTCAGCAGCTTGAAGATTGGTTCACAAGTAGCAGTTAGGTGCGAGATGAATCGAGCAATGTAATTGAGGCGTCCTAAAAAGCCTTTGACCTCTTTCTCTGTCTTAGGAACTAGCATCTCTTGAATGGCTTTAACCTTGGCAGGGTCCACTTGAATACCCTTATCACTTACAACGAAGCCTAGCAAGTTTTTACATGAACTAAGCTCATGAACCTTAAGCATTGGTTTTATATAGATAACGTGTGAGATTTTAATATCTAGATAATCTCAAACCTACTATGCTTTTATTATCAGACTGAGCTTGAACCTAATATTGGTTTTAATACCAGGCTAACCAAGAACCTATGAGATTTTATAACGGGCTAATCTCAAACACAAACATGAAATGAATCATACAATCCCAAGCTAAAGCTTTTAACGGGTTTAGCTTCTAAACAAAATAATTTTTTAAATGGATAGTATTCAACCAAGGTGTATACAAAATATTTCTTTCGAGAAATTATAATACTACCCTTTCATAAATTATAATGATATCCTCACTCACGAAAGGACTTTGCTCACAAAAGTACTTAGACTAAAATATTAGTGAGATAAAGTGTGTAAAACTTTAGAGAGGGAGGTGTGTCAAAACACATTTCTAGATGAAATGGAATTAGAAAATTACGTTTATTTATAGTCTAGAGGTAGGCTCAAATAGCAATTTGAAATAAGTACTTTTTATAATCATGTAATAGGTTAGAACATCGTCACAACCAATTAGATTTTTGAAATATAATCGATAATAAGTTTATAAAAGAAAGGAAAAGATACCTAGTGGTTTCACATCATTAAGGTGTTGTCCTAATCTCTTATTACTCAATTTTGAGTTGAGCTAACCGATTGGACAAAAGTGCCAATCGATTAGATAAGTCAAAAAATTTCCTCTTGCACGTTTGACAGTTCCTAATTCATTTGATAGTTTATGATGAGACTTTAGATTACATTCCATTTGATTTCCATCATCAGATAGTCAAGTCCATCAAATTCTAATAATTAGGTTTGCATATGTATTCGCTTAATCGTTCAAGCTTGAATTATTATAAGACATTAGTTATCATCATCAAAAGATGATGTCCTTGTTGAAAGCATATCACCTGAAAAAAAGGTTCCACACCTTTCAAAAGCATCTTTCTAACTTATTATAATCTTTGCCTCCTCTTTTGCCTACTCTTTTTCCTCATCTAATTCCTTTTTAAGATATTTTTAGGTGTATAACAATGAAGAAAGTTCATTATTCTTGGCATCCAAAGCTTTTTGTGTAACCTCAAAATTACTCCAATCATATTTTGCTTATTTTCTTAGGTGGTCCATTACTGGAGAACCTCACCTAGCTATGCCTTAAAAGATTTTATCTTGGACCAAGCTTTCACTTCCTAAGAACAAAATTTTCCTTCCTCTGTGAGCTTACAACCGATCAGGTTTACTACCTTGGCTAAGTAAGGGAGACATTCAACAAAGACTCGTTAGCGACCAAAAGACCCTATATCTATTAAATAATTAGGATTTCCCTCATTGATCACTCTATAGAGTCCCTACATATAAGTATCTACAAGACCATATATCTATTAAATAATTAGTATTTTCCCTCATAGGTCACTCCATAGACTCCCTACATATAAGTATCTATGGTTGGTATAAACTTCCCTTTCTCTTAACCACGATATATGAGATTTTTATTCTTTTAGAAGAATGAGAAAGTGACGAAGATGGAGGAAGTTCCACATTAACAATCGATGTTGAGGGGTTTCCCACATGATTAGAAACTAAGCTTTTGCATACACACTTGGCCTCGACAACCTTGACTAAGGCTTAGGCCCGTGACTTCTTCAAAGCTTTAAGTTGATCTTCAAATGCCATAATATATGCAATAAGAAAACACAAATCCATCAACATAATAAAAAGAAAAGGTTTAACATAATAGAAAAAGTACCGAGTGTCATCCCAAAAACTTCTTAGCATCATCCGAGTCCATAGCCAAAACCAAGGATCGAGTGTCCATGTATTGGTCCCTCATTCTATAAGTATTATACTTATGATCATGGAAAGATACATGGTCAAAAAACTAACATAATTTTCTCTCTCCCCTTGAGAAAATATGGGAATTTTAAGGAAATTTTTTCTTTCACTTTACTATAGATATCCATACTCTACCACCGAGGAACTCAGGATTAAATGCTACAATCAAGGCCTCGTCCTCATAGCCACATATGTTGGAGCGAATCTCAGTCGTGATTTCCTGCACCATCACATAATGAAACGTATGGTTCTTTAGAGATTCTAAGAAAGCCTCAAACAATTTGAGATTTTATTTTAAAGTGAATTAAAGAAAAACGAGAAGAAGAACCTTCTCATCCAACCCAAAAAATGTAAAAGAAGACTTTGACAAAAACTTTAATGTCTAACTATAACAAACATATTCAAAAGCTCGAATTAGTGTCAAGCAATTAAGGTACAATTGCGAGGGTTCCATAACCAAGTATGAAAAAGTTTTTGTTCAAAATTGGAAAATGTCAAGAAAAAAACTCATATCTTGAAATACTACATCGAACATAGGGAAATACATGTGAATAAAATATTGACACAATCTATCTTTAAAGGGGGATATTGATCTTCCTAGCATTAGGAGGACATATGAATTCAACAACAACACCATAGTTCTTTGATTCCTTTTTGAATTAGAGTATATTGAAGTTGTCCATAATATGCATCACTTATCTAAGGAATGTGTATATCTCCTTCCTTAGAATAACGTCAGAGAGGTATCTGATAACATAAACCATCATATCTATATAGATAAAAGAACTAGTCAGATATCTGTACTCCCGCACGAATGAATTTTTTTTAGTATAATATTTTTTGAATTATATGAGTAATATAAATAAAAAGAATTATAAATAATTTGCATAATCAAAATATAAATTATTAGTTTAATCATATAAAGAAAAAAGACATAAATATAATTAAAATTGATGTTAAATCTATTAATTAGTTGTTCTATTAATTACTCTATTAATTGATCCACTATGAGAAAATTATTTATATTTAATTTATTGACTATTTTATAAAACATATGTCTATCAACATGATGTGGATGAGACTATCTATCAATGTAATTAATGTATGTTAGAGTAGCTATAAAAAACTACTCCAACTAAAGTTTGAACTTTTATGTTAGCAAAAATTTGCAAAAATGTCACAGCTATATGGTAGATTTTTTATATATAAATAATAATTATAAATATGTATTAAAAAATATAATTTCTTTATAGTTGCTATAAAGTTGAATACAAAATAATTTCTTTCACAATGAATCTTAATTTTTTCATAGTTGTTACAAAAATAATTTTAGTTGAATTGAGCAAACTATATAATTTTGTTGAATTTTTAATTGCTTAGACATGAAATAATTTTGTTGGTGCATACTTAACTATAAAATGAATAATATTCATATCGATTTAATTATATAAAAATAATTATATTAAAATAAGAAAGAAAAAAAAAGTAAAATGGAGAAAAATAATATATAAAAACAAATATTTTATTTTTTTAAAAAATTATTAATTTAAATAAAATAGATTATTCTCGTAAAATAAAAAAAATAACTAATAGATATTGTGTCGATAGTGATCCGTAAAAAAAAATGATATGATTAAAAATAAATACTAATATTATATTGAAATTCTAAAAATAACTTATAAATTTAATTGAAATTTTAATTTATTTATATAAACTAATAAGAATTGATATATTTAGTTTTGTAATGCAATTGATGATATTAAATGAAAAGAATATTAAAAAATTTAAATAATTGATAATTTTTAAACACGTAACAAATATAATTATTAAATTTGCATAATTGATTATACCACTAACTAAAGTCCTATACATCTTAAATGTGAGGTCAATTTGCATAATTGTCACAAAAGTTGTCAAAAACAGGTATATAAATATAAGTTTCCCAATATATTATTAGCAAAGATGGACATGATTCAATTTATATGTTAGATCAAGAATTCAATTTTTTTCCAACAATATAAATTCACAGTTAGATAATAGCTGATATAGTTTTTTGGAATTAAATTCAAAGTTTATTCAACGATATTTGTATGCGAAAAGATACTTTCCTAAACTGCTTCACCCATATTTTGACTCCTTCACTCGTGTTGTACTTATCAGCTGCAACTCTTCTACAGCATCCTTGAGAAAGACTTGATGTTTTTCAATTCATCTTTAATCTCTGCAAATTCTTTGTGAACACCTTTGAGAAGATTGACTTCTTCTTTTAACAATGGAAGAAGCTAGTTAATAGCAAAAGACACTGCTATTTTTGTCATTATTGTTGAGTAAACTTTAATGTCATTAGTAATGAGTTTTTCATATTAAATAAGATAGTAGGAAGATTAAGAATCAATGTAATTTGGAAGGTCAAAAAGTCAGTAGGTTATGGTTGTTTTTATTAGTAGCAGTTATATTTTTTTGAATTGTAAAAGTCATTGGGTCTATATAAAGACCAAGAGTGTACTTTATTTAAAAACAACAATAGAAAAGTTTGCCTCTTTCTTAAAACAAACACAATCGAAGTCTGCTTCATTATAACAATTTGGCATCTGAGCTCATGGCAAACATGATGAATCAAATGTCGTTGCCACGACTAATGAAGTCAAATTATGAAAACTGGAGTATCCAAATGAAAGCTCTTCTTGGATCTCTAGACGCGTGGGATGTGACTCATGAAGGGTTTGAAGATCCAACAGAAGTTGGCGGATATACGGGAGCTCAAACGAAGGCGTTGAAAGAGACGCGATCGAAGGACAAAACGGTATTATACATGTTGTTCGGGGCTATAGATGAATCAGGTTTCGAAAAAATTGCTGGTTCGACTACGTCGAAACAAGCATGAGACACGATAGAAAAAATGTTCAAAGGAGCAGATTGAGTGAAGCAAGTTTGACTCCAAACTCTTCGTGGCGAATTGGAGAGGATACAGATGAAGGATACAAAAACTATCTGACTACATCACACGTGTGTAAAAAGTGGTGAATCAACTCACCAGAAATGGAGAGACAATAACGGATGCACGAGTTGTTGAAAAGATCTTGAGATCTTTAACAGACAAGTTTGAGAATATTGTGTGTGCAATAGAAGAGTCGAAGGACCTTTCGAGGCTCTCAGCCGAAGAGCTTGCTGGTTCTCTCGAAGCACATGAACAACGAAAGATGAAAAAGAAAGAAGAAGCAGTCGAAGAAGCAAATCAAACAAAGGAATCGAACAAAGACGAAAAGGTACTCTTTTCTCAAAACTTTCGAGGAAGAGGACGTGGACGTGGAGGTCGTGACAGTGGTCTAAGTGGTAGAGGTAGCAACTTCGAAAGAGGACAATCGAGCCAACAAAATTGGTGTGGCAGAGGACGTGGACAAAGAGATGGTCGTTCGAATCACTCCAACTTTGAATGCTACAAGTGTGGTAAATATGGTAATTACGCAAAGGATTGCAACTCCTACAAATGTTATAACTGTGACAAAGTGGGACATCTTGCAAAATACTGTCGAATCGAAAAGAAGATTGAAGAAACAACTAACATAGCCTTGGAAGCTGAATCGAATGAAGGCTTTCTCCTGATGGTTCAAAACTAAATCAACACCAATAATGACATTGTTTGGTATCTTGACTCAGGAGCAAGTAATCACATGTGTGGTTATAAACACCTGTTTAAAGATATGAAGAGAATTGAAGATGGTAATGTGTCTTTTGGAGATGCATCGAAAGTGAAGGTCGAAGGAAAGGGCACAATCAGTTACTTGCAGAAGGATGGCTTGATTGGATCAATCGAAGACGTTTACTATGTACCATATCTCAAGATCAACATATTGAGTCTGGGACAACTTACAGAAAAAGGTTCTTCCATACTTATGAAAGATCGAACACTGCATTTGAAGGACAAAGTAGGACATCTGATTTCCCGTGTCAAAATGGAAAGAAATTGAATGTACAAACTGAACCCGAGGAACGTTCGAGAGAAATGTATGCAAATCAAAGTGCAAGACAAAGCGTGTTCTGTGAAGAGACTACCAGACATGGATTTCGAAGGAAAGTTCTGTGAAGAATGTGTGCTCAACAAACAAACAAGAACCTCATTTCAAAAGAAGGCAGAGTATCAAGCTAAACATATTCTCAAATTGATACATACTGACATATGTGGGATAATCACTCCAGAATCCTTCAGTGGAAAAAGGTACTTCATTACTTTTATTGATGACTTCTCAAGAAAGACCTGAGTTTACTTCCTGAAAGAAAAATCTGAAGCATTAAAGGTGTTCAAAAAGTTCAAAGTAATGGTGGAGAAGGTAACAGACAGACACATCAAAGCAATTCGATCTGACAGAGGAGGTGAGTATACTTCGACGGACTTTGTGAAGTACTGTGAAGAGCAGGGCATAAGGAGATTCCTAACTGCACCATATTCACCGCAGAAAAATGGTGTTGCTGAAAGGAAGATTCGAACTATTCTTGACATGATAGAATCGAACTATTCTTGACATGATTCGATCAATGCTCAAAAGCAAGAACATGTCGAAAGAATTCTGGGCAGAAGCAGTACAATGTGCTTTTTATGTTTAGAATAGATGTCCACGTTCGAAGAAAGATAAAATACCACAAGAAGTATGGAGTGGACAGAAGCCAACAATTTCTCATCTCAAGGTATTTGGTAGTGTAGCTTATGCACGTGTACCAGATCAACGAAGAACAAAGTTTGAAGACAAAAGTCAGAAGTACATATTCATTGGATATGATGAGAAGACAAAAGGGTACAAGCTATTCGACCCCATAAGCAAAAAAGTGACCGTGAGTAGATACGTTCAAATAAACGAAGCAAGCAAGTGGGACAGGAATAATTCGACAGAGGTTATTGACGCAGTCGAAGAAACAATTGTAGCTGTACCAACAAGTATTCCAATAGAACATGAAGAAACTGAAGATGAAGATGAACCTCTACAACCCAAAATGAGAATTTTTCAAGATTTATATGATTCAACAAGTGAGGTGCATCTTGTGTGCCTTCTGGCAGATGCTGAAAACATCAGTGTCGAAGAAGCATTACGAGACAAGAAGTGGAAAAGTGCCATGGACGAAGAGATTAGAGCAATCGAACGCAACAATACTTGGGAGCTAGTCGAATTGCCAAAAGGTAGTCAACCCATTGGTGTAAAGTTGGTATTCAAGAAAAATATGAATGCTCAAGGAGAAATCGAAAGATTCAAAGCACGACTGGTTGCAAAGGGATACAAACAGAAAGCAGGAATTGACTATGATGAAGTGTTTGCGCCTGTTGCAAGAATGGAGACAATTCGATTGCTCATTTCTCAAGCTGCTCAATTCAAATGGCCAATATTTCAAATGGATGTCAAGACAACATTTTTGAATGGTGTGCTCGAAGAAGAAATCTATGTCGAACAACCACTTGGGTATATGAGAATTGGAGAAGAGAAGAAGGTGTTGAAATTGAAGAAAGCACTGTATGGGCTGAAGCAAGCACCTAGGGAATGTAACACACGCATTAACACATATTTCAAAGAGAATGGATTCGAGCAATGTCCTTATGAACCTGCCCTCTATGTGAATAAAAATGGAAGTAATGTATTACTTGTTGCTCTCTATGTTGATGATCTTATTTTTCTAGGCAGTGATGTTCAAATGATAGAAGATTTCAAGAGCACCATGACATGCGAATTCGAAATGACAGACTTAGGTCTGATGAGATTCTTTCTTGGTCTGGAGGTTCGACAAGAAGAAACTGGAATCTTTATCTCACAAGAAAAATATGCAAAGAAAATCTTGAAAAAATATAAGATGAAGAATTGCAATCCAACTTCGACGCCAATGGAACCAGGTGCAAAACTGTCAAAGTTTGATGGAGGAGAACGGGTTAAAGGAAGCAAATATCGAAGCTTGGTAGGTAGCCTTCGATATCTCACATGCACAAGGCCAGACATTTCATTAAGTGTTGGCATTGTAAGTCGATTCATGGAGGAGCCAGTACACACACATTGGAAGGCACTGAAACGAATTCTAAGGTACATCCAAGGAACAATATCACTTGGAATATTTTATTAAAAAACAGAAGACTACAAGTTAGTTGGTTATTCTGACAGTGACTGGTGCAGAGACATAGACGATCGAAAGAGCACTTCTGGATATGTGTTCTTCATGGGAAACACATCATTTACTTGGCTATCGAAGAAGCAACCTATAGTAACACTTTTAACGTGTGAAGCTGAATATGTGGCAGCATCCTGGTGCGTCTGTCATGCAGTATGGCTCAAAAGGTTGATAAGCAAGATGAAGCTAAAACAGAAAGGTCCAACAATAATACAAGTGGACAATAAATCAGCTATTGAATTGGCAAAGAATCCACTGAATCACGAACGAAGCAAACACATTGATGTTCGATTCCACTTTATTCGTGAACATGTGAAGGAAGGAAGTGTCGAATTGAGGCATGTAGCAAGCAAGAACCAAGCAGCGAATATTTTCACAAAACCACTATCGAAAGAGATCTTCGATAGAGACAAGAAGATGATAGGAATGCTGGATGGAAGAAACACTGAAGTTTACAGAAATGTTTTGTTGAGTAAACTTTAATGTCATTAGTAATGAGTTTTTCATATTAAATAAGGTAGTAAGAAGATTAAGAACTAATGTAATTTAGAAGGTCAAAAAGTCAGTAGATTATGATTGTTTTTATTAGTAGCAGTTATATTTTTTTGAATTATAAAAGTCATTGGGTCTATATAAAGACCAAGAGTGTATTTTATTTAAAAACAACAATAAAAAAGTTTGCCTCTTTTTTAAAACAAACACAATCGAAGTCAACTTCATTATAATAATTATAAGATTTTTTTCTGTTATTATGTAAAATGAAGTGTGTTGAAAGAGCAGCCAGTAAGCAACATATATAACAGAACGGATGCATTTTATTAAAGGTGCTACCTTAGAATATTTTTGACGTGACACATGAAGAAATCTCGTGTTGGCATAAAACTCGAAACTCTATTTCAATATATCATAAAAATTAAACAGATTCTCTACATTAGAAATGTGTATAGTAATTACTGATTTGCTAAGGAGAATATGTAAAAGTCAATAATTCCATGTTAGTTGAAAATGAAAAATATGAGAATATTCAATCAACCATACCTTTTTGTTAGAACATTATTCTGACATCAGTTTAAATTCTTGTTGATCACGTTGATGCTTATATGAATGTTGTAGTATCCTATCCTATCCTAGTGGAGAACATCCAGTGACAAAGTTCTATAAAAACCTAAACCTTAACTCACATTTTCTCAAACCAAAACCAAAACACAATATCACAACAATTACTAAAATCCTTTACATTTTTCTTGATACTATATTTTCTACTTGCAGATGTCTCTGGTGGCTGGTTTGCTGGCTTGTTGAATTGATTCAAAAATCTCAAATCAAAGTTGAAAAATGATATCCCTCCCTCTTATTTATGCAATCCTTCAATTAATAATTTGCAAAAGAGAAATGAAAAGCTTAGAGAAAATACTGAAAAGGTTAAAGAAACAGTTAAGGATATGATCGAGGTGAAGGATTACTTAGAAATATGCATATTCTTAAACTCTTCCACTTCGCCTTCAGATCCCATGGACGAATCATTAATAATCAAATTTCAGAAGTTTTTTAATCTCATAAATACAAGTACATTTGATGAAAATACAATTGAAACACTTTTAAAATCACGTTAGTAGTGTACATATTGTTGAAATATTATATTAGATTTGATTTGATTTAATATTTAAATATAATTCAAGTTGTGTTAGTCCAAGTCCAATTAGGGTTGTATATAAATAGTCATAGTGTATATTATTATTTGTACAATTTAATAATACAAATCCTTATTTCTTTTATTATTCTCTCTTTCTCTCCTCACTAAAAGTGTCTCACGCACTAACAAATTTGTATCAGAGCTTTCGGTTATTGTTCTTGATCAAGTTTTCAAGAATTTCACGTCAGAAATCATTTTTCTAGGGCAAGTGAATCAAACGCTGCGAAGATGGCTAGTGATAAGGGCATTCTGAATTCTCTTCCAATGCTTGACGGTAAAAATTGGATCCGATGAAAAAACAGATGCAATCCTTGTTTGACTTCCATGAAACCCTTGAAGTGGTTACCGACGGTGTTCCTGTGTTGGTTGTAAATGCAACCGACGAACAAAAAAAGCCCACAACAAAGTCAAGAATAAAGATTGCAAGACTGCTTATTGCATTCAAACGACTGTCGATGCTGCTAACTTTGACAGAATCTCTCATGCTGAAACGACGAAGGAGGCATGGGATATTCTGGTGAAGTATTACGAAGAAGGTGATAAAGTCAAGATTGTCAAATTAAAAACCTTGCATCGACAATATGAGTTGTTGTCGATGGGAGAAGATGAAAAAGTTGCAGAATATGTGTCGAAGGTTCAGAAACTCGTCCATCTCATGAAGGGTTGTGGTGAAACCTTTACTGATAAGATGATAATTGAGAAGGTAATGAGAATGTTGACCTCTCACTTTGATCATGTTATCGTAGCTATTCAAGAATCTAACAATCTTGAAACTACTAAAGTGAAAATTTTGGTTGGTTCGTTGGAGGCACGTGAGATGAGGATTGTCGAAAGGAATGGAGTTCAAGACTCGATACAGGCACTGCAAGCTCAGTCATGGAAAATGGATGGTGGTTCCAACAAATTAAAAGGCAAGTTCGACAAGACTCATGGCAAGAAGTCTTGGTCGAATCCCCATAAGAATAAGGTCGAAGATAGATCTTCTGAGTCCTCGAAAAGGGGGTGGAGGAAAATATAGAAAGGAAAAAGAAGATAAGAACGGTATGTAGTATTATAACTGTGAAAAGTGGGGACACTTGGCCAAGAATTGTTGGTACAGTAAAGACAAGGGATCGAAAGGCAAGGACGAAGGAGCGAACCTTGCACGCTAAGATTTAGATGATTCTGAAGGTGGTATGGTGGTTATGGCTGCAGTTGCAGATAACCATGTCAAATCCAATATTTGGTTTCTCGACTCAGGATGCTCGAACCACATTACTGGTCGAAAGGAGTGGTTGGCAGATTTTGACGAGTCAAAGAAGAGTAAGGTAAAACTTGCTGATAATAGTTCGTTGCAAGCAGAAAGTACTGGCAACATAGTCTTTCAAATGAGTAATGGAGGGAGAGCTATGATCAAAGATATGCTCTATGTACTGGAATGAAATGCAACTTGCTAAGTGTTAGGAAACTATTCGAAAAAGGTTTCAGTTGTCATGAAAGATGGACTTTTGAAATTGTTCAACACCAAGAACAATTTGGTCTTAAAATCTCCCTTGTCGAAGAACATGACATTTAAGACTATGATCAGTTCGACAGAAGTTCAATGTTTGAAAACTATTGTCGACCACAAGGATAGTTGGTTGTGGCATTTGAGGTTTGGACATTTGAATTTTCGATCACTTAATTAACTGATTACTCAAGATATGGTTACTGGTATTCCAAGCCTTGAGATGCCTAAAAAACTCTCTGAAGGTTGTTTAGTGGGAAAGTAATCCAGAAATTCTTTCGTTTCGACTATGTCAATGAGATCATCCTGCATTCTCCAAGTGGTGCATTCAGATGTATGTGGTCCATTCGAAGAACATACAATTGGTGGAAACATATATTTTGTTTCGTTTGTTGATGATTTTGGTCGAAAGTTGTGGATTTATGTGATCAAATGAAAGGACGAAGTATTCTAAATATTTAAGAGATTCAAGATACTTGTCTAAAACCAGAATGAGAAGAAGATCAAAGTTCTACGAACATATGGAGGTGGCGAATACATATCCAAGATGTTTGAAGATTTATGTGCAGAACATGGTGTTGATCATGAGGTAACTGCTCCTTATACACCTCAACATAATGGAATTTCTGAAAGAAGAAACAGAACCATATTAGATATGGAAAGATTCTTGCGGAAGCAAAAGAATTTGCCAAAGTCTTTATGGGGAGAAGCTGTTTCGACTGCAGTTTATATTTTGAATTGGTGTCCTACTAAGATATTGAAGAACAAGGTTCCTGAAGAAGTGTGGAGTGGCAAACGACCATCAGTAAGTCATTTGAAGGTGTTTGGCTCTATGTGTTACAAGCATGTTCCTGATGCAAGGAGAAGGAAGCTTGATGACAATAGTGAACCTATAATTCTGGTAGGATATCATAAAACTGGTGTGAAGGGGTGAAAAACACAAGAAGGGGGGGTTGAATTGTAAAACTGAAATCTTAAAGCAATTGACAAGATATTTTTATCCTGGTTCGTTTGATCTCAAACTACTCCAGTCCACCCGTCAAGGTGATTTCGCCTCTCTCCAACGAGGTCTTAATTCACTATATTCAACTGAATATTACAGACTGCTTTAACAACTGCTAAAGCCTTCTTGATTCAAACCACAATCCGGTTTATCAAGGCAACACTTTCTTACAAAGGTATAAAACAAATGTGTGAATGTTTTCTACAAAACTTTATCACAACTGTGATGTATACACAAATGAAGCTTAGAAACTTAGATTGCTAAACACTAATGGAGTATCAGAGTTTGTGGTTTAGCAAAACTGGTAGATGAAGATTATTGTTCAGCTTTGTGCGTGTAGAGAATTGGAGAGCATTAGCCATTATAATCTTCGAAGTCTTGTTTATATAGCACTTGAGAAGATGAACGTTGAATGCAATATTCTTGATTCAATGCTAATAACAAGCTTTCCTTTTTGAGCAGATCTTGTCTAGAATGATGCCGTTGGAATTAATTAGCGTTCAATGCACAGTACCGTTGCTTCTTCAATGCACGTTCTGGCTTGGCTCATTCTGATTCTGCTTCGCTGCTGATGAACTATTGTTTTTGTATCAGAGTGTTTACGCGCAGTTCTGTTCATCAAGCTTCAGCATGTACGTGAGTTGATCATCTGATCTTGATGTTCTGATTCAGCAACTTCTGATGCTGGTGTACAAAATCAAATTCTGATGCTGAAGAAGTGATCTTGCTTATTTTAATCAGCGTATCTGCAAGTCAGAGCATAGTAATTTTAGGCAGCATATAGTTCAAACATGAAACATATAAATACTATATCTTTTCACTTTGTTATCATCAAAACTTAAATATAGGGTAGTAGATTCAAACATTGTTCTAACAATCTCCCCCTTTTTGATGATGACAAAAACTAGATATTTTAAATGAAAAATAACGTGAAAAGGTGTCTGGGAAATGTCTCAGAATAAGAAGTACGGAAAAATCAGAGTTAAGAGATACTCCCCCTGAGTTGATTACTTCCCTTTGATGATACGTGTTCTTCAGGATCAGATCTTTTTCTATCTTTGAACATCAGATTATAGGTCTTTGACTTATCAGAGAGCAGAGCTTCAGAGCTTTTCCTGTCAGAGCTTTGCTTCGGATCAGAGTGTTAGGTCGATCAGAACTTCATATTTGATCAGAGCAACATGAGCTTCTACATTTTGATCAGAGCTTCTAGCTTCTAGTCTTCATAGTGTTCAGGAGCTTCCTTGTGCCTGTAGACTTAAAAACAAAAACAGAAAAACATTTCAAGTAATAGAGTTAGAATGTTTGAGAATTTCTGTCTGGTTAGCCGTTATTGATTTTAAATATCATTCTTGTTCTCCCCCTTTTTGTCAGCAATCAAAAAGTGTTGGTGATGTGCTAAAACAATTTAGATAAAAAAAAACAAATTATATTAAAATAGTTCATAATCAGAGCAAAAGAACATTACAAAACATAGTCAAAACAGTACATCAGAAAATGAAGAAAACATAGAGAATGTCATGCATGAAAAAAATTTTAAGGTTGTGGGGGCATGCGTGAGAACAGGCTTTCCAGCATTGCTTGAATCTTTTCAGAAGTTTCATTCTGCTTCTGAACCATGTTGACAACAGTGTCAATCTTGCTGTCCTGTACATCCATTCTTGCTTTCATCTTCTGATCATTCTCTTCCATCCGCTGCTGGAGACGCAAGTCATTCAGCCTTAATTCTTCCAGAGCCTGCCTGTCCAAGGCAGCTTGAGAAGTGTCAGAAGGAGGAAGCTTCTCAGAACTTTCAGCTACATCTTCTGCTGGATTTTCTTCAGCCTGAATGGTCTTGTCTTCTTCTGATGGTTGCATCTGTGCAGCTTGCTCTTTCTCAGACCAAGATTCACTGTCCAGAGGGAGCACAACTTCTTGAGGCAGCTGACTCTCAACTTCCTTCAGCAGCTTGCTAAAGTTCTGTTGAGCCTGCTCGTAGTTGACGTCCTGCAGCTTGAGGGCTTCAGCACGTACCCATAGTCTGAACTGTGACCAGAGCTGATCAGAAGCAGCTGGGTCGATCATCCCCGGACAGACTTGCTTCAAAGAAGCAATCCATTGCAGCATACCTGTTTCAAAATTAAAAATACCAGAGCCAACATCTGGTTGCTTTGGTTTGGGTATGGCAATTTTGTGTCTTAGATCAGCAAGACGTTCAAGACTTGTCAAGTCAATGAAAGTTCTGCTGGGGTTTTCAGCGGTTTTCTGAGAGGTTGTTTGTTTTGGAGGAGGGTTATCAGAATCAGAGTCAGATATTTCTATTGGAGTGGTTGGAGTTTTTGGAGGTGTTGATTCCTCTGAAGATGGCAAATGGGGCCTGACAATAGTGGTTCCACATGGCAACTGGATTGCCAGCGGTGAAGGTTGAGGTGAGTGAGGGTCAGAATGATGAGGAGAAGGGGTTTCATAGCGGTGAAACTCTGTTTGTGGTGAAGGTGGATTATTTTCTGGTTGAGAAGGTGGAATCTCTGATTGCTCAGGGATCAGAGGTTCTTCTGTGAGTGGTTGTTGTTGTTGTGGTTCTGGTTCTGGTTGTTGTATTTCTGGTTCAGGTTGTGGTTCTGGTTGTGGAGGAGGAATATTTTCTGGTTCAGAATGTCGTTGAGCAGAAGCATGTTCACGCTCAATATCAGCTAGCACTCTATCAAGTGCTGGTGTTGTTGAAACAGTTGGTTGTTTGGGAATCTTAGTTCTGGTTCTTCTGAGTTGTAAGGCCTCAGAAGGGTCTTCTGGTATGGTTTCATCAATGGTAGGGATTGGGATTGATATTCTGTGAGAGGTTTTAGGAGGGGCAGCAGATGTTGGAATAGTAGATGAAATTGAAATAGGGGCAGCAGATGAAATACCTCTTTTCTTTGGAGTCTGATGAGATGATCCTTCTGTTGGCGCTTTCCTCTTCTTTGTCTTCTTCTGAGTCACTTCAGGTTGGGGTTGACTCAGATCTTTGATCTTCAGCTTTGAAACTGTATCTTCTTCCTTGTATGAATCTGGATACTTGAGAAACATATCAGGTTTGGATTCCATTTCAGAAAATTTTGGGAAATCACTCAGAGGCACTCTTCTGCTGGAGATGTCAGCAGTTGAAGCAGTTCTGGGTTCTTTCTTAATATTTTCTATCAACTTCATCTTTTTCAGGTTCTTAGCGTTCAGCGGTTTTCCAACAGTTGGTTCAAGGGTGCTCAGCACTTGAGCTTCGCTCAGATAATCTATCAGCTTATTCTCTGTCAGAATATCTGATATGAGCCTTCCAAACGGTATCCAGTCCCTTTTGGTCCTTTCTTCTTCTCTTGTTTCTTTGACACTGGTCTTGAGATGGTTGAACAGGAAGTGTGCCAGATTGATCTTCACCCTCTGATCAATGAAGTAGATCAGAAATTGCTGATCCACGTTTATATAATCAGGAGAGCTTGTTGGTTTCCTGTGATTGAAGCATCCAAGAACAATCTTGGCCCATACTCTGCAGTGATCCTTCAGATCCTTAATTTTGCTGCTGGGAAATCCAAGAGTGAAAATGCTGTTGGCTACCACACCTATATCAGGGCATCTATCAGCCATGTCCACACAACGGACTCCACCACCACTTTGACCGATTAACCTAGCAATGAGGTCTTCAGAAATTACTATCTTCTTTCCCATGACAGAAGAGATGACTAGATGTTTATGAATCTTGGCGTGAATCCAAAATTCCTTGACAAGCTCTGGGAATGTTGGTCCAACCAACCTATCGAAATACCTCTCCCACTTTTGAGCCCTAATTTCTTCAGTTAGGTCAAATCCATTTTCCTTCAAACTTTCAAAGTCGATGATTAACTCAGAGAGAACTTCAAGATTCTTTACCGGTGTGAGAAGAGTTCTGAGGGGCACCTGATATTGTTCAGAGGTTTCTTTCTTCTGATTGCCTGCAGAAATGCTGGAGGATGCCATTGTTCTCACACAAAAAAGCTTTGAGAATGATTTGAGAGAAAAAGGTTTGTAGGAGATAAACTCAGAAATATGCAGAAAATACTTGAATGATTATGAGAAAGCGTAAAGAATAAGAGTGAAGGATTAATGTGCTTAAATAGAGTTTTCAAAAATTATTTTGAAAAATTAAACGTTTTTAAGAGAGAGAAAAAAAATAATGATTGCCATTAACAAGCGTGATTACTTTTCATTAAATGCTTGCTGATTTTGGGGGATTTGAGAAAGATACTTAAAAACGGTTACCAGACATGTGTCTCAATGCACCCAATCAGCGCTTTGCCTTCTCAGAAGCGTGCACGCGTTCTGCTTCAGGGATTTGCTGATGATTGGATGACACTTGTTTGATGTAGTGATCAGCACGTCTGTATTTGAGATTAGACTCTCAGATCTTTAGACTTGCATCTGATACAATCTGCATGTTCTATCTTTCTGAAAGAAGATTGATCAGAAGTTCACAGTAATATAATTACATTCTGAAGATAAATACATGGAATTAAAACATTTTCATTCTGGGCATACTTTCATGCTGAGATGTTTCAGAATGAAATTGAATCTATCTTCTGAAAGGGGTTTAGTAAAGATATCAGCCCATTGATGGTCTGTATCTATAAATTTTAAGTTTAAAATTCCTTTCTGAATATAGTCCCTAATGAAATGATGTTTTAATTCTATATGCTTAGCTCTAGAATGTAAAATAGGATTCTTACTTAAGCAAATAGCAGAAGTATTATCACAAAGAATAGGAATGTTACTCTCAAAAATCTGGAAGTCTTCAAGCTGACTTTTCATCCAGAGCATCTGTGTGCTACATCCTGCTGCTGCTATGTACTCAGCTTCTGCTGTTGACAGAGCAATTGTTGATTGCCTTTTGCTGGACCACGAGATCAGATTTTCTCCCAGAAACTGGCAGCTTCCAGAAGTACTTTTACGTTCCACTCTGTCTCCAGCAAAATCAGCATCGCAGTAGCCTACTAAGCTGTAATCACTAGATTTTCTATAAAACAAACCCAGATTAGTAGTACCTTTCAGATACTTGAAAATTCGCTTAACAGCTGTTAAGTGAGATTCTCTAGGATCTGATTGGAATCTAGCACAAATACATACGCTGAATAAGATATCAGGTCTTGAAGCTGTCAGATAAAGGAGAGAACCAATCATACCTCTGTAGACCTTCTGTTCTACACTTTTGCTTACCTCTTCTCTTTCCAGAATGCACGTGGGATGCATTGGAATCTTTGATGGCTTACATTCTGAGAGGTCAAATTTCTTCAGAAGATCTCTGATGTATTTGCTCTGATGAATGTAAGTTCCCTCTGGAGTTTGATTGATCTGAATTCCTAGAAAGAATTTCAGTTCCCCCATGAGGCTCATCTCAAATTCTGCCTGCATACACTTAGCAAATTTTCTTCCAAGAGAAGGATTAGTAGAACCGAAAATAATATCATCAACATAAATTTGACAGACTAAAATGTCACTCTTAACTGTTTTACAGAATAGAGTAGTGTCCACTTTCCCTCTGGTGAATTCATTTTCAAGCAGAAAGTTACTTAGCCTTTCATACCAAGCTCTGGGAGCTTGTTTCAGACCATACAGTGACTTTTTCAGTTTGAAAACATGTTCTGGATGTTTTGTATTTTCAAAACCTGGGGGTTGGTGAACATAAACTTCTTCTTCTATATAACCATTTAAGAATGCACTTTTGACATCCATCTGATACAGAGTGATGCCTCTATTAACAGCAAATGAAATTAAAAGTCTGATAGATTCTAACCTGGCGACTGGGGCAAAGGTTTCTGTATAGTCTATCCCCTCTTGCTGACTATAACCTTGTGCAACCAGTCGTGCCTTGTTTCTGATGACTTCACCTTGTTCATTTAGCTTGTTTCTGAACACCCATCTTGTTCCAATGACGTTGAATCCTTTTGGTCTGGGAACGAGATCCCATACGTCGTTTCTGGTGAATTGATTCAGCTCTTCTTGCATTGCCAGAATCCAGTCATTATCCAGAAGTGCTTCATCAATAGAAGAAGGTTCAATCAGAGACACAAGTCCCATAAGAGTTTCTTCAGAGTTTCTGAAGCTTGCTCTTGTTCTGATTGGATCTTCCTTTCTTCCTAGGATAGTTTCTTCTGGGTGATCCAAACTGCTTCTGGGTAATCTCTTCTGAGGTTGATCAGCAGCAGTTGTAGGATTTCTAGCATTGCTCCTTTCAGACGTTGAAGGAATGTCTGTGTTGAGAGCTTCTGATGACTTGTCTTCAGAACCTGCAAATTCAATTTCTATACCTGCAAGATTTTCATTCTGCTTTGACTTTTCAGAGTCAAGCTTGTCATCAAAACGAACACTGATTGATTCTTCCACAATCTGTGTTTCTGTATTGTATACTCTGTACCCTCTTGAGCGTTCAGAGTATCCTAACATTATACACTTCTGTGCCTTAGAATCAAACTTGTTCAAATAATTCTTCGTATTTAACATAAAGCAAGTACATCCAAATGGATGAAAATACGAAATGTTGGGCTTTCTGTTCTTCCACAATTCATATGGAGTCTTTTCCAGAATAGGTCTTATTGAGATTCTATTCTGAATGTAGCACGCTGTGTTTATTGCCTCTGCCCAGAAAGTCTTAGCAACGTTTGTCTCATTGATCATGGTTCTGGCCATTTCTTGCAATGTTCTGTTCTTTCGTTCTACAACTCCATTTTGTTGGGGAGTTCTAGGACAAGAGAAATCATGCAGAATGCCTTTGTCATTAAAGAATGACTCAAAATCTTTATTTTCAAATTCTCCACCATGATCACTTCTGACTTTAACGATTCTAAGATCTTTTTCATTCTGAACTTGGTTACAGAAGGTAACAAACACAGAGTGTGACTCGTCCTTGTGTCTTAAGAACTTTACCCATGTCCATCTGCTATAGTCATCTACGATTACTAACCCATACTTCTTACCACTGACTGAAGCAGTTTTAACTGGTCCAAATAAGTCAATGTGCAGAAGTTCTAATGGCTTAGAGGTAGAAACAACATTTTTGGATTTAAAAGAAGGTTTTGCAAATTTGCCTTTCTGACATGCTTCACACAGAGCATCTGAATTGAACTTCAAATTTGGAAGTCCTCTGACCAGATTGAGTTTGTTAATCTGAGATATTCTTCTCATACTAACATGCCCCAATCTTCTGTGCCAGATCCACTGCTCGTTGTTAACAGACAGAAGACATTTTACGTTCTGACTCTTTAGTTCAGAAAGTTTGATTTTGTAAATGTTGTTTTTCCTCTTTCCATTAAACAGGATAGTCCCATCTTTCTGACTAACAGCTTTACATGATTTTTGATTAAAGATTATATCATAACCGTTATCACTTAATTGACTTATGGATAACAGATTATGCATCAATCCATCAACTAGCAGAACATTATTAATAGAGGGAAGATTTCCGTTACCTACAGTTCCAGAGCCAATTATCTTTCCCCTCTGATTGCCTCCAAAGCCAACGTGGCCTCCAGGCTTAAGTTCCAGGCTTTGGAACATATGCCTTCTTCCCGTCATGTGTCGTGAGCAGCCAGAGTCCAGGTACCATGACTGGTGTTTCTGACTTGCTGCTAAAGATATCTGCAACATGTATTATTTTATCCTTAGGTACCCAGATTTTCTTGGGTCCTGACTTGTTAGTTTTACCAAAACTCTGGTTGAATTTTGGTTTCACAGAGTGCTTACTACTAGTATATTTGATGTCATGTGTGTGACCATACACAAAGTGTGAATTTAGAGGAGTGTGTTTAATGGTTAAATCCATGACATTCTTAGGTGTAGGAACCTTACCTTGGTATCCTATTCCTTTCCTGCCGTTTCTGCTAACTCCATAGATCATTGAAGCCATTCTGCTTCTATCTATGCTTTTAGCAAGGAACTTCTGGAAACTATGATCATACTCCTTGATGATCTCATCAGCGTTGCTGGGAGTTTCAGAAATTGGTTCCTTCTGAGAGTTTTGTAAAGAGTTTTCTAGTTTTAAAATTTTATCTCTCAGCTCAGAGTTTTCCAATTTGAGACTCTCAGACTTATTAGAGTCAGATTCAAGATTCCTTTTCAGGTCTCTGAATTTAGCTCTAATCTACTGATAACGTTCCAGAATTTCATTGAGGCTTTCAGCAAGTTCAGCCTTTGTAAAATTAACAGCGAAGTTAGGGAATACCTCTTCTGTGTCTGATTCTGAGTCTGATTCAGAAGCTTCACTATCATCTGGAATGTTAGCCATGAGCGCTATGTTTGCCCTTTCATCATCTGATTCTGAGTCAGCTTCAGACGAGTCAGAGTCATCCCATGTGGCCATGAGACTTTTCTTCTTCTCTCTTCCAAACTTCTTTTTGGGCTTTTCCCTCTGAAGCTTTGGGCAGTCACTCTTGTAGTGTCCTTGCTCATTGCACTCGTAGCAGATGATGTCTTTTGTGTTTGGCTTCTTGCTACTGGAGGAGCCTTCAGATCTTCTGTATCCAGAGGAAGAATCTGTCCTTCTGTATCTGGAAGAAGACTCGTTCTGATCAGATCTTCTGGGATTCCTGAACTTCCTTTGTCTTTGCTTCCACAGTTGATTTACTCTTCTGGAGAGAAGGGAAAGTTCGTCTTCTTCTGATGAGGATCCATCAGATGTTTCTTCAACTGCCTGCAAAACTTTAGATTCAGATTTTCTGTTAGATTTTAAAGCTAAAGGCTTACCTTGCTTCTGAGGCTCATCAGCTTCTAGCTCTATCTCATGACTTCTGAGGGAGCTTATAAGTTCCTCCAGAGTGATTTTGTTGAGATCTTTCGCTAGCTTCAGAGCAGTAACCATAGGCCTCCACTGCTTGGGTAAACTTCTGATTATCTTCTTGACATGGTCAGCAGTAGAGTATCCTTTGTCCAGAACTTTGAGACCAGCTACCAGAATCTGGAATCTAGAGAACATAGTTTCAATGGATTCAGATTCTTCCATTTTGAACGCCTCATACTTCTGAATGAGCGCCAGAGCTTTTGTTTCTTTGACTTGAACGTTGCCCTCATGCGTCATTCTGAGAGAATCAAAGATGTTCTTAGTTGTGTCTCTGTTGGAGATCTTTTCATACTCAGTATAGGAGATGGCACTGAGGAGGATGGTTCTGGCCTTATGGTGATTCTTGAAATCACGCTTTTGTTGATCAGTCATTGATTTTCTATCAATCTTCTGACCAGTTGCATTCACAGGGTGCGTGTATCCATCTGTCACCATATCCCACAGATCAGCATCATGTGCTAGAAAGAAGCTTTCAATTCTGTCTTTCCAGTAATCAAAGTTTTCTCCATCAAAGACTGGAGGTTTGCCGCTGAATCTGTCTCTGTCCTCATTGTTGTCATTGCTGAAATGAGAGTTGTTTCCTGCCATTGTGTTTTTCTGACGCTGGATCTTGTACTAACACGGTTAAGTGTTTTAGCTCAGAACCAGGAGCTCTGATACCAATTGAAGGGGTGAAAAACACAAGAAGGGGGGGTTGAATTGTAAAACTGAAATCTTAAAGCAATTGACAAGATATTTTTATCCTGGTTCGTTTGATCTCAAACTACTCCAGTCCACCCGTCAAGGTGATTTCGCCTCTCTCCAACGAGGTCTTAATTCACTATATTCAACTGAATATTACAGACTGCTTTAACAACTGCTAAAGCCTTCTTGATTCAAACCACAATCCGGTTTGTCAAGGCAACACTTTCTTACAAAGGTATAAAACAAATGTGTGAATGTTTTCTACAAAACTTTATCACAACTGTGATGTATACACAAATGAAGCTTAGAAACTTAGATTGCTAAACACTAATGGAGTATCAGAGTTTGTGGTTTAGCAAAACTGGTAGATGAAGATTATTGTTCAGCTTTGTGCGTGTAGAGAATTGGAGAGCATTAGCCATTATAATCTTCGAAGTCTTGTTTATATAGCACTTGAGAAGATGAACGTTGAATGCAATATTCTTGATTCAATGCTAATAACAAGCTTTCCTTTTTGAGCAGATCTTGTCTAGAATGATGCCGTTGGAATTAATTAGCGTTCAATGCACAGTACCGTTGCTTCTTCAATGCACGTTCTGGCTTGGCTCATTCTGATTCTGCTTCGCTGCTGATGAACTATTGTTTTTGTATCAGAGTGTTTACGCGCAGTTCTGTTCATCAAGCTTCAGCATGTACGTGAGTTGATCATCTGATCTTGATGTTCTGATTCAGCAACTTCTGATGTTGGTGTACAAAATCAAATTCTGATGCTGAAGAAGTGATCTTGCTTATTTTAATCAGCGTATCTGCAAGTCAGAGCATAGTAATTTTAGGCAGCATATAGTTCAAACATGAAACATATAAATACTATATCTTTTCACTTTGTTATCATCAAAACTTAAATATAGGGTAGTAGATTCAAACATTGTTCTAACATGGTGAATACTGACTATTCAATCCAGTTAATGAGAAGATTGTGTTGAGTCAAGATATTGTGATTAATGAAAATTCTTTCTGGGATTGGAATTCTAGAAACAAGCCATTAACGAACTTTTATTTCGACGAAGAAACTAATGAAGTAGTGGTCGAAGCAATTGTTGAGAATCCAGTCGAAGGAATTATTGAGAATCCAGTTGAAGTCTAAGAAGAAGAAGTTGCTGACACTCCCGACACAATCAAAGTCAAAGAGGTTGTGGCTGAAACAAGCCAAATACCTCATTGAAATAGAGTTCTTCCAACAAGACTTCATGATTATGAAGTGGTGGGTGATGATGGAAATCACACCAGATGGAGAATAAGTTCATTTTTCTTTACTTGCAGGTGCTGAACCAATCAACTATAGCGAAGCTTTGAAGAATAACAAGTGGAAGTTAGCTACGGTCTAAGAGTTGTACGAAATCGAAATAAACAACACATGGGAGTTAGTCAAATTTCCAGCACATACAAAAGCTATCAAAGTAAAGTGGGTGTTCAAGTTGAAACACAATGCAGATGGGTTAATAGTAAGACATAAAGCAAGATTAGTAGCTCGAGGTTTTATTCAAAGAGAAGGACTCGACTACTATGAAGTATTTTCTCCAGTAGCAAGTTTAGAGACTGTTCGACTAGTGGTAGCATTGGCATGCAATCAAGGCTGGTCAACATTCCCTCTAGATGTGAAATCAGAATTTATGAATGGTCCTTTAGACGAAGATGTTTATGTCACACAACCTCATGGGTTTATGATTCAGAAGGAAGCGAGTAAAGTATATAGATTTCACAAAGCGCTCTATGGCCTCAAGCAGGCACCTAGGTCATGGAACAAGAAGATCGACTCATACTTAGTCGAATTGGGATTTGTCAAATTCAAATCAGAGTATGGTGTCTGTGTTCAGGTTATAGCACAAGATATAACAATCATATGCTTGTATGTTGATGACTTGTTAGTAACTGGAAATAGTTTGGAGAACTTATTGAAGTTCAAAGAGCTGAAGATGAAGGAATTTGAAATGTCGGATCTAGGAAAATTATCTTATTTTCTAGGAATGGAATTTCAAATGTCGAAGCAAGGTATGGTGCTACATCAAAGAAAGTATGTCAAAGAGATACTAAAGAGATTCAGAATGGATGATTCGAATCCTGCATCCTCACCTGTTGAACCAAATGTGAAGTTGGAGAAGAATGGAGAGGAAGACAAAGTCAATGCAACTTTTTTCAAGAAAATTGCGGGATCTCAGAGGTATATGTGCAACAGTCGACCTGATATAGGTTTTGCAGTCGGATTAGTAAGATGATATATGGGTGAACCAAGAGTGTCACATATGAAGGTTGCAAGAAGAATCCTGAGATATTTGAAGGGTTCAATAAATTGTGGAATACACTTTCGAAGAGATTCTGAAGGCAAAGAAGTAAGAGTTAATTGTTTTTCAGATGCTGATTGGTGTGGAGATAAGGAAGATCGAAGAAGAACAACTTGATCTTTCTTTAAAGTATTTGGTGCCCCAATCTCATGGTGTTCGAAGAAGCAACCTGTGGTGGCATTGTCATCGTGTGAATATGAATATATAACAGGATCTTACGTTATATGTCAAGCAATTTGGATCAGATATGTACTTCAAGAAATGACTGTCGAAGTTAAGAAACCTCTAGTATTGCAAATCGACAACAAGTCAGCCATAAATCTGGCGAAGAATCCAGTTCTGCATGGATGAAGTAAACATATTGAAGCAAGGTTTCACTTCTTGAGGGAAAAAGTAAATCAAGGTGAACTTGAAGTTAGGAATTGCTCAAGTGAAGCACAGTTGGCCGACATTTTTACCAAAGGATTGAAGAATGATAGATTCCTCAATTTGAGAAAGAAATTAGGAATAGTTCAGATTGAATATTTTTGAGGATGTTCGACAACTTGGATTATGGGGGTGTGTTGAAATATTAAATTAGATTAGATTAGATTAGATTTAATATTTAAATATAATCCAAGTTGTGTTAGCCCAAGCCCAATTAGGGTTGTATATAAATAGTTATAGTGTGTATCCTTATTTATATAATTTAATAATATAAATCCTTATTTCCTTTATTATTCTCTCTTTCTCTCCTCATAAAAGTTCCTCACGCACTCGTACATATAATGTAAATATAATAGTGTAATTTTTTTTAAAGGAAGGGTATTTTAGTTAATTTGGGAAATGTCTTAGTAAATGTTAGATAATAGATGTGAGATAGGAAGAAACCTTACACACTTATCACTCTTCCTAGAACTACCTCCGTATAACAAAGGCTAAAGATATTAAATATATAAATAAGTGAGTATATAGACTTACCAATTAAAGATGATTAAGTAGTCACACAATATAGAAACAAGAACACTTAAAAAATAGTTGGAAATAATATTCAAAATAGTTGTAGAGAATGATGAATTAGCAAATGAGAAAAGTTTAGTGCCTTGAAATATTTATACTCGTATGAAGGAGAAAACAAAATCGGAAAAACCCAAATATCTACAAGTACAAAAAGTAAATATTTGAGTGTCAACCAATGAACAAAGTACACATAATCAAAAACATTGTTAGAGTTATCATAAAAAATATAGAACGAGACATGAATAAAGTTAGCTCATTAGTGTAATGAGTCACAAGAAAAAATCATTCTGGTATCAGATATGTGTTGTCGAAGGAGATGTCACGACACAAATATCTAAGGATAATATAAAAGGCAACAATATTAAAAGTAGTAAAAACACAAGGGAATATTAACTCAGTTCGGTATACAACAAAACTTACTCTGGGGGCTACCAAGCCAGGGACAAGTCCACTAAATAGTATCAATTCATAGACTCTCAGTAAACAACTAGTTTACGATCTAATCACTTAATCACTACCCGTGTTATACTTCTACCTAAGACACACCTAGGTATGAGACCCTACTCAAATCCATTCAATCACTAACAGTGAAGAACATCACAATTATTAAGTTTTAAAGACTTCAATCATTCAATACTTAAAAGCTTATGAATGATGCATAATTAACAACTCAAATTACAACTCAAGTATTAAACCAATACTTAGAGTGTATTACAATTAAAAAGACTTAGACTTCTAAAACAAAAAGAACATATTTTTCTTCGAAAGTTACAGTCAAATGAATAAGGATGCAAGTCCTTATAAAGGCACAATAGTGGGCTTGGGCTGAAAAATAAATATTCCAATCCCTTGAATATTTTCATGAAAACATGCCAAGATATCATCCATAAAGATAATACAGATAGAAAAATATTCCTCCATATTTTTCGCAAGCTATGAGTCACAAATCCTGAATAATGGCGCGCATAAAAATAGGAAACAAAATATTGGAAACAAATATTAAGTCACATTCATATCAGGAGGCAGATGTCAAGACATCTGCTTTGACATTATTCAAAAACAATTTGCTTCAAATGTCAAGGCATTGAGCAAAACATTATCAAGTCAGTGTTTCACCAAAATTGGTGCCAACAAACACTTACACAGGTGTTTACCAAGGGTTCTTAATGGCATATTAAGGAGTTTTTCAGAGACAACAACATTTAGTTGTGGAAAGTTAAGATGTAAGCTTTATCAACTCAAGATAAGTGTATTGAAGCATTGAAAGGCGAGACATCAATTCCAGCACGCCTAACAGAAGTTGAGAAGTTTGAGTTGGTGGATAAGTCCTGAAATGTCATTATCTTCTGCTAAAGTATAAATTCATATGCAAAGTGGCAAAGGAGAATATTACGACTTTAGTATGAGCAAAACTTGAATAATTATATAGTACCAAGTCTTTGGCTCACAAGTTGTGTTTTAAACAACAATTATATTCATTCTAAATGGTAGAGAATAAATTCATAGTGGAACAATTGACAAAATTTCACAAGATCATTGATAATCATAAGAATATTTAGGTGAATATTGATGATAAGGACAAGAATATACTATTTGTTGAGCTTGTTACCGAGATCCTCTAATATTTTTAGGTATGCACTTATTATGGTAAGAAAGGTACTCTCATTTTGGTTGAAGTCCAAACAACTATGAGATCTAAATAATTTTCAAAGTTGAAAGATTTAAAGATTGACAACAGTGGTACCCACTTGAGTGTCTCAAGTGGGGGAATTAAACATAGAATGATGGACAAAATTAAACATATAATGATGGTAAAAATGAAAAAGGTTTGATAAGTCAATGTTAAAACTATTTATTCGTCATAAAATAGGTCACTTAACAAGGGATTATCCCGTGAGGAGGCGCAGTGATTATTCTATTCAAATTGTAGTAGTCTTTGATGATAATAGTCATGAGAGCCCTAAGATACTAGTAATGTCTAGTTAAGAGAGTGAAGAATTATGGGTATTGGACTAAAGTTGATCTTATATAATGTTTAAGAAAATAATACCTTTAGACCTTGAAGTTGGAGGAAGGTGGAGTAATTCACCTTTGTGACAATAAGGTTTGCAACATTCGATGTATTACTACATTTATTCTTGAAATGTTTGATGATCATGAATTTATTCTTCAGAACATTAGGTGTGATTCAGATCTTAGGCGAAATATGTTACCCATTAACATATTTGATAATCTATACCATTTCACTAATGTTGAACTTGAGGTATTGAAGATTTCACGTGATGCAGTGATCTTAGCTAAATATTAAAAATGTGTGGCTTATATAATCTAGAAGGTTCCAATATTGTTGCTAATTTATCATAAGCTAATGAAAAATTTAACTCAAAAAAGCATAGGGATCTGAGGTTACGGCACAGTGGATGCTTGAAGGTCGTTTTGGAGCACTTTAATGAGTTTTTCGAAAGACAGTGGCTAAAAACACATTCGACTGCTGAGTTTTCATGGAGTTTTAGTTTATCGACCAATTTTAGTATTTTGACCAATAATGTCATATAACTAACATATATTTTTAAAGTTATAGAATTTTTAAAAGTAAAATGATGTTGAGTTTAATTACAATTTTGAGATAAATGGGGAATGCAATTCTATAATTCGAAACTGGTTGGAATGAAAATGAACACTACTACAAAAAGTAGATACAACAATGCCAAAGTTACAACGGTATCCTATACATTATTGTAATATGTTAAAGTTGAAGCGCTCTATGAATACCTTTTTTTTATAAAAAGTAATTTAATGACGATTGTTCTTAAAAATCATGGATATAATTTACGTGTAACAAGCTTCGATTCCCGACAACTATATTTTTTCCTTTTTTTTCGAGTACATTAAGTGTGTGTTGCTTAAGTCCATTATCGAAAACATAAATTTAAAATGATTTAACAACGGTAACCATTGTTAGATGATTTAAATTTCCACTACAGTTGAATTGTTCAACTATGGTTAAAGGTTTTACTAATAAATTAAAACAAAACTTATTCTGCATTTCTTTCATTATATTTCCTAGGCAAACAAGTGAACTAGAGACGAAAACGGTAGCATTATCATATCCATTCATTTGTAACTCAAATCTTCACCCTCTTTGTTCATTTGAATCACAAATCTTCAACATCTTCGTTCTTGTTCTAGTCCTCATCTTTGAAGTGCAATAATCTTCATCTTTGGTTTTCATTCCTTTTTTCTAGGTACATGTTGTTTGCTTCATATTTCATTCAATGTTGTATATTGTTCTTGGCTCATATTTACAGATTGTTTATTATTCTTTTTGTTCCCCCAGATGAAACATGTACCTTTTTTGTGTTCATGTTGTATGCTTCAGGTTTTTTTGTTGGATATAGAAGTGAACAAAAATAGTATATTGTTGTGATGGATATGCATATGCTTAAGGTTTAGAGTTATATTTTTGTTATGAATATGCTTTAGTTTTTGGATATGGTTTTGGCTTAGATTTTGGTGTGTCATTCACATTATTATTCGTGCATGTATAAATTTCAGAAGTTGTTATGGACCGTAGTTGGATGAAATCCGATAGATTAGGTTCGATCTATGAAAAATGAGCTCTTGAAATCCTTGAATATGTTGATAAAAATATTCCCGACAATGATGACATCTTGTATTATCCTTGTATTAATTGCGTGAATATCGATAAAGCTATAAAGGATAAATTATTTCATCACCTATGTTGTGATATTATATGTCAAAATTATACAATATGGACGTGGCATGGTGAGGTGGATAAAGAGGGAAGTCGGGTGTCCCAAAGTTAAACTGTGGATGAAGATGAATATATGGATGATCGACTAGAGGATATGTTTCGTGATATTGGAGAATCTTCTGTTAGACGGTGTGGCAAGTGATCGAGAGGGGTGAATAGATCACTTCCTTATTCTTCAAGGATTTAAAATATTTTATCAAAGTTTGTTAAAAGCAGCGGAAAAGTAAGGTCCGGAATAAAATTCCATCTATTTTGAACCAACTATTAGAAAACCGGACATGCGATAAACTTTCTGGATTTTATTAGTATAAAATAGATGAATCTTAAACACAAATTACTTAACGTTTTTAATGCACTTATCACTAGAACAATGTTTCCAATGAATTAAAACTTGTAAGCAATTTTGTAAAACGGTTGGCGTATGCTTGTTTGATGATTAATAATGGTGATTTAATGAAAGTATTTGAACCACTATTTTATCATTAAACAGAAAACTCAACAAGCCAATTGAATCATAAAATTGCGGAAAATGTAAAGAGATAGAGAGAAAGAAAGAACAATACGCAGCCAGTTTGGTAAGGAAGTTCCCCACTGTCGTCCTCGCGTGTGGGTACGTCTCCCTCTCAATTCCAAAATTGAAATTGAGAACTCTTATAAAAAATTTGCTAAATGTTTGAATACAAGGTTACACTTCACAGATAGACAAAAATCCCTAAGATCTTCTTCTTCTTGTAAGAACCTCCACTTGATATAAGCCTTATCAAGATTCTCTGCAAGATCCACAACTAATCCTCCGCTTCCACGACCTGTTTGCAAAAATCCCTCTGATTTCCAAACCCCTCACTACGGCTAAATCCGACTTGTGCGACCGTGACTAACAAACCCTCAAGAACATGTCCGTTCTTGAAGGACAAACCCCTTGGTTTTTCCTCAAAGCCTCCTTCAGATTCTTCAACCCAGCTGAGATTCCTTGAATGCACAGTTGAACATTATCTCTTGATCTCTTGATCTCTTGATCCAATTGAATAAAGATGTTTGATTTTTGTTGTTGTTGTTGAATTAAGATGATTGAGAAGATGATGAAGATGAAGTATCTTTCAGGCTTCTTGTTGCTCAGAATTGATTCTCACAATTGTAATATGTGTCATGCCTTTTTGCTGCTAAAAAACTTGCTTATATATGAAACGGAAAATGGTTAGAGACAAAAATTTGTATTATGAGTCAATGCATGTTAGCATGAGTCGACTCATGTTAGTTATGTAACACAGAATGAGTCGATACATATTATTATGAGTCGATGCAAGCAGATATTACAACATATTACAGAACCAACCATTTTACATGAGTTGATGCATAACACGTATGTGTCGACACATACTGGATTGAACTTTTGATTTTTGAAGACAAAACGTGTTATGAGTCGATGCATGATGTTATGTATCGATGCATAAAAGTTCAAAAATGTTTTCCAAGGACATCAACATATCATGTGTCGATGCATGAAGTCATGTATCGATGCATAAAGGTTGAAGGTTGTATTCCAGGGGCATCAACATGTTATGAGTCGATGCATAGCATGGATGTATCGACTCATACTGAAGCATAATCGTTTTTATGATTCTTTGCTTAAGTATGTGTCGATGCAAAGCTGTTTGTGTTGACTCATAACCGTGTTTTATGTGTAAAACATATTCTTAACTCATTTTAAACATGTTATACTATATTTTTTACAATGCACACATGTAGGTAACATTCATTGATTATTTTACATATATTTGCTATCATTCAAAACCAATTATATGAAGGGGTTGCTCACAAACTCCCCCTTTTTGATGATGGAAAATATTTGATGATGTGTGATGATATAGTATGGATGAATGAGCCGCTTCCCCTGAGTTTGTGCATATTAAGAATCCTTTTCTAACAATTTGTGCATATTAAGAATCCTTTTCTAACATCATCTTCTTCTCCCCCTTTGACAACATCACAAAGAGAATAAGATAGATTTTCAACAATTTTAGCACACATGAATTGAGATGCAATCTCAACAATCTTGTAACAAAAAGAACCAATTTCATTCACACAAAACGAGTCTTGGCATAAGCATGATAATAAATGAGTAAACAGAAAATAAATATGGTGAAAGCATTTAACGCAAAGAATATTCAGTTTATATAAGTTATAGCAAAAAGTGTTTGAATAGAACATTAATACAAACTTCAAAGCAAAAGACATAAGGACAAATTTTATGAGATATATGACATGACATGTTTAAGGATTGTTTCCATCACAAGATTCATCATAGTTGTGGGGTGGAGGAGGCGGAGGAGGTGGGTTGATATCAGGGTTCTGGGTCATGAATTAATATCGTTGAAATCTATTTTGGATATCGACGTTTCTGAAATTTTCCATGATTCCAGGATTATCACGACAGTCATCCATAAAGCTAGTCATTTCATTGTAAAATACTTGGTGCCATTTGACCAAACCCAAGTGCCACGAATGCTGGTTTTGGTACATTCACGTATGCTCCTCATGCCATTATTCATGATCCTTGTGCCATTCACTTTGCTGGTTATGCCAACGTCTCGCTTCTTCATGTCGAGATTCATTGACAACCTCCATCTGTTGAAACATGACAGTTAGATAAGCAGGAGCTTCCAAGGAAGAGCCTGCAACAGTAGTGGCAGCAACATCAGGTGGTACAGTTTGATCAAATTGATGGTTTGTAGGAGACCACAGGTTTGGCACCCACTCACCCTGTTGCACCCTAAAATTTTCCCTCTCATTTTACTCAACACATGCTCATTGGGGTCCTCAATTTGCCCAAGGATGCCTAAGGATTGACTAGACAAATCCTCCTCCTAAGACAATGAGCCTTAAACTAGGGTTTCCATTTTTATCAAGATGTTTGAGTTACAAGGTTCCCAAATGATTTCCATGGTCCTAATATGTTCTCAATATCATCCATGTCGAGTTTCATGCCTTGCACAAGAAGTTTGCTCAGACAATTGCTCAGATGCTTGAGAATCGACTGTATTAGCTCAAAAGTCAACTGTGGCCCACATACAGTCAAACTTCAATATTTTTGGTCAACATCAACATTTTGAAGTGATATTCATCATTTTATCAAGGTTTGATCATGATTCCTCAAGGAATTCCCCTAATTCATCAAAACTCAAAAGTTGCTAAATTAGGGTTTCTCAGGAAGAGTCAATCAAACTTTGACCAGGCATAACTTTCTCATACTTTATCAGAAATTTCTCATCCAAGGCTCATTTTGAAGAGCATACAATTCCCTACAACTAATCTCATCCATCAAGTTCAAAATATGCACTCATCAAAATATATTAATTTCTACATTATAGGTCCTTTTGAAAAGTCAACAAAAACACCTTTTGGATCAAAGCTTCTTACATGAACATGGAAGACCCAATTAGGATGAGACCAAAAGGGTTGTTTAGGGGACATCCTAAGCTTTCTAAAAAGTCCAAGAACACCTCTTTAGGGTCAAAATGGGAAGAGTTATGCATTGTCAATGTTGACCATTTTTGGAAAATCGCCAAAAGTCAAATGTGATCACAAATGCATTTTTTGACAAATGGGCCTAACTTTTTATGTTTGCACCTCACTTCCAATATGGTCCACGACCTAAACATCCCCACACATGTCATTAGTCTTATTTATTTAATTTATTTTGATTTTTATCCTTTAAAAATCAAATTAAATCAAATAAATCATCTAAGCAATAAAAAATTTCATTACAAATCTTTTTATCATCAATGAGCAATAAACAAAAGCGGGCAAGATCAAAGCAAATCTTGGAAAGAGAGTAAAGATTGGATTTGTTCCAAAAATAAATAAAATCAAAAACTTGAAAGAAAAATATTTTGTCATCAAAGCATGGGATTTTCTCCAAATATGTTGACCTAGTATGCTATCATACATAGGGACAAACATTCCAAATAACAAGGAGACGGGAAGGCTGCCTGGAGACCAAGAAAAAGTTTCCAAAAATTCAAGAAAAAAGTGCAATTCATATCAATGTTCTAGCTATTTTCCAGTCAGAACAAGCATATAATCTTCCTTCATAAGACTCAAGGAAGTGTTCCATACAGTTAGGCTATCCCAGTACACGCAGGAACTCCCTCACACGATCTCTCCGATTGGTAAACTTTCTCTACTCTCAAACTCGTGTAGCACTTAATTTTAATCCATATCGCTTGCATACATGTGTTTCTATTGATGATTATGAGTGTTCGGACGTATGACATGCGAAGCTAACACCCATGAATGTCCTTTGCCATTAATGACCCTCATCTCACGATTTTTTCTCATAACATTGTTTACAAGCTGTTTTAAGACAAGAGGAGGTCACCATTGGATCCGCAACCCTCAAATTAGGGGGGTGGGGTCTAATTAATCTTTGTTTTCGTAAGTTTGCGCGAGTTTGGATGAAGGAGATGGCCGGAGAAGACGAACGGAGCTAGGGCTCTGGCGCTTCTCCGATGAGTCAAAGTTTGAATAAAGTTTGACTGCTAACGAGGCTGATTCTTATAACATGATTGACCCATACTAGCTGACGTGGGTGTTTGTTTAATTGACTGGGTTTAACACATGGATTTCCCTTTTATTATTTGCTTTTGGATATATGTATGAATAAGCAGGTTGGTGTAGTGGTAAGGCACATGGTTGTGAAGCCAGAGGGCCTGGGTTCGATCCCCATGCCTTGGTTTTATTTTTCAGCATATGTTTCCCACAAATCAGGTGTTCAACGCACCTTGGAGAGCATCATGCATCCTCATCTCCAGGCGGTTTGATTATCATCAATGTGGATCAAACGGTCAAGATCCAAACATCCACGATAGACTATCAAAAGACAAATACACTGGATCTGGCGCAAGCATGGGCTCAGTATGGGCCTGGATAAATTCAAAAAGGCACCCCCCATTTTCTTATCATACAGGCCCAGATTCTTACTTTTTTTATTTTAATTCTTTTTCTTATTATTTATTAATTATGTTTTTTTAATAACCCCAAAAATAAATATTTTTTATTTAATCAAAAAACCATAAAAGCACCAAAAATATTTTTTCCTTAAATATTTTACTAATTAATTAGTTTAATTAAATTAGGGTAATTTAATGTATTTTTATTATAATTTAAAATAATTAGATTAGGGTTTAATTTCATACTTAACCTAATTTTTCCTCAAAAAAACCACACAAATATTTTCTCCAATTAGATTTTTAGGTCGTATAATTCATTTCTCACATTTAAATTTCCGTGCGCGTCCTTATTTTCTTCATTCTTATTAAATCTTGTAACTACTTCCAAGTTGTAATAGTTAAATTAGGTTTAATATTTCGCTTATCATTTTTCCCGGGTTTTTGAATATGTAATCCGCTCCCGAAATTCTTGTAATAGTTAGGGTTTTAATTTCTCGCACTTTACTTTCTGCAACTATTAACTGGCTAGATGTATGAATAATAGGATTGAATGGCAAGACAAATAAATTTAAAACGGTAGAAAACCCTAATTGTGCAAAGATAAAATTAACTGAAATCAAACACTCGCACATGCTCACTCCTAGGGTTTGCTCCACTTCGGTTGCCTTCGGTAAACGGTCATGAAGCATAGGGAATTTTAGTGGTTGCCCTCTAGTCCCAAAAGATAAAAAATGACCCATTCGGATGTTGCCTCGGAAAAGATCTTTAGGGTTTTAGGGTAACCACTAAAGTTTCCTAATCATTACTTATGTGACCGTATTCGTCCCTTCGAATGTCCCTTAAATTCCAATGACGGAGCTACCTACTCCTTAATAGTAGGATAACGCTGTCTAAAGGAAAACGAACATACTTTTTCGAGTAGGTAGAGAACTCTTAAGTACTTACTCAAAACAAAAACTCTTTCACACAAACACTTTTCAAAACAAGTTTTAAAACAACTTCGTCACACTCTTGAGGACAGGAACAAGGGTTAAAACGAAGTAAAACAAAACTTTTCAAAGCAAAGCACACACAAGCAATTTCAAAATGAGCAAGTACCTAAGAGCCCATGGAAAACCATGGATGGAAAGGGTGCTAACACATTCCCTTTCTATAATCTACCCCCCGTACTCAGAAATATTCTCGAAAAAGGTTTTTTCTGTTCTTTTTCCTTTTCCTTTGTTGGATGAAATAAAAGTCGGTGGCGACTCTTTCTTACCGCGACATTTGCGAATGAAAAATGAAAACCAGTATAACAGTGGGTTCTGCCACCGTATCACAGAACTTGCGACTCTGCTGGGGATAATTAATAAAGTGGGGTTTACCTTAGGATCTAGGTCATTTTAAAATTGCTTTCTTGTTTGTTTGCTTTATTCTTAAAGGGTTTTGCTTGGGTTACTATAGATCCTACACCCGGATCTGGGGGCACTTTTTTAGGTAAACAACAATAGATCGTGGAGACTGTAAAGCATAGACCGATATGGTTTAAGCGATGGCTGTGTTGGTGTGACACTTTGGTTGGTACCGGTATCCTTCGTATGGAAATGAGGAGAATACAGGGCCGCCGCGTGGTGTCGTGAAGAACTAATGGACCTTAGAACCTTAGTTGAACAAACTAGGCCATTATAAAGTAGTGAGACAGCCAACCTCGGCATAAAGCTGAGGATTGGTTGATACTCGATGCTACACTCATTGAGATCAGACTTTCGGGATATTTCGGCCACAAGAAAAGATTGCTTGAGTTGAAATAATGTCCGATAAAGGATGGTCAGTGATATTGAGAATCTTTAAAACCCGATTACTTTTCTAAGACAGGTTGAAACCAACTAAAATTCAAGAGGGTACTTACCTTTAACTTCATGTAAGCCTCTAAACCTAGGGACTTGGTGTGATTTGTCTGTGTTTGCTATACCTGTGATTTATCATGACATCATGCATCATAACATAGCATCCATTCTTATTTCACTAACCATTTCAAGGACCAAGGGAATTTATCTTTGGTCTGTTTTGCAGATCATGGCCTCCGTTCGTAGAAACACTATCCGAATCAGCTTTGTGAAGATACCTTCCCAAATCAAAGAGATAATATCAAAGGTTTCTGAAACTTCTGCGTTCACTAAGAGACATGGTCGACTTCTCAACCTGGTTACTTCAAACTTTGATGAAAAGATGATGAGTGTACTCTTTCAGTTCTTTGATTCCAAGCACCACTTCTTCACCTTTCCAGACTATCAGTTAGTGCCTACCATGGAAGAATTCTCTCAACTGTTGGATATACCCATTCTTGAATAGTTGCCTTTCACGGGTCTGGAAGAATTTCCTAAGCCATAAGTCATTGCCTTGGCTTTGCATTTGAAACGGGCTGACGTGGTATCCAATTGGGAAACAAGAAGTGGAGTCAAGGGTTTTCTAGCCAAGTTCCTGATAGACAAGGCCCAACTGTTTTGGGATGATATGGATTTTTAGGCTTTTTGAGGAGGTCTTGGCCCTTCTAATCTATGGATTAGTACTATTCCCTAATTTAGACTTATTAATAGATTTGAATGCTATCAAGGTCTTCCTCTCTTGCAACCCTGTGCCTACCTTGCTCGGAGATATTTTGCACACTCTCTATACTCGTACCATGAAGAGAAGAGGGGTGCTTATGTGCTGCATGCCATTGCTATCGAGGTGGTTTATTTCTCACCTTCCTAAGTTCGTACTGAAGAATGAAGAAGGTGTGGGTTGGTCACAAAGGATAATGTCACTCGCTCACATGGATATTCTCTAGTGTTCCCGAGCTATAGAAAACACTGCTATTATTGACCGCTGCGGGGAGTACCCTAATGTCCCGTTACTTGGCATCAAAGGGGGTATAACCTACAATCCTTGTTTAGCTATACTACAATTTGGTTACGCTCGAAGGGATGGTCCCCATGAGTTGCTTATCAAGGGCATTGTATTCAACTATGAGGATGATGTTCAAGAGTATCGTTGGAGGTTCATACGAGCTTAGCGCATGGTAAACAGATCTGTCGCCAAGGCTTTAGGGCCAAAGGCTTCCATTCCTATGGAACCCTATCTCCAATGGGTACGAGCTCGCGCCCAGAAACTTATGATGCCCTATATGGCCGTTCTACCAGTGATTATGGCACCCACTACTGAAGGGGGTATTCCTTACACGATTCTCTATCCTGATATGCCCACTGATCTTGGAGAATTACAGAGGTCCTGGATTCAAGTGAAGAAAGAGCGGGATACTTACATGGATCAATTATATGCCCAGGAGAGGAAGGTTTTGGAGCTCACAAAGCAGCTCTAGAAGGAAAGAAGACTTAATGGCTATCTCGACACAAAGAGGAAGCATCCATGGGAATTTTTATTTTTTCTAGTTTTAGATTTGTTTTTAATTGTAACGCCTAAAAGGCATTTGAACTTTGAATTCAACTAATAAAATCTTTGTTTCATTTTGGTTTGCAAATTTAAATTTCCCAAAGTCTTTGAAATTATTGCATGTGCATCCCATTCATAACATTGCATGTACAGGTACCATTACAGGTTTCTTATCTTCTTAGCTGTTTATTTCAGCAAAAATGTCTTCCGAACAAAGCATCAAGGACCTTCAGGCACAAAACACCCAGTTCCAACAAATGTTCATAAATCTGGCAAAAGGGCAGGAGGATCTGAAAGCCCTCATCCTAAAAGAGAAAAATAAAAAGAAGAAGGCTGCCAGTATTCTAAATAAGGGCAGAAGGTTTAGAGGGCCATTGAAGCAACAAGTCGATCTGACCTCTTCATCCAAGGAAGGGGAGAATCAAGAAGAAGAGACAAGGGAGAAGGATCCCAGTCCTAAAGTTTCTGACAATGATACCGACTACAATGATGAGAAGTATCCTCCCACTGAGGATAGATACACGCAGTTGGAAGATCTCTTGAGTTTTATGGAAGTCCAGAGGATACCTGGGCTGGATTTCGAAGAATTGGGATTGGTGTCGGGAGTGGTCATCCCGCAGAAGTTCAAAGCTCCAATTTTTGCAAAGTATGATGGGGTGTCCTGCCCAAAACTCCATCTTCGCTCTTATGTCAGAAAGATCCAGCCCCACACTGCTGATAGAAATTTGTGGGTTCATTTCTTTCAAGATAGTCTGTCAGGGACTCATCTCTAATGGTTCTACAAACCAGAGAGAGCCAATTTCCGAAATTGGGAAGATCTGGCTGCTGCTTTCTATAAGAAGTATCAATACAACGCCGACCTTGCTCCTACTCGTACTCAACTCCAGAGTATGTCCATGGGAGCGGGTGAAGGATTTAAGGACTATGCACAAAAGTGGAGAGACTTGGCTGGAAGAGTCCAACCCCCGTTGTCTGATAGGGAGTTGGTTAATATGTTTTTGGGAAAGCTATCTGGTCTATTCTTTAATCATTTGATCGGAAGCTCGTCATTTGGTTTCACCGAGCTGATCTTGATTGGAGAGAGAGTAGAAGCTGGGATTTGGAGCGACAAGATACAAAAGGATGCTTCTTCGAGTTTGGTAAAAAAGCCTTTTGCTGGTAAGAAAGAAGCCAGTGCCATCTACAGCCCGAGGGGCCAAAGCAGAGCTGAACATCATCAGTCAGTAAGTGTCGTAATGATACTTAGGTATGCAGCCGCTCCATAATGCAACAATCAACCAAGGGTGGAAAGGATACAACGGAAGTTTACCCGAATTAATATGACGTTGGCTGAAGTTTTACCTCATCTGCTGAGATCCAACTTGGAGACCTTGAAAGAGGCTCCCAAGAATCCGAATACCACATCTCCCCGATATAATCCAAACGCTTGGTGTGGCTATCATTCTGAGAGTTCTGGCCCCGATACCAATGACTACTGGGCTCTAAGAAATAAGGTACAAGATCTGATCAAAGCCAAGGAAATTGAGTTCGATGCTCCGGAAAATCCCAATGTCATAATTGCTCCCATGCCTAAGCACGGTCGTGGAATTAATGTTGTTGATACCGACTTGTTTGTGACCTTGGTGGATGAAGTTTCTACTCCTCTCATGACTGTGAAGAAGAATTTGTTGTTGGCTGGTTTATTTCCGGGTTGTGGTGAAGGTTGCCACATGTGTACATTTCTGCCTTCTGGTTGCCATTTGCTGAAGTCAGGTGTTCAACGCCTAATGGACAACAAAGAAATTTTGTTCGAGAAAACTTTGGTTCCTGTTGTTCCATCTGAATACATTGCCATTATAACCATTTCCGCCAATCCTTCCAAGGTCTCCTCAAGAAGACCTTTTAGGATTACATATGCTCCAAGAATCACTCAGCTAATAATCACTATTCTTGGTCCTGTCCTGTATGCCTCGGACAAAGTTGTCCCCTGGCATTATGGTGCCGATGTGTACTATCATGGCATCAAACAAGATCTGAAAAATGAAGAGGTTGATCCTGATATCGGTAACATTGTCGGGACCAGCAAGGTTACCCGAAGTGGAAGGGTCTTCTCTCCCGAGATTTTCCCTAAGACTGTCAACAAGCCTATTGTCATTCACTATGTTGTTCCTGCTAGTACATCAACTACTACTCCTGTTCTTACTCCAATTATTACCCCTGTAGGCGAATCATCTGGTATCCGCGGCAAAGAAGTTATAGGTGAGTCTGCCCGGACGGAGGCGCCTAGAAAAAATGTCGTGGAAGCCTTGAAGCAAGAGATAGAGGAAATACTGAAAATAATCAAAAAGAGTGACTACAACATGGTCGAGCAGCTGGGGAAGACCCCTTCAAAGATATCCATGTTGTCTCTGTTGTTGTGTTCCAAAGCCTATGCGGAGGCTTTGATTGCATTCCTCAAGACTGCGCATGTGCCGCAGGAGACCTCAGCTGATCAATTCAAAGATTGTGTGGCTAGCCTGACTGTTGACAATGGGCTGGGTTTTTCAGAAGCGGACCTGACACCAAAATGGAGGAAGCATAATGATGCTCTGCATGTCTCGATTGAGTGCAGAGGCACCACTATGGCTCATGTGCTGGTAGATACTGGGTCTTTGCTGAATGTCCTTCCTAAGAAGGCGTTGGATCAGTTGGACTGTGAGGGCTTGACCTTAAAGGCTAGTAACATTGTGGTGAAGGCTTATGATGGGTCGAAGAGAACAATGCATGGGGAGGTGGACATCCCTGTCAAAGTAGACTCTCAAACCTCTGAGTCCACCTTCTATGTAATAGACATTCGGTCGTAATATTCTTATTTGTTGGGTCGTCCTTGGATCCATGAAGCTGGGGCAGTCACTTCTACACTACACCAGATGCTAAAATATCCAGTAAGAGGAAAGGTTGTCACTGTGCAAGGTGAGGAGGAGTATATGGTGAGCCACCTCAATTCTTTCAAGTACGTAGAGATGGGTGGGGAATTTATAGAGACTCCTTGATAGAATTTTGAAGAGGCTCCCCAGATCTTGGCATCGGCTAAGGCTACTACCAGTAACAAACCTCCTCTGAAGATGGCTTCTCTCAAAGACGCCAGAGTCGTGATTGAAGAAGGTGGGTGTACCAATTACAGACAACTCCCCGATTTTACTCACAAAACTGACATGTTTGGTTCGGGATTTACTTCAGGAGCTCAAAGGGATGTTCGACAAGCTCGGGCTGGAAGACCTCCCCTACGCATCAGCAATCGGGTAATTAATGCCATTGAAGACGGTGAGGAAGACTCAGACATTGACAGTTGGATCTACCTAACTACCAACGGTGGACCGAGTAACTGGACGGCTAGTGACTTTATACCAGTTTCTTTTACTCTGCAGTAATTGTCTTACTTGTTTTTAAGATTTGTAATAAACAATTTAAAACTCTACGGCCTTGTGCCTTGCCCGAGGCATATTAGTTTTGCTTGTGAGGGCTTGTATTTGTCATTTCATATATCATTAATAAAGCATTGGAAATTTCTTACATACAAATTTTGCGCTCTCAGTTTTTCTTTTCTGTTTTCACTTTATCAAAAATAGTTATGCTCTTATACACACTCACGTATCATACTGCAGATCCATATCCACTCTGGATCCCATTGATAACAACTCTGCTACTATCCGTTATGACTTCGAAAATCCGATCAACCAAGCCGAAGACGAAAGTGAGGATGATTGCAAGGTACCTGAAGAACTTGCTAGACTATTACAACGGGAATAAAGGGCTATACAGCCTCATGAAGAGGAGGTTGAGACAATAAACCTGGGCACAGAGATAGACAGAAAGGAGGTCAAGATTGGTGCAAATTTGGAAGTTAAGGTCAAACAGCGGTTGATACAAATGTTGCACGACTACGTTGAGATCTTTGCCTGGTCATATGAAGACATGCCAGGTTTAGACACTGATATTGTGGTTCATTGTCTGCTGACCAAAGAGGACTGTCCTCCGGTTTAACAGAAGGTCCATCGTATGCGCCCTGAAATGTCAGAGAAGATCAAGGTAGAGGTCATGAAGCAGTTCGACGCAGGATTCTTAGCTGTCACTTCTTATCCACAGTGGGTTTCTAACTTTGTTCCGGTACCTAAGAAGGACGGTAAGGTGCGGATGTGTGTGGATTGTAGAGATCTGAATAGGGCAAGCCCCAAGGATGACTTCCCTCTTCCTCACATTAATGTTATGGTTAACAACACCGCGTAACACAAAATATTCTCCTTCATGGATGGTTTCTCTGGCTACAACCAGATCAAGATGGCTCCTGAAGACATGGAGAAGAAAACCTTCATCACGCAGTGGGGCACCTTCTGCTACAAGGTGATGCCTTTTGGGTTGAAGAATGTTGGGGCAACCTAATAGCGCGCCATGGTCGCTTTGTTCCATGATATGATTCATCACGAGATCGAAGTTTATGTTGATGATATGATAGCCAGGTCTCAAACTGAGGAGGAGCACCTTGATCATCTACAAAAGTTGTTCGACAGGTTGAAGATATACAAGCTGAGGCTGAATCCTAACAAGTGCACCTTCGGGGTAAGGTCTGGTAAACTTTTGGGTTTCATTGTCAGCGACAAAGGCATCCAAGTAGATCCTGCAAAGGTAAAGGCTATTCAAGAAATACCGGCTCCCCGTCCAGAGAAGGAAGTTAGAGGTTTCTTGGGACGCTTGAATTATATCGCCAGGTTCATTTCACATCTGACTGCTACTTGTAAGCCCATCTTCAAGCTTTTGAAGAAAGATCAAGTGGTAAAGTGGAATGACGACTCCCAGACAGCTTTCGAAAGAATCAAAGAATACCTTCAAGAACCACCAATTATGATGCCTCCGGTTAAAGGAAGACCTTTGATATTGTACTTGACAGTGCTAGACAATTCAATGGGGGTGTCTGTTGGGGCAGCATGACGAGTCTGGTCAAAAAGAGCACGCAATATACTACCTTAGCAAAAATTTTACCGACTGTGAGACAAGATACTCACTGCTCGAGAAAACATGCTGCACTTTGGCATGGGCTGCTCGCCGGCTAAGACAATACATGCTGACCCACACTACTTTATTGATATCTAAGATGGATCTGATCAAATACATCTTCGAGAAACCCGCCATTTCCGGAAGAATAGCAAGATGGAAAATGATCTTAACTGAGTACGACATACAATATATAACCCAAAAAGCAATCAAGAGGAGTGTTTTGGCTGATCATTTGGCTCATCAGGCTATGGATGACTACCAGTCCATGAATTTTGAGTTCCTGGATGAGAATATTATACTGGTGACTGACTACGAAGAAGCTGGACCAGATGAAGGACCCGAGGAGGGATCCCGATGGACTATGTTTTTTGACGGAGCTTCGAACGCACTGGGTAATGGCATCGGTGTTATAAACATATCTCTTAAGGGTTGTCATACTCCTTTCACTGCCCGACTATGTTTTAACTGCACTAACAACATGGCAGAGTATGAAGCTTGTCTAATGGGACTCAAGGCCGCTATTGACCTCAGGATCAAATTCATGGATGTTTTCGGGGATTCAGCCTTGGTAATAAGTAATATCAAAGGTGAATGAGATACGAAGCACCTGAATCTCATCCCGTACAAAGAGTACGTATTGACATTGCTCCCACACTTTGAGGAGGTAACTTTTAAACATTTCCCACGAGAGGAGAACTAGTTAGCAGACGCGCTAGCTACCATGTCTTCTATGTTAAAAGTTAGGTGGGACAATGAAGCTCCCAAATCACCATTTAAAGGTTGGACGAACCAGCAAATTGCTGTGAAATCGACACCGAAGAAGTGGCAGGAAAACCCTTGTTTCACGAAGTCAAAAGGTATCTCGAGTCTCAAGAGTATCCCGAAGGGGCATCTGTCAATGATAAGAAGTTTCTGAGAAGGTTCGTTGTGAAGTTCTTCCTCAGTAATGGAATCCTCTATAAACGCAACCATGACTCCACACTACTACGATGTGTAGACAAGAGTGAAGCAGAGAGGATCATGACAGATCTACATGAAGGCACCTTCGGAACCCATTCTAGTGGACACACCATGGCTAAGAAGATCCTACGGGAAGGATATTACTGGTCCACTATGGAAGTCGATTGTTATTAGCACTCTCGAACTTGTCATAAGGGCCAAATCTACGCTGATAAGGTGCATGTGCCTCCGGTCCCCTTAAACGTCTTGACAACTCCGTGGCCCTTTGCAATTTGGGGCATCGATATGATCAGAGAAATCATGCCCACCACTTATAATGGACATCGCTTCATCCTAGTAGCCATTGATTACTTCACGAAGTGGGTTGAGGCAGCTTCCTTTGCTACAGTAACCAAGAACATCGTGGCACAGTTTATCAGACATAATCTGATTTGTCGATATGGTGTGCCAGAGAGAATTATTACTGACAATGCTACGAATCTCAACAATGCAATGGTCACCGAGCTCTGTAAACAGTTCAAGATACAACATCATATTTCTTCTCCCTACCGGTCAAAGATGAATGGCGATGTTGAAGCAACTAACACGAACATCAAGAAGATTGTACAGAAGATGATAGTGACATACAAAGACTGGCATGAGATGTTACCATTTGCTCTTCATGGGTATTGTACCTCAACACAGACGTCGACAGGGGCAACACCCTACTCTCTGGTATATGACATGGAGGCAGTCCTACCCATCAAAGTCCAGATACCTTCTCTCAAGATTATGAAGGATGCAAGTTTGAACAAAGACGGCTGGATCCGAACCCGACTTGATCAGTTAAATTTAATCGATGAAAAGAGACTTACTGCTATCTGCCATGGTCAGACGTATCAAAAGCAAATGATCAAGGCTTTTATTAAAAAAGTCAAGCATTAAGAATATCAAGTCGGGGATCTAGAGATCAAGCGTATCATACGTCCGCAAGGTGATCCCAGGGGTAAATGGACCCCCACGTACGAAGGGCCATTTGTGGTTAAGAACAATTTTTGGGTGGAGCTATGATTCTAACCACCATGGACGGTGACGACCTTCCTCACCCTGTAAATGCAGACATAGTGAAAAGATATTACCCCTAATCAAAATACCCGCTAGGTTGATTGGCCTAGGCAAAAATAAGGGCTTCCCGGCGAACCAAAAGGGTTCGGGCAAAAGTAAGGGATGAAAAGAAAAAATCTGTACACCCGGCAAGTCGAAAACCTTAAAGGGCGACTTGGGCAAAAAGGGTATCCCGGTAGACTGAAAACCTGAAAGGGCAGTCCAGGAAAAAGTTAGAGGTATAAAGCGTATCACTATGTCTCGTTGGATCATCTTGCGACCAGATTTACGTATCGACTATCAAGCTCAGACGGCACTAATCAATCTGATCAACTTTCGGCCAAGTAGCAAAGTGATGAGATGCTTGAGGATATAAGGGAAATAACAGAGTTGGAACCCAATGGGGTTGTTTCACATATATATTTTTCTTTTACACAAATTTTATAGTTGCTATTTTTTGGCGGCGCTCTCTTACTAGAGCGTCAGCCTCCTTGTACAAAAACGCCTATTACAGGACAACTTCAGAAATCAATGCAAAATTCTTTTCACAAGAAACTTTGAGTTTGTTTTTCTTTTTCTGTTTTGCTTCGCAATAACATCTAATGATTTATTTTTGATATATGCATTTGAAAATGATTGCTGCTCATAAATATTTACATAAGAAGCAAAAGACAATTACTCGTAATTCCAGAAACAGGGGAAAAAACAAGAAGTGCCAAACCTGACAGTTACTCTGCCAAGCAGGTACTGGAACAAAGATAGCTTTGGAACATAATCAGCAATACACACACTCCCCAAAGAGTAAAAGTATTCAAAAGCATTGATGTCAGCTTTCCCGAAATAGGACGTAACCTCCCCAGCCAGGGTCATTCAGAAACCTGACAGCTATATCCCCCAGCCAAATTTCATAATCGCAGGCGGGTCAGTAAATTTCATCCCCCAAGCAGAGTTTATTTCTCTGGATGCAGAGGCTCAATCCCCAACAGAGCTCGTTACTTCAGATGTAAAGTTTCACTTTCTAATTTTGTTCCTCGCAGAGTTTATTCTCAAGTAGAATCTCTTCCTGACAGAATATTCATAAATCTAGGAGGAAGGTTTTGGAGCTCAATAAGCAGCTCTAGGAGGAAAGAAGACTTAATGTCTATCTCGACACAAAGAGGAAGCATCCATGGGAATTTTGATTTTTTTCTAGTTTTAGATTTGTGAAATTCTGGCAACAGATACTTAATGTCACAGTGAATGTTATGACACCGTATCTGACAAATTGTACACAAACCAAACAGTAATTTAAAACACAGTAAAGAACACAATCAATTGTTAACCCAGTTCAGTGTATAACAACACCTACATCTGGGGGCTACCAAGCCAGGGAGGAAATTCACTATAAGAGGTATTGATTTAGGAATAAACCAACCAGTTTATCTCCTTCACTTAAGACCTACCAAATGCAACTTCAATCTAAGTCCTACTTAAACCTGAGTTCCTACTCACTCCCCCTCAATCACAGCAGTGATACTAATCTACTAATTAATAAGATTATGAAGACATTCTTCAATACACACGCTTGATTTTGCTTCAAAGCTTTAATCAAGAGACACAACACTCGTGCTTCAAAGCTTTGAGTGATAAACAACCCTTACAACCACATCCTACTCCAAGTCACTTATCAAGTGATAATTGCTTGGCTCACAGTAATTACTAAAACTATCACAACTACAAAATGCCTTATTGATCTTCTCTAAAAGCGCTGCACACCATTAGGATTCATGAGAAATATATATGAAGTCTATTCTTCATTTTGGGCTTCCATAAAAATAGCTAGGGTTAACCAAAGTTAACCTAAAGACTTAGTCTTGGGCTTTCATCATAACAGATTAGGGTTAAGCAAGGTTAACCTAATATCCACGTGAGCATCTGATCTAGTCAATATACTTCAACTCAGAATAGCACACCAGATTCCTGAAAATTCTCAGGAACAACAAATCTGCACAACAACTTGATCAATACAGGATATCTTAACATTGGTTATGACATCATGTATCCTGCTCACTGATTTTGGTAGAATTCAGTACATATGATCATAGCTTAATCATCATGATATTCACTCATACTGAGTTGTTCCTGTAGAACATTCCTTCTGCAGAATTTGTCTTTATCCCAGAATGTTATGACATCAGTCATGACATTCGCAAATCTGGTTTTACCAAAAATTAATGCCAACAAGCAAACACTTACAAACTCCCCCTTTGGAATTTTTTTGGCTAAAACCCCTAAACAATCAGAGATTAGAATGCAGAAATAACATGCAGTAGAACCACAATTACTTCTCCCCCTTTTTAGCCATAAAGAGGCCAAAGGATCTAGTACTTCAAGTTATACAGTCATCAAAAGAAAATCCAAAATACACAGAAACAGAGAGAAGGTATCAAATAGCAGCAGCAAGTTCCAACATCAATCTTTACAACTTAGCAAACACAGACCTTCAGGTACTGTCATCCCCTGAGGAAGTACTATTTTCAGCAGCATCTTCTGGTGAGCTTCTTACAGAACCATCATGCTATTCTTCATCAGCATCCTCTTCCCTCATTTGTTCTTCATTCTCCTCCTGTTCCAGACTAGTAATTAGCTCTTCAAGAGTCCTTTTTCTTGCATCAAGCTCTCTGCAGGTTTCTTTTAGAACAGCTATAACATCAGCTTTCTTGGAATGAGCTTTGACATTTGATGTCTCAGCAGATGTCATAACAATGTCAGGGACATGTGTTCCCTGAAATAGCTTATAGTGAAAACCAAGTGCAGGGGCTCTTTTGCACATATAGTCCTTTTCAACCAGAATATCAGGATACTGATCAATGATTATACCACACAGGAGAGAGGGAAAAGAAATAGGGCCTTTAATAGCATATCTCTCAGCATGTTTCATTGTTTGATCAAAGATGTAGTTGCCATAATCAAAGTTTATTCTGGTTCCAACAGCATAGATAAATCTACTTGCATGTCTGGTTCGCAGCTTCTTGACCTTAGTAGGATCAGCTGCCATTGCACAAAGTGGAGTTACCTCAAGAACATCAGCATCCATGGGGTTTACGTTTGCCCTAGGTTCGGTGTCAATGGGTGAGGAAGATGCAGTTGCCTTTGATGAAGATGATGACACAGATTGTTGAGACATCTTGAGAGATTGAGAATACAAGTGACAGCGAGTGTGCAATTTTCTTTTGAGGGAATGGAGAGTGATGCAGCAAACTGAGAAGAGGGAGATATAAATATGTCTATTCCTCTTCTTAAACTTTTGGAAAGAAAGAGGGAAACAAATGATTAGCCCAATCAGAATAAACATGATTAAAATATCTCTTTCAAACCTTGTATTAAGCAAAATTAATTGCTACATCTCTTCATATTGGCAAATACCCAGCTTGCCCCTTAAATTCTCAAACTGACTAGCATCAAGTGCCTTGGTAAAAATATCAGCCAATTGTAGTTCAGTGGCAACATGTTCCAGCTTAATCACCTTCTCCTCCACAAGATCTCTGATGAAGTGATGTCTAATGTCAATATGCTTAGTCCTGCTATGCTGTATAGGATTCTTGGATATGTTAATAGTACTCAAATTGTCACAGTACAATGTCATGATATCTTGTGTGACATTATACTCAGTCAACATCTGTTTCATCCAGATCATTTGAGAACAGCTGCTACCAGCTGCTATGTATTCAGCTTCAGCAGTAGATAGAGACACACAATTTTGTTTCTTGCTGAACCAAGAGACAAGATTATTTCCCAAAAAGAAGCATCCTCCAGAGGTGCTCTTTCTATCATCAGCACTAACAGCCCAATCAGCATCACAATAACCAGATATAATTGGTTCACATCCATGAGAGTACAACATGCCATAATTGTAAGTTCCACTCACATACTTCAGAATTCTTTTCACCTGGTTGATGTGACTTACTTTGGGTTCAGCCTGGTATCTTGCACGTACTCCAACTACAAAGGCAATGTCAGGTCTACTGGATGTTAAGTATAGCAGACTTCATATCATGCTTCTGTACAAGCTTTGATCCACTTTTTCCCCACTTGTGTCTTTGGAAAACTTTAAATGAGTAGGTGCATGAGTCCTTTTATGACTGGCATTCTCCATCCCAAACTTCTTGACAATATTCTTTGCATACTTGCTTTGAGACAGAAAAATTGAGTCTTCCATCTGTGTGACTTGTAGTCCAAGAAAGTAGGTCAATTCTCCCATGAGGCTCATTTCAAATTCAGCTTGCATCTGGTTAGCAAAATGTTTAACCATTTTATCTGACATTCCTCCAAACACTATGTCATCAACATAAATTTGAACTACCATTATCTTTCCTCCTTCATCCTTGACAAAAAGAGTTTTATCCAAACCTCCTTTCCTGTATCCTTTGTCAGTGAGGAACTTTGTCAACCTTTCATGATCAGGTCAGTTTGGATCCACAAATCCTTTAGGCTGTTCCACATACACTTCCTCATTTAAGTACCCATTTAGGAAGGCACTCTTCACATCCATCTGAAACAGCTTGAACCTAAGGAGACAAGCAACTCTCAAGAGAAGTCTGATTGATTCCAGTCTGGCTACAGGAGCAAAAGTATCATCAAAATCAACCCCTTCAATTTGAGTGTATCCTTGAGCAATAAGTCTTGCCTTATTCCTGGTGACAACTCCTTCAGCATCTGACTTGTTCTTGTAGATCCACTTTGTGCCAATGATGTTTGTTCCTTCTGGTCTAGGAACTAACTCCCAAACTTCATGTTGCTTGAACTGGTTAAATTCATCTTGCATTGCTCCAATCCAGTATTCATCAGTCAAAGCTTCTTTAACATTTTTTGGTTCAATCTTAGACACAAAACAAGAGTTTGTGATGTGTGATCGGTGGATCTGGAACTGACTGTTTAAAGCTAGTTTCGCGAAATGTCGCGGAAGCAAGAGTCGCCATCGTCTTTTATTTTCTCCAAATGGAAAGGACAAAAGCACAGAAAAATTCCTTATAGAGATTGCTCTCGGTTCGGGAGGTAGATTTATAGAAAGGGAAGGTGTTAGCACCCTTTCTATCCATGGTTATCCATGGGCTCTTAGATACTTGCTCATTTGTGTTTTCAAAATTGTTTGTTTGCTTTTCAACTGTGGGTTTAAAAAAAGGTTCCTTTGAAAATTTCAGTTCGACTCTTGTATCAGTCCTCAAGAGTGTTTGAAAAATTGCTTTTGAAAGCTTTTTGAAAGGTGCCGGTGTGAAAAGAAGTTTTGATTTGTTTTTGAAATTAGAGCAAGTATCTATGAGTCGTCTACCTACCCTAAGGAATTCGTCTGTGTAAATATCCTTAAAGTAGTGCCATCCCACCATTGAGAGGTAGGTAGCACCACCGTTGGAGGTGTTCGGGTCAATTCGAGGGTTCGGGACATGGTGATCACCAGAGCAATAGGAAGACACCTTAGAAGCTACCTTCATGCCATGTTCATGGACATGAGGACTTACTAAAACATCCTCTACTCGATGACCACCTTTCGAGGGGCAAGGCAACAATGAGGCGTACCCTAGGGGTGGTGTGTGATTTGTGTGTCATTTTCAATTATGTTTGTCTTGTTCATGCATTGGTGATCTACGCTTTGTTTTTATTTTTGGCATTCATTCTTTCATGCAAGTTATTAACAGTTAAAAGGTGCGGAATTAAAAAGTCCTACGCTATTACAAAGGCGCGGGTCTACATCGCCAAATTAATCCAAGACCCGATTTGAAATAAAATAAAATGCGGAAAGATAAATGTCTAATTAATCTATTACACGGCTTTGGGGTAAATACATTATATTCACAAAAAGAAATAAAAGTAAAATGCGAGAAGAAGTAAAGTCGGGAATGCGAGGGCGTTGGACCCTTTTAAGGAAATTAAATTACAATTAATAAATTAATTAAGTTAAATGAGAAAAGGAAATTATTTTTGAGTTTTTGTATTTATGGAATTTAGTAAGAAAATTAAATGAAATTAAAAACCCTAATTCTAAACTATTTTTAATTTATTAAAAAAATGTTTAAATCTAACCTAGTTTTAACCTAATTATTTAATGGCAAATTTATTTACAAAAAATAATTAATTATTAATAATGGTAAAAGAAAAGAAAAAAGGATAAAAGTATTTAAAACCCTAATTTTACATTTTTTTAGTTTATTAAAAAAACATTAAAATTAAACCTAGAATTGAAACTAAATTAATTGTTGAATTTATTTACAAAAATGTTAGTGAGTTAAACATTAAAACATATATTTATTTTTTTATAGTTTCTGATTTTTTGGTATTTTTATGTTATGAAAAATTAATTTAAAGAATTAAAATAAAACTAAATAAAACAAATAAAATAGAAAAAATAAAAAGAATGAAAAATAGAATGCAAACCAATGGGGGGGGTGTTGACCCCAATTTTGGAGGTAAATTGCCAGCAATCTGGCCCATTTATTGGAGGCCTGGTTGACTTTTATGGGATGCGTGTGGCACATTTGACTGATGCCCATGGTGGGGATCCTGTGTTGGCCCTTGGATTCATCTTCTGAGACGCGTGGCAAGCTCCAACGCTGGATGTATGGTAGAATTCTGGGCGTGTACTGCATAGAATCACATTAAAACAAAATGCATTGAGAAATATGGGGGACCTGGGAATCGAACCCAGGTCCCATGGATTGCATGACAACACATTAACCACTCAGCCAGGCGCGTTGGTTTTTTATGTATATTGAACAATGAGCATTATATGTGAAAAAGCATTAGTGGCTGTAATAATAAAAAAACGCGCCAAGCTTCAAATCAACCAACCGCTGGCTTACACCTCATCTTCTTCTCCACTCGTTTGCTTTGGCCTGGAAAAAAACAGATGGATAGCGGGGGTTTTAAACCCCCACTAAATGAAGAACATGATAATAGCGATTAGGCCACTGTTGCTCATAAATTGAGCGCGACATGTGTAATCAATTCGTATGAAGGTCACGAGTCTAATGGTCCAGGTCTTGTGGTTCAATTTTCCCATATGAGTGAAGCCCTAATTTTTGACCTCTGAAAACCTAACGAGCTTCCATGGCAACTTTGCATATAGGCTATAAAAACTTAATTAAAATACACCATTAGCTTGAGGGAGTGCATATTAGTACAAAACGATTATTAGAATGCATGAATATGGTATATATATTAAAACACGATTATGAGAAAAGTTTGAGAAAATTGGACTTCTATATACCAATTCTTGATGCGTGAGGACTGGAAAAAGATTGAATCACGTTCAGGAAAGCCTCAGAAAGCTTTTGGAATTGGTTATCAGCTTTGAATCACGCTCTATGTGTGAAATCAGTTTTGAAAAAATTGACAAAAAATGCAAAGTGTGTATTCTTTTCTGAGCGCAGCTTCAAGGTTATGAGCATTAGGTTTAGCATTCTGTATATGTATGGGACGAATTAGGGTAGAAATTTGAGTCAAGAAATCAATGTTTTGATGAATCAAATATTTGATTTTTAATGAAATCCTTTCAAATCTTTTCCATGTGCTTTTGATACCAATCATGGACAAATCTTTCCAAATTGGGTGTACACGAAATCTTGAGGTTTTATGGAGGGAATATGCTGCAAAAAGGGATTAAAAAACATGGTTTTCTATTTTTGTCATATTTTATTTCATTAAATGAATTAATAGTGATAAAAATTCAAATAAATAATAAAAAATGATGAAATAAATCCTCTTTGGGTAAAATGGTCGTGCATAACCTTTGGATGATGATTCTTGGAAGAAAATGTGGCCCATTAGCAATTTTGAGGCATTTGAAGCAAAGTTGACTTTTCAAAATTCCCAAACATTTCCCAACTTCCACAAGGCATATCTTGCTCAATTTTTAAGCTTTGATCATGTTCTTGGACATTTTGGAAAGGTCTTGAGGTCCTCTAACCAATGCCTTTGGTCCCATGTCATTTTGATTTACCAATCTCAAGTTATGGTCTTTGACTTAAAGTGTCTTTTTGTTGACTTTTGAAAATGACCTATAATGTTGAAATTGATAAATTTTTGTGAGAGCATTTCTTGGACTTGAAGTGTGAAGAGGAGTTGTAGGAAATGTCATTCTATTCAAAATGAGCTTTGGATGGAATTTTTCTGATAAACCATGTGGAAGTTATGCCTTGGTCAAGTTACAGTTGACTTTTTCAACTGTCCAAATATGGAAACTTTTGCATCTTGAGACTTTTCGAGCCATGCCTTGAGAATCATGATCAAGAATTGATCCAATGATGTTTGTGGCTTCAAAATAAGATATTGACCAAAAATTTAGACTTTTGACTGTCAAATGACCATTTTGCCCCTACAGTTGACTGTGAAGCAATTAGGGTTTTTGACTGTGCAATTTTGTGTTGTGAGTCTTAAAACTTGGCATAAGGATGATTGACAATGTTTATAGGCATGTGGGACTTGTTTGGACCCTTGGAAACTTCAACTTCTTTGCCAGAACCAAAACCCTAATTTTTGACTGTTAGGAGGCCCTTGAACTGTGCAACCCTTGGGGAGATTTTGAAGCTTTGACTTGGCAAATCTTGAAGAATATGGGAGGGCAAATTTTGGGGTACAACAGTTGCCCCTGTTCAATCTTCTTAGACCTGAGGATGCAGATTGGCTGACGTGCCTTTCGTAATCCGAAGGTGGAAGATGATTGAACACTAGAGTGCCCAGAAATTTGCGCTCACATAGTAGTGTGATGTGGGGAATGGGCTTACAGATGCCATTTGGAGATTGATGGATAGGATTATGGGCTTATAGATGCCATGCTAAGAGATGATGGAAGGTGGATGGGCTTATAGATGCAATCTGGATGTCGATCGCATAAGAGATTCCTTAGCGAGAACTTGCGTACCTGAAAAAGAAAGATGATTACCTGGCCTGTTACAGGAGCTGGTCTTCAAACTCTTATGTAGATGCGTCCTGACTGGTTACAGGAATTGAATCTGGAACTTCAAAAGGTTATGAATGAACCAGGGATGGTTACAACCTCAACAGGAACGCTGAGAGAACCTTGGGTGATTACTACCTCAACAGGGATGCTGAGAGAATCTTAGGCGACTTCAACCTCAACAGTAACGATGAGAGAATCTTGGGAGACTTCAACCTCAACAGTAACGATGAGAGAATCTTGGGCGACTTCAACCTCAACAGTAACGCTGAGAGAATCTTGGATGTCTTCTATTGGGATAAGAATCAGGGAGATCTTAGGGTCGATCTGACTGAGCCGGAGAAGGCCTTTGACTAGATAAGAATCAGGAAAATCTTAGGGTCGATTTAACTGAACCAGGCTAGGTCTTGGAATATCTTCAGCTGGATAAGAATCATGGAGATCTTAGGGTCGATCTGACTGAACCAGAGAAGGCCTTTGACTGGATAAGAATCAGGAAAATCTTAGGGTCGATTTAACTGAACCGGACAAGGTCTTGAAATATCTTCAACTGGGTAAGAATCAGGGAGATCTTAGGGTCGATCTGACTGAACCAGAGAAGGCCTTTGACTGGATAAGAATCAGGAAAATCTTAGGGTCGATTTAACTGAACCGGACAAGGTCTTGAAATATCTTCAACTGGATAAGAATCAGGGAGATCTTAGGGTCGATCTGACTGAACCAGAGAAGGCCTTTGACTGGATAAGAATCAGGAAAATCTTAGGGTCGATTTAACTGAACCGAACAAGGTCTTGAAATATCTTCAACTGGATAAGAATCAGGGAGATCTTAGGGTCGATCTGACTGAACCAGAGAAGGCCTTTGACTGGATAAGAATCAGGAAAATCTTAGGGTCGATTTAACTGAACCGAACAAGGTCTTGAAATATCTTCAACTGGATAAGAATCAGGGAGATCTTAGGGTCGATCTGACTGAACCAGAGAAGGCCTTTGACTGGATAAGAATCAGGAAAATCTTAGGGTCGATTTAACTGAACCGGACAAGGTCTTGAAATATCTTCAACTGGATAAGAATCAGGGAGATCTTAGGGTCAATCTGACTGAACCAGAGAAGGCCTTTGACTGGATAAGAATCAGGAAAATCTTAGGGTCGATTTAACTGAACCAGACTAAAGTCTTTGAAATATAGCTGAGAACTTAACTGGATCTTTCCTGAAAGGTAAAGGTCAGTCATATGCAATACATGATATGGATCAAGTAATGATGTTCTCAACATAAATGAGATTTGTAAGATATGATGCGTATATGCATGCTATAATGTATGAAAATGTGATGTTTATGAATGTATCTTTTTGTCTAGGAAAATGAATCCTTGACGGGTGTCGGGAAGTTAACTCCTGGGATGATGCTGGAGAATAGTGCTTTGTTGTCTCCGCTGGGGATGATAGTTGCAAGAATACTGGTAGGAGAAGATAACTCCGTTGGGGGATAAACTTGGCGAATGGATTACTCTGCGGGGAGAAAAGTACTCTAGTGATCTTGCTGGGGAATAATACTCTATGGGGAGAGAGGTACTCGCTGGGATATTGATGGTAACTCCGCTGGGGATACCGTTGTTATGTTGGAAGTGTTAATAGACTTCGCTGGGGATAAGAAGACTTCGCCGAGGACGATCTTTCCGTGGCTTTTGGCTGAGGATAACCCAGTTACATCCTAGTAGGGAAATAACCTTTGAATAAAGCTGGGGGAGAGCGTTCATACTCTGCGAGGGATAAGCTTCCAGAATCTATTGGGGATAAGCTTCCTGCTTGGGGAGATGGATCCCAACTTTCCTGGGGAAACTGGATTGGACTCTCCTGGGGAAAATTTGAACTATATTGGGGAAGTGACTCCATTGAATGTTTGATATACCGCCGGGGAACAATCTTTAGACCAAGACTGCCGGGGATGCTTGTTAAGAATGCATGTATATTGCTGGGGAATGTTGAGATATGCTGGAGGATATCCAACTTCCCTAAGGTTGACTGTAACTTTGCTTGGGGAGAGTTTATTGACTTGCTGACGCACTCTCTTGGGAATTAAGATATACTGGTTATGTTCTTCAGCCGAACTCACCTTGGTACCTTGGTGGACGGAACAATTAGATCGCTTAGACAACTCTTTATTGCCCCTGTTTCTAATGTTACCTGTAATTAATCCTTTGTTTCGTATGCAAATATTCCTGAGTTAGCAAATTATTGTCAATGCATATATCACAAATTGAACCTTGGACGTTCTTCGCAAAACAAAACAGAAAAGGAAAAACAATTGGCAATTTTAACTGAAAAGTGATTTTTGTATTGATTTTGAATTTGCCTGTAAAATAGGCGTTTAGGTACAAGAGGCTGACGTCCTAGTAAGAGAACGCCGCCGAACAAAAGAGTTTATACAAATTTGTACAAAGGAAAATAAACAGTTGTGTGAATAGAATGATCCCACTGGGTTCCAACTCTGCTATCGCCCTTATATCTTCGAGCGTCTCATCACTTGATGACCTAGTTCGAGGATGAAGCTGATCGATCGATGCCGTCTGAACTTGATGTAGATACCGGATTCTGGATGCAAAGTGATCCAATGAGACATAGTATTACGCTTTATCCTTAACTTTTGCCTGGACCGCCCTTTCGGGTTTTCAGTCCACCGGGATACCCATTTTTGCCCAAGCCGCCTTTTCAGGTTTTCGACTTGCCGGGTGTACAGATTTTTTCATTTCATCCCTTCATTTTGCCCGAACCCTTTTGGTTCGCCGGGAAGCCCTAATTTTTGCCTAGGTATGTCAACCTAGCGGGTCTTTTTCATGCGTAGTATCTTTTTACTATGTCTGCATTGGCGGGGTGAGGAAGGTCGTCACCATCCATGTTGGTTAGAATCATGGCTCCTCCTGAGAACACATGTTTAACCATAAATGGCCCTTCGTATGTAGGGGTCCATTTGCCCCTTGGATCACTCTGAGGAAGGATGATGCGTTTGATCACCAGATCCCCAACTTGATATTCTTGTGGTCTGACCTTTTTGTTAAATGCCCTGATCATTCGTTTTTGGTACGTCTGACCATGACAAATAGCAATAAGTCTCTTTTCGTCAATAAGGTTTAATTGATCAAGTCGTGTCTGGATCCAATCATCTTCGCTCAGATATGCATCCTTCATTATCCGGAGAGAGGGTTTTTGTACTTCGATCGGTAAGACTGCCTCCATACCGTAGACCAAGGAGAAGGGAGTTGCCCCGGTTGACGTCCTGGCTGAGGTACGGTACCCATGTAGAGCGAACGGTAACATCTCGTGCCAATCTTTATAAGTCACTGTCATCTTCTGCACAATTTTCTTAATGTTCTTATTCGCCGCTTCTACAGCCCCATTCATCTTCGGCCGATAGGGAGAAGAGTTGTGGTGCTGTATCTTAAACTGCTCACAGAGCTCAGTGATCATCTTGTTATTAATATTGGTACCGTTGTCTGTAATGATTCTTTCAGGGACACCGTATCGACAGATCAGATTATGCCGAATGAACCGTGCCACAACGTTCTTGGTTACCGTAGCGTAGGATGATGCTTCAACCCACTTCGTGAAGTAATCAATCGCCACTAGGATGAAGCGATGCCCGTTGGATGCCGTAGGTTTAATCTCACCGATCATATCTATGCCCCACATTGCAAAAGGCCAAGGCGCAGTTAGAACATTTAGAGGAACTGGAGGAACATGCACCTTGTCTGCATATATCTGGCATTTATGGCATGTCCGAGAGTGTTGGTAACAGTCGGCTTCCATTGTGGACCAGAAATACCCTGCCCGAAGGATTTTCTTTGCCATAGTGTGTCCACTGGAATGTGTTCCAAAGGTCCCTTCATGTAGCTCTTCCATGATCCTTTCTGCTTCTGTCTTGTCCACACAACGCAGTAAGTTCGAATCATGGTTTCGCTTGTACAGGATGCCGTTGCTAAGGAAGAACTTCGCTGCGAACCTTCTCAGAAACTTCTTATCGTTGACAGATGCACCTTCAGGGTATTCCTGAGCTTCCAAGTATCTCTTCACCTCATGGTACCAAGGCTTCTCAGTCACCAACTCAGTTTCAAGATCACAACAGTATGCCGGTTCGTCCAGTTTCCAGATGATGATCCAGGGAGCCTCATTGTCCCATTTGACCTTGAACATAGAAGACATCGTAGCTAACGCGTCCGCCAGCTGATTCTCCCCTCTTGGGAAATGTTCAAAGGTTATCTCTGTGAAGTGGGGGATCAAGGTCAACACACATTCTCTGTAAGGAATAAGATTCAGATGTTTCGTATCCCACTCCCCTTTGATCTGATTGATCACGAGAGCGGAATCTCCGAAGACACTCAGAAACTTGATCCTTAAGTCGATCGCAGCTTGGAGACCCATGATGCATGCCTCATACTCCGCCATGTTGTTGGTGCAGTTGAAACATAGCCGGGCAGTGAGTGGAGTATGAGTGCCTTGAGGGGATATGATCACAGCGCCGATACCGTTACCCAAAGCATTGGAGGCTCCATCAAAGTGCATAGACCATCAGGATCCTTCCTCAGGTCCTTCATCCGGTCCAGGTACTTCACAATCAGTCACTATCATGATACTCTCGTCTGGAAACTCGAAGTTCATTGACTGATAGTCGTTTACTGCCTGATGTGCCAAGTGGTCTGCCAATACACTTCCTTTGATAGCTTTCTGAGTCGTGTACTGGATGTCGTATTCTGTCAAGATCATTTGCCACCTTGCTATTCTCCCAGACAGAGCAGGATTTTCAAATATGTACTTTATAGGATCCATCTTTGAGATCAACAAGGTAGTGTGAGTCAGCATATACTGTCTCAGCCGGCGAGCAGCCCATACGAAAGCGCAGCAAGTTTTCTCAAGCAGTGAGTATCGGGTCTCACAGTTGGTAAACTTTTTGCTAAGGTAATAAATGGCATGCTCTTTTCGGCCAGACTCGTCATGTTGCCCCAGCACACACCCCATTGAGTTGTCAAGCACTGTCAGGTATAGTATCAGAGGTCTCCCTTCAACCGGTGGCATAAGGATGGGTGGTTCTTGGAGATACTCCTTGATTCTGTCAAAAGCGGCCTGACATTCACCATTCCAACGTACTACCTGATCTTTCTTCAGCAGCTTGAAGATTGGTTCACAAGTAACAGTTAGGTGCGAGATGAATCGAGCAATGTAATTCAGGCGTCCTAAAAAGCCTTTGACCTCTTTCTCTGTCTTAGGAACTAGCATCTCTTGAATGGCTTTAACCTTGGCAGGGTCCACTTGAATACCCTTATCACTTACAACGAAGCCTAGCAACTTTCCAGATCTTACCCCGAAGGTGCACTTGTTCGGGTTCAACCTCAGTTTGTACAACTTCAGACGGTCAAACAATTTCTGTAGATGATCAAGGTGTTCTTCCTCAGTCTGGGACCTTGCGATCATGTCGTCAACATACACTTCTATCTCATGATGGATCATGTCATGAAATAAAGCAACCATGGCACGTTGGTAGGTTGCCCCACCATTTTTCAACCCGAATGGCATGACCTTGTAGTAGAAGGTGCCCCGCTGAGTAACAAAGGTAGTTTTTTCCATGTCTTCAGGTGCCATCTTGATCTGATTGTAACCTGAAAAACCATCCATGAAAGGGAACACCTTATGCTGAGCAGTATTGTCAACCAGGATATCAATGTGAGGTAGAGGGAAGTCATCCTTGGGGTTGGCCCTGTTCAGATCCCTGTAGTCAACACACATTCTGACCTTTCCATCTTTCTTAGGTACCGGCACCACATTAGCAACCCACTGAGGGTAAGAAGTCACTGCAAGGAACCCGGCGTCGAACTATTTCATAACCCCGGCTTTGATCTTCTCAGACATCTCTGGACGCATACGGCAGACCTTTTGCTTAACCGGAGGGCAGTCTTCCTTGGTAGGCAAATGATGGACCACAATGTCAGTATCCAGCCCGGGCATGTCTTCGTAGGACCAGGCAAAGATCTCCACATAATCATGTAGCATCTGAGTCAACCGTTGCTTCATGCTGAGCTCTAGGTTGGCACCAATCTTAACCTCCTTTCTGTCCGTATCAGTACCCAGATTTATCGTTTCCACCGGCTCTTCATGTGGTTGAATTACCCTCTCTTCCTGGAGTAACAGTCTTGCAAGCTCGCCAGGAACTTTGCAATCATCTTCACCTTCGTCTTCGGCTAAGTTGATCGGATATTCGAAGTCATAACTGGCAGTAGCAGAGTCGTTACCAGTGAGATCCAGAGTGGATTGAAACCTGTATGAGTGAGTGTGTGTAAATACAGCTGTTTTGCAATATATAAAGAAAGGAAAGAAGGGAAAGGAGCATAAGATTTGAAATGCGAGAAAACGTCCAAGATCTTTATTCATGATATATGAAATGACAATTAAATATACCCTCACAAATGAAGCCACGGTGCCCCGGGTAAGATACCGTGCCATAGAGTTTTAATTGTTTATTACAAATAACAAAACAAAGGAGTTTATTACTGCGTAACAAAAGTAACACGAGTATGATCTTTAGCAATCCAATTGGTCAATCCACCATCAGTCGTCGGGTAGATCCAGCTATCGAGCTTTGATTCTTCCACTTCATCTTCATCCCCAACAGCATTCACTCCTAGGTTGGTAATGAGCACAGGAGATCTTCTGGTCTTTGCCTTGCGCACAGCCCTCTGAGCCTCTGCAGTAAAACCCAGTCCGAACTTGTCAGTTTTAGGTGTAAAATCAGGGAGCCTGCCCCAGTTAGCACATTCACCTTTCTTGATCACATCCTGGGCATCCTTCCAGGAAGCCATCTTCAAGGGAACATCCTCTTCAACCACTGTTTCCGCTGCTGCCAATGTTGGAGGTACCTCTTCGAAATGCTGAAAGGGGGTTTCAATAAACTCCCCGTCCATCTCAATATACCTGAAGGAATTCAAATGGCTCACCATATACTCCTCCTCTCCCTGCACAGTGACAATCTTCCCTCTGACGGGGTACTTGAGTTTCTGGTGTAGCGTAGAGGTCACTGCCCCAGCTTTGTGGATCCAAGGTCGACCCAGTAGACAAGAATATGATGGACGGATATCCATCACATAGAAAGTAGAGTCGAATACTTGAGAACCCACACGAATAGGAATGTCTACCTCTCCATGAACCATCCTCTTAGAACCGTCAAAGGCTCTGACGATGATATTGCTAGGTTTCAGCTCCAGGCCTTCACAATCCAAACGGTCTAAGGCCTTCTTGGGTAGCACATTTAGGGAAGAACCAGTGTCCACCAACACGTGTGCAAGAGTAGTGCCCCTGCATTCAATAGAGACATGAAGGGCATCATTGTGGTCCTTTCCCTTAGCAGTAAGGTCAGCATCCGAGAAACCCAAACCATTGTCCACTGTCAGATTGGCTACGCAATCAGTAAACTGGACTGCAGATGTCTCCTGTGGCACATGGGCCGTCTTGAGAAATGAAATCAAGGCCTTAGCATGGGCCTCTGAGCACAATAGTAAGGAGAGCATAGAGATTTTGGAGGGGGTATGCCCCAGCTGCTCAACAACATTAAAGTCACTTTTCTTGATTATTTTCAGAATTTCCTCCATCTCTTGTTGGGAGGCCTCAGCATTCACAGATTTTGGTGCCTCCATCCGGGCAGGCTCGTCTTCAATCCCTTTGCCCCAAGCATTAGATGACTCGACAACAGGGGAAACAACTTGATCAGAAATGGGAACAGGTGCACTTGCAGGTGTTATAGTGAGGGGTCTTCGAATAGCTGGTGGCGCAATGTCAGGCGAGAAGAGCCTGCCACTGTGGGTAACTTTGGCTGGACCAGTGATATTGCTGATGCTGGTGCCAGTGTTGAACTCTTGCTTTATACCATGTAAATACACATCTGCCCCATAGTGCCATGGGAAAGCCTTATCGGATTCATAGGGGAGAGGCCCCGGAACAGTAATCACAATGGGTGCGACAATCATGATTTTAACCGGCTTCCTCGGGAGAGCCTTGATCAGATTATTGAAAATGGTAACAACAGATACTTCTTCCACCGGAACAAACTGAACAGCAGTCTTCTTGAACAAAATCTCTTTGCTGTCCATCAGGCTTTGGATGCCCAACTTCAGCAAAGGACAACCAGAAAGGGAAACAGCACAGAAAAGGCAACCTTCACTACAACCCGGAAATAAAACGGCCAGTAGTAGGTTCCTCTTAACAGTCATCAGAGGAGTAGCTATATCATTCACAGAAACGACATACACATCTTCATCAACGACATTCACTCCATGCTGGGGCATAGGAGCAGTCACCACATTTGGCCTCTCAGGCGCTTCAAATTGTATCTCTTTTGCGTCAATAAGGTCTTGCACCTTATTCCTCAAGACCCAACAGTCATCAGTGGAATGCCCCGGGCTACCGGAGTGATAAGCACAACGGGCATTTGGATTGTACTTGGGAGAGGCAGTATTCACAACCTTTGGGGCCTCTCTGACAGTCACCAAGTTGGTGGATAGTAACTGCGGCAAGATTTGCGATAGGGTCATACTCAGCCGGGTAAACTCTCTTCTAGGTCTTTCAGCCCTTTGTGGATTGGTTTGCCGAGGAGCGGCAACAAGCTTGGCAATCATCACCGCGTTGACAGATTGGCGGCGCTCAGGTTTCTCTTGTCTTCTAGACCCATATACAGCACTGGCCTCCTTCTTAAAGGTCTTCTTCTCAGAACTTGCAGATGCACCCTTCTGAATTTTACCAGACTTCATTCCAGCCTCTATTCTCTCCCCAGTCAGAATAAGATCAGTGAACCCTGTCGACGAATTCCCGATAAGATGATTGAAAAATGGCCCAGATAGGGTCCCCAAGAACATATCCACCAGCTCACGGTCAGTTAACGGAGGCTGCACCCTGCCAGCCAGATCCCTCCACTTCTGTGCATACTCTTTAAAACCTTCGCTTGACCCTAGCAACATACCCTGGAGTTGGGTACGTGTAGGGGCAAGGTCGGCATTATATTGATACTGCTTGTAAAAAGCAGTAGCCAACTCCTCCCAGTTACGAACCTTGGTTCCATCCAGCTGATAGAACCATTCGAGATGAGTCCCTGAAAGACTCTCCTGGAAGAAGTGGATCCACAAGTTCTTGTCCACTGTGTATGGTTGAATCTTCCGCACATAAGATCTGAGGTGTAGCTTGGGACAAGACGCCCCGTCATACTTGGTGAAAGATGGTGCCTTAAACTTGTGAGGAATAATCACACCAGTAGATAAGCCCAAGTCTCCGAAATCCAGCCTAGGCACTTGTTGGATCTCCATTGCATTCAGTCTGTCTTCCAACTACTTATACCGGTCTTCAGCCGGAGGATACTGTTCCTCATTAAAGTCAGTCTCGTTGTCAGAGACTACTGGACTAGGACCTTTTCCCCCTTAGGGACTGCTCTTGCCTATAGAAGAACCAGCCTCTTCATTCTGCAGAGTGTTGCCAAACCTTCGGCCCGAGTTGAAAAGAACAGTTCTCTTCTTCTTCTTCTTCTCCTTCTTCAGGAGTAAAGCCTTCAGCTCTTCTTGGCCTTGAGCCAAACCCATGATCAACTCCTGAAATTGCACGTTCTGCGCCTGAAGGGCCTTGATAGACATCTCAGTTGATGATGAGTCAGGGTTCATGATGCTGAAATAAACAGCGAAGAACAGTAAGCAACCTGAAGAGAAGAAAACCTGCTATGCACATGATGAATGATATGTGTTTATGCAATGCATTCAAGGGTTCGAAAATTCAAATTTGTTGTAGACAAAAAAGGAACACACATTATCATTAAGGAAATAATTGTTCAGTACATCAAAGCCTCCTGGGCACATATTACAAAGCAAATCAATCCCAAAAGACACCACGCATCCTCTTTGGAGCTATGTAGGTGTTGAGATTCCTCTCCTCGTGCAATAGGCGAGTGAGCTCCAAGACCTTCTTTTCACTAGCATGTAGACTGGTCTCAAGAGAATTCCGTTCTTCCTTAAGCTGGATCCAGCTCTTCTGCATCTCTTCCCAGGACGTGGGCATGTCAGGATGTTGAATGGTGTAGGACACCTCTCCTTCCAAGACTGGCTCTTTGATCACAGGGAGCACATGAGGATAAGGCATTATTAACTTCTGGGAGCGGGCTCGTACCCACTTGAGATAAGGTTCCAATGGGATGGAATTCTTGTGCCCCAGTGTCTTGCTGTCTATCTTACTGGGCATCCTCCAAGCTCTGATAAATCTCTGGCGAAGTCCTTGTGCATCGTTTTCGAAGTCAAAAACTATGTCAGGAATTAACATGTCATGAGGGCCATCCCTCCGAGCATAACCAAACTGTCTCCAAGCCAGGCATGGGTTGTAAGTAATACCTCCTCTGATTCCAAGTAAAGGAACATTAGGGTACTCCCCGCAACGATCAATGATAGTGACATCCTCTCTGGACCGAGGGCACCAATGTATATCTGCATGTGTAAGAGTCATCAACGGTTGTGACCATCTCAAACCCCGCTCGTTCTTCAAAGCTTATTGTGGAAGGTGCGAAATAAACCACCTTCCCAGGAGAGGAGTGCAGCACATAAGGACACCTCTTTTTCTCATGGTTCGAGTGTAACATGAGTGAAGGATGTCCCCCAACAACGTAGGTATAGGATTCCTGGACATGAAGATCTGGACAGCACTGATATCTATAAGCTGATCTGGGTTAGGGAACAACACCAAACCATAGACAAGGAGGGCCACAACTTCTTCAAAAGCTTGTAAGTCAAGGGAGTTCCAACATTCCTGGGCTTTTTCAAACAGAAACCTGGCTAAGAACCCTTTGATGCCACTTCTAACCTCCCAATGTCCCTTGAGGTCAGATGATTGTAGGTGTAAGGCTTTAGCAATCTCTTCAAGCTTGGGTTCCTTTTCCGTACCGTTGTAGGGTAGTTGATCAAGGATAGGGATCTTCAGAAGCCGGGAGAACTCCTCCAATGTAGGTACCAGCTGATAATCCAGGAAAGTGAAACAGTGATGCAGAGGGTCAAAGAACTGGAACAGGACCTTTATCATATCTTCCTCAATGTTGGTGTTGACCAAGCTGATGAGTCTTCCATGTCTTTCACTGAATGAAGAGCTCTCGGGAATCCTAGATATAAGCTCCTTAAGCTGAGGAGGGATCCTTACAAGGCTGATTTGAATTGTCTTTCTGCGAACCGTTTCCATGTCCTACAAAACAAGAACAAAGATGAAGATTCGAACCCCTGAAATGGTTAGTCAATGCATATGATGCTGGATGATGTCATGATGCTATGATTAAACACACCACAAATATTTACAAAGGCAAACATGTAAGGCACACAAGTCACACAGGACAAGCCCTTAGAGTTTAGGCCAGCATGGGGTCTGGGTATTACCCTCTTGGAGTTGGTGGGCTCAACCTATCCTATTAGAAGTAACCGGGTTCTAAGGGTCCCAATATCACTGGATTGCTTTCATTGTTCATCGTTTCGATTTAGCCACTGAACTGGCGACCAAAATATTCCAGGAAAGCAACCCTCAATTGAGTGTAGTATCGAGTATAAACCAACCTCGGACTGCACCAAAGTCAGTTATCTCACTACCCTAAAGAGGCCAAGATAGTTTAATTAAGGTTCCTAAGGTCAGTTGATGCTTCATGACACCACGCGGAGGCCCCGTACTCTCCTTGACTGAACTCAAGGGTTACCGGTACACACCAAAGTGCCACATCAACATAACAGACTGTTTCAACCATGTCGGTATACCCCGCACAGTTCCCTCACAGCCTTGTTGCTACTTTCTAAGAAGGTATCCCCAGATCCGAGTTAGGATCTATA